>CM077463.1:16192802-16792802 GCA_039654755.1 Calcarius lapponicus
TCCCATGACATCACAGTGACACTAAATAAGAGCATTGCTGCTAATTCAGTCATGGTCTGAGTGATGCTGCCTGAGGCAATGGCTGGAGCTGGGCCAGAGGAGGTTTAGGATGGAGATCAGGAAAAGTTTCTCCATCCCAGGGAATGGGCACAGCCCCGAGGCTGCCAGAACTCCAGGAAGGTTTGGACAACATTCCCAGGGATGCACAGGGTGGGATTGCTGGGGTGTCTGTGCAGGGCCAGGAGCTGGACTGGATGATGATTGTAGGTCTCCAACTCAGGATATTCTGTGATTTTATGGTTGCAGTGCCAGAGTAACTGGCCTCATTAAATATCCTGTTTTGTGGAAGGAATTTATTCCCCTTCCTCTTGCCCAGGAGCTGATCCCACCCAGTTTAGTGCCCTGTGCTCTGGGAGCCCACACTACTCACCCCTTATCAAGGGTAAATCCCTCTTTCCCTCTTTACCACCAACATTTTACAAATCAGACCTCTGTCTTCTAAGCTCTTCCAGCATTTCCAGCGCTTTCCCTGCCAGCTGTGACACTGGAATTAAGAGTTAACACAGCCCATCATGGAAAGCTCAGCTTTTCCCTGCCCTGACGCTCCCAGCTCTGGTTGTGTCTCCTCATCGGAGAGGGGCAGCATCAAACGGTGCTGGAATGATGCTGAGGTGAATTCTC
This sequence comes from Calcarius lapponicus, assembly GCA_039654755.1. Taxonomy (NCBI): domain Eukaryota; kingdom Metazoa; phylum Chordata; class Aves; order Passeriformes; family Fringillidae; genus Calcarius; species Calcarius lapponicus. The sequence goes on from CM077463.1 coordinate 16,193,484, forward strand.
CTCTTCCTCCTGACTTGGAGGCGGCTGGGATTTTGGAAACTGAGCCCTTTGCACTGCGGAGAGCAGCCAGCTGAGGGCAGGAGAAGCCCGTGCATCGGCGCTGGGTGCTCACACAGCCTGACTGAGCGGAGGGGGAGGAGGAGATGGGGGAAGGAATAAAGCAGCGCTGCCTTCAGCGTGCTTCCTGCACTGATTGTCCCTATTTTATATCTCCACAACTCAGGCCGGTCCCAAAAGAGGGCCTGGAGGGAGGCTGGGATGGGAGGTGGTGGTGTTGAGCACCACAGAGCTGGAATGATGGAAGAGAAGGAGCACTGAGGCTTTGCACTGGGAAAATGGAATGGTTTGGGTTGGAAAGGACCTTAAAAATCATCTCATTCCATGCCCTGCCAGGGGCAGGGACACCTTCCACTATCCCAGAGCGCTCCAAGCCCTGTCCAGCCTGTCCTGGGACACTTTCAGGGATCCAGGGGCAGCTTCTCTGGGTACCCTATGCCAGGGTCTCGCACTCTGAAGCACAAAGAGAAGACCCCAAGAGCCTCCGGGGTCACTCTCTAAAGACCCTGGGATGGAGCAGCCCTGCCTGGGCACTCAGGCTGGTGCTGGGACTATCCCACCCCAGCAACTGGTGGATAATGAGCTCCAGGCAGGCAGATGGAACAGGACATCCTTGCATCTCCCATCCCTGAGGAAGGATGCTGGTAAAGTTCTTGTGATGGGAACAGCTGTGAGTAGCGGTGCTTCTGTATTCCTTTCTCATCCCAAGATGATGTGCAAGAAAGATGCTTAAAATTTGTTCTTGTACCCTTAATTTTAAGCCTGACTCTTAAAGGGTTTTGCGTTTTTATCAGTATCTTCCTCTCAGATTAATCTTTGGTCTTCAAAATTGCTTTGCCAATCCACATTTTCCTTCAGCTTTGTTCCAGAAAGTTTGCAGGAGTCTCATAGCCATTTTCTGTGAGTATTTTCACTTTAGCAGGAAGGAAAAGAATTTTGAATCTCTGGCAAAAATTGATCTTTCTCCCAAGTCTGATGCTGGAATTTGTGTTGATTAAGAAATCATCCCAAATTAAAGGGGTTTAAATAGTTTGGGCCCCTTTTTGCAATGACTGTTCACGATTCACCTTCTGTACTCTTGCAAAAGTATGTTCTCTTGGAAATATCATATTTTCAGTGCTTCAACCAGCATCCATCTTCTCTAATTTTATTCATCTAAAAGTTAAGCAGCCAAATTGTAACTGATTACAAAATTTCCTTCCGAGGGTAGATTGAATTTTGCATTGATTGGGGCACATCAGCCTTTCCATTACATTGAGATGTTGAAATGATGTTTGATATTGGCTGAAAAAAAAAATCAAAAACCAAAACCAACAAAGCAACCCCACAATTGTGATATCTATATATTAGAAAACTGGTTATGTAGGAAGAACTCATTTCAGGTTTGAATCAAATACAAAGGGAAACTGCAATCCTAATATAACCATAGCAACGCAATAATATGTGCTTGAAATGATCTGTGTGGTCAAAAAGAGCAGAATATCTGAATGTCTCAGCTAGAAGGGCTAAGAAATGAGTATGGAAAAACAAGATTTGAAGGAGCATGTTTAAAGAGAGGTGGCTGTTGGGAACTTTCTGGGGTGAATGTTTCTGAATGCCCCCGAGGATAAAACCTTGATGGGATATAACTCCGTGTATTCTAAGCCTGGATTTGAACAGAGATTTTCTGTGGTGAATTGAAGCCTGATTGACCTGAGTTGGAACAAGATGTGCTGATCAGATCCTTTTAATGTTTCCTTGTGATGGACATCAGCTTTTGGGCTTTCCTCAGCACTCAGGCTGGGAAACCTCCCCACATTCTACAAAAGAGGGGTTTTTGCCCCAAACCATAGAAAGAGAGAATCACAGAATGGTTTGGGTTGGAAGGCAACTGAAAACCATCCAGTTCCCCCCCTGCCACATCAGGGACACCTTCCACTGTCCCAGGCTGCTCCAAGCCCCATCCAGCCTGGCCTTGGGCATTCCAGGGATCCAGGGGCAGCCACAGCTTCTCTGGGCACCCTGTGCCAAGGCCTCTCCACCCTCACAGGGAAGAATTTCTTCCTGATATCCCATCTAAATCTGCCTTTTAAATCTCTAAAATCCCTTTGGTTTTGGTCACCAACAGCAGAGTTTAAAGGTACCCCCCACCAGGGCTCTGCCCAAATGATCTCAGGAATGGCACATGGAAGTAACACAGATCCACGAAAACCTATGAAAAATACCCAAAGCAGAGGTGTTTGCCATCACTTCAAGCATGTCTTGCACCCAGCCTGCACCCCTGGGGATGCACAGGCAGAGGAAAGGACATCTGTACCTTCTGACTGTGCTTGATTAGTTAAATCACCTCTAGGAAATAATTTGCCTTCTCTGTTAGTACAACACAGCCAATTTTCTTCTCCTTGCCCCAGGGAGGCAGCAGCAATGTCTGTCAGTGCTACAAGGCTGGTGCCCAGACCTGGAAATCACAGAAATCCTGTGCTTCAGTAAAGGATTCACTGCAGAATGGTGTAAAAAGCCACCGTATTCTCTCTGTAAATCCCTTTGAGGGTGCAGATTTCTTAGAGCAGAGAGCCTGACCATTCAGCAAGCAAAAGATCCATGCAGCTGGCATCCATGGCAAGGAGAAAATTATTTGTGAGTGTTTCAAACTGGGGAAATTGCACTTTTAAAACATTGTACTAATGGAGGGTGGAGGAGAAAAAGATAATAGGGACCAGGTGGATTGTCCTCTAAGGAAAGAAAACCTGGATATCTCTTTGTCACAGACCCTCTTGTCCCAGCCCAGGCTCTGGATTTAACACCAGGATGCTCAAGGCAAAGCCATGGAGATGTGGGAGGTCAAGGAGCAAGGTCAGAATAGGGGCTGTGGTTTGGGGGCAGAGCCTCAGGCAAAGGGCAAACTGCTCAGGTTAGAAACAAAGGCAACATTTTTTTTTTCCTTCTTAGGATTCGCTTAAAAATGAACTAAAAAGAGAAACAGAAGAACAAAAGAGCGAGGCAAGAACGCCTGAAATACAACATGCAAGTCTGCCTCTGTTTAGGGCCTGGCTGGAGATGAAACCCGAATGTTTCTGAATTAGAATAAAAACAACAAAATGAAGGACATTGTGTTTTGATGGGTTTCATTTTATCCTTTGATAATTTTTCATTTGTATCCCGCAATGGCATTTCATTTGGGTCTCTGCCTGACTGCACATTTTATTCTGGAGCTTGATTTCACTCTATTACTGCATACATCAGTGGCTCCCCAGATTCAGTAACTTGGTCCTGCTCCTTAGCAAATAGACATGTCTGTGCTGTGCTTTGCTGTAGATACTTTTACAAGCCATTTCCCCATTGTGCAGGCTCATAAATATTCCTCTGGCATGGCCTTTTCTTTTGTAGGGGAAAAAAAAAGCCCATGGCAGTGAAACTGAGAGTCAGTAAAAACTAACCAATTTGTCAGTGGCATCTTTGGACAATTAAGAAACCTTGTGTCTCTCCTTGTTTTTTTTTTTATCCTTCAGAAGAATAGAGAAATATAGAAGTGAGAGGAAATGCACCTGCTGCTCATTTAACTTAATTAAAATCCAGGAATAAGGGGAAAATGCAGATGAATTGGATGCTTTTAATGCTGGATCTTCTAAAAACAATAAACAACTGATATTAGGAATGGCTGGGAATAACAGAGGCATAGAGGATATTGGCTTTGAGCAGAGGGGAGGGTTTAGAAAGTCTCCAAGTCCCTTTAAGCTCTGTTTGCTGATGCCACTTGATGCTGAGATTTGGAGAGAAGCTGTGTCAGAACACGAGTTCAGTGCTCTGTGTCTCAGTCAACGCACCAGAAAAATAAAAGTGCTTTTTCTTTGTGGCACAGGCAGCTAGTCATGGTTCAAAACCCTGTGCCCTCCTCCTGAGAGGAGATGCTCAAGTGGTCTGCACTGGCTGTGCAGTCAGTGTGCATAAGAAGAGGTGAAAATTTGCAAATGTTTTCTGTTTTCCCAGGTTTCCCCTTTTGTCTAACATTACCATCAGGATTCAGAGGTGTCTCTGCATCCAGCCCTTGGGCCTCAGTACAAGAAGGACTCGGACCTGTTGGAACAACTCCAGAGGAAACCACTAAGTTGATCACAGGGCTGAAGAACCTTTGTTGTAAAACAGGCTGAGAGACTTGGAGATTTCAGCCTGGAGGAGAGAAGGCTCCAGGGAGAATTTAGAGCCTCTTCCAGTACCTAGAGAGGCTCCAGGAGAGCTGAAGACAGACTTTGGACAAGGGCCTGGAGGGACAGGACAGATGGGAATGGCTTCAAACTGACAGAGGGCAGGTTTGGGTCAGATATTGGGTGGAAATTCTTCCCTGTGAGGGAGGTGAGGGCCTGGCACCTAAAGAGGCTCCGGGAGAGCTGAACACAGACTTTGGACAAGGGCCTGGAGGGACAGGACAGATGGGAATGGCTTCAAACTGACAGAAGGTAGATTTGGGTTAGATATTGGGTGGAAATTCTTCCCTGTGAGGGAGGTGAGGGCCTGGCACAGAGGAGCTGTGGCTGCCCCTGGATCCCTGGCAGTGTCCAAGGCCAGGTTGGATGGGGCTTGGAGCCACCTGGGACAGTGGAAAGTGTCCCTGCCATGGCAGGGGTGGCACTGGATGGGCTTTAAGGTCCCTCCAACCCAAACCATTGTGTGGTTCTTGATCTTCAACCTCTCTGGCCTTTCCTTCAATACAGAGACAGAGGTTGTGGGTCCATCAACGCCCTCCAAGGCCCAGCCCAAGGGAGATGCCATCCTGAGGCCCAGCATGCTGCAAATTGCACTCCTGAGGGATGTGGAGGGTTGTGAATCTCCCTGGGGACATCTCTCTGCACAGGGGGGTGTCTGCTGTGTCACAGCGTTCAAAGCCAGAGGGGAGAAAATGGGAGAGGAGCAGAGCAGGTAAACAACACATTTGAAAAAAGCTGAACCTCCCAGCTAATGCAAATGTTCCCTTCACCACGTCCTACAGCATTTGGCCTCCCCAAAGTTGATAAAATATCTCCAGGAGCAGCTGCTTCCAGCATTTCCCTTTGAAAACAGTCAAATATCCAAGAGACTGTTTAGGGAGCTTTTCCCAGCCATCTAATATTTTAACTCCACAGTCCTGCCCATTAACCTGTTAATGCCTTTCATGTTTTCCTAAGTAACCTCACTTCCCCTGTCCAACCCACACCCATCTCATGCTCAGCTTGGTTCCCTCGGTCGTTTCCATTTGGCCAAAATTGTTTGGTTCTGCAGGGATGGAAAGCTGATCTGAAATCAGGATTTTAGCTTCAATTTCCTTTTTCTATCAAAAATGGACCCCTATTGAATATTTCCTTGAGGTTATTATCTTTCCATAATTTCTGTTTCAGAACTTGAAGAACAGAGTCTGTGCTGCAAATCCTTTAGATGCCAGGATTGTGCTCCCTCAGAAAAGAACCCCTTCCTACAAACACTTCAACCACCCCAGCTACAAACAGTGTGATCACAATGCCAAAAAGGGACATTTCTTTTGGCTGAAATGATAAAGAATGATGGGTTTGGGGCCAGGGAATGGTGTTTTGTGCTCTTGTAGTTCATGCTATTCATTGTGGCTGTGATTTACAGCCTGTTGATGAGTACCTGGGGTTGTACTCTCTCCAAAAATAGCAATCTGAGCCCCAAAGATGTGGTCTTCTGAATTGAGCAGCCAGATTGGAAAAAGGGGAATTATTTACCCATTTTGTATAAATTAATCCCCTGGAGTTCTGTAATTAATAGATGTAAAATACACTGTGAGCCTGTAGCCAGGTGAGGCTCTGAGCCCAGATCCCTGCCCAGCAATCACAAACCCTTCCCTCCTCTATTCACAGTGCATTAAGAAAAGGTCTGTGTGACCTAGAAAGATCATTCAGTGACTCACTTTTCAATCTTCCAGCGTCCTCTCGGAAGGGAGGAGGGATGGGGAGAGAGGCAGAGCTTTGGTTATTGTTGTTTTCCATCTTTTTAATTTGCAGCTACATTGCTTGTTAGTCTAAAAGCAAATTGAGACAGGGCTGAAGTAACCATCTCAGCAATAAAAGCTCTCTGCCAGAGAGACAGACCAAACACTCCAGGAAAGTGCAAGCAGGAGGGGAAAATTGGCTGCTGGAGCTAAACAGCTGCTCAGGTTGACTTTCAAAGGTGAACCTCATGCCCTGCAGGGGGACAAACTGAGGGGACAAACTCCTTGATGTCCCCTCCCCACTGTTCCCACCTAGATTTTGAGCCCCTTTCCTGCTCTGGGACTGTGTGGGACACAGCTGGGGGAGCAGATCCCTGTTGTCCTAACAGGGACCTTTTGCCAGGTGTTTTGTAAGGTGGGAGAAGGTTGCTTGGCTGCTGTGATGAAAGAAGTCCTAATCTTCCAGGCAGGCAAATTCCATGTAATTCCTTGTCATTCCTTGGCCAGGAACCCCTTTGGTGGCAGAGAACCTCAAGTCTCCTTCCTTGGGAAGGAACCAAGGGTCACACTGGGGTTTTGGTGGGAGCAGTCACCCAGCAGGATTTCTGGCTAAAAGAGAGCAACATCCTCTCCTCTGGAACCCCAAAAACTATCAATTCTCAATAACTTCACCTTTAAATATTGAAATTCCCAGCCTTTCACCCCAGCTTGAAGGGGCCTATGGAATGGAGAGGGAGTTTGTATGATGGGCAGACAGCGATAGGACAAGGGGCAATGGTTTCAAACTGAAGGAAGGCAGGTTTAAGTTAGTTATTAGGACCAAATTCTTTACTCAGAGGGTGGTGAAGCACTGTCATAAGTTGCCCAGAGCAGCTGTGGCTGCTCCATCCCTGGAAGTGCCCAAAACCAGGCTGGATGGGGCTTGGAGCAAGCTGGGATAGTGGAAGGTGTCCCTCCCCATGGCAGGGGGTTGGAAAAAGATTGCCTTAAAGATCTCTTCCAACCCAATCCATTCTGGGATTCTATAACCACAAGTGCAAAAACTGGAAGAGAAATTACAAAAAAAATAATCTGAAAGTCTGGAAATATTCACTTAACTCCAGAAGCAGAGGCTCCCACAAAGCCACAAGAGTCATCAGCCATCAGACTGGTGGCTTTGTCTTTAAGCTCAAGTTCCTCAGGAAATGTGATCCCAGACATGATTCTCTGGTAGGAGGCAGAGTGGTGCTTTCCTTGGAGGTTTCCATGGGTAAATACAGAGTATTCGAGTGAGAGTGTGGAAAAAAGACCTCCTGAATGCTTTCCCAGCTCAGCAGGGAATGTTCACTTCCCTGCAGAGCCTGGGGATGGTACCAACCCCACTTCTGTGCTGGGGCCAGGATCTGCTCTTTGCTTTGAGGCTTTTCCTCAGCAGCTGCCTCCTGAACAGGGGTTGCATGTCATTAATGCATGGGAGCTTTTCCAGACTTATCTGTGCTGAACCTCTCAAGGCTCCCTCACTAAACCCCTTCTGTCTAATGAAGTAATTGGATTAATAGGCAAACAGCAAATCAGTGTGCTTAATTGATGTTCCCAGGTAAACCAGCACAGGTAGTGCTTGTGTTTAAGGGCTGTTCCTGAAGGAAAAGAACAACTGAATTAAATCCTTTTTTCTGCTTTCCTATGATGTCTGAGACTGATGTGAAAGGTTATGATTTTCTCCCCATTTGATTTTTGCATTAGGAATAAATTTGGTCTCTCCTGTCCTGTTTGTCTGTGCCTCAGGCTCCTGAAAGATACCATGGGTGACTGGAAAACTGATGGGGCTGCAATATTGAACACTGAGAAGTGTGAAGGGACTAATATTTAGGGATGGAGAATTTTTTTTCTTAGCCCTGGTTTAATTTGCACTCTTCATTTACCTGCATGTAGCTGAAATGCCTGTGGGATGCTTGAGAGGAAAAGCACTTTTCCTACAAACCAAACACCTGGCTCCTTGTTAGGGGCTGTGCAGGAATCAGGAGCTTCTGCCTTTGACCTCCCAAAGGAACATTCTCCCAAAGAGGGAAAATCTTCATGCCACCCTGCTCTTCCTCAGGATTGAAAAAGCATGGAAAATAATTCACTTTTTCATTATTTCTATGTTGAAATAATGCTGTTAAAAGCAGAAACAAATATTCCAGGCTTTTCAGATTCCCTTTCCAGCTCCCTGTCACAGACAGAGCACTGCTGCTGCTGTTCCAAAGGCCTTTTAAATCAGGGGAATTTGGGATGTAATATAAAATATCTTAAATTAATTATATCCCAAATCATCTCTTCTATTCATACTAAATAATAAGATTTACACCTTTAAGACTAGTTCCAAGAACAAAGTGTGGGGGAGAGAAGAAGCGCAGAGTTTGTTTTCAGAAACTCCACTCACTCCTCCCCGTTCCAACTCCTTAATTTGGTTTTTCAGAGACTCTGGAGAGACACCACAGTATCTGGACCCCTGTGCTCCCCCAGAGAGTCTGTCCCCAGAGAGAGGGACAATGATGAGCAGGAGGGGACAGGGAGAAGAGAATGGCCTGGAGGAATTGGTCGGAGAGTGTCACAGACATCTCTTCATTAAAATCCTTTCATTAGGATTTTTCCAGCTGAAGCTGAGAAGTTTCAGCAACAAGATGTAAACAATGGTTATCAGCTGCTGTAGAATGCAACAGTTCCACCTGTGATTGGCCCATCTTGGATGTTTATAATTAATGGCCAATCAAGGACAGAGCTATCTCGGACAGAGTCCGGAATAGCTGCTTTGTTGTTCATTCTTTTCTTAGCTTAGCTAGCTGTCTGAAGAACCTTTCTATTTCTTTTTAGTATAGTCTTAATGTAACATATATCATAAAATAATAAATTAAGCCTTCTGATCATGGAGTCAGCATTCTCATCTCTTCTTCATCCTCAAAATCCTTGTGACCACGGTCACAGGAGAGAGCACAGCAAGGACAGGAAGGTCTGGGGCAGCTTTTCCTGACAGGGATCTCTCCCTACCCCAGAACAGGGCAAAACTCTTTGGAGAAACTCTGGGATACCAGAAATGTCTCCCCAGAGGTTTGTTCTAGATGGTGGCACAGCCTCTGTTGCTCTTTGGGGCATCTAAACCAGGTCAGGGTGGCTCAGAGCCTGCGTTAGGAGTTCAACAGGCAAAGCTGATGCACAAGCAAAATCCTTCCTGCATCCTTTAGAGCAAGGCTTTTCTCACAGCCCTTCACCTCAGGAGTGAAGGGAGTCCCTGCTCCGGGGAGTTATTTTGAAGTTTTTACAGCTGTCCTGGCGCCTCTGCTCCCTGTGAACAGTCCTTGCCTCTGGGCTCACGATGGCAGCAATGCGCTGTGGCAGAGCGCACACAGGCACCAGGTGCTGCCTTCCCCCACCCAGAAATTCAGCCTCCTCCTGAAACATCCCGGCCCTTCCCTAGGGCTGGATACACCCAGAGGGCACCCCGACCCTGTCCCTGTGCCCTGGGGTGAGGAGAAGCCAGGCTGGACAGAAGCTGGGACCTTGCTTCCTTGCCACAAACGAAGTCTCCATCCAAAGGAGCTTTTCGCAGCTGAATTCTTCCCCTTTTTCAGGATGGACCCAAGGGGTTCCTGTTGTTTGGCCCCTGCTTTTTCCCAGCTGCTAAGCTAAGGCAGTGGTGGCTTTGTGTGGAGCAGACCTTGGAGAAATGTCACTTTTGGGAGCTTCAGAGTGAAGGGACATGGGTCCCCCTGCTCCACCCTGGCTTTGGTGAGGAGGAAGGGGGCTTGGTCCAGTAGGAGAGGGCAGCAACACCTCTGTGCTTGCTGTAAGTGCATTTTGTGCCCAGTTTGGCACAGGTGCCTCAAGGTTTGTGCCTTGCAGAGCCTTGGGTCACTCACTGCTCTCTCTTGGGCAGCAGCTCTGAGCCAGACCCCACAGAGCATCTCCTGCCACCATTGAGCACCTTCCTCTGTCATCCTCCTGCTCCTTCCTCCACCTCCTCCTGGCCTTGGGATGGTGGGGACGCAGGAGATTTCTTTTCTGGTCCTGAATTTGCCATTAGCTTTTTACCTGGCCATGCAAGGGCTGTAAAACCTTTCCCAGTGTGACCTGGGAGGGCTGTGAGCTCCCTCTGGGAGCTGGGATTGGAGTTTGGGAAGTGCTCGGGCAGGATTTTGCACAAGGCAGGAGGGGCTGTGTGAGGACTCCAGGCAGCACTGGGACAGAACAACAATAAATAATTTTTTTAAAGAGCCAGCAGATTTACTTCCTTCTGATCTGGTGTGGATGCTTACCTGGACCTGTGCTGGAGCAATTCAAGATATTAATCTGCCAGAAACCCTATATTTTTTCAGTTGGGTTTATTTTATTCCTCTTTAGAGAGCTGGACGGTCACATAGGTGTTGTGCAAGAACCAGAGTGTCACCAAGGATGGTCTGAGAGAGGAAGGGGCAAGCTCAGAGGACTTTTTAGACCAGTCCTGCTGGTGTGTAGTGGAGCCACCTTTTCACAGGGCCAGGATGCTGCTGCCTGGGGTCAGATCCAAGGATTTTCTCATCCCTGGATGCTCAAGTGCAAACACAAGCCCACAAGTGAGCTGCTTAGTGGAAAGCCATCCTCTCCCCTAGAAATAATGGTGTCACAAGCCATCAGGGACCTCCCATGCACCAGACCTCTCCCCAAGAAGTCATGCAGAGGTTTCCCAACTCCTCCTTGTGAAGGAGCCTTAAATCACAGCCAGCAGTTCTCACAAACTTGCCATTGATTTCTGGCAGCTCGCGGATACAGCGAGTGGCACGGAGTTGATACTGCAGATCCATAATTAATGCTTTGTGATCCCACATCTGAAGGCCCTTTCACAGACAGAGGGACTGTTAAACTGCCCCTGAAGATGAGGGATAGAGTCGTGGAAGGGATTAACAGCCAAGCCAGTAATGAGCTCAGAAAAAAAAAAACCCACAACCATGGGAGATGAAAAAAAAAAATAATCTGTGAGTGAAAAACATCCATTTATGAAGTGCTCTTTTGCAGAAGGCGAGTGCTGCTGAAGCCACCTAAAGTGCAGATATTCTCATTGCCTCTGGAAGCCTGAGTCAGACAGTTTGGAGCCTAGAATTCCCAGGATGTGGCTCAGGCAGACATAGATGGGAGGAGGTTTGGGGGCTGATGGTGCAGAGGGGTGACACAGCTCTCCAGGCTGGGGGATCCATCCCAGGGATTCTCTTTTTAGGAAATGTCCCAGTGTTTTTTCTTATAGTTTTTTTTTCACAATTGCATGGGTGGCTTTGGCTGGACAGTGGGGGAAGAGAGTAAAAGGAACTGGTGCAAGGAGCTGAGTGAGAACCCAACACTTGGAGTAGCCTGCCCTTAACCAACCCCTTAATCCTAAAAATTCCATGTCCAGCAGAGAAACTGTTTATTCGTATGTCTTTTTATTATAATGTCTGTGTAGAAGAGCTTTTCCCTGTTTCATTCTGCTCTGTTCTAAAATGTTGGCACCCATTTTGAGCTCACCCACGGTGGGGCTGGTGACATTCAAGTGGCAGATGGGCCATTTGAGGTGTCCTCTCCTCACCAGAAAGGAGAGAGTCTGGTCTTGTCAGGCTTGGTGATGGATATTCACCAAAACTTAAACAACAACAAAATAGATACATAAATGAATAAACGCATCTATAGAATAATCATAATTCTATTAAAAAATATTTTCGGTCAACAATTCCAATATTTTCATATGGGTTGTGTAAAAAAAGAAAGAAAAACAGACAGTGGAGGGGTTTTGAGGACAGATGCAGGCAGTCTCCCTCTTAGGAATATTGTCTATGTTGAAAAAGGAGGGATTTATATCAGCTGGAACCAATAGGTAGATAAAGAGCCCACTTCAACAGGAAAAAGAAGCCATTATCCATTGCATAGTTAGCTTATGGGAATGAAAAAAGAGCATTTGGAGAAAATATCTGCCCATTAAATATGGAGTTAAGAGCTTGGCTTAGGCTCAGAAGGAGAAAAAAGGGCTTTTGATTAACCAATAAAGCCAATGGTGATGCTGAGATTATTCAGTGTTTATTGCTTTTATGAAAAGGGGGGGGGGGGGGGAAGGGAAAAGAAGAAAACAAAAAAACAAAAAAAAAACAGAAAGAAGGAAAAGCCAGTCTGTTTTACATTTGTTGGGACTGCAGCAGATTGCTCTTGCCAGGGTAATAAACAGTAGCTTGGATGCATCATGCAAGGCTGGTTATGAAGATGAAAACATGCAGCTCTTTGGGTTTTAAAATGCTTGGAGGCATTTCAGCTGACAGTTCCCCCTGCTGATGCCTCTGTGGAGGGAAGATTGACTGCAATGGCCTCGTTTGTGGTTACTTAATCTCGGTGCAATTCTTCTACTTGATGGATCAATGCGAGGCCTTCAGCTGGGTTATGACATTTAGATGGACCCATTAGAAAAAATCAAGAGGAGAGAGATCCCAGGGCTCCCTGTCCATGGGGAAAGGTGGGAGGATGAGGAATGTTTCATCCACTGGGGTGGGAGCATGAGAGGCATGGGGGCACCTCTCAAGCTGCAGAAAACCAGCACAGAGGGAAAGGAACGTGCTCCTCTCCATGGGATAAGTCAGTGTCTGGGTTTGAAAAGCCAGGTGTCTGCTAAGGAAGGCAGGAGTCTCCCTTGAAATGGAAAATGTAAACCCTCTCCCTCTGAATTGTTATAATTTTGAAATTAAGAGGCTCTCAGGCAGAGAGATGGGAATAGGAATAACAGTTCTCTATTAGGAAAATTAAAAATACAAATGCAATGGTACAAACAAGAAACCAACCCACTGGCAGAGTGAGAGCAGGAGCTGCCCCTGTGTGTCAGGGGTGGCACAGCCCCATCCCATGGGGGCTCAGCCCTCCTGCAGTGCCAGCTGTGGCTCTGCTGCAGCAGGGATCCTGCACAAGGGGGGAGTTTTCCTCTGCAGCTCCAGGGCTGCTGCAGATGGGCCTGGGCTCCCTCTGGCAATGCAGGGCAGCAGAAAGCTGCTCCTCTGGCAATGCAGGGGGCAAAGGCTGCTGTGCTGTGCCAGGCTCAGATTGGATCCAGGTAGGAATGCTTGGCTCCTGCCCTGGGCACAGCATCTCCCCATGGGATGCTGGAATTGGATCAGCCCTGCAGGGACACTCCCTGGCCATGGACAGCAGAGATCTCCTGGAGGGAGGGTTGGCTGTGGCAGAGAGAAAGAAAAAACTGCCCCATGGACAGAGAGAACTGCCCCAGCTCTGACAGAATAGAATACACAGCCCCAGCCACATCTTGTAACCTAAGACAGGAAATTCTACAGCTCTACAACAAAATCAGGGAAGTCTCAAATAATGATCTGTGAATCGTTTCCAGGGGGACACTGGAGATGGTCTGGGAAGGACTGGAGGAATCTCACAGCAGGTTTGAGGCACATCAGCCTGGAAGTGCTCCAGGCTTGGCACTGCTTGGTAACACAGCTCAAGGTTCCTGCAAGACTTCACTACCAAAATCAAAGCTGTGGATGGCATAAAATGTGGGAAATTTTGCCTTTGAATGGACTAATGAACAGGATACAACACCGCTCATGCCTCTCTTGCAGCAAAGCAAAGTTGCTGCTACCTGGAAAGTGGACATAGACAAGTCGTAAATAGAGGTAATTATCTTAAAAAGTAATTTTGAGTAACAGTAATAACTGTTGGAATAACCTGCCAAAGGAGCCACTGCATTCCTCTACTCAAATGGACAGTGGATTGTCCTTTAGTCAAAATTGGAAGTAAGTTTTGGAGAGGTCAACATGATTTATACAACAAGCACTGACTGATTTCCAGCTATGGGCATTGTAGGAGCTCAGAGTTATCTGAGAGGTGCTTTTTTAGCCTGGAGTTATCCCCTGTTCCACTGAGTCAATCAGTCCTTGTGTCCCCTCAGCCCAGGGCTCTCTTCATTTTGAAGACATCAGTCACACAGAACTGGACTCTGGCCATGCCCTCTTTGCAGGCAGAACTTGACACCCAGAGCAGTCAGAGTCTCTTGCAAAGAAGGATTCCCTTCTCTGGTCCTGACAGCTGAAATCCCATCAGGTTTCAGCCCAAGTTCCCTCATTTCAGCACTTTTTCTGGTCTGAGTCTGGAAAGGCATCAGGACTCTTCTGAACTAACTGTGAGCATCCTATGGGGCCCCAGTAGGGTTTTAATTAAAGCTTTAGGAACCAGGACAGATTAAAGGAGAAACAATCACTGCAGAAATCCAGTTTGGCTTTGCTGAGTAATAGGAAAAACAAGAGGAAAGAAAGTGCCCCCTTTTTTTTGGTTTTTTTTTTTTTTTTTGTTACTTTTCACCTGTCAGAAGACAATTCCCCAGGAGAAGATCCTGGCTGTTTCTCCCAGTGCTCCCCATGACGTGTGCCCCTGGGTGTTTTGGAGGTCCATGTTGTTCCTGAAAACAGACACATTATTTCCATAGGAAAGTTCTCACAGGAGACGATAAAAAATGGTCTCCCCTTGCTCAGCTCAGTCCTCCTGGCTCCTCATAGGATTGTAGAGACTTCTGAGTTGGAAAAGACCTCTGAGGTCATCAAGCCAAGGTCACCAATGATCCATGTCCCCAAGTGCCACATCCACATGGCTTTAAATCCCTCCAGGGATGGGGACTCCATCACTGCCTTGGCCAGCTCTGCCGGGGCTGGACACAGCCACAACCACAACCTCAGTGGTTGTATTGAACAGACTGAAATTAGATATTCTTGGACTACTCCAAGCCTTCTTCCAGGGATAATTTAAAGGGGGGTGAACAGGACCAGCTGCTCCAGAAGCACGTCCCAGTTCTGGGACTCCAGAGGATTTTAGCAGGGGTGCAGCAGTGCCAGGGACTGTGCTGGGCAGCACATGGTGAGGGGAGACGTGAATATTCCATCTAAACCTCCTCACAACCTGGGGCCATTTTCTCAATTATGGTTGATCTTAAAAGGTTTTCCCAATTATTATTATTACCTTAATTATTATATTCCTCTCATCCTGTCCCCTTTTCCCTGGGAGCAGAGCCCAAACTCCCCTGGATGCACTCTCCTGTCAGGAGCTGTGCAGAGCAAATGTCCCCCTGAGCCTGCTTTTCTCCAGGCTGAGCCCCTTTCCCAGCTCCCTCAGCCCCTCCTGGTGCTCCAGACCTTTCCCCAGCTCTGTTCCCTTCCCTTCCCTCCCTTCTTGGAGGAAGGACTGGAGCCAAACTCAGAATCTGAGGTGCGGCCACAATGCTCCCAGCCTTGAGCATTTGAGAGCCTCCATTCATTGCTGAATGACCAGTGGGATGTGGGGACTGACCCACAATCCTGCAGCCACCATCAAATCATCATCCAGCACCCCATGGGAGGAACTCACCAGCCTTTAGTGAGCAACCAGCACCTCCAGGGCAGATTTTAGCAGAGCCAGAGCATCCCTGCTGTCCCCAGCATGGCTCCAGTGCCAGCCCTGCACTCAGGGTGCAGGGATTTCAGGCTTGACCTCCTGGGCTGGGTCCTGCATCCCTCTCCCTCTGCCCACAGTCTCTCTCTAATCTCTGCCTGCCTTCCAGAGGTTCTCTGCAGCCATCAGCAGAAGCAGGGGCTGTGTGTGCTGCCAGGATAATTAGAGTGCTGCAGGGTGCTTAGTATGCAGGCAACGAATGTGCTATTGCTGGGGAAAAAAAAATAAAAAAAAAAAAGAAAAGGGAAAAAAAAAAGCAACTGAAAAAAAGCCCATTTGCCCAAGATAAAGAAAAACACTTTTTACCACTTGTTTCTCTGCTTCCCCAGGAAAGCCAAAGCTCTGCACAGAGGCACTTCTGGCTGCCATGGGAGGCTGGCTGTGCAGGGATTACCAGGCAGTTTTTTGCCCCAAAACATGGCAATGCTTTCTGCTGCTGGCTGCCCAGGGAATGGCTCTGTCCCTCTCTTTCTGCCATGGAGCAGCCTGAGATGGAGCAGGGGGGACAGGTTCTGTGCTCCCTTCAGTAGCAAGGGCTGTACGGGGGTCTGATGGAGCTGAGACATTCCAGGTTTGTGTGTTTAGGGCCAGTTGTGCAATGCAGACATGATGCCCTCCTGGTGTCCTTCATCCTACACATGATGGGAACCAGCTTGGATGTCCCTGGTGTGGGAAGCAGAATCCAGACACAGCCCCAGGGGTGAGTGAGGGGACATCTTCTACCCAGGGCCTTGTTCTTCTTCAGGAATTAACAGGGGAAATCACCTCTGCTTCATTCTGCTCCATGATGAGGGGGGAGAAAGCAGGAGAGGCCACTCATCCAGGAGCATTTCCACAGCAGATGGCAAGCAGGAGGCTGGAAGCTGTCTGGTTGCTGTGTTTGGGAAGGGAATGAAGCAGAGACCTGATGCTTGGCCAGCACAGAGCAATCACCACCTGCCTGCCACCAACCTTCAGCTTGCAATGCCCAGGATCCTCCTCCCCTATTCCCATCAGGCACTCCAACACAAACCCTGCAATTTTCCACTAGAACTGGTGGCTTTTCAGGTGGAGCTGGAAGGGTTAAACTTCTTCCTTCATGTAAACCACATGCACAAGGCAGTGATTGTTACAGCAGAGACTGCACAAGCCTCAGAGTCTCTGTGCCTGCTGGTGCACCTGGCACACAAAGGCAGCAGGAAACATCACCCACCTGTAAATTCCAGGTGGAAACAAGGGAGGAGAATGAAAAAAGGGACATTCTCCTTTTTCTGCTCCTCATGGAACGAGCTGAGGGTCAGAGGGGATCAGTGCCATAAGCTGGCTGTGGGATCTCAGGGTTCCTTGTTATTGTCAAGAAACCAGAGCTTCCAGGTAACAGAGGCTGGGAAAAGACTTATCCCCCCCTCTCTGTAGCCTGCACCCACGAGAGCTGTACCCAAACCACCTCCTCTCCTTGTTTCTGTGGTGAAAACATTGCTACTCAGGATCTTTTGCCATTTTGGATATCTCCACTTTCCTGTGGCCACCCACCAGCCCAGGCAGAGCAGCTGGCCAGTGTCCAGCAATCCCAAGGAATGTCACTGTCACTCCATGGAATTGCCTCTAGCTGTGAGATCCATGGAATTGCTGTCTGTGCAGATGTGAGCAGGCAGGATAACCTGTCCCAGCACAAAAGATGTTGCTGCTTTCCCTCCCCAGGAGCCTCCTCCAGTGTTTCACAGCCTGGGTGTGAAGACAATTTTCCTCATGTCAGCAACCCTTGCTGGGAAATTAAGCAAACTAAGCAACTTGGCTTTCTTGGAGAGCTCCAGGGACAAATGAAAGGAATTGTCCTCCTATCTGCATGAAGTACAGAAATGCTCAGTGTTCTCCTTTGTACCTCCCAAAATGAATTTGCTTTCAACCTCCGAGTGTTCTCCATTCATGTCCCTAATTCTCTGTTCCAAATTTCTGCCTATCCCATCATTTCCCTTTTTTTCAGTCATATCCAATTCTCTTTCATAAGTTCAGCCACTTGCACTGGGAATGAGGGGCAAAAATTCAGTTTTTCTGGATGAGGAAAGGACACATTCAGGACCATTCCTGAACTGCTGGTGCTTTTTGCCTCTTGTTTTCAGTCCTTTTCTCACTGGGCAGAATTCAAAGCAGGTAAAGTGTGAGGGAGGGAAATGCCTTTTCCCCAAAAAACTGTATTTTCTTCAACCAAACATCTTCAAGTGTCCGGAAATGTTGATTTTGAATCCAGCCAGATTTGCCTGACTGAGGATGGAGCAGTGGGCAGGGTCTGTTTCAGAATTACAGATGGATGATGCAAACAGCTCTCTCTCTTGCACATTTACTGATAACTCATATCCTGAGGCAAAAAGTTCTGATGGACTGGGAACTTTGTGAACAAAGACCCCCTTGGCCTCAGTTGTGATGGTCTGACTTTTTCACTGAGAACCTCTCAGCCCTTGCATGGTGGGGTCAAATTAATTTCAGTCCACCCCAGCAGACAAACTTTTAGAAACCCTCAGGTGTTTTTTTTCCTTTACTGGAGAGCCCTGTGCTGCACAAACCAAACAAATTCACCTCTCAGACCTTCTGTCTGAGCTGATTTTTAACCTGTTTCCAGCAGTTTGTCTCCGTTTTGTTTTCCTCACAACAAGGTGCTGCTTTGGGCTGTAGGCTTGCTGTCCTTGGAGCCCTTGATCTTGGGGTGGGAGAAACCTTCCCAATGTAGCAACACCTCCAGACCCCTCATAAATGCTGCCTTAACAGCAACCAGCTTTGCCTAGGCTTTGATGCAGAAATTGGCTTCATTCACATCGGCTGCTGAGAGATTGATTCTGGGTGTCTGGCTCTGTCCCAGAGAAGGGCAGGTTAACCCTTTCTCTGTGGAGAGCCCCAAGCACCCTGCCACAGGCCTGGTGGAAGGAAGAGGGGCTGTTTGCCATGGCAAGGGAGTACTGATGCCTTAAATTTTAGCTTTTACATTTTCCAGCTCCTGCTCTGTATCAGTGTGTAGCTCTGAACTCCCTGCAGTGCTTGTGAGCTCTCTGCACAGTCTGAGCAGACAGAACAACCCCTCTGCCCTGAGAGCCAAGGACACCTCACAGCCTCAGGCCTGAAAAGTACAAACAGAAGTGAACTGGGAGGAGCAAAGTGGGGGAATGTGACTTCATCACCTGAAGCTGCAATGGGACAATTAACCCCTGATATGCAAATGGACCAAAGTTATATCTGCCAAAAAAACTCGTGACTGTTGTGAATCTTGGTCCATCTTTGGTGTAGCCTCTGCCAGGCTCTTGCACTGCCCAGGGTGTATCTATTTAGGCCTTTGATAAATCCCCACTTTATTCTCTAGCTCTGTCCAGCCTCTGTTCCAGACAGCCAGTCCAAGGCATCAATACAGTCTGCTGGAAATGATGGGCTGGCAAATCCAGCCTGGATTTCAGTTGTAGGTAATCTGAGGATTGCCTTGGCCTCCTCCTCAAGATCCACATGGACAAAAGGGAAAGTGAACCACAAGGTCCCTGTTGTGCCCAAGCCAGCCAGGATGTCCTGGGCTATGGGACTGGCAGCCAGCTACCCTGGAGGGATACCAGGAGATGTTTCTGCACATTGGTTACGCCTGGATTATGAGTTCCTTGGTGCAACTCCTGATATTGGTGTGTCCTGGGGCTGGGTAGGGAGGGATGCACCACCACACCAGGTAATGTGTATTAGGAAAATTGTGTAATATTGTGTATTAGGCAAAAGTCCTTCACCAAACAGGTGTCTGGGCACTGGAACACCTTCTTCCCCCCAGCAAAGTGGAAATAGCACCAAGTCTTAGAGAGTTCAAGGAACAATTTGGAAAATGCTCTCAGGTGCATGGTGGGATTTTGGAGGTGTCCAGCCCCAGAATATTCTCAGATTTTAAGCAAGCTGGACTCCGACTGGTTCAGATCCCACTGTTTCTTATGTAGGCAACCTCTGGGCTCTCTCAGGAAGGATCTGGGGCTCTTTTCTCTGTAAGCCATAAGAAATCCCTGCAGGATGCCTTGGAGAGGGCTCCCTGCCAAGCCTCAAATGAGTGGGACCAGGGAGCATCCACAGGTTCTAAATTCCCTTGAAGGCTCCATCACCCCCTGGAAGCTGGATGTCCCCAGAGACTCCCCAGAGTTTCCAGAGGAAACTCGTGCAGGAGAGTTTGTTCTCATGCCCTGCACAGCCCCAGCCCGTGAGATGTGCAGACACCAGGGCTTGTGCTGGTTTGGTACTGCGTCGCAGACGTCTTTTATGAAAAATCCTTTCCTGAGGATTTTTCCTCCTGAGAAGCTGAGAAGCCTCAGGAACAAAATGTAAACAATGGTTATCTGCTGCTGTGGAATGCAACAGGTGGATCTGGGATTGGCCCATCTTGGATGTTTCTAATTAATGGCCAATCACAGCCCAGCTGGCTCGGACAGAGAGCTGAGCCACAAACCTTTGTTATCGTTCTTCTTTTTCTATTCTTAGCCAGCCTTCTGATGAAATCCTTTCTCCTATTCTTTTAGTATAGTTTTAATGTAATATATATCATAAAATAATAAATCAGCCTTCTGAAACATGGAGTCAGATCCTCATCTCTTCCCTCACCCTCGGACCCCTGTGAACACTGTCACAGTACTGGGGGCTTTGGAGAAACCTGATGGGGAGGAAATCCTGAAGGATCCAGGGAGGAATGTGAAACACCTGATCTAGGAGCCAAGGGCAGCTGGGCCAGCAGCTCCTGTGCTGAATTGATTCCCAAGCACATCCTTGCTCAGCAAGGGGAGCACAGGCAGACTGACCCCACCCTGCAGCTGACGGGGAAGAGGGATTGCCAAAGTTTCCCCATCGAGTTTTCCTCCCTCTCCTTCTCTGCACCAGGTCCTGAGTCATGGTGACTCATTTAGCACTCTGTGGTGCTGAAGTCACTCAGCACATTTTTGATGGGTTTTCCTCCAGCTGAAGGCTTTGTGGGACGTGTGGTACAGCAGATAAGGCTGTGGATGGGGATGTAGGGGACTTTGGGAATTCTTTTCCTTGTGCCTCTGTTCCTGCCTTAACTTGAGACAATTCCACATCTGAGGGACCCCGTGAGTCATGATAGCTCTGATGAGGGTTTGGGCTCTGGCCCTGCTCCACTCCTGGAATTTGTGTGTGGGTGTGAGTCCCTGTGTCCCTGCTGCCCTCATCCAGGGAATGAGGTGATCCAGGTGGAAACTGGTGCTGAGTGGTCTGTCACAGGCTGGGGGAAAGGCAGGGAGTGATTCTTCTGTTGAAAGCAGGATTTGAGCAGTTCTCAAAGGAGAGGCCCTTCTCAGCTGTTGAAAAGTGAAATTTCTTGTAAAAGCAAGTTGTCTAAACTTCTTGGAGGAGGTGGCAGAGAGACAAATGAATTTTCAGGGAAAGTTTTTCTCCTGCCTCTCTCCAGCTAGGCTAACAACCTTCTGGAAGTGTCTGTCTCTATCCATCTGCTATCAGAGCGGCTGTTCAACCTGCTAAATTCTAGAATCAGGTGGATCCTAAGAGAAAGGGAATTCCTCCAGTGAGGAGGGAATTATTTCAGTGCTGGAGATGTGCAAGACAACATGGAACACTTTTGGCTATTACCTGTGGAACCCTCTAAGGGAGAAGACAGCCATCCAATGGTCAGAATACGGGATTCTGAGCAAATTTCCTTCCTATTTCCTTTTCAATCTCATTCCTATTGGGGTGCACAGCAAAGCTCAGAGTAGCCGGTTGCCCTTCCTGAGAATGGCTGGTGTGACTGAAATGAGAGCAGAGACAGCTTCAGGGCTCCACATTCTCCATTCTCTCTGCTCCTCCCCATCCCTCCAGCAGCAGGGAGCTGTTTGAAATCCGTGCTGAATCCCTTTCAACACCTTCACCCACCTCAGCATCTCCAACAGGCGTGTGCACAAAAGCTGCCATGGTCTTTGTTGCTACTGCTGTTGTTTTGATGCTGAACAAAAGTCCTGGCTCCAACCCCCCTCCTTACTGGATCACCTTCAGGAATCAATGCTGCAGATGTTGACTTAAGCCATGGTGCTAGCAGGAGACTTTTAATACATTTCAGATACAACAACAAAGAGCAGATGCCAGTTCATAGGGAGGGAAGGGAGATGTTTTGATCTGGGGTTTTTTGGAAATGAATTTTCATGCAGCCTTTATTTCGAATTTTATAGTTTTTTTCTTTTCCCTGGAATGCATATTAAACGCTGATAGCCTGTTATCCTTGACCTTTAGAGCCTGTGAATTTGAAAATCCAATTCCCTGTGAAAAGCAATGCATACAATATGGACTTTGAAGAAAATGCCAGTAAGTGAGTTATTTTCTTTATAGCCCTGCAAGAGTCTCCTAATGACTGAAAAAAGGCAGGAGCACAACTTGGGTGTGATAGAGGCAACAAGGGGAGAGGTTTCCATGCTTTGCAGGCTGTGGGTCTTGTTCACCCAGTGGGTAGGAAGGAAGATTAAGTTGTTAGGAGAGATAATTCACATCCCTGTTTCCCAGTACTCCAGTTCTTGTGCTTTTTAACTCCTCTAGTGCTGCCAGATGGACTCAGAGCATCTTGGTAGAACGTGGCACCAGATGTGCCACTGTGTCCTGGTGGGATTGTCTTCAAGCACTCATAGGTTATGCTGGGAATATCATAATCACTTTTTCTTTCTGGTGTGCTGATAGAGTTCTGGTGACCTCCAGTCCTGCTGGTGACAGCCCTTGGAAGGTCTTTTCTGCATGTGCTGGAGATGCCCCAAGGGAGATCTCTTCCAGCTGTGCTGGGAACATCCCTGGGAGTTTTTTCCAACTACTTGTCCAACAACCCAATAAACCCAGTGCAGTGCTCAGTTTGCCAAATACTTCCCTTCTCTTGTCCTCAACCTATTACAACTTTTTTTAAAACATGCTTTTGCTTGGGCAGAGTTGCCCTGGCACTTACACACTCTGCTTACAACAGCAGAATTCCTCCACTCTCCAGATTCTGGCCAGGCATGATGGTTACCTTATTCTTGCTTTTAAAAAATATCCCATGGAAAAAAATGTCCCATGGAAAAAGGCTGTGAGGGGTGTTCAAGGACTGTGTTAAACCCATAACTGTATTTACCGTATTTATTAATGACAATTAATTTATTAATGACAGTCACATAGCTACGTGGTTGGTAAGATAGGAAATCCAAATGTTTTAAGAACAAAATAAGATGTTTCAGAAGTAACAGGGTACATTCATCAGTGGCAGTCCCCATGGATCTGCTGTCTTTTCTGAGCATTAGAAGACCATCAAAACCAAGGAGCAGGAGATGGAATTTACAGAAGAAATTCTTCCCTGTGAGAGTGGACAGGCTCTGGCACAGGGTGCCCAGAGCAGCTGTGGCTGCCCCTGGATGCCCTGGAAGTGTCCAAGGCCAGGCTGGATGGGGCTTGGAGCACCTTGGGATAGTGGAAAGCGTCCCTGCCATGGCAGGGGTGGGAGCTGGATGGGCTTTAAGGTCCCTTCCAACCCAAACCATTCTTTGATTCCATGAGGTTCCACTCCTGAAGAATCCAGGCATAATCCTGTTGTTTTTCAAGCTGTAGGATCTTAGCAGATACACAGGACTTCTGCAGGAGGAATTGGAATTACCCCTGTGTGCAGGAACTGCAGTTCAGGACCGGCACAAAACACAAATTATTTGGGATTAGGTTCTCTGACTTTTATAAGAAAGCCAAACGTTGCATGAAATCCAAAGGCTGGAAAGGCACGTGGACCAAAACTCCCCAAAGTCAGGAGCTTTCAGAATCGTTTTGCTGGCAGCTAAGCCCTGTCTCAAACAAGACACAGCTCCTAAGCCCCTTTGTGCATCTGGACCTTTTCCCCTCACCCAGGCTCAGGCAGGGAACCAGCTCTGTCAGGCTCCAGGATGGGTCTGTGATGGGTGGACACCTTGCCTCTGGCTGTGCTGCCTGTGAGTGGCATGAAATGAACCTTCAAAGGGCTCTGTGGATCCCCTGCCCTCTCTCATCTCAGTGGGGGCAGCCCCTCAGGTCTTTGCTCTCAGACAATGACGCCACGGGGTGGTTGGCACACACAGATATTCTCTGCCATGCTTGGCTTTTCTGATTTTTTTTTTCCTCCCCTTCTTATTTTCTCCCCACTCTTTTCCTTCTAATTTAGAGCTCTAGATTAAATTCAACTTAATTAGAAGGATTATACATCTTATAAATTTAATATTTAATATGCAAGCATAGGCTTTTATTAAAGGTGTCCTAGGAGGAATGGTAATGAGTTATTGCACAATAAATAGTTGGGCGGAAATGAGTGTGATAAAGGACTGGAACTTCTGGAGAAAGGGAGGGGGAAAGGGGATGGGAATGCTTAGGGAACATCTCTGGTGGCTGCTCAGAGTGCTGCTGTCATCTCTCTGCTGCTCACACAGTGACCCTTCCAAAAGCAAGAGGAATTTTCCTTCAGCACAGGCAGGAGAAAATATTTGAGAGGCCAGGGAGGGCAGCAGGGAGGGAAGGATGTGGGGAAGGTCAGGAATGAAAGATCCTTGCAAAGAGAAGAAACTCTGATGTAGGATCCTGCCCAAAAGCCATGAGCAGGAGCTGTGAGCTCACTGTCTCCAGGGCAGATAGTGGTGACAATTTGGGCCTGGTTGGGTTTTTTTTAACCCATCCAAGTCTCCTGCCCTCAGGAGAAACAGCCAGGGCCCAGTTGTGATGTGTCAAGGAGGGCCTGTTGGGGAACTGGAACATTCCATTAGGCTGGTCCTGTTGTGTGACTGTGTTCACAGGGGTCCGAGGGTGAGGGAAGAGACGAGGATCTGACTCCATGTTTCAGAAGGCTGATTTATTATTTTATGATATATATTATATTAAAACTATACTAAAAGAATAGAAGAAAGGATTTCATCAGAAGGCTAGCTAAGAATAGAAAAAGAAAGCATGATAACAAAGGCTTGTGGCTTGGACAGAGAGTCTGAGCCAGCTGACTGTGATTGGCCATTAATTAGAAACAACCACATGAGACCAATCACAGAGGCACCTGTTGCCTTCCACAGCAGCAGATAACCATTGTTTACATTTTGTTCCTGAGGGTTCTCAGCTTCTCAGGAGGAAGAATCCTAAAGAAAGGATTTTTCATAAAATGTGTCTGTGACACTGTTGTCCTTCACATCTGCTTTTTTCAGAGCTCATCCGCTTACTGTGCCAAGAACAGGAGCTGGGTGATGGAGGGATGGATTCTGCTGCATCTCCTTGAACCCTGGTGCAGAACTGGTCCCCTTTGAGCTGAGAGCTCAGGTGGGATTCACCTCTTGGAGTGTCTCAAAGGTGGGTGGCTTGTGAGCTGTGTTCCCACTGCAGACAAGAGGGATCTAATTAACACCATCATCAGACTGGGGCTGTGAGTCAGGGGCCAGGAGTGGGTGTTTGCTTTAGGATGACACAACTTGCACTCTGAGTTCTGCACAGGAGGCTCCTCCAGGGACTCTGAGGGATCAAAGGCTTTGTTTGTGCTGGTGAATAAAAGGGGCCAGGGATTTGCCCTCTTCAGCCTTGAGGGCAAACAGAGCAGTCTGACTCACATTTGGCATTGTCTGTGAGAGCTCCAGCAGGTCCCTTCACCTGTGGCAGGATGTTCCATGACAAAATAAAGTGGATGCTGTGGCTGGTGCCTGGTACCACACCCAGTCCCTTTTTGGTTCCTGGGGCAGAGATGATATTTTGTGTTCAGATTTAGGTGTTTAATATTTTTTTTTTATCTATATGACAGCTTTACTAGGTATGAGTTTTTGTAGTATTTTATTAACAAGGTACAAAATGGCTCACTATCTTTTTTCCATAAGGCCTTTTAAGGCTAAACTATTTAATTAAGAAATGGTACTTAAATTATTTTTACTTTTAACCTAATAACTAATCACTCAAAGTCCCCAATGCGGGCTTTTCTGTCTAATTTTAAAATACTACTCCAGCTTGTGAAGAAGAAGGAGGAAGAAGGTGAAGAAGAAGGAAGAAGAAGGTAAAGAAGAAGGTAAAGAAGAAGCACAAGC
The DNA here is from genome assembly GCA_039654755.1 of Calcarius lapponicus. Classification (NCBI taxonomy): domain Eukaryota; kingdom Metazoa; phylum Chordata; class Aves; order Passeriformes; family Fringillidae; genus Calcarius; species Calcarius lapponicus. The sequence continues at coordinate 16,218,870 of CM077463.1, forward strand.
TTCTGTTCTAAAACTTTTATCTTACTCTCTTATATTACTATATTCTAAAACTTTAAATTCTAAGTTTTCTACCCTGTGATATTATACACTTTTATTCAAACTACACACTTGTAGTTCTAGTGTTATTAATCAGTTTTGGAAGCTTTCTCTACGGTGTCAGGTCAAATGTAGTATTTTCTTGTGGTAGTAGTATTAGCACGGAAAGTTTAAAAATTCTCAGCTTCCAGGGTTCCAACAAGCAACCACTGCCCAAACACTGTCTGAAGGCACTCAGGTGAATTTTTCCCCTCCTGTCAAGTGATTTTTCACCACCAGGGTGGTGCAGCAGTGGCACAGCTGCTCGGGGCACTGGTGGAGTCCCCATCCCTGGAGGGATGTAGAAGACATGTAAATGTGGCACGTGGGGACATGGTTTAGTGGTGGCCTTGGCAGTGCTGGGTTAATGGTTGGACTCAATGATCTCGGAGAACTTTTCCAACCTAAATAATTCCGTGATTCTGTTGTCTCTGTGCCAGGGCAGAGCCAAGCGAAGGCACATCTGGGAGAACAGGGTTGGGAGGGTGCTGTGGTCCATCAGGGAAACACCTTAAGGGGTGTCTGGTGCTGGGGTGGGGAAAGAAGGAGCCAGCATGAAACTGGGGGCTCAGGGTGAGAGAAGCACTGGGGAAGGGTTGGGACTATGGGAGTGTGTGATGGCAGAATGGGTTCTGGTGGATCTCCATGCAAAATGGCAAAAAACCTGGGCCTGCAGTGGTCTGTGAGAGTAACTGGGACGGGAAACGTGCTGGCTGGTGGATTTGTGACTGGGAGAGCCTCTGGGGGCAAACCTGCCTTGATTTTATGAGGCCAGCCAGGGGAGTGTCACTGACATATTTTCTGAAAAATCCTTTTGCTAGGATTTTTCTCCTGAGAAGCTGAGAAGCCTCAGAAAAGAAATGTAAACAATAACTATTTGATTGCTTGGAATGTGGCCTGGAGATGGTTTACCAACAGGTGCATCTTTGATTGGTCTCATGTGGATTGTTTTTACTTGATGATCAATCCCAGTCCATCTGTGTGGGACTCTCTGGTCAGTCACAAGATTTCATTATTCATTCCTTGCTAGCCTTCTGATGTCTCCTTTCTCTTTCTTTAGTGTAGTTTTACTATATCAATATAATATAATGTAATATAATATAATGTAATATAATATAATGTAATATATAAATAATATTATATATTATGTATTATATATTATATATTATAATAGATATAATATAATAAATATAAATATAATATAATATGATATTGATATAATATAATATAATATAATATAATAGCCATTTGAAACATGGAGTCCAGGTTCTCATCTCTTCCCTTGTCCTGGGGACCCTCAAACACCACCACATTTGGTGACCCCAAGTGAGGAACACCCCCACAGGGGAGAAGGCACCTTTTCCTGGAGGTGAATTCTAGCCAAGGATTTGGGGAGTTGGAGCATCTCATGGGAGAGGTTGTGCCTCACTTCACATTTATACTTTCAGGGATCACCTTCTTCTTGTGTCAAAGCCTTTCCCTCTCACTCGTCCAGGGTTTTTTCAGCCAGGTGAAACCTTTTCCAGCACTTCCCCTCTATTTCTGCGTGGGAAACTGCTCTCTGGAGGGTGTGCCTGTATCCTGGTCCCCTTGCCCACACTCAGGATTCATCTCCATGTGTCCCAGTCTGGCTCTAAGGGATGAGCAGGATAAATCTGCCACCCATGTGACAGGCAAGCCAGGCTTCAGGGCTTGTGCAAATAAACACCTTTTTATTTCCATCCGGGGTGGGAAGGCTGCCCTTGACAAGAAGGGAGTTAAGGAGCCATGTAAATACACAATTTTAGGCCCTTTGGATTTATGCAACAGAGCTGGCAAGTAGCTGGAGCCATCTCTGCTTGCTCTGGTCAGCAAACAGGGCAGTTGTTATCTCCACAGATGGCCCCCCCCCGGCCCCCCACGCCTGATATTTGTAATTACAAGCAGGGATTATGCAGGAAGGAGATGGAATCAAGTCTGAAAACCCAGCAGGCAGCAGGGGAGCTTAGACACCGGCTGGTTCCTCCTGATGGAGGCAGAGATAGCACCAAGCCCTGTGAGCAGGCTTGGGGTGCATATGTCAAACCTTTAGGGATCCTGATAGAGGGATTAAAGCCAGGAGGAGGGGGGTTGGAAACTCTGATTAACATTTCTGATGCGTGCCCAGGGCTAACGTGGTGTGCTAATGAATCCTGGTGTAGCAGCAAAGCTTTCTTAGTGCCCTCTGCCCTGAGCAGCCTCACAGGGAAGCTGGACATGGACAGGATTTAATTCCTGCCTTTTTAGGTACAGCTTGGGACCCTTTGACAGGGACCTTGTGGTGACACAGCCTACAGCCTCTCCACGTCCTTGGGAAGTGGGATGGTGGAGTCAGCAAAGAATCCTCCCAGGGACACACACATGGCCCCAGCTTCAGGAAAAACTCTATCTCCTTGTTTCTCTAAAGGAATGCAGTGGGGATGTCAATCCTCACTCCTACCCTGAGGGTAAAACAAGCTCAGTTTCCTAGGAAAGCTGAAAGGTGTTCCTGCAAACAGCCAGGAGTGTTTAACTACCTCAGGATTATAGGAAAAAGGGCATCCAGGCCTTTCCATGGGATATCTGCCATGGCTGAGAAGGTCATTCTGATCCCCTCAAAGATCAGGATGACATGAGGACACTGCACAAGCCCAAGGCAGGATGATCCCTTGGGGCTGGAATCCCAAAGCTCCCTTGTCTTTAGGCAAGAAGACACCTGGGGAATGTCAGTCTGGGCAGGGGATGGGGAGATCATCCCACCATGGAGATCTGCAGCAGGCTGTGCCCCCTTTCTGGGCTCCAACACACCCCACTGGCTCACACTGCCCTACAGACTGCAGCAAATTCCCCTTTTCCTTCCTTCTCTCTCTCCCCTGTGCCAAGGATTGGGAATTCCTGCAGCAAATTCCCCCTTTCCTTCCTTTTCTCTCTTCCCTGTGCCAAGGATTGGGAATTCCTGCCTGACAGGGAGTGAAAACAGACAGAAAATATGGGTGACAACTCTCTGCTATGTGTTTTTATCAGAAGGAAAGGGAAAATTTATGGTAGAAGAAAAGGAGGAGGAGAGAGGGGGAAGACACTGTGTGGGTCCAAACTGTGTTTTCAGTCTCCTGCATTGTCTTTTTTCCTCAAAGCATCCAAACAAGACAACAGGAGCTGATGATTCAATAATGCAGAGCCAGGAGACAATGGGGGGAAGAACAACAACAAAGTGAAGAGGGTTTTAATAACCGCTTATTGAGGCTGTAATTAAATTTTGGTGTCTGTTTGGAAAACAAGAATCTCATTTTGTGCGTGCCCCTGCCTCCCCACCACATCTGCACCCGTGTTTTCTCGTGGGCAATTACTGAGCATGCTGTGAGCTGATTAGCAAATACAGGTGTGGCAGGCAAGGGAAAAGGGAGCAGGAGAGGAGAGGATGAGGAGATTTTTCCAAGTGTGGCACCAGCCCTGTGCAGGTGGGAAGCAGGACCCTGGAAACAGGGTGTGGAACCAGCCTGGCACTTGAGAGAGGTGAGGGAATGTGACAGGGGTCCGAGGATGAGGGAAGAGACGAGGATCTGACTCCATGTTTCAGAAGGCTTGATTTATTATTTTATGATATATATTGTATTAAAACTATACTAAAAGAATAGAAGAAAGGATTTCATCAGAAGGCTAGCTAAGAATACAAAAAGAAAGAATGAATAACAAAGGCTTGTGGCTCGGACTCTGCCCAATCCAGCTGGGCTGTGATTGGCCATTAATTAGAAACAACCACATGAGACCAGTCACAGATGCACCTGTTGCATCCCACAGCAGCAGATAATCACTGTTTACATTTTGTTCCTGAGGCCTCTCAGCTTCTCAGGAGGAAAAATCCTCAGGAAAGGATTTTTCATAAAAGATGTCTGTGACAAGGGAAGGTGCGGAGTGGGGGGAAAGTGGGGCTGAGCCCTGGTCTCAGTGGTTGCCAGCCAGGCAGATTTAGCTTGGAAAAGGGATTAAGTCCTGTAGAAAGGCAAAAAGATGCTGAGAGTTGTGGCACCAAGGGCGTTACAGTCCATATACTTTCCATGTGGAAAGTTTTTGTGTGGCTAAAGGAAGTTTTCATATTTAAAATTGAAAAGACATGTAAACGTGGCACCTGGGGACATGGTTTAGTGGTGGCCTTGGCAGTGCTGGGTTAATGGTTGGACTTGGTGATATTGGAGAACTTTTCCAGCCTAAATAATTCCGTGATTCTGTTCTGTCTGTTGTAATGAAACACAGCAGGGCACATGTACAGGTATTTATGTCCACAAATCTCTTCTCCTTCCTTCCACCACATGGCCTGATGGGCTCAGGTGCTATCCAGGCCATCTCCTCAATGCTGCCAGGGCACTGGTGTCAGGGTGAGGGTGGCACTGCTGTGCCAGCAGCTGTTTTCCTGGCCCTGCACTGTGTGTTTTTACAGGCTTAGCCTCAGAGGCGGAGGTTTTTGCAGGGGGATGAAGAGCACACCAGGAGCACAATGCCCTGCCCACGTGGAGAGCCATGGAAACTCTGGGCTGACGCAGCTGTGGCCAGAAAACGGGAGACAGAAATGTGCAGCTCACTGTCCCTCCTGGAGAGAATTCCACTTGGAGATGCTGTTTTCCTGCAGTTTCTTTCCTCCTCGTGCTCTCCCAGCCCGATGAAATTGAAGGAATGACCAAGGAAAAGTCTACCCCAGCTGGACCAGGCCATCTATGGGACTAAACCAGTATTTGCCCCATCACAATCTGCTGCAGGGCTCATTGCCTGGCTTCTGGCTGCTCATTAGAAGGCACAGCAGTAACAGTGCTCTGGTGCCCATCACCTCCTTGCATTAGCTCAGCCTGCTAATTGCCAGGAGCTGGGTGGAGGAGCTGCTCCTGGTCCCTGCCAGAGTTTTCCCTGGGCAGAAGGGCTGCACTCGACCTTCATTTGTATTCTGGGAGCACCACTCACTTAGCAGTATCTCCTGCCATCAATAAACCAATGCAAACAGAGATAAGCCAGATAAAGCGAAAGTAGGTCACTTCTGCAGCACAATGACATCCAGCTCCCTTATTCCTCACACAGCCTAAAAGTTAACTCTCTCTCCCATCACTGCATTTCTTTTCTTTGCTCTTGCTGCTTTTTTGCCCAGAGTGGCCAGGGAGCTGGGGCAGGGTGATAGGGCAGGTGTGAAACCCTCCCCACAGCCCCACCATCCATGAGGACGTGTGCTGGAGGAGCTGATGGAGGGGTTGGTGTCACTCACAGATTCCATCAACCCTGTGTTGCTTTTTTACCAATTAAAGCCCTGGAAAGCTGTTTCCTGGTGATGGCTGGGGGAAGCTGGCTTTGGTCCTCTCAAGAGCTGCTCTCCTTGGTTGTCACTGTCATATTTTCTGAAAGATCCCTTCACCAGGATTTCTTCACCTGGGAAGCTGAGAAGCCTCAGAGAGAAATGAAAACAATAATTCTCTGATTGCCTCTCCTGTGTTTGCTGCTTTGGAATGTGGTCTGGAGATTGTTTATCATTGTTTGATTGGTTTCATGTGAATTGTTTTTACTTAATGACCAATCACAGCCAGCTGTGTCGAGGCTCTGGCAATTCACCAGTTTTCCATTCTCATTCTTGTTAAGCCCTCTGTAAGTATCCTTTCTCTATTCTTTAGTATAGTTTTAGTATAATATTCTTTTATATGACATAATATAATATAAATTTCATAAAATAATAAATTAGCCTTCGAAGAACATGGAGTCAGATTCATCAATTCCTCCTTCATCCTGGGGACCCCAAAAATACCACAAGTGGTGACCTCAGATGTTGGCTATAGCCTGAGCTGAAGAACAGACCCACACTTGGGTTGGCTGGATCATTTTTAAGGTCCCTCCCAACCCAAACCACTCCATGATCGTGTGAAGGACATGGATTCTGTGTATGCAGAATTCCCTGCTGCATCTCTGGAAGGAACGCCATAAACTCTTCCCTCAGTATCAGCTCACCTTTAGGCCCCAGTGTTCATTTAACTACCTCTGGTAGTGAGATAAAATTTCATTCCTAATTGTCAATTACATCACTGACTTCTTCACTGAGGAACTAAGAGCTGGTTAATGTCCCATAAAATGTCACTCCTGTGACATGAGATGATGGTGGCTTTCTCTTGGTGTCACCTGAGGCCACGTTTGGGCTGGCAGCACAAGGTGAAGCTTTGTGACCAAGGCACCACCACCAGACACCTCAGTTATCTGTAATTTTACCATCAGAAAGTATCTGTGCTATTTATTGGCCGTTACATAGATTTCAAGTGCTGTTATAAAAGCAGAAGAACCTCTGGAGATGCGTCCAAGACCTTCTAACCCTGCAAAGGAACATAAGCATTATCTCAGTCTTGGATGATCTCCAGGAAAAGGAGACAAGCAGGAGTGATTCAGTGCTGCTTTTTGGAGATTTCTGTAAATGCTCTCTTCATAAGCATAAATGCTTATCGGAAATACATTTTAAAATGTCTCGTTTAAGAGTTCGTTCCTACAAAAAGGGGTCCTAAAAGTGACCCTCATCCATCCAAGAAAACAGAAATGACACCATAGTATTGGGTATATCACCAGTTTGAACAGCAAATAATCTCAGTGCTACCTCTGCAGCAGCAAAGAAACTCATTGCAAAATAAAAATATAAAAGAAATAAATCTCAGAAAGCAGCAGCAGCCAAATTTACAGGTATTAACCAAAACATTTGTCTTGCTCTTCTGAGCCTTGCTGAAGGTTCCAACTTCTCCCAAAAGCCTTGGTTGCCTCTCTGCTGCCTGAGGAAGGACAGAATACCTAGAGAGGAGATGTCTGGAGGGTCTTATCAGAGCTCTGAAACACTTGTGTGTGTCCTGAGATGCCCCTTCCACTCAGACAACCTCAGTTTGTGACCCTCTGAGCACCATCTGCCCTCCTGAAACCCACTGCCTGTGTGTTCAGGAGGTTCTCATCTCAGAGGGGTGGAATGGAATTTTCTCCACCCTTTTCAAGGAGACAGGGGGGCTGGCACTTCCCACAGAGGAGTGCCTGCAGGACAGAGAGGATCTCAGTACGGATGGACTTTCTATTTGGGCCTGTTACTCCATAGAGGAGCCGTCCTCCTGTCTGTGCCAGCTGTATTTCTTCTAGAACTGTCCATCTTCCTATTAAATCTGCCTCTTCCAACAGCCTCCACCCTGCTGGGCTCCTGGGCCAGCAGAAATGCCATGGAAGCCTGTCTGTAGCCAAAGGCATGGGAGAAAGGATGCACACATCCCCTCCCCTCTGCTTCCTTGGCATCTCCTGCATGGGAGTTACCTTTCTGAAGTCACTCTTGGAGCACCAGGCTCGTTTCCCAGCAGAGGTCAAGTGTAGGGAGCTGAGACAAGAGTCCCTGGAGTTTTGTGCCAGATTCTCTCCGTCCACTCTGCCTCTCATCCTTCATCCAAGCCTGCTCCTCCCGCCGTGTTTGCCATTACCGAGCTCCCCAGGAGGCAGCAAGGAACTGCTGCCACATCCTGCCACATCCCAGATTCCTGGATTTTGTGCTGTTGAAATGACCCCCAAGGCATTAAAAATCTTTTTTTCCAGCCCCGCGACCTAAGAAGAAGTTGAGACTCCTCGGTTCTGCTTTTCAAGGTTGGTTTTCTTTTTGTTGTTGGTTTTTTGTTTTTGGTTTTTTGTTGGTTTTTTTCTTTCTTTTATTTTTTTTTTTCTCTTATTATGACATTCTTTCTCTGACCTGCTGAGATCTGTCCAGCAGGTCGGGTTGTGGCACAGCCCCTGCCCTTCGGGTGGTGTTGGCTTTTTATACTCAGAACTACGTGTACTTTATTTACAATAATTTTCCAATACCTATCACCTATGTTAGACAGTCTGTCTCCACTCTAGACCAATCCAGAAGTGCCACCATCACAGCAGAAGATGGAGGACAAGAAGGAGAAGAAGGACAGGACATGCCCAGATTCCTCCATCTTGCCTCTTGAACCTCCATTCTAAAAAACCCAAAATTCTACTTTTTCACCCTGTGACAAATTCACTGTCATTCTACTCAAACTCTTGTGGCTTGTAACTCCTCACACAAAGTTGGTAATTGTTTCCATGGGCTAAAATCAAAGGCACAGGTGTTTGTGACTCTGTGCCAAAGTCTCTGAGCCCCTGCCAGGGTCTGGAATCACCCAGGGCAGTCAGAGCAAGTCCTGGGTTCTGACACCAGATTTGGTGTTTGATCATCCCTGCATCCACTTCATCTGCTCCTGTTTGGAAATCAAGCTCTGCTGGCAGCACGTGGTAGGGGCACATGCCTGGTCTGGCAATGAAACCTCCTCCAGAAGCTCTCCCATCTTCCTCCTATGTTAATATGACCCTGATGGCCTCATTAGTTCTAATTTGTTTGGCCACCAGATTTAGATGAGTATTCCAGTGATAACGTGAGACCCGGGGAGTGCAAACAGCAACTAATTAATGCAGTTAAAATTCCTGCCCAGGAATTTTGTGGAGGAGGACAGTGCTGGAAGGCAGATTTTTGTGTACCTGGATGCTCCTGGGCATGGATTCACAGCTTCTGCAGAGGCTCAGAGCTGGCAAACATCATCTGCAGCCTGGTCTGGAGAGAGCTCAAAGAACCCTCCCAGAAATCACCAAGGCAGGAACAGCCCCTCAAAGAGCAGGAGAAGCACAGAAATATAGGGATCAATCCAAGGGGTGATGCTGGATGTTGGAGAAAAAGGACAGAGGTGAAATGAGTGTCCCAGATGGCAAGGCAAGATGTATTCTATTTGCCATCTGGATGGCAGTTGTCTTCTGTTAAGTGGGCAGTCTTCCTTATCTCTTCCACAACTGGGGAGACATCTGCTGATAACAGCTATTGGATGTCACTGCATGGCTGATAAGAACTGCAGCATCCCATTGGGAGATGTGAGCCCAGAGGGAGGAGCCAAGCATTCCTACCTGGATATAATCTGGAGATTCTGGAACACCAGCACAGCTTCTCCACTGGATTCCCCAGAGGAACAGCAGCTGCCTCTTCCACTGGATCTTCAGAGGAAGGCCGCACCCTTCTACAGGATCCCTGCTCCAACAGAACCACCCCTGACACTGCAGGAGGGCTGCAGCCACAATTCCAATGGGACTGCTGCCAACACTCTGACCCACAGGGTGTCAGGTTGGGTTCTGACTCTGTCAGTGCTGTTTCAGTTTACTGCATTGTTTATTTTATCCTTTTATTTTCTTCCCTAATAGAGAATTGTTATTCCTGCTCCCATATTTTTTTTGCCTGAGAGCCCCTTGATTTAAAATTCATAGCAATTCAGAGAGGGGAGGTTTGCATTCTCCATTTCAGGGAAGGCTCCTGCCTTCCTTAGCAGGCTCCTGTCTTTCCAAACCAAGACAATGACTCACTGCCCAGTTTCTCTGGGGTTCAGACAATTCACTTTAACAGGCTCTGAGGGGAGCTGCCTACAGAGGCTGGTGTCAGACAGCATCCTGCATGTCAGCACAGCAGAGGGAATTTGCCCCTTCATGTGAAAATGTGGGTGTGGATGAAGGAGTCTTGAGAGGACAGAATGCTGGCCAGTGCAGATTTTTGACTTTAAAAGATATTCCCAGTGGAAAACAGCTTCAAATGCTTCCTCCTTTGCATACCTTTGCTCTGCCACAGTCCCCGGGGTGTCCTGCTTGGAGTCCTCTGATAAATGTGGGGAAAAGAAAGCAGAGAGCAGATGTACTAGAGGGCTTTTTGGCTGAAGAAAAGTCTCTCAGAAATAGTTGGGTCTGTCCTGGATTTTGTTCTTGTGACAAAGTAAATATCCTTCCCTCCTTCCTACTCTCTGTAGCTTCCTGAGGACTGGATTAAATCACTGCAGCCCTTGGATGGACAGGGTGGTCCCTCCTGCTCAGTACAGAGTATTCTGGTTCAGACCTTGCCTGTGGCCACAATATTTACTGGCTGTGTTCCAATCTGAACCCTCTTCCTCTTTTTCTTCCATATTTTCCCTGCACTTTCACATTCATGTCCCCCTTTCTGCCTGAAACAAGAGATGAAAAAATAAGGGACTGTCATAGCAGCAACCTGGCTGATTTAGCTTGGATTTTATTGCTCCTGAGAAAGACTCATGCAGTCCCCAGCACTGGTTTGCTTTCACTGAGGGCTGCACTGAAATTTCAGCCAAGTTCTGGGACAGAGGGACTCGAGCCCTTCTTCATCTCCTGCTGTGTAAATAATTTTTTTATCCTAATGGATTAGTGGCTCCTCTAAGAACAGCGATGCTTGAAAAGAAGAATGTATGGGAGATTTCTTACCTTGTATTATCTGTTCCCAACACACTGAGATTGCTGCGAGCCTTAACTCTATCACAAAACATCATCTCACCCTTGGCCCCACTCCCGTGCTCCTCCTCACTGATTTCATCTGGTGTTAAACACTGCTTTGCTTTTGCAGGCTGAGAACAAACCCTCTGTGAGGCACTGCAGGGAAATTCCTTTTCTCCCCATGAAGCAACGGCCTCCAGTACCAGGAGAGAGGCAGTTCACCTCTCCCTGTGTGTTTCCTGCCCTGTCTTGGTGGTGGCTGGTTCCAAGAGCAATAAAAGGTGTCTATTTTGCAAGGGTTTGCTCCACTGACAGGACAAGGATCTCATCTTTGTGACAGAGTGTAGTCACCAATTGTTGCGGTGTTTGAGGGTCCCCAGGACGAGGTGAGAGATGAGAATTGACTCCAAGTTCTCAGAAAGCTGATATTATATTTTATTAATTATATTATATCATATTATATCATATTATATCATATTATATTATATCATATTACATCATATCATATCATATCATATCATATCATAATTATATACTAAAACTATACTAAAGAAAGCGAAAGGAGACATCAGAAGGCTAGAAAAGAATGAATAATAAAATCTTGTGACTGACTAGAGTCCCAACACAGCTGGACTGGGATTGGTCATTAATTAAAAACAATTCACATGGAACCAATCAAAGGTGCACCTGTTGGTAAGCAACCTCCAAACCACGTTCCAAGCAATCAGATAATTATTGTTTACATTTCTTTTCTGAGGCTTCTCAGGAGAAAAATCCTGGTGCGGGGATTTTTCAGAAAATATCACGGTGACAACAGAGAGGGCAATGGTTGGAAGTTTTTGGTTGTCAAACCCAACAGGTAAAGACTCAGCTTGGCTCAGATTCTCCCTGTTGGGGAAAGCTGAGATCAGGATGGTTCAGCCTGGAGAAGAGAAGGGTCTGGGGAAACCTCAGAGCTGCTTCCAGTGCCTAAAGAGGCTCCAGAAAATCTGGAGAAGAACTTGGGACAAGGGACGGAGGGACAGAACAAGTGGAAATGACTACAACTGACAGAGGGCAGCGTTGGATGGGATATTAGGAAGAACTTTTTGACTGTGAAGGTGGTGAGACCCTGGCACAGGGTGCCCAGAGAAGCTGTGGCTGCCCCTGGATCCCTGGAAGTGTCCAAGGCCAGGTTGGATGGGACTTGGAGCAACCTGGGGTAGTGGAAGGTGTCCCTGCCAACAGCAGGAGGTGGAACTAGACGAGAATTAAGGCCCCTTTAAATCCAACCCTTTCTGTGATTCTGTGATAGTCATTAATCAGTGGAATAATGAAACCTGGAACTGCCCCCAGAGCCAAATCCCATGATCCTGCTCCCAGCACAGATCCTGCTGTAGTTAAATTAACCTGTATCAAACCAGGGATGCTAACAGCAAGGCATACATCAGGATTATGTCTTCTCTATTAATTAAGTCGAGGTCAAAGCCCTTCTGCAAGCTCAGGCTCAGCACTGTTAAGGACTCACTTAGACACAAATAGTGCCTGAGCTCTGGAAACACAGCAAGAAATGAGTGTACACGAGTTTTTTAGTGGGTCCCAGCCTTGCATTTTCAGCCCTGGATGGATTTATTAGGTGTGGGCATGGTGAGCAGGTCTTTGTCCAGCTCATGGGCAAATGTGTTGGCTGCGGTTCTTCCCCTGCCCCTTTCACACCTGAAGCTCTTTCCAAAGGTTGTCTGTTTATGATGCTGCATGGATGGGGCACTGAATTCTCTGAGGAGATGCTCCCCAGCTCTGGGACTCTCGATTTGCTCCTTTTCCCAGTTTGTGCCCTGACTCTGGCAAGGCTGAGAGCCAGCACTATCAGGAAAAGCAGACAGAGCGCAAGTAAACACTCATCATTTCGCAGTTTGAACATATCCTTAAGTTACTTGTGCTCTCTGATATCTCTTCTGCACTATTTGAGCAGGATCCTCACCATCTGAGCAGTGTAAAAATACCCCCAAATCCACCCACATCCAGATCCTGAGCGTGGCTGCCTTAGTCTGGTACCTTTACACACCTTCTCCCACCTTCTCTGAAGGGCAGAATTCTCTTTTCAGGAGACAACAGCAGCCCTTGCTCTCATCAGGTCACACTGCTCATCATTAGCTGTCATCACAGCATGGGCCAAAGTACAGCTCAGCTAAAGCAAGACTGACAAAATTGCTGGAGGGTTCATTAGAGCCAACAATCCTGGGGAGATGAGCACCTGAAAAGACACCGGGGTTGAATTCATGAGCTGGCTGTCTAGACTCCTGCTTTAGCTGGAGCAGAACAGGTGCTTCCAGGGCGTGATTAATCTCATTCTGAAGCAGACATCTCAAATAGGTCAGATGACTCATGTCCTGGCAGGGCTTGTTTCTCTCTGCACGCTCTAAAGGTGTCTGAAGGTGACCAGTGTGGCTGCAGACCACCAACGTGGCGCACATCAAACACCAGGTGAGATGAATCCCACCCCCAGAGACAAATCAAAGCAGTGGGCTTTGCAGGCTGCAAGGAAGAGGTTAGAACTGTCTGTCTGGCCAGGTAAAGCCCCTGGAAAGAGGTGTTGAGGGAGGTGAATTTAAAGAGATGTGGCCAAAGGAAAAAAGCACCTTGTGAACCTGTTGCCTGGCAATTATTGCCCCAGGAGCTGTATTTTCAGCAATGAAGGCAGGGAAACTGAGGAAGAGGGTGAAGCAGAGCCAGGAGTGCTGGAGGCAGTGCAGAGGATCCAGAGAGGTCAGGTGTCATAGTTGAGACAGAGACAATGCAAACAGCTCAATTTCCAGAAGGCTTCAAACTGTTTTTATTCCAGCATTGATGCTTTTTATACATTCTTACACACCTCATCAGTTTACACTTTACTCATTGGTCACAAGAGACAAACAAGGTGCTCATTGGAACAGGCAGTTGCAGTTTCTCTGATTTATCCTTCTTTCTGTCTTGGTTTCTGTGTCAATGACCTGGGTGGGAAATTCTTTCAGGGGTAAACATGGATCTTCTTACCAAACATGGAACCTCTAATCAAACATAGATCCTTGTCTTATCAAACATGGATCTTCCTATCAAACATGGATTCTCTTATCAAACATGGATTCTCTTACCAAATATGGATCCTCCTATCAAACACAGATCCTCTTATCAAACATGGATCCTCTTATCAAACATGGATCCTCCTATCAAACACGGATCCTCTTATCAGACTTCTCTCTGGCTCACAGAAGTTGCTGTAAAACCTCTTCCACAGTCGGGCACTTCCCACCTCCACCTTGGCCATCAACAGCCTCCGAGGGCAGGGACAGAAGTGCAGGTGGCTCTTTGGGAAGACAGAAACAGCTTAAGGGCAGTAGCCTTGCAAAGTGAAGGGTAAGCAGGGTGAAACTACTCAGAGTTTACAAGCTGAGCCTCTTTCTCCATGTTCAGTGCTTCTGCCACCCTTCAGCCCCAGCCTGTGTGTGATATGGGGCCACACCAGGATGGAGAGGAGGGACAATGACCTCTTGTCCTGTTCAAGGGGTAGACTCTCACCACTCCTACAAGGAATGCAAACTCAGGCCTTGAGGTCTGGAACAGCAGAAAGTGCTGCCCAAAAACACAGTTTGTGTCTGCAAGTGCATTTGGCAGCTTGTATGCATCTCCCTTCCACGGGTTTGCTCAAGGAAGGACCTCACAACGTCCACACTCTCGCTGTGCTCTGGAAAGTCTTGTCCATAAAAGAAACCTTCCTGTCTGCTGGAGAGGTGCCCTGTGTGCAGCCAGAGCAGCTCAGAGCTCTGCTCCAGGTCTCCTGATCAGCTCCAACTCTGGCATCCACCGTGGCTCAGCTGTGCTTGGCACGCACGAGGGAGGTGAGACGTCTTGGGACAGGTTTGTTCCAACTGTGCACCCCGGCTGCTGCCAGGAAATCAGCTCCAGCAGCTTATCCAACCATATGGGAACCTTCTGGGGCGTCTCCATGGGACATCCTTGCGCTCTTGGCTTTGCAGGATTGCAGTTCCCTCCCTCCTGTGGCCTGCAGTGAAAGCTGGCAGGGAGGGGGCTGAAGAGTGACCCTTGTGTATGTTTGAGACTGGAGATCTTGTAGGATTAAAACCCAAAAGATGCACACTTAAAATGTGTGAGATTTCACACACCTAAAGCCCTCCCATTTAATTAAAAAAATATAATGTATATTTTTAATATATATAAATATATAAATTTTATATATATAAAACATATATTTAAAAGAATAATTTATTTTATATAGACATATATAATGTATATTATATAATAAATTATTCTTTTTTCCTATTAATTTCTTCCAGCTCCCATTATATTTTAGCATCTGATTCCCTCACTATGAGGGAGACCTTCCTTGTTTACCTGTGGGGTTATTGAGTGGCATGGCACCAGTCCAGGGGTCCTCCTGTTTCTTTCAGGGATTCGCAAAGGAACAAGTAAAATTATCCTCTCTGTCTAACACCTGAGCTTCCTCCCCTACAAAGCCCAGCCCTGCTGTTGTCTGGGCACAGATCCCTTTTGGAAGAGAGCTTTTAGCTCCTCAGGAGCCTTCTTCTCCCAGGAGGAGGCCCATCCCTGTGAGCAGAATTGTTGGCTAGTTAAAGCCTCTTGTTTGAGAAGTTCAGATTCACTGTGCTTGGGCTGTGATTGCAATTCACACCGAGCCATCACCGTGTCAGCTGTCACAAAAACAAAACCCTTAATGGATGGACAGGGATGGGCTGTCACCACAGCTCCAGAGATGGACATTTGCTCAAAGGGAGATGTCATTCCTTGCTTGACAAGACCTAAATAGTCCCAGGGGCTGCTGGTCCTGGTGTGTCAGGACTTCCCTCAGGCCTTTGCTCTTCCCTGATGCCTGATCCAAGTTACAATTTTGCCTGACGAGCTCATCACAAACGCTGCTCTGCTCCTTTCCCTGCAGCATTTCCACCAAACCTGTCTTGCTGCTTCTTCTCGCAGGTTCACTCTGCCTGCAGATGAAGGTGAGCACCCATTTTAGGAGCTCCATGTGTGTGCCAAGAAGCAGATTCTCTCTGGTCCCAGGCTGACATGGCCAACCTGTGGTGTGAAGACAACATCCTTGTCCTTGTCATGCACATTTGTTAAAGGCTGGACAAGCCAGGACTGTGATGCTAGAGCAACTGCTTGAATTGCAGCCCTGCCTGGAGCCTCCTGAGAGGAAACAGAGGACAAAACGTCACCAATAGAATAGTCTGACTGAGACAGGAGGCGGTGGGTGCTGCTTGCATGGCAGAGCAGCATCATGGAGCTGAACTTCCCTGTCCCGCGGAGCATTTCTTCCTCGGCTGGAAAGGATGGAAAAAAAAGAAACTGAGGACTTGGGAGTGTTCAAATAATTTTAGGAACTCAGACTTTGACAAGAGAAGGTGAAAGCTTAAATCCACAGAAAATTAACTTTTAATGGAAGTGTTTTGTACAACACACTGGAAAGGAAAACTTGCTGTGTGGTCAAGGCTGTGTCCATCCAATGGGATGCAGTTCCCTCATCCAAAGTGCCTCTAAAGCAAATTTAGGGTAGAGCAAAGTGCCTCTAAAGCAAATTTGGGGTAGAGCAAAGTGCCTCTAAAGTAAATTTGGGGTAAATTTGGTGGCTATGGGCTCCAGACTGCACCATCCAGACCAATCCTTATGCCCAGAGAATGTCCAAAGAGGCTGCTCAGCCACCCTCCTCTGCACTGGGTGGAATGGAAACGCAGAACATCCACAGGGGAAAGCTTTGCAAGGTATGGAATACTGCAATATGGAATATGGCATTTTTCTGGCCTTGAACTGGCTGTCACACCAACAAAAAGGAGATTGCACCTTCCAAGCAGGGCTGCTCTCTTCCCTTTCGGGGATCAGTCTGCCAAGGCCAACAGTGGAGCAAAAATTGGGAGAACTCATGGATACTGCAAATTTGGTTGCTTTGCCCTAATACCTCAGTGAATGAGGTCATTGTGTTGTTTTGTTTGGAAAATGGGCTTGGGAAGGTTTGCAGCATCCCCAGACTGCATTGCAAGTGTTACTGTGAGTTTTATACTCATCCCTTCCTCCTTACCTTGTGCAGGAGACAGTTTCTCAAACAAGATTCTGTTCCAATTTGTAGGGGAAGTTCAGGTTTATCACTACTTTTAGTCCCAAAGACTTAATTCAGAGCTAATGGTCACTCAGGGGAGCTGCTGATTTAGAGTTGTTACCTCAGGTGACATGTCCCCATTTGAGATCAGAAGCATGGTATCCACTGAAAAGCCACCATCCACAGAGTGACCTTCTCCCCAAAAGGACACTGAAGGCTGGGAATGTCTCTGTCTTGGCTGAGGGCTGTCACTCAGGTTTTAGAGCCGAGCAGATGCAGCTGGGGAGTGGGGATGGTGTGAGAAAAGTGACTTCAGTGAAGTTTCAGAGCAGAGTCAGGAATAGAAGCAACGTCCCTTGGCCCTTTTTGGGATGAATCATCCCTGTAAATCCGCTTGCCTTGGCTGATCTGGTAAATATAGGGTGTGAGAAAGGGTGATTAAGTGACTTATCTGAAGTCACATGTGGCATTTATGGGATTTGGACACAATCCTAAACTGGCTCCACTGCTTTAACTCCTATGCTTTCCCTGCTGTAGCTGTGACCCTGAAAGCATGCAAACACCATCATGTATTAGAGCAGCAAAGAATAAATTCACAGCCAGCCCGGAAAATCAGCTCCCTAAGGAAATACAAGAT
This sequence comes from Calcarius lapponicus, assembly GCA_039654755.1. NCBI lineage: Eukaryota > Metazoa > Chordata > Aves > Passeriformes > Fringillidae > Calcarius > Calcarius lapponicus. Next base: position 16,235,951 of record CM077463.1, read on the forward strand.
TAATCCCATACGGGAGAAGATGCAATCTAAAGCAGCCTGTTAATTAATTATTATTATTATTATCTTAACCAACCCAAGTATGGAGTCAGGGACACAAGAAAGGTTACAGATTTTGACAGATGCAGACTGATTTCTTAGAGCATCCGCACCAGGCAGAACAGCTAATCCCTTTCACAGAGGTGCAAATTGTTAATCTGATTTGCATGCTTGGCTGGCTGCTTTTGTCCCACCACTAGGCAACAAACAGGAGGAGCTGGAAGAGCTGGAATCCTTCAGCAGGAATTTGATAGTTGGACTTGCTGATCCTAGAGGCCTTTTCCAAGCTGAATGATTCAATGAATCTGTGATTAGGAGATTGGGAAGTCACTGGAGTTTGATGAATAAATGAGAAGTTGTGACTCGGCTGCCACCTGAAATTATTTTTGATTGACTTTGGAAGGCATCTCTCTGGGGCTGGCTTCTGTCTTCTGAAACAAGGCAAACCAAAAAAGGGGGGAAGGAGGTGGGTGGGGCTGGGGAGAGAAGGAATGAAATTAAAACAAGAACAGCTCTTAATTAAGGCCTAGGAGCACATCTGAAGATCCTGACAGGTGGTAGCTGGCTTTAGTACCTCACAAGTGAACTCATTAAACACCAGCCTCTCTCTGCATTTTTAATATCGGTGAAGAAGGTGATTGAGTCTCTTCTCCAAGGAAAACAAATCTGTTTAGATTTATATTATATTTAAAGCAGTGCTAAAATTGTGACTGGATCCCCAGTCCCGTTGAGCCAAAAGGCACAGCTCAATCTGGTAAATAATCACTTGTAATGAACTAAACTTTTTTTTTCCCTCAGTGTCTTTCTTATTGCTGATGAAAGTTGGTCTCTTATTTTATCTTTTAGTCTTAGGCAAGTGATTTTATGGTCCGTTTGTACACTGCATCATCCAAATCTCCACACCAAGGGCTCAAACAGGCACTCAGTGTGGGTGTCTCTGTCTGTGACCCCAAGCCCTAGCCCTTGATATCAAACCTGTAGATGTTTACAAATGAGCTTGTCCCTTCAGGCTCCTTCAATAACCCAGTCAAATGTGGACTTTCTGCCTTTCGGAGTAAAATCCTCTTGGTTTTGTTGTGTAATTTCAGGGCAAACTCCCCTGACCAAGCTAGCCAGTGGAGGACTTGCACCCAGCTGGATTTGGGAGCAAGAAGTGACACAACAGCGCCTGGGTGAGCCAAGGTGGGCAGATCCTTTGGAAGTCAAAGCTCCATGGAGCAGAGACACCTTGCAGTGTGTTCTTCCAGCTGGGAAGAACTTTGCAGGCGCCCTGAAGCGATCACCCAGCCCTTGGGATTTCCACCTGCCCCATCCTCACACGGCCCCAGCGCGGATTGGCGCGCGAACACCTCCATTGATTTGCCCAGTGCTGGAGGCCAGCTGCAAAGCTGAGAACTGAACCAAGTTAAATTCCCAAGCCACGAACTTTCCCTCCTTCCCCAGGAAGACCCAGAGGTGAAGTCCTGGGTGATACAGCAATTAATCCTGCCTGATGCCTGGCCACCACAGCAAGTTTGATGGCTGCAGTTGGTGACACTTAGTTACCCAGAAGTGCTATCAGCTCTGTAACACAATTTGCAAGAAGTCACCATTAATTAATGCTAAGTTATGAAGCACTTCCAGGGAAAGTGACACACCCAAATCGACATCAGTGCAAGAGGAGTTCATTTATGGCTAATGTTACGACAATAAAAGACAGAGGAATTAATGATGAATCTCAATGTTAAGTATCACTTTTCCCATGCTTTAATGCGTGTGTCTCAGAAGGGAGGGGGGCACTTGGAGAGGAGCTGGGAAAGGACAGCATAATTTAGCTTGGAAAAAAAACCCAAACCAAACCATTCTCCAGCATTTCTGTGTACAGAGTGTGTGAGCTGTGCTCTGTACAGTCCCACTCACACACCCCACTGACCCTCAGCCCTACAAACACACCCGAAGTGCTCCCTCACATTCCAAAACACCCAGGAATCACTCACAGCTCTCCACACAGAGCAGGTGTGACATTAACAGACCTAGCCTTACAGCTTCCCAGCCTTGTTTTGCATGGCTTAAGTGCTCATCATTTACTCAAACACTGCTGTGTCCTTCCCACCCCACTGCAGACAGGGCCCATCTTTCTCCCTGTCCCTCCTCTCTCCCCTCTTGCCTTTCCCCTCCAAAATCTTTTGTTTTTGCCAAATTCTGCTTTGTTTATTTGTGAATCTGCCTGAATGAGTGAAAACATGAGGAAGAAGGTGGTGATTTTACAGGTTTTATTAATTTTTTTTCAAATTTGTTCTCAGCTGGATTCAGAGGGCAGCATGAAGCCTCAGGGAAAAAAAAAAACCTCTCAAACATTGTACTGAAGAAATGAGAAGTTTTCATCTCCACATTGGTTTAAAATATAAAGGAAACCACCTAAGGAGCTGAGCATTGACTAACAAACTACTGCAAGGTGTATCCACACAAATAACTGCACTGAAAACCTCTGAAGGTTTAGTAGGGCATCAAGAACTCCAAAGAAATTAGTCCCAGGGATTAAAACACCTCAGGATGATAAATCCATATGTTTTATTTGAAGGAAGGAGATGTTTGGTGTATTTTCCATTTCTGGCTGAAACAAGCTTACTTTTATCACTGCTACCCCAAAAATTGCAAACCTGCATGAGACTGTAGAACAGAAACTGTCCTGCAACGGGCTGTGAAGCCAAACCATGGCAATTCCCTCAGTTAATCAATACACAAAGTGCTGCTGAGGTTCTGATCTCAGGCAAAGCATCCCCTCATCACAGAGCCCTGCCAGATCAAACCCAGGAATCCAATAGAAAACCCACTCCAGCACTGCAGAGCTGCACTTCTGAGACAAAACAACATTAGTGCTGAAGTGTTTGATGGTGGCAGCCCCGCTGAGCAACAAAGACACTCCTGTCCTGGGAACAGGCCCTAAAAATAATAATAAAAATCCAATATGAGGGAAGCTGGGAGGATCAGGTTGGAAACAAGGAGTCGGTTTGCAATGGATCAGTGCTGGGATGCAGGATCCCAAGAACAGAAAACGTGACCTCCTCCCTCTTCTTTGCCCCAGGGATACAGCCAGGAGCTTGGAGGTGAATGATTAGAGTGACCCTCAGGAGGAGAGCCTGAAAGAGAAAAGTGTTTTCATCTGCATTGTTCCAAATCTGGTGAGATATGAAGAAACTTCCTTTCTCAAACTATCTGAAAGGGAATGGAAGTGTTTGTCAGACTGGATTAGGTTTGGAAGCTCCATGACATATCAGGAAAGTGATTTACCCAAGTGAATTTGGGGAAAGTATTTTCCTTTGACTCTGTTTTTTCCTCCTTTTGCTTGGTTTTTGATATCCACAATTTTTTTTGTTGTTGTTTTTAAGAGGACAGGGACATGAATAAAATCTCATCTCGCTCTCTTTCAATGCCAGGTGGGCCCTGCACACCTGCTCCCAGGTGCATCCCCCTGGGAGGGTGCTCTGAAGCTCTGTTGCCCCTTCCAAGGTGCCTCTCTTCCTCCTCAGCCTTGCCCTGCTCACCAACTGACCCCTCAGCGGATGAAATGCCCGAGTATTTTGGATTTTGCTCACTCTGAGACCTCTTCCCTCCACTTTCCTGCCACCTGGACACACCTCACCTCTTTGGGTGCGCTCCTGCCCCTGTGCTGCTGTCCCCTGCCCACCCCTGCATCCCCACTGCCCACGGTGGCAATGAGATGGAGATTACAGCCCCTAATTGCACACAAACAAGTGATTAGGGGGACAATTGCAAAGCACACCCCACCCTTGCACTAATTCTTCATTCCCTGCATGGAGTAATGCCCTTTTGTTCCCCTGCATAAGTCCCTAATGATGTTAGGGGGGCATGCAAAAGAACACGGTGGCACCAGGGTGAGCTCATTAATGAGAATAGCCGAGTTTTAATTTAGATGAAAAGCAGGCAAGGGCAGGGAACAAGGCCTGTTATTATTTTGCATTACAAAAGGTGGGTTTGGGAAGCAGGGAGGCGTGGAGGCAGCTGGATGAGGGCTGGGCTGGGGACCTTACAGAGGAAAGGCAGCAGATGTCCTGGTGAGTCATTTCTGTATTTCTGTCCTGGACTTGCTGACCAGCATATACCTGTAGGTTGAGGTGAGACAGTGAAATTTCTACTTTATTTATTATATTTTATTTATTTTTTGTAGAGCTGTGATTGGACTTGGCTTCCCCAAGAAGCTGCTGGGTGTGGAGCTGGTCTGGGTGCCCTGTGTGAGGCTCCTGGTTTTGAGTTGAGGGCATTACAGGGGGATGGATGTTTGTCTTCATGGCTGGGCAGTGGCCACTCTGTTCCTCAGCCTTTTTTTTGCCTACCAGGGCTTTACTGGTAATCCTGATCCCTGTGGCTCGTTTGACAGAGGTGGGATAATGAGCACAGCCTTGTCCACTGGTCTGTGGGCAGAGCCAGGAATTCTGTCCTCACAAGAGCATGGAGAAATCCCCAGTTTGATTTTAGCTTTGACCTTCAGGGTCCTGCCTCTGGCCAAGGTCCTCCTTGGCTAGGGCAAGGGGTAAAAAGGGTCTCAGTGTCTCTGCAGGCTCTGGGCTTTGTTCCTCACATCCAGACATCACTTTGATCTCTTTATTCCTGTGTTGGCTCGTTGTTTTTTGGGGTCTTTTTGGTAAGTTTGGTGGGGTGGCTGGCTCCAAGGTCATTGGCATGCCGCTCCGATGTCCCCTCCTTTCACTGTCCAGGAAGGTCATCCACCTGGCAGCAGGCAGGGTGGCACTGACAAAAAGGGGAATCTCAACAACAGGAATGCAGGACCGACTCTTAACAGGTGATGGACAACATGAAGTTAGCAAAGAACTCTCCTCTGCCAGCAACCAGCTCAACTTGTAACTCCACAACCTTTTGAAAAAAATGGGTAGCCTTGTTTTTTACTCCTAACAGATGCCCAGGATATCTGGGGATGCACTGGCCAGCCAGACCTGGTGGCATGGGCTCCTGGAGCTGGAAAGGAGCTGTGACTCTTCAGGAGTCTCCCTTTAAGTGGTTCCTTTAATGAAGAAAGAGAATGGCCTTTGCTTTCCTATCCCTGCTGAAAACACAGCTCAACTTCCCAAAACAAGCACTCAGGATTCCTTTGCCATCTGCCCTGACTCTTCCTGGGCTTCCTCATCAGCTGTGAGCATCTCTGCCCCCGCCACAGATCTGTGATGGGTTTGTTAACCCACATTTATCCCCTTGCTTTGCAGTGCTGAGAGTCCGCGACACCAAAGGAGGAGTCAAAACCTGTGCCAAACTATTCCCATTTGGCATTTTCAGAGCAGTTCACTAGACTTGGAGCAAAGCAAAAGAAATAAACATTTTGTAGGTGTAGGATGGGACATTTGAGAGATCCACTAAAACCAAAACTTTTGGAATAAGAAATAAACATTTTGTAGGTGTAGGATGGGACATTTGAGAGATCCACTAAAACCAAAACTTTTGGAATATGAAGGAAGAGAGAAGACATATTGTCACCATATTTTCTGAAAAATCCTCTTTGCCCAGGATTTTCTCCTGGGGAAGCTGAGAAACCTCAGAGAGGAATGAAAACAATAATTATCTGATTTGCTTCTCCTGTGTTTGCTGCTTTGGAATGTGGTCTGGAGATTGTTTATCCAACAGGTGAATGTTTGATTGGTTCCATGTGAATTGTTTTAATTTAATGACCAGTCACGGTCCAGCTGTGTCAGACTCTGAGTCAGTCATGGGTTTTTATTATTCATTCTTGTTAAGCTTTCTGATGTATCCTTTTTCTTTAGTATAGTTTAGTATAGCATAATATAATGTCATATAATGTCATATAATGTCATCATGTAATGTAATGTAATATAATATAATATAATGAAATATATGTCAGCCTTCTAAGAACATGGAGTCAGATTCTCATCTCTCACCTTGTCCTGGGGACCTTCACAAACACCACAACAAATCAAGCAATCCTTTAGCTGCATTTGCAAACTGTGGATGCCACCAGAAAATGGAAGGCAGGAGCTGACTCTCTTTATATCAATTGCTGGTTGTGAATTATTCAGGGCTTTTAATGGTTTGCAGTTAGCCCAGGTAGAAGAGGCCAACTACAAAACATTGAGAGAGAAATCTGAAGAGCCCTCCACTCTTGAGCAAAAATGCAACCTGGGAAGGAAAGATGAAGTGTTGCCTCCTTTTCCTGAAATGAGAAAGGACGAAGAAGAACAGCAAAATGGGGGAAAGATGGTGATTTGCTATAAAGTGAACAAGTTCTGTCCCCTTTGACTCCACGAGGCCACAGAACCACAGCATTACCTCAATAACCCCTGCGCCGCAGAGACAGAAGAAACATCCTTCAGGGCTGACATTAATTTTAAATAAGCCTCTGTCTCCTTGCCTCTCACCTTACAGACAAATCGCTGTTTGCAAACTTGATTTTCTTTCTTTTTGAGCTATTTTTTTTGCAGGGATGGGGCTTGTGGAAGGGGTATCCAGTGTGCTGGGAGGTGTCTGTCTCCACGGGCAGGGAGGGCTGCAAAGGGTGAGTCAGACAGCGGGGTCACTGTGGATCTGGAGTCAGAGGCACGGAGTGCAGAGCATTGATTTTTGTGTCTGTGCTTGTTAATGGCACCTCTATGAGCATGATGACTCTGGCCTTTGCTCGTGCCATCTCTCTGATGATACAATATTGCTCGTGTGGAATAAGGAATAAAATCCTCTTGTGAGAGTTATTGATGAAGAAATGAAGCTCCAAGGAGGTTCCAGCAGTGTTTCTGATGACCCTGTAACCTTCCCCCCCCCCCCCCCCCCCCAAAACTGTGTGTTGGAAAGGCCATAAAGGATTTTTCTGTGTTGATAGAAGAGATGGGAATCACACAGGGCCCATGCCTCAGCTCCAAAATCATCCAGCTGCAGAACAGTGGGGAATAAACATAATTTGTAGCTTGAGTTCCTCTCATTTGAGACAGATCCATCCCCTCCTATAATGGACACCCTTCTCTGGCAGAGCTGGTTAAATCTGAACTAAATCTCAGCAGGGAAAATTTTAGCCAGTTCCCGTTTCTCTTCCTGTGGCAGCTCCCAAAGTAAATAAAAATATGAAGACTTGTGCTTGACTTGCTTTTCACTGGTCCACAAATGGGATTTGGGAATGGAAGAGGAATGGAAAGTTTTTGGGGCAAATGGGGTTTGGGAAGAGGAATGGAAAGCTGTTGGGACAAGGGCTTGGTAGGAATAAAATATCTGTATGGAGGAGCAGCCTGGCACAGGGATGAGCTGGGAAGGTGATGCTCAGGGACTGTGGTACCTGATCAAGGCAGGTTCCTCTGTCACCTGTCCCCATCTGGGCTGGCTGCAGGCTGGAGTAGATGTGAGACAACACCAGAAGTGTCAGAATAACTCCTGAGACTCTCTGGACATGGCAGAGGAACCAGAGCACAGAAAAACTCCACCTGTGAGCGTGAAAGGAATGCCAGGTGACATTTCACATTTTGAGGTGACAGCTCCAGCTGGCTGATGTCTATGGGCTTGACCACCACTCAGAGGCCAGGAGTGATTGGGAAGGCCTGAAAGACTCAGCCAGAATTTTCCAAAACACATGGAAAACCTGTGCTCTGACACCAGATGTCAAAATGACATTCAACCTGACCTGCCAGACCTGAAGGACACTTCTTGGAAGCCAAAGGGTGTTTTTGGATGACACACGAGGGGGAAGAAGAATCTGTGCTGCCAGGGGATGATGTGGGGAGTGCTCACATCCTCCAAAGAACTTACTGATGGCAGTGGGGCAGGAGAGGCACATGAAGCAAGGAGGAAAAATCAAGCACATGGATCTAACAGTACACGCTTGTTATTGTCATCACTGGCTTTCTTGTGAGTATTTCAAGACCTGCTCTTTTGTCCTGAATTGCCTGTGATTCAGGGATAATCCTTGCATTAGAAGAAAAAAATTGGTTTTTTGGTGTTTTGTTGTATTTTTTTTTTTAACTGTCAGAGATTTTTAGGCTTTATCCATGATTCATGGTCTGCCCTGCCCTGTCTCTAGAAGTCGGAAAATATTTATCCTAGGGTAACCTAAGGGTGAAAATCCAGGATGCAAATAAAAGAAGCCCGTGTTATCACATTTAATCTTTATTTAGTCAATTCTGAGCCAGTCTCTTGATGTTGAGGAACCTGGCCCTCAGTTTGGGCTGCTGGCCAGGCTGTTGGAGGTGGAGTTGGCAGCTGGCCTGTTGGCTCTGCTGGCAGCACACTGACCTGTCCCACCAGGTCAGGGAGAGAGCAAAACACTCCCAGGCTGCCAGGTGTGCTTTGGGAAAATTCAGTTTGCCTGCTGAACACTGCTGGGGTTATAAGAGACAGAGAAAAGGGATAAAGCCAGCAGGGGGGTTATAAGAGACAGAGAAAAGGGATAAAGCCAGCAGGGAGAAGATGCTTCTGTTGAAGATACCTACATAGCAGCTCTGCTTTAATAGCTTTAATTGATGTTTGACTTCAGTGAGAGCAGAAAGATAGAGACAAATGAACGAGCTGCAGAAAGAATGATCCTTGCAGGAGCTGCCTGGTAGGGAGAGACAGGGAAAGCACGAAGGTTAAAAGTCTAATGACAAGCATCCTTAATGATTGCTCTTCCTGTATTCCCTCTGGGTAACATTTCCTGAGACTAAATTGTCTTAAAACCACTCTAACGTGGCTGAAACATTTCTAAATATAATTCAGCTCAACTAATGCTGAAGAATATAATGGAATTTCAGGAAAGAAAATCAAGCACAGTAAGTTTTTTAACCATTACATGTCTTTCAGGGCAGGCCAAATGGTGCGTGAATTTGGGTAAATAAAGGAGAAAAAGTCCTTTTTTTTTTTGGTGTCAGCTGGAAGTTCATCTGTCTGCAGCAGTGCTGAGGGTCCCTGCATGGATCCATGGAGTGTGTGAACCCTTCTGCAATGGCAAAAACAGAAATCCCACCTATAATCCTGGGGGAGAAAAATCAAGGCAGCTTGCTGAAGCAACACTAAGAGTTGCCACAGATGGTGATTTTTCAGTGCTGGGCAAACAGATGTGTTTGTTGGTAGCCATAGGTGTCCAGGGGAGGCTGCATCACCCCTTCTCCAGCAGCCCCAGCTCGCTGGCTGCTCCAAAGTGATGCGGAGATGCTGCAGAAAACGGCTTAAAAGCACAATTAACTTTCTGCAACAATAGCCTCTTTATTCTTCATTATGAAAAGGCCTGAAAGGGAATTTGTTTTCCAAGATAGATGTGAAATGAAGCTCTATCAGAACGAGGAACCTTGCAAGCCAGACACAATAGCCGGTATCTACCCATCTCTTCCTCCCTGGCCCTCCCCAGGCAGTGCACAGCAGCTTGCTGTAAGCCTGGTTTTGTCTGCTCCCCCTGCTTATAAATTACACTCATTAATATGATTTTCATTTCTTGGGAAAGCAGTAAAATAATAAATGTGCCTGTGCTGCAGTTCCTGCCCTGCTCGGGGCCCGGCTCCGGTGTCTCCCGGGCAGGGAGGTCACAGTGGTGGGATGGATTCACACTGCTGGGTTAGAGGCTCTTTGCGCTGCCACCCTCTGATAATGGCACTGCCTCCCTCCCCTGACCCTCCCCTGTCCAGCCCCAAGGCTGATCTGTAACTCAGAGACTCACAAATAGCACAGATTTAGGATGCGGGCACAAAATCCACCTGATGGACTCATTTGTGCATTTTTCACTGCAGTATTTGAGCAGTTAATGCAGAGAATGGCCAGGCTCGTGCTTTGGCTCAATTTTTCTGTATCAGATGTGAGGGAGAACACCTGAGACAGCTTTCCCTGTTCTTGAGGGACTTCAGACCCAGACCTGCCTCTAAGCATTGCTACTCAGGTCTGTTTGCATTTTTCTGCCAACAAATGTGAGGACGATGCAGCTGCTTTTGGTATCATGGAAATATTTTCCTTTTCTCCTTTTGGAAAGCCTAGAAGTAAGAACAAAACTGGAATGTGAGGGATACTGGAGAATAACAATTGGGATTGCTAATTGCTATAACAATTGGAATTGCTAATTGCTATATTGCTAACCAGCCCTCTTTGGGAGCCATCAACCCCTCTTCCAGTAAAAGTTTCCTTTTGCATATGGGACTGTCACAAAACCTCTCCTTGGCACTGAAGTGTTTTTATTCCCAGTATTTTTGGAGGGTTTTCCAGGGGAAAGCCTGTTTCAGAACCAGGAAATAAAATTCATTGTAAAAATATGGGACAAAACCCCAACAAAACCTTCCCCAAAATCAACCAACTCCCAAATAATGACAAATGTCAGTCAAGAAAAGCTGATACCAGAAAGCTGACAGAAATCCAGTGGGGCAGTCTCCAAGCACCAAAACTGGGTGCTATTTGCAGAGTAACCAAAAGCTGTGGGTGCCTCACAAGAAAGGATTTCTTAAGGAATTTAGGTGGGCAAAGCAGGAGGAAAGGATTTGTTTTCCCAAGCTTTGTCAGAGTCTCAGCAGCAGAACAGAGATGTGAGCTGTGCTTCCTGCTGGCAGCAGGACACTGGACACACCTCCCTGGGGTGAGGTGACCCAGCCCCAGGCATTCCAAATAAGGGGCTCAGTGGCATTTAAAGGGAAGGACGTGGTAAAAATGCTGTGTTCCCTCATATCAAATTGATCAGGAAAAGGTTTTCGGGGAACTTGTTGCTCCTGCAAGGCAGGAAAGGGTCACACCTTTCGACTGCAGTGTAACAAGAGTTGGCCGCTGACTCCCTGATGGCCAAAGACCTTTTCAGAGGTCTGACTTGTAAAACAAGGTTTGCTCAGATCTGAGGCTGCTCCCTCCAAGTGTGCTCATTCCCCCAAAGGCAGTGGTGCTGAAATGAGAGCTGCAGCTCCAGGCACATCTGGGGGCACAGCTGGGACAGCCCAGGGCTGGGGTAGCCAGATGGGGACAGGCAGGAGAGCAGGGCAGAGTTAACTGGAGCTGTCCCTAAAGCAGCCAGCTAACCAGGGCTCTGTTTACAGCAGTGTTTTGACCAACATCTGCTAAGCACAGTCACATTCCATTTCTTGAGGGATAACACATGCTGAGAGCATCCCATCAAGGCTTCCTGATTCTGGTGTGGGGGAAAAAATTTAGTTACATGGGTGAGAGCAGTGCTCCTTAGCCCAGGAGATGATCCCTGGCTGTAGCCATGATATCTTCTGAAAAATCCTTTCCTTAGGATTTTTCCTCCTGAGAAGCTGAGAGGCCTCAGGAACAAAATGTAAACAATGGTTATCTGCTGCTGTGGGATGCAACAGGTGCATCTGTGATTGGTCTCATGTTGTTTTTTTCTAATTAATGGCCAATCACAGTCCAGCTGGCTTGGACAGAGAGTCTGAGCTACAAGCCTTCGTTATCATTCTTTGTTATTCTATTCTTAGCTAAGGCCTCTGATGAAATCCTTTCTTCTATTCTTTTACTATAGTTTTAATATAATATATATCATTAAATATATTATATATAAAATAACATATCATATAAAATAATATCAAATAATATCAAATAATATAAAATAATATAAAATAATAAATCAAGCCTTCTGAAACATGGAGTCAGATCCTTGTCTCTTCCCTCATCCTCAGACCCCTGTGAACACGGTCACACCTGGCCTGTTTTATTTGGGAGCAGAGCCCCAGAGTGACAATGCCTGTGCACCAGCCCTGGCAAATCAGCAATGCAGTCCCCCTGCCCGCCTGACTGCTCAGCTCAAATGACTGCTGCCTGTCCAGGGCATGCATTCCTAGAGCAAGGAGGAGTTATTAAATCCTGCCAAAGCCCATGGGGGGCTCAGAGCCATCTTCTCTGGGCACAGAAATAAATCCCTGCTCCCTCCAGCAGGTCATTATTTGCCTGCTCAGGTTCCTTGTACATGCATGTGCAGTGGTGATTTGCACGTGGCCAAGGCTGCCAGCCCTCCCTGTGACTGTGCAGGTGAATCCAGCAGGGAAACGCTGGCTGTGGCTGTCACCAGGCTGGGTTCCAGCTCCTCCAGAGGTTGCTGGTCTCTGTCAAGGCTCAGGAACGCCCTCAGGGCAAGAAGTGATGCAGGGAAGAGGGTGGGACTGAGCTGGTGATCCCCAGGCGATATGTAAAAGCATCTGCAGGAATTTAAATGGGAAGGGGGAGATCTCAGAGGACAGAGGGGAGGAAAAAACAGATAAAAAAGCATGGGGAACAACATGGATTTATTCAGCTGAGGCTGATATTGCCACATCTAGAACCCCAGTTAGTGGATATGTGTGGTTTCTTAAACCTAAGCTAGACTAAAAAAAGGAACTACACAGGTGTGTGGATTACCCTAAACTATGTGCTGACATGTTGCCCTCTGGAAAAAAGTTATGATTCCTACTCACCTTGTAAAACCATGGGCTTTCCTACAAATCATAGTGACTACAGCAAACCAAGAGCCTTCCCTCCAGGACCCCATCCCCGCAGGGTGTGATGGGGAAGCTGTCCTGCTTTCAGGGACTGATATCTGAAGCAGGAGGGCCCCACCAACACCTTTGCAATCTGCATCAAGGCAGGGAAAATTGCTGTCATGTTCAAGCTGTCTTGGAGATAAACTGAGTGGGTTTATTATAAACCTCTTGTGAGACAGAAATACTGCACAGAGTGTCTCTCCTCTCTGAGGAGCAGGCACACAGCACTTGGTGTGGCAGCTCTTTAGAGGACCCCAGGGCTGCCACAGGTCTTCCCAGAGCTCCAGCCTGATGCTGGCCTGGTGGGAGATGCTCCATGGGCAGTTTGTGGGCATTCCCACCTCCTGCTTTTCCCTCTGCTGCTCCACAGTGGGTTGAGGAGCTCACTGGGCTTCATAATTTCTGTTTGGTGGGTCCAGCATGAGTGCTCACTCAGCTTCAGGACCAACACAGGACAAAAAGCAACACGAGCTCACACACTGCTGCTCTCAAGGTGAAGAAAAGGGCAGTTTATTTTCTGACTCTAACATTTATAGTTTTCTAAAAGTGACAGTGGATTGGAGGGTGACAGTGCCACCTCTCCAATGGCACTGGACAAACCAACAGTCCATCAAATCTCTTCCATAAAGGAATGCAAAACAAAATGTTATTTACAGAAAGTGTGTGAGGAAGTTTGCTACAAGAATGTAAACATCAGAAGGCTTAGAAAATCTTAAAAAATCAGGGAGGCACACACCCAATCAGTTTGCTGTCCCACCACCTCCCAGATTTCCCAAGTGGAAATTACCACAAAAACTTTCCCTGTTTCTGACAACAAGCATGAACCAGAAAGGACCTGCCTGGGGATGGAGAAGGATGGAGAAGAACGGGCCTGAAATTTAGAGGGGAAAAACATCCAGGATGAGTTGTCCCAGCTGCTCCCACCACCCCTCTGCAGAGCCAGGTGATGTTTCCAGTAAGGTCACCCAAGCTGCATTTTCACAAGCACGATGAGCAGGCTCGCCAGGCTCCCTCCTGCTACAGCAACATATGGTGGTGGGAGGGTGATTGACTGGTACAATGTGATTTTCAATAAAATGTCTCGCAGACAGAAGAGTTCCAGGTGACTAGAAGTAAGCAATCATCGTGCCAATCTTTCAGCAAAAAAGGGTCACACGTTGAGTACGGCAACTTGAGGGAATAAGGCAGCTTTTTATAGCGAGTAATATCTCTTCTGACAGTGCGAGTGAACTGCTTCAAACCACACTTGGCTGGGAATGTGCGAAGATGAATGGCTTTGTCTCTCAGTAAGTATTACCAGGAGCACTAGGAAGGGTGAGAAATGGTCTGGAAAGCAAGCAATAGCTAAAAATCCTCCTCTTTCCTGACCTTATTGTAAAGAAACCTTTAGCAGTGCAGGGAGGGGGGGGGAAGAAAAAAAAAATAAAGTGTAACGAGGTGTCCCTGAGGAACAAGAAAAATCCATCCTAAAGGGAAAGCTGGAAGCTTTTAGTAAGGATTGGATGTGATGAGCTGGATTCTCAGGCAGCAGCCTCATCTTCCTGTTTACCTGATGTTTTGGTGGTGGACTGAGGCTGGGCTGGGTCTGGGAGCACAGTGTGAAAGGTGCTTGTCCCTCTGGGGAGAGACAGATGGACACAACTGCCTAAATAAATAAAGCAGGTACTGGGGGACTTTTAGCCTCTTTTTTTTTCAATCCTGTTCAAGGTTACTCTGAGAAACTGAAGCCATGTGGGGAAGCGACCACAGATTCCTGCACCTTCACAGTCTGACCCATTGGTGGTCACTCCATCTTTGGAGGGCTCAGAATTAGTTTTCCTGGTGAGGACCTGGTCCTTCACAACCTGAAGTTCAAAATAATGGTGCCTCCAGGATTTCAAGGGAAGCGTTGGCTTCTTCACAGCTCTGGGGGGACTGGAGAGGGAGGCATGTGAGAATTCCCGTTTAAATTGGGATGGGTTTATTTACGGGAATGATGCACTCTGCCTTGTGTCTTCTCAGGTGTGATCTTGTAAGGATTGGAAAGCAGGGGAGGACCTACATTCGCTCTACAAAGTATCTTGTTTCCAGATTGGCACCTCTCACAGAAATCTCTTAGAAACAGGACTGGGAGCTGCATGGCATTCAGGCCCCTGGGTCTGCGCCAAACCATCTCTCAGTCAGCCCCAACACCTGCAGGATAATTAACCCCCCTGTGAGTCCCCACCTGTGTCCAGCCCTCTTTGGGGGGCCATCAACCCCTCTTCCAGTAAAACTTTCCTTTTGCATGTGGGACTGTCACAAAGCCTCTCCTTTGCACTGAAGTGTTTGTATTCCCAGCGTTTTTGGAGAGTTTTCCAGGGGAAAGCCCTCCCAGCACACCTAGACATGCATTACTAATGTACAGAGTTTACTAATTATTGTCTTAATGCAAACTGGCTGACTCAGTCTGCTCACAGGGAAAAAACCCCACACTTTGGTGATGTTATTTTTTCTGGATTAAGCGCAAAGGGGAAAAATGTATGAGAGAGAGGAATTGGAGACACCACCAAACAACAGTTGTGTGTCTTGTACTGTGGCTGCCTGAGCATATGGCCTTTTATGGGATTGTAGGCCCTGTCAGCTCAGAAAGCAAATCTTGCCTCTCTGCTCAGGCTGAGAGTGAGTCTGCTCCTCTCTGACCCTGTCACGGAGGCATCTGGCAGGAATTATGAACTCTCCATCTCCTTGTGTTAAACCTGAGGTTATTGGTTGTTTTGGTTCAGTTATTATTTGTTTTTCCCTCGGGGGAAGAGAGGAGCAGGGACAGAACTAAAAGAAGTTATAACCAGATGTTTGGTGTTTCCATTCCAGCTTAGGCTCTGCTCAGATGGAGCTTCCCTGCTGATTTAATGAGGGCAAAAGTCCCTTCCACCCTTGTCTCCAAAACCAGCTCCAGCAGTTGTGGGTCTGCTTGTTTCCTTTTCCACAAGTGCATCCCAGATGTGCCCTTGTTCTGCACACAGAGGCAGAACATCTGTGCTGGAACAAGGAAGGGAAAATGATGATGTTTGGTTGTCTGGGATGCTGAGATCCTGTCAAATGTATGGGCCAAGGGGAACCTTTGTGGGTCTAAATTAGGGGCTGCAGGACTTGGAAGGGCAGGAATCACTCATGGTTCTCAAACCTGAGCAAGCAGATCATTTTCCTTTCTATCAGGACAGCGAGCACAGGACATGATGCTCTTCATCTCCCAGACCAGTGCTTGGATGATGATGATGGTGATGGAGAAAGTGGTGGTCTGAAATCCAGAAATCAGGAGTGTGGCAGCTCTCAGGGGGACGTGCAGAGCTGCAGTCATGAAAATTGGCACAGGAAAGGTCAACCAGAAGTCATGGCTGTGCATTTTTGCCTCCCACAGATGTGTGGCCAAACTCCTGCTTGTCACTTCCACAGAGGTTCCAAGTGCCCCCTTTTAATCCTTCATTATCCAGGTCACACACCACCAAAACTACCTGCAAACTCCCAGCATTATAAATTATATAAATGATTATTATAAATCTCTGCTCCACATGAACAACGCCCAGGTGGACATTTGAAGAGTTAATGATACATTTTTCTGGCATAATTGATGTTTACTCCTTTTTTAGTTTGAGATACAAAAATGCCTAGAAGGCATACGGGACTTTAGGATCTCTTTTATACCCTTAATTCCTGAAGATCATTACAATCAAGGAGACTTTAAATCCCCAGATAAGTCTCAGAAAAAGGGATGATGAATAGATAAGAAGCAGCAGTGTATTGCAATAATATTCATCCATAAATCTAACAGGGTACTTAGAGTGAAGGGAAGAGCTTGCAAAATAAAAGTGAGGTGGGAGGAGGGGTGGGCATTCAGCCCAACACAAAAGTGTGAGCAGTACCCTGTGGATGAATCACACTTTTCTCACCAAAAACAAGCAGTCCCATGGCACCAGAACTGGGTTTGGTTTCCAGAAGAACTTCATTTGGGGTGAACCAAACACTTTATCAATCTCTCCTCTTCCCAGTTGCTCCTTCTCCTTAAAACCTGAAAGATGCTTTGTGATCTTTGGTTAAATTCAGCCAGGGTATTTCACAGCTTTTTGAAAGGAATATGCAGAAACAACAGAGAAATTCTTCCTTAAGGAATCAGAAATTTAAGGCTGCCTGGCCTTTTTTTCACCCCTTCCTTTTAAGGGGATTTGGAAACACAGGTTTAGGAGGTTTAAGAACGTTGTATTAAAGAATGCTATTCTAAACTGTACTAAAGAGTACAGAAAGGATACAGACAGAAGGCTAAAAAGATAATAATGAAAACTCGTGATTCTCTCCAGAGTCCCAGCACAGCTTGGCCCTGATTGGCCAAAGAGTCAAAACAACTCACAGCAGAATCCAATGAAACAATCACCTGTGGCTAAACATCTCCAAACACATTCCACATGAGCAAAACAGTGGAGAAGCAAATGAGATAATATTGTTTTCCTTTTTCTCTGAGGCTTCTCAGCTTCCCAGGAGAAAAATCCTGGGTGAAGGGATTTTTCAAAGAATGTGAATGTGACATGCCATCATAGTTCTCTGCTATAATCTGGGATTTAAGGTACAGGAAAAGTGATACCACCCTATTGTTTTGCCAAATAAAATACTGGAGTCAGAAGTCAGCTCATTGCAAAATACATCAGTAAGGAAACACAACAGGAAAGTTTGGCTTGTTGTGATTCCATGGGTTTTTTTTTCCTATCTTATATTGGAAAGTCTGGTTTTCCCAAGGGCAGAGAATTATTTGCCTCAGCAAAATCTGTATGAAACTGTATGTATAATGTCCAACTCAACTCTCTCTCTGTCTATCCCATTTACAGCTTTATTTTGCACTGTTTTTGGCGACACAAAAATGACCTTTCAAATCAAAGACTTCTGAAGCTTATTACAGAAAGATTTCATTTTTCAAAATTATTTCAGCTTTGTAATAAAGACTGTTTTTTCCTTCCTCAATCTTCTGCTTCCTGCTCAGCACAAGGAGTAATGTTGTCTCAACTTTCCACACCCTTTAAAAAAAAATTATTGCATTAGGTTTTTCCTTTCCAAGTCTTCCCTCAACCAAACAAGAAAGTGAAAATGAAGTTTGCTAATTGAGAATTTCTGCAAAGATTGCAATGTTTAAAAATTTGAGGTGTTGCAAAATATAAAATAGGAGAAAGAACATGAAGATAAGCTAAAATAAACAAACAAAATGCTTAAATTGTTTGAACTGTTTTTTTAACATCAAATGTTTCCTACTACCAACATTGAAAACAATGGAAAGAGGTCTGAACTTTTCTTCTGGTAATTACATTCTTATCATCAGTGTGGGGCACTGATAAATACTCTGGCACCTCCTTCCTGGTCTATAATGGGAAACATTAACTCAGCATAAATTCCAGCAAGTTGTCCGAATTCCCAATATAATCTGGAGGGACCAACTTTCCACTGGGTAACACCTTCATCCTTCTATTTCCCAAACTCCTGTGAATGTGTCTGCAAAGGTGGCAAAGAATCTCTTAGAAAAGTTAAGAAAACAAAGGAAAGCAAAAGAAGGGGCCCACTGGCACTGATGGACATGTGCACTGTTACCACCCTGTAATTTATAATTTACAGGTCTCTGTGAATTTGACACGATTCTAGAACTGTTGTTGTAAGCTAGAGGGGGAGAAAACGGCTGAATCCAAATTATTTCCTCTCTGAAATAATTATTTGTGGGAGCCAGAAAATGAGTGTGTCAGTTGTTAGAAGAGAGTACCAGAAGCATGAAATATAGATCACCAACACTCTGTAGCTGGGAGCGAGTTGTCCCTGCAGTGTTCTGTCAGACTGCTGCAGAATATCCTTGAAATCTTTTCTTTTCAAGAGGCAGCAACAGCTTCAAACCCTTTATGGCATGTCCAATCTCAGGATGCAATCCTTTGCCTGAGGAAGTTGCTGCCCAGAGAGGTTGGGGATGGTCCATCCCTGGCAGTGTTCAAGGCCAGGCTGGATGGGGCTTGGAGCAACCTGGAAGGTGTCCCTGCCCACGGCAGGGGGTGGGACTGGATGATCTTTAAGGTCCCTTTCAACCTAAAATATCCAGTAATTCCATGATTCTCAGCCAGGATCAGAGCTAGGGAAAGCAGAGAAGCTGGTTTGGAGTGCAGGATGCATGGAAAGCTCAGGATATAACTTTCAACTTCTTAATTTTTGGATAGAGGAGCAGCTCAGTCCCATTAACTTTAGACTCCCAGAATGTGGGAAGCAGGTGTGGGCTGGTGCCCAGGGCACATTGCCACCATCAGTCCCATTCCCAGGTCACTAAATCACTTTAATGCTACCCAGGCAATTGCATAACATTTAGCCACCTAAATTTGTGGGATCACTGACATTTTCACACTGAGCTGAGAGGTGCCAATCTGCTGAGGGATGGGCTGGAAACCACACACAGGCAGATGAACTTGGCAGGCCTTGTCTGGGAACACTCTCCTTAATGCTTCTACTGGAGGCAGAGTCATCTTCACAGCAGCTGACCTTAAAAGTGGGAGCCTCGCTGGGGAGTTTGCAGCTTTAGTTAATGACTGGCAATAGCAGAAATGCTGTGATTTTCAGCTGTGATGATGGGAAGTATCTGTAGGTGGCACTTTTCCCAGGGAAATGGGGATGCTGCCTGTTCTCTCTGCCTCTGTCCCAGCCGTGAATCACAGGGGCTGCTTTCTGAAGGGTTCTTTACATGAAGGCTCCTTGCTCTGTGCTCAAATGAAAATTTAGGTCAGGCTTCTGCTAATAAACCAGAAAGACTTTTTGTTTGCCAGTTGTTAATAGGAAAGGTAACACCAGCAAAGAGCACTGGAAGAAGAAGTGAAATCTATTCCTTCAGGGTGCTTGGCAGAAATGTCACTGGATTTGATGGGGGTAAAATATTTCACACAAGAACTTAAGGGAATGGAAGAAGATTCCCAGTCACTACACCATTTCTCCCGACTCAGAATGGAGAGAAGAAATTTTAACCATCGTGGGCCATGAGCCTTCCTGCTGTGCCAGTTAAAGCACTGCCTCTGCTCGTGGCGTTCATTCCTGTAAATTCCTGCAAATTCCTGTTGCTGTTTCATTCCCAGAGGATCTCTAAAACTAAAGTTGTCTTCCAGTCATTATCAGGGAGAGAT
This sequence comes from Calcarius lapponicus, assembly GCA_039654755.1. NCBI lineage: Eukaryota > Metazoa > Chordata > Aves > Passeriformes > Fringillidae > Calcarius > Calcarius lapponicus. Next base: position 16,255,548 of record CM077463.1, read on the forward strand.
CCTCTCAAGCCACAAACTTAAAAGCAAGAGAGAACTACTCCATAACCCAAAGCACAGGCCATTGATTTCTACAAGAGTTATCACAGAAGAATCCCAGCACTTAACAAAGAGATTAGGAACTAATGAGGAAAAAAATATCACTCACAATGCAAGTCAAAACAGGTCGCTTTCCTTTTCCAAAGAACTGAGAAAAAGATTAACTTTCCAGCAGAACTTTCTTTGTGTCAGAGGAGAGCTCCTGACCCAAATGTCTATTGATGTCTTCCTCTCTGTTGGCAAAACAGAGATCATCACTTTACAGAGCCCATGCTGATGAAACGAATATAACAAATTAGCATTAAATCAAATGAAGCCTATCCATGGCTTTGGACAGCAAACTGCTGGGTCTTGATCTTAAACCTCAATAATGTTTCTGAAATGAGCTTCCATAGCAGGGCTCTGTCAGCAGGGCTGCAGCTGGAGAGCAGGGGATTGAGTTACTCACCAAGAAGGGACTCTCAGAGCCACCAGGAGCAGGGATGTTTGTCTCCTGGGTGGGTACAGGTGGTCTCACAGTGAGGACCCATTAGTGGTGCAGCAAAATGTGTCATGGTAATGACTCTGAGCCCTGCTGCAAAGCCATAAGGCACTGGTGAGAGTTGGTGTGTGGCAGAAATCTTGCACATCAGAGGAGAAATTAAGGGGTTTTCTTTCTGCTTTCTGCAAAGAGAGGTGAAATGAACTTCTGTTGTGTTCAGTGGTCAAAACTGAAAAGTAGCTGTCCTGTGCAGGCTGAGCTAGGACAGAGGCTGGGCAGAGTTCCAGAATAAAGCAGGGATTGATCCAAAGGATCTCCTCCATGGATGCACCTTGGGCAGCACCAGAGCCCAGCCAGGGCTGCACCCAAGATGAACCAAAATGGCCCCAAAATGCACGAGCGCTGCCGGGGTCTCTCCCTGGGATCAGTTCTGCTCCATTTGCACCTTGCAGTTCATTGTCCCATCCCAGCTTCAGCCCCTGCAGTCCCACCCTGCTTGTTTTTCTCTCTGCAGCCCACGGGGTTTGTGCTCCTGGGCTGAGATTGGGATCATTTGTCCTTGGTGCCCAGCTGGAGCAGGAATTGTTTTGTCTCCCTGCTCTGTGCACAGAGCTCACCATCCCATAATATGGAGCTCAGAGTCACACACTAAAGCAGCACAGAATGTGAAAATATAAAAGCTAAAACCTGAGGCATCAATGTGAATTCATATCTCAGATATTGCACGTGTGAGAGGTTCAGCAAGTTCAGGTGTGCTTGAAACCACTGGACCAAATGTGGAGAAACGCCCTGGTTGAGACTGTGGGAGCTGCTCTTCACTCACAAATTGAAAGTGGAGTGCACATCTAAGACTGAACATTCAACTCAATGAGGGAAAAAAGGGTTATGGATGAAGAGGAAAGGAAATCACTTTGCTTTTTTGTGTTGATGGAGAGCTGACCTCCAGCTAAGCCCTTGGAGAAACCTGAACGTGGGTTCACAAAGCAGTTCAATCCACACCATCTGTGAAACAAACTTCCCGCTCATAAATATGGAGTAATCTGAAAAAATTTCCTTCAGGTGATTCGTTTAGGGACAGTGATATTTGTGCAGCATGAGATCTTGTAACACCTTTTACTTCCTTACTGAAGTGAAAGGATTCACAAGTGAGGTGAGTTCTACTTCTTGGTTCTGTCCATAAACCAAAGGAGAATTCCATGATATTCCCCTATTATCATCATCAGTGTCAGAACTGCACACAGGTATTGGGATTGCTAATTTACCATTGTTAAATCCACCAGTTGCTTGCAAACCTATAAATTACAAGTGCCTTTAGAATCTGATTGCTCCCCACATGCATTGGTGAGGTCAGATCTGGGCTGGAAATGTCCTGTTCTGTAATTAACAGCTCATTAAGGGACTGAATCCACCCAGAGAAAACCAGCTGCTCTTTCCACACCCTGCACTAGCACCAACCCTAAAGACAGACATGGCATTAAAGCTTCACTGCCCACCAGGAACAATGACCAGATTTTCCCTTTAAACTGAGGAAAGTCTTGGAATATCAGAGTTGTATGAGGCTGGTACAGGCTGAATCTCAGCCCATGATGGGTGCTTGGGGTTGACCCTTGTTGATTTGCAGGGCTGTGATGATTTACCTGGTGGCTGCCTGTCTTTATTTCCATTTATTGTGTCCTCCTTGCGCAGTTTCAACTCCTTTTCCCAATGAGGAAGAAACCTTGTCTAGCTCTGAGAATTTGCCCAAGTGGTTGTAAAATTTTGCATTTCCTGATGAATTTTGAAAAGCCTGTCAATCCCTGTCCTGTCCTCTTGTTTCTGATTCTCACTTCACAATAAATGCAGGATGAAACCAGAGGAAGCAGCAGCCCCTGGAGTGGTTTAGAAACCTTTAACCAAGAGGAAAGGTTAATGGAGTAGAGTTAATGCAGTGGAGTTTATTTTTAATAGAAAAGAAGAGACTTTGAGATGACTTGGCAGAAATCTTCAGCCTTAGGAAGGAAAAAGATGATAGTGGGTAGTTTTCTCTCTGATGTCATGGTTAATAAACTCAGGATATAATTTAAAGCTGAGATTATTTGGGAGATGTGTCACATCAGGCAAAGGGAAGAAGATATAAGCAGTGAATTTCTAATAACTCAAAACCGCCTCCATACTTGGGTTAACAGTCCTCTGGATTTTCAGGTTTGTTTGTTATCCAATAAAATCCACAAACACTGACCTTGATTCTTCACAGGGCTGCATTAATAAGCTGTTGGAGAAAGGCAACTCTGTAATTATGCCAGAGAACCTTTCTGCAGGTAGGCAAGTACTTGGTTCTCAAGATAAAATAAGGTACCATATGTTAACATTTTGGGGGATATATTACAGTTTTATGTTTTCCTGTGGCTTAGATTTTTCCCTTGGTAAATAATGGGAATGTGGAACGCCTCAAACCATGGACAGCATCAGTTGTTGGTTCATAAACATTTACAGAGAGCTTGGATGGCAGAGACTGAATAAGCACAAAGCATTTTTTCGACCCAGCTAAAGAATTTGTTACTTCTGTAATATTTTTTTTTCTTTTTTAATGTACCTTCTATTCAATCCATTTGCAATTAACTCCAGCCCTGACACTTCTGGCTGTTTGAGCCAGCACTACATGTGTGTGCTGTCTGCTGGACAGCAACCACGTGAAAAAAATGCTACTTTTTGGAAGATAATTTGGGAGCACGTTGGCGCCTCTTCACGGCTTGGAATGGATGAGAATCCTGTCGTGTCTTAGGGGCCTCATTCCCTGAGCCATCCCCCTGGAAGCTGGGTGGGAAAACCTGCCCTGAAGTGCATTAGCAGCTCCCTCAACACTTAATGTGAGCTCTGTGGGTCTGAAGTGGGGCATCACTGTACCTCAAGACATGCTGCTCATTAGGTAATCTCAGGAGATGACACAAAGCTTTGGAAGCTCAATTAGCCCTTAATTAAGAGAACTTAAAGAAATGTAAGAGCTCTTAGCTGCTCTTACCACTCAAGCCATGATTAAAATGCTGCATCTAGCACTCGATAGATAACCCCGTGCAAGGAGGTGGGTTGGTGCCAGCTGTCTGGGAAGCAGCTTTGTGGAGGAGGAGCTGGGGGTTTTTGGCGGCTCATGAGTCAGCAGTGCATCCTGGTGGCAAGCTGTGCTCAGGGAAGTGTTCACCAGGAGGTCCAGTGAAAGGATTCTTCACCTCCGAGCAGCAGCCCTGACACCACTTCTGCAATACCGGGCCCTGTTCTGTGCTTCCCAAAACAACAAAGCCTGGAGAATTCAGGGTGAGCCCTGCAAAGTGTCACCAGGAGGTTCAGGGTCCTGGAGCACACAACGTGGGAATGGCTGAGAGCTGGGTGTGCTCAGCATGCCCAAGAGAAGGCTTGGTGACATCTTGGTATCTGCAATATCCACTGTGGCCCTGCAGAGAAGGTGGATGTTATAGTTGAGACAGAGACAATACAAGGCAACACAGTTTTCAGAAGGCTTCAAACTGTTTTTCTTCCAGCATTCATGATTTTTATACATTCTTACACAACTCATCAGTTTACAATTTACTCATTGCTCACGAGAGACAAACAAGGTGCTCATTGGAACAGGCAGTTGCAGTTTCTCTGATTCATCCTCCTTTCTGTCTTGGTTTCTGTGTCAATGACCTGGGCAGGAAATTCCTTCAGGGGTGAACATGGATCCTCCTCTCAAACATGGATCCTCCTATCAAACATGGATCCTCTTATCAAACATGGATCCTCTTTTTATCAAACATGGATCCTCTGATCAAACATGGATCCTCTTTTTATCAAACATGGATCCTCCTATCAAACATGGATCCTCTTCTCAAACATGGATCTTCCTATCAAACATGGATCCTCCTATCAAACATGGATCCTCTTGTTATCAAACATGGATCTTCTTCTCAAACATGGATCCTCCTCTCAAACATGGATCCTCCTATCAAACATGGATCCTCTTCTCAAACATGGATCCTCCTCTCAAACATGGATCTTCCTATCAAACATGGATCCTCCTATCAAACATGGATCCTCTTGTTATCAAACATGGATCCTCTTATCAAACATGGATCCTCTTCTCAAACATGGATCCTCCTATCAAACTTCTGTTTGGCTCACAGAAGTCACTGTAAAACCTCTTCCACAGGTGGAGTCTGCCTGTTTGGGATACAGAAAGATGGGGTTGACTGAAGAGTTTAAAAGATGGCTTATTGCAAAATCAGTCTCATGGAAGGGTGAAACTATAAGGTTGTTACATCCGAAGCCATCACTTCTGAAGCCTTGCATCAGAAGCCGCTATAATTTTAGTTACAATGTCTTTTATAAATTTCTTATCCAATCAGCTACTTCCACAAATCTCGCTAGCATCTTCATAACTGATTGCTAATTGCTATGTTTTACATAATTTACCCCAATGTGTCCTTTTCTATCCAATCACATAACACATAACAGAAACTTATTATTGTATCTTCTACCTTTCATCAATGCTACAAGTTCTATTGTTAAACTCTAAAATCTTCTATTATCTTGCTTAGCATATTTGTTCACTTATATGAGGCCTGTATCTACTTGCTTCAAACATATTTCTGCTTAAACTACAAATCTTTATTCTTATTTTGTGTCTGTGCCACTATTCTATTCTAAACCTTCAAGTCTTCTCCAAGGTCTAATCCATCTCTATCTCTGAGCTTGTATGATCGAGGCCTTGGGAGCTCTCTGTGCTTGCATTTTCCACACCTGATCAGGCACATGTGAAAAACCAGAGGTGATGCACATGGGACATTCTTATTGGATATAATGGCCAAAAAAAAGGCACCCTGTGACTGCTGAAACACTGGAATGGGCTTCCCAGAGAGGTTGTTGTTGGCTCTCTATCCTTGGAGACATTCAAAACTTGGGTCAACAAGCCCGGCTTGAGAATGGGCTCTTTTCCATCCTGATTATATTATATATATTAATTATATTATATTATATTATATTATATTATATTATATTATATTATATCGTGTTATATCATATCATATTATATTAAATTATCATATTATATCATATTATGCCACATTATATTGTTCTCTAAAATTGACTGCTGTCTCATGTAACAGATTTCTCCTTTTATCAGCTGACAGAGCTCTCCGGTGAGGTTATCCTAACCTGCATCAGTGGAATTGAATGGACATAATCAGTATATCTTTACTAAAAAATGTATTTTTGTCTGCAACAAGCCAAGAAATGAGAGAATTGATTCTTCCTGGAGAGGTTGTAACCTTCAGCAGAGTGTGAATAAAGAAAATCTGGGGGAAGTGATCTCTGGATCTAGAAGACGACTGCTCTTGACAGACTCAGATATTTAATTTTTTCTCACTCTCTTAAATCAGGCCAGCTCTTGCCTGGGGCTCTTTTTGAGTCGTAGCATACCAATTGCTTTGGGGGCAACCATACCATGGAATTTCTGCCATGGGAAACACATGGAATGATAACAAAGGCAGTGACTGGAGGCAGGGAGATTTTGAGTCCGTGGCTCCCAGGCTTCGAGCAGGGTCTCCAAGCTTGCAAGCAGCCTGGTGCTGCAGAAGGAGCAGGCAGACACTGAGCTATCAGACTGAGAACTGTGTTGTTCCATAAGAGATACGAGCATAAGATGGGCTGTAGAGGGTCAGACAAAGCTTTCTGCCTCCAGAAATGGCTAACAGCAGATGCCTGGGGAACAGTGCAAGCATGTGGCAGCACAGAGTGATGCTTCTCCAATATGTTCTGCCTGTCTCCAGCAGGTGGGTAAGGGGATTGAGAATTCCTGTTATCTTTGTCTTTAGAAGCCCTTGATTTGACTTCTCCTCTGTGAGTGTTTTTCTGCTGTTCCTGGGAGTACCTGGGCTTTGCTATAGGCCACGTGGATGCCCTTTGCTTCTGGTCAGCCCAAAAATGCCAAAGGACGAACTCTGGGTTTGGTATTAAGAGTTCATGAACCTTTACCTTCTCTTCATCTTCTTCATGCTGGTCCAGCAAGGAGATTGCATTGACTGGAGCCTGAGCTGAGCACCAAAATGGAGATTGTGAAATGACAGAATGGTTTGGGTTGGGAGGGATGTTAGAGATCATCTCATTCCAATTCCAATTCCAAAGGACACCTTCCGCCCCCATCCAGCCTGGCCTGGAACACTTCCAGGGATGGAGCATGAGGTCCATGAGGGATCATGAAGGTTCCATGGTTCATGGAGGTCCACCTGAGGTTGCTCCTGACCTCAGCCAGAAGGACCTCAACCCCATTTCGAGCCATGGCACAGCCTGAGGGCTGAGAAAAAAATTGTAAATCATGGAGGGAACAAGTGAAATGTGAACTGTCAAGAGTTAATAAAATTTGGGTTGACATCAGCACTTCTGGAGCTAGGATATCATCCCCCAGGGAGAGCAAAATAGGGAAGGCCAGGCTGCAAGAGGTCTTGGAGGCTGGACCTGACTTCACTGCAGTAAAATAGGCAGCTGCCATGGTTGTGGTTATTCCTCTCAACATTTTTTTTTGCTCTTGCTGCTGTTTAAAATGCATGGAGAGGGACTTGCCAGCTCCTGTTCCTGGTGTGAGTGCTGTCTTATTCCTGCATCCTGTGTTTTCAGAGTGAGTATATAATGATGGACCAGGGTTCAGCTCATTGAGAGTTTGTTACAGAGTTGGAGCCATTATTATGAAATTACCAAATAAAACATACATTTTCATTCCCATTGGTAATAAAAATTATCGAAGAACCTCTCCTGGGACAATTATAATGAGATAATGCAGAACTCCTGACTGATTCCTGTGGCTGTAAAAAAAAATAAAATCAAAGAGCATTCAACAAGACATTAGTGTATGCCTTGGCTCCAATCACTTCCCTGTCTCAGGGGGTAATGAAGTTATCAAATTAGTTTTAAAAAGGTGAAACTTCCATTTTTCAGCCCATCTGACAGGTTCTCCCCTGAATAATGACATTATGATGAGGTGCACAGGACAGCATGAGCCTTTATTGCTTTAGGTCTAGACACTACAGGACATTAAGAAATTTTGCCCTCTTGTCTCCACGGTGTAATGTTTATACTCAGAATGTCCAGGCCAATCAAATGATAAAGAACAGGGGTTTAGGTTTTAGTTATTTTTTTTTTCCCTTCTGCACCCCCCAAAACATAAATACAACCGTATGTTCCAGCCTGCATTTGCAGAAATGAAGCATAAATGGCCTGCTGGGTTATATAGCTCATCTGTTTCCCATTACTGCTCTGCAGCAAATTACATTCTTTCCAAAGAGCAATGCCGGCATGGACAGCCTAACAGCTCCATTCCCGGGGATCCAGGATGGAGGTCATGAAACGTACTCAGTGCTGCTCTAAAAACCAGTTTGTCAGCCTGGCATGAGCAGAAACCCTGCCCTGAGATGCTCCAGTGACATTGGAGAGAGCAAAATGCTCTGAGAAGATGTTTCAACCATTTCTAGAAGCATCCCCTGCCTTTATTGAGCGTTGAGAGTAACAGGACGCCAGCGCTCCTGATTCAGGCACTCCAGTCACGTTCCAAAGGCAGGGCTTTGCCCCAGGGCTGATGCCTCCCACAGCGTTGAGTAAGAGGAATATTTTTCATTTTTCAAGCGTTGCCATCTCTCCATTTGCTGGGAAGTGAACCCCAAAGTTTCAGGAGCAAGAGCATCATCTCCCGCGGCTCCCAGCTGAACGGCTGGGTGACCTCCCCGAGAGCAGGAGCACATCCCCGCATCCTGCACTGGGTCAGGCACAGCAGGGAGTGCTTTACATATCCAGAGACACTCAGAGCCCCTTTTTGGGAGCAGGGATGGTCTCGCTGCCTGGCTGTGGTAGCCCAGGTAACCTCGGAGAAAATGGAAATGGGCAGCAAAACTGCGCAACCCTCCGCGTCCTCCCCAGCGACCTGTCAACACATCAGAGCTGGACACCCCCCCACCGTGATCCCAGCCACAGAGCTGTCTCATTTCCCTTGGAAAAGAGCCCCACAGGCAACAAATGCACACACAGAGCAACTTCTGTATTTACCTTGACACTACATGAGTCCACAGCGCTCGCCTCTTGCCGAGCAGCCGTATTCATTATCATCACTTTGGCATCTTGGTTGCTGCTCTCTCCTATTCTCCTTCTGTTCAGCAGAGCAGAGAGGTTGTTTTAGGGTCCCCCCCCAGCCCCTCATGCCTGCACTCCTTCCCAGAAAACCATTACCCAGAATTCCAGCTTTCCTTGAAGCAGCACTGAGCAAGCTGTGCCGTGTTTTTCCCCCTCCAGGCTTCTTTTTTTAATTTTATTTTTTTTTAGCAGCTCTTGCAGGAAGGAGTAATTTATCCTGAATTAAAACATCTGGTTATCGTGCTCCCTGGGTTAGTCAGCACTGAAATAAGAGGGAAACAAAGTGCCTGGCTGTCTCCATCATGGGAGAGGAGGAACATGACCCACGTCTCCACAGGATGGCCTGGGTTGGAAGAGACCTTAAAGAGCATTCAGTTCCACCCCTGCTATGGGCAGGGACACCTTCTACTATCCCAGGTTGCTCCAAAACCCATCCAACCTGGCCTTGAACACTTCCATAGATGGGAAATTCACAGCTTCACTGGGCAACCTATGCCAGAACTTCACCACCCTCACAGTAAAGATTTTTTTCCTAATATTCAATCTAAACCTACTCTCATTCAGTTTGAAGCTTTCCCCCCTTGTTCTCTCACTCCAGGCTCCTGTAAATAGACTCTCTCCATCTTTCTTGTCAACTTGTTTCTCTTCTCCAGGCTGAACAGCCCCAGTTCTCTCAGCCTAAATTCTTCTGGCACTGCAAGGTCTCTTTCTCAGGGACGAAGCAGGATGGCATGGCAGGCACACAAATTTACAAATCATACAATTTACAAATAGTACAAATTTACAAATAGTACAATGTGATGTCAAGTGAGGAGGTTTGTCCAGAGGAGAGCTCAACTCCTCCACTCGAAATCCAAGGATGTTGGATGGATGCCTTGAGAAGGCTGAGCTAGAACAGAGCTAAAGAATAAAGCAGGGATTTATTCAAAGGATCTCCTCCATGGATGCACCTTGGGCAGCACCAGAGCCCAGCCAGGGCTGCACCCAAGATGACCCAAAATGGCCCCAAAATGCACGAGCGCTGCCGGGGTCTCTCCCTGGGATCAGTTCTGCTCCATTTGCACCTTGCAGTTCATTGTCCCATTCCAGCTTCAGCCCCTGCAGTCCCACCCTGCTTGTTTTTCTCTCTGCAGCCCACGGGGTTTGTGCTCCTGGGCTGAGGTTTGGGTCATTTGTCCTTGGTGCCCAGCTGGAGCAGGAATTGTTTTGTCTCCCTGCTCTGTGCACAGAGCTCACCATCCCATAATATGAAGCCCAGACCCACACACTAAAGCAGTGCAGAATGTGAAAAATAGAAAAGGTAAAACCTGAGGCATCAATGTGTTTGGTGCAGGCTGGGATGGTGGTGCCACATTTGGTGCTGGCCTGTGGAGGAACCTTGAGTAAATCATTCCACCCCTCCACTCCTTCCCTCTCCTCCCATCTTTGCTGCGATGAGTTGGGGAAGAAACTTTACATTCCAGAGTGTGCACCCAGTGTTTATCACGCCAGTGCATCCTCAGGCTACCGGCGTACAAATAATGAAGAGCAATAATAACGGGTTGCCAATCAGCCCAGGATCAGGTTTGCTGTTTCCAAATCAGTTGGAAATTGTTTCTCTCTCACTTTGAATAATGTGATGGCAATATGTAAGTAAGAAGAAGTCTTGTTTCTTTTTTTTTTTTTTTTTGGCTAGCAGCTAAAACACCCTTTATCAACATTCCAAAATATGATTAATGCTAATCTTGACCTTTCCAAAGTTCCATGCCAGGCAGTTGATGATGCTTCTGTGTTGTAAAGAATCAAACAGAAGGTGTTTCTATCCACAATGAAGTGTTCTTTATTAATGAATGATTTGCTTACCAGGAAATCCAAGAATTCCTTTGCACCGACTTTTTTTTTTTTTTTTACAAGCCTGAGGGATTTTAATCATTTGGAGTGGATTGAAAGCATAAATATATTTATGAATTTCTCATCTCTTTTCGCCCTTTCTCTAAAGTCAGAACACGAACTCTATTAGCTTATTACTTTAGGTCAGAGATCTTTTTTTTTACCTTTCCAAGGAAAACACCTGGGTTATCAAGAAAATTAATGTATCAAATCAATCAACATTGTGATATCTGGTGTCAGCTGTTTCTGAGACTCCCGACAACAAGCAAAGAATACATCTGCAAAATGTGAAGCAGTAAAGGCTGCAGTTGTCCAGCTTCCAAAAATGAAAATATAGAATAATTTTCTAGACTTGAGTCAGGTGTAGGGATCCGACCCTGGACACCCCAGGATAGTGACAAACCTCTCATTCTCTTACTCTGTGAGTAAAGCAGAAAATCCTAAAAACCTTCCCAGGCTCTCATAAATGCCACGAAAATATTTCAACCACTGCTATGAAAACCTGTCAGAACCTGAAGTTTTGTCAGGTCCTTCCAGAATTCTCAAGTCCAAGGTCAGAGAACAGTGGAATGAAGATTATGGAGGGCAAAATGCTTAATAGCCAGAAATTGAGGGATCATTGGACATTTTGCCTAATTAATTCCCAAATGCAGCATATTAAGGTGACCAAAATCTTCTGCCACCAAAGGGGTCACATGGATTCATTAAGTTCTTTGAGAGTCACAGATTGGGGGTATGAAAGAACTGTAAAACATATTTCTTATTTATCATTATTCCTAATTCAGGCCACTTATCTGCAATCATATTTCTCCTGACTCCTTGTGTTCCCTGTGATGGAGATGTCTCAGGCCATTAGTGACTAACCCTCTGAATAATTAGGCTGTGAAAATCTAATGGCAGGATTTATTATTTTTATTATTATTAGCTACTTTCCACTCTGTTGTACTAAGTCCATTTGGTAATGGTCTGTTTTCTTGGAGAACAATGCTCATTCATATAAAATATTTTTGTTGTTGTTGTTCAAAATGCCTTTCATCATGTGATTTAACAGACCATGAAACATCTTAACGTTGGTTTTTAGATTTTCAAGCCAGTGCCAATACTTTGATGACATTAATACGTTCCTTGCATCACCCCTGGAATACTTATATGAAGTCACTGTATTATCTTCTCCTTTTTCTGCTGTCCTTTGTGTCCTTTCCTCATCGTCCTCCTGTGGTGCATAACAATTTCTGTGCTAGAGGTTTCACTGATGGGTTTCTTTCACCCTAAATGCCACTCCTGGACACACCTCTGGATGAGAAATCCAACTGCTTCCATGAGAAACTCCTGGCTCCTGCCTACCCTGCATAAAAATGCTGATTTTTCTGTCTGATTTACTCATCCTCCTGTGAGGACCCACCCTCACAGCCTCCTGCAGTCCTCTGCATTTCATTTAAAACCAGATTTGTTTCAAAAGGCCCTGCTGCCTGTCACCCTCAGCATCCCGTGGGACAGGGGGTGAGGGGAGCAGGGGATTCCTGCTCAGGGAACAAATCCTGCCCTGGGACTCTCTTGCAGCAGTGAATGTGGGCAGTGCTACAGTCATGGAATCATGGAATGGTTTGGCTTGGAGGGGGTTACAGCCCATCCAGTGCCATCCCCTGCCATGGGCAGGGACATGTCCCACCATCCCAGGTTGCTCCAAATGCTGTCCAACCCTTCCTTGGACATTCCAGGGACCCAGGGGCAGCCACAGCTTCTCTGGGCACCCTGTGCCAGAGCCTCACCACCCTCAGAGGGAAGAGTTTCTTCCTATTCCTATTCCTATTCCTATTCCTATTCCTATTCCTATTCCTATTCCTATTCCTATTCCTATTCCTATTCCTATTCCTATTAATTCCTATTCCTAATTCCTATTCCTAATTCCTATTCCTATTTGATTCCCTTCCTATTCCTAATCTAAATCTCTCCTCTTCTAGTTTAAAAACATTTCACCTTCTCCTATCACTGAGAAAAAAGCCACTCTACCTCTGTTTTATAACCCCCCTTAAAGCGCTGGAAGGATGCAATGATACCTCTCCCCTCTCCTCTCCTCTCCTCTCCTCTCCTCTCCTCTCCTCTCCTCTCCTCTCCTCTCCTCTCCTCTCCTCTCCTCTCCTCTCCTCTCCTCTCCTCTCCTCTCCTCTCCTCTCCTCTCCTCTCCTCTCCTCTCCTCTCCTCTCCTCTCCTCTCCTCTCCTCTCCTCTCCTCTCCTCTCCTCTCCTCTCCTCTCCTCTCCTCTCCTCTCCTCTCCTCTCCTCTCCTCTCCTCTCCTCTCCTCTCCTCTCCTCTCCTCTTTATTTGAATACCAGATTTTTCTCTCTCTCCACACCTTAATTTCAAACCAGTCCTTTGCATTTTCCATTCCCCTCACGAATCCCTGACTCTGTTGCCTTCTGCATTCCCTGCACTCGAGCAAACTCTCGAGCTCATTTATCTGCAACTTGCTGAAAAAAAAAAAAACAACCCACCACTTTTTTCCCCCCACTGCAAAAAGCTGTTGTCAAAAACTTCAAATCATCTCATCCATCAAGTGCTGTGTGCAGGGACGAGTGTGTGACACGTCCAGCTGACAGATCCCTGCTCCTCCTGGGGCAGCTCCAAGGTTAGCTGGGCTCCTTGGGCTTTGTCTGGACCAACACTGAGCTCAGACACAAACCACACGCTCCCCCAGGGCACTTGCACACTTCCCTTTTCCTTAATTTGGGGAGCTAAATTATGGGCACAGCAAAAATGCTCTGAAAAAAATAAAAAAAAGGCCATTTTACCAGAGCTCTTGCTCTGAAGCAACCTTGAACCCTTCAGCCTGGGATTTGTGAGGGAAATGGGTTCCTTCTGACAGCCCAGCCCGTGCCTCAATGCCTTCTCCTCACCCCATTTGTTGTATAAATTTATTTCTCCCACCAAAGGAGGCTGAAACAGCTGGGCTCTCTTTGCTTCCCTGTTTTTGCCTGTTCTGCTGGCTCATCTGAGAGCTAAATCGTTGCATTTTGGAGCCAGTTTTGCCTGTGAGAGTCTAAATGCCTCTATTTCAGGAGGCAAATCTGTTGGTGAGAGGAGGGGACACCACATTTCCAAGGGGCTGTTCTGCCTCCAAAGCCAAGAGGGGACACCAAAATTCCCTCCCAAAGCTGCCACTGGTTTGGCAAAGCCTCTTCACCTCCTGGCATCCCCTGGGGTGCTGATGCTCCACTCTGGCACACAGGGAGGGCTCTGCTGGGCAAGGTTTGAGGGCACTGGGAGCCAGCACAGCCTCGAGCACGGAGCTCTCACGAGGCAGATTTAGCATCCTGCAGGTCCTTGTCCCATCTGTGCCTCCAGCTGGGGCCTGGAGGAGCTGGAATGTGTTTCCCTGCAGAGCTGTGGCTCCCCTTGGGAGAAGCAAGAAGCGGAGAGTGGTGGTTGAATGGCAGCTGGAGAGGTTAATCCCCACAAATCTCCTTTAACTCTGCTGTCCTGCTTCATAGAGGAGACAACTTAAAGGCTGCCCCACCCCTGGAATGTCCAAGGCCAGGTTGGATGGGGCTTGGAGAAACCTGGGATAGGGGAAGGTGTCCCTGTCCCTGATGGGGTGGAACTGGATGGGCTTCAAGGTCCTTCTCAACCCAAAACATTCCGGGATTCCATGTAAAAATTAAAATTATGTGCACACCTCCCTGAGCTTTGTGAGTGGCACCTCAAAAATGTGCCCAAATCACCTTGGAAAGAAAATTACCTCTGCCCCAGCTAAAAGCAGCTCGCTCTGCCATCCTGTGCCCTGACTCCTCCAGCAGATACAGATTTCACTCCACATTTCAGATTTCACTCCACATTTCAGATTTCATTCACATTTCTGTGGCCATTTGTTGTGCCAAGAAAACAGGAGTGGTCAATTGCCAGGTGAGATAGGAGCTTCAGGTGGGGCTCAGGGAAGAGCTGTGTGGTTTCTAAACTCACTTTACAGCATGGAAACACGGGCTGAGTATCTTGATTTTTGGTGTCATTTTTGAGCAATTTGCAGAGCACAGTTTGCTCCTTCAAGGCACTGAGCCCTTTGTAGAGGACACAATTCCAAAACCTGAGTGAAAAGAGGCTGGGCTGGAGGTAGAAGTTGAACTTCCAGAGCTGAACTCAAGCTGTGAGGACAGGGTGGTAAATAAGGGGGTGGCTGAGCATCCAGGATGCTCAGGAAAGGAAGGATCAGGTTTGCTGACATCTTTCCTGACTCATCCCTAACAAGACTTGCTGATCCTGCTTCCATAAGCTGCACCCATATCTGATGCCTATAAATACAACTCCAGTATGAGGCAGGCTCCCACAATAAATCAGGGAAAAGCCATGTGGGAGACTTTCTCTCTTTGACTTTCTCATTTCAGAGTAATTATTTGGCCATGCTTCATTGGGACATAAGTTGTATCTTTATTACTCCTTATTATATCTTTATTTTTAGCCCTCTTCACTTTTTGGAAATGGGCACAGCTGTTGTGTCCTTGTGGGATGACCTCTACACCAAAAGCATTGTCCAGGTCAGTCCCATTTTCCTTGGAAAATGTCATTCCCCATCTAATTTTGTCTCCCTCTCAATCTCCCAGTCTGTCTGTTTAAATCATAATCATCGATTTGGAAAAGGATATGTAGGCTTTTTATTTTTAATTTTATTTAATTTTGGAATCATACCATTCTAAAAAAAATAGTAGGCTGGGACTTTTTATAATGTTTTTTTTTATTATTATTCTCATTTCCTCCAGCTATTTACTTTGAACTGGCCAGGCCTGGAGAATTTCAGCCGAAAGGTGATG
Organism: Calcarius lapponicus; assembly: GCA_039654755.1. NCBI lineage: Eukaryota > Metazoa > Chordata > Aves > Passeriformes > Fringillidae > Calcarius > Calcarius lapponicus. The sequence goes on from CM077463.1 coordinate 16,270,860, forward strand.
AAAAATGAAAGCAGAAATGTAATACTGAAATGTTTAAATAATGTCAACTGCAGCTGTCACCAGTTGTTCTCTGGGGAAGGAGTGAAGAGGGGAACCCTGTCAAACAACCTGGCCATATTTTATGATGTAATAGATGCATTTTGGAGACTTCTGTCTACATGGATCTTTTATCAGTTTGATTTTGGAGAACTCATGGATGCAACAATGACTTTTATCTTTTTTTAAATGAATTATTTTTCCTGGGAAATGTGTTTATATTTTCACTTCTTCCTGCTGCAAATGTGTAGTAAGTGGGAAGGAGTCTGCTGGGGGTCCTGTTCTTTCTTTGCTCTCCTTCAAATTTTTGCTGCTGTCAGAACCCCTCCTACCCTGCTGAAAACTGCCTCTTTCCCCATAAGAACATTTGCAAACATAAGGCATTTTCACCACAGACTGGGGAAAAAAAATGAAAGCGTGCCTCACATTTCGAGAATATTTCGTTTTATTGCCCAAATCTCACTCGGCTCCAGGAAATGCAATTCCCATGTTTGCCCTTTCCCTCACCAGCTCGCCCGTGGTCCCGTCTGCAGCATCTGCTCTGCCAATCCTCCCACCAGGGTGAGCTGCCTTCCCTCCATAAACTTCTTCCTGGGTGATTATTTATTTTCAGCGTTGATCTAAAGCTCTCTGGGAAGGATGGGGAGATTGGATGGACTTCTGAGCAAGGAATGGCTCTTCAAAGTGCTGTGGGAAGCAGTTTGCAGGACAAAAGCTGCTTTTTCTGGGAGCACCCACCCTTGAAGGTATTGCTCACATCCATTCCAGCCCCACGAGGGAGCCCTCCTGGCAGGAAAAGGAGATAACAGAATCAGACCAAATGGTTTTTTGGCATGAACTGATTTTTTTGCATGAGCTGAATGCCAGGAGAGGGAGGAAAGGGCACGTTGCAGCACCTTGTGCCTGCAGAGGCAAACCTGAAGTATTCCCACATGCTCTAGATACAAGATTCCCCTCTCCATCTGCTTCCAGAGCTGAATTGCTGCTGTCCCTGATGATTTCATTCCAAAAAATGCAGTGGGCTGCTTCTGCCACAAGTCATGTGGACAGGAGATGGCTGGGAGGAGGAGGAGGAGGGGTTTTACGTCATGAAGATAACAAAATCATTCCCCTAATGTGCTGTGATTTATTGCTCTGTCTTGTGGCCTCTGTAACTTGGGTATCTTTGCTCAGCATCTGCTCTGGATTCTTGAGTTTTACCCTGTTTTGTGCTGCTGCAGCAACTCAGACCTTCCCAGCCTCCAGGATATCCCTGGGATGGGGTCTCTGTACAAATCACAGACAGGACAGGACTGCTGGGAACGTGCCTTGAGCTGTTTGATTTTCCAGCATCAGCCTCATTCCATGGCTGTGACAATGGGAAGATGCCCTCAGCTCACATCCCAGGCAGCAGACACAGAACTCAATGTCACAACTCACTTTTACAGTTTTTTCACCAATCCCACAAAGCAAAAGCACATTAACAGGAGTTCCATCCAACCACTGTAAGCACAGGTACCTTTGGTTAAACAATCTGGCTTATTTCAAATCCAATTCCTGCTTGTGAGCCTTCAAACACAATGCACAGAGCTCCATTATTAAGCTTCAAACTTCCTAATATCTTGCTAGACATACTTTTCTGCAGCTTAGGGAGTTGATTCTAGACAAACATTAATACACAATTGTTCTATTTGTCCTTACTCTTTTACTTCTTACATCATTTTTCTGCTGACCAATCTCATGGCTGCTGCTCAGCTCCAATCACAGTTCTGCTGTCTCTGAGGCTGCCTTTTGCAGCTTTCCCAAAACCCTCTGATTTTATGGATTCCTACAATTCCTCCTCTCAGTTCACTTCTCCACACAGGAGAAGTTAAGAGGGGTCTTGTTGTGGTGTTTGAGGGTCCCCAGGATGAGGTGAGAGATGAGAATCTGACTCCAAGTCCTCAGAAGGCTGATTTATTATATTAAGATATTAAGATATTAAGATATTAAGATATTAAGATATTATATTATATTATTATTATATTATATTATATTATATTATATTATATTATATTATATTATATTATATTATATTATATTATATGAAAAGGTATACTAAAACTATACTAGAGAAAGGAGACATCAGAAGGCTGGACAAGAATGAATAATAAAACTTGTGACTGACCAGAGAGTCTGACACAGCTGGACTGGGGTTGGTCATTAAATAAAAACAATTCACATGGTGGGTAAACATTTCTTTAAATCACATTCCAAAGGAGCAAAACGTGGAGAAGCTGAGGCTTCTCATCTTGCCAGGAGAAAAAAATATCCTGGTGAAGGGATTTTTTCAGAAAATATCATGGTGACAGGGTCTCATCTCTGAGGTTTTTTTCCCACAGTTTCCATGTCCCCAAGTTATTTGCAGCATCCTCCATCTCTGGGAGGCACCTGGTGTCCTGGGGAGGGGTGGCCATGTGTAGATTTGAGTTATAAAATCATGTCTGTGCCTTGATATCAGCCCTGAGGGCAGGAAACAGAGCCAGCTGTGGCTCTGGGGGTGTGGGAAGGAGCAGAGGGAGCAGCGGCATCGCCAGGATGTCAGCACCAGGATGCATCAGGGATCACCAGGATGCCTGCCCCAAACTCCTGAGGCAGTGCTGCTTTTCTTTAAGGCTTTTCTCTGCATCTATTGCTCAGTTTATTTCCCAGGGAAGCCCTGCCTTTCCCAGAGTCTTGCAATCCCATTCACACCTGAAAGCCCTGGGACCCGTCCTCCTTCTCTGCCCCGGTTACCCCAGAGCACAAGAGCTGCAAAAGGATGGGTCAGGGAAATTATTTTCCTTTAAAAAAAACCTCATTTTATCTGAACTTTTTCATGCAGGGAAGAATCCACAGTTGTGCCAACAGGGAATTTCTGCTCCAGGAGAGCCAACAGTCTCATAAACCCACTCATCTGTGATGGTGGAGATTCAGGGCATGAACCAGCACACCCCTCTGGTAATTCCTACTGACATGAAGAGTTCTAGCTGCAGACCAATCCCCAGGACATTTTTCTTAGGATGGAGAGATTTCTTTGTTCTGTAACTGGCACAGCAGGGACATAACATTCAGCTTTGCAAATGCCAGGAGAGCACTGATGGGGGGAAGGGGAGCTTTCCTCCACCTGCATTTCAGGAACAAAACTTGAAGATTCTGAATGCATCCCTACATAAAACAGAAATTATTTTGAATTCCTGCAGGATATAAAATAGTTTCCCAACCAGCTTTAGTAGTCACAGACTCACTGAGGCTGGAAGGGGCCTCTGGAGGTCACCTGGTCCAACCTCCCTGCTCATACAGGGCCACCCAGAGCCAGACACCTCCTGATCCCCTCCAGGGATGGAGGTTCCAGAGGTTCCGCATTCCCTCGGCCATTTCAGGGAAAAAGGGACTCAAGCCTTGCAGTTCACTCTGAGAAACCCTCAGCCCTGGCAGCTGTTTGTGGATGCAGCACTTGACACTGCACATCTTTAATTCCAAAGGTGTGAAATATCGCCTTGGGTCAATTTGGAAAGCTTTTTTTTTTCCTAGAATTTAGCCTTGAAACCCACAAATCTCATCAACAAGAAGCAGAATGAATCTGAAATTGGGCAGCATGTAGGGCCTGCTGCCTTAAATTCTCTTTTAACCTTTGCTGTGCTTCTGTTCTTTAAATTGCTGCTACAGATACTTAATTCCCTCCCTAACATTTTGGTTGTTTATTGTTATTGCTCTTGATGTTATTGCTGTGGAATTATTATTATTATTATTATTATTATTATTATTATTATTATTATTATTATTATTATTATTATTATTATTATTATCTTGGTTTGGGGGTTTTTTTAAGGAAACAGCTCCAGCCCAGATCCCACCATGGTCCTACAGGCAGCTGGAAGCTCCCCCCAGCCACCACTGGAGATCCTCATCACCTGCCCTCCCCTTAACTGTGTGTGAAACTTATGACAGAATCAGAAAGTCACAAAAATAAAAACAGTCTCAAAATTCTGATTCATGAGTTCTGGTGGTTTGTGTTGTGGTTTTTTTTGAGGGAAGTTTTTGGGGGATTTTCCTAATTGTCCTTGTTTTCTTATTATATTTATCATGGAAACATAAAATCATGGAATGGTTTGGGTTGGAAGGGACCTTAAAGCTCATCTCATTCCAACCCCAGCAATGGGCAAGGACACCTTCCACCATCCCAGGTTACTCCAAACCTTGTTCAGCCTGGCCTTGGACACTTCCAGGGATCCAGGGGCAGCAGCCACAGCTTCTCTGGGCACCCTGTGCCAGGGCCTCACCAACCTCACAGTAAAGAATTTCTTCCTAATATCTAATTTATGTATCTTATCCTTTTTAAACAAATCATTACTACTGTAGGTGCTTGCAGGGACATTTCTCACCTTCTTCCCAGATGCTCCCCCTGCTGCCCTGGCCCCTTCCTTGAGCCAGGATAAACATTCCAGCAGACACAGGGAGTCTGATGAAATCAAAATCTACCTTAAAAAAAAATTCCTGTTCTCTCCCCCTGCAATCTGGAGCAGCTCCCTGAACAAGGGCTGTAGTTTGAGGCCGAGTTATTGCGTTATTATTGCTGCTACAATTGCTACTTTTATTTTTCTATTAGTGTTATTATTTCTGCTATACCCACCTGGCTTTCAGCGAGGAAATCTCTGACAGTGCTGTTTTGTTTTTTTTTTCAAAAACTCATATAAGGGTACTTTTACCTCTGGAAGCAGCCAATGCTTTGGGTGCAGGTCAGTGAAATCTGCAGATGAAGAAAACTCATTGAATTTTCTCCCCCACCGTGGCTTTCCTCCAACAGAAAGGGCAAGTTACTCCTAATTTTCTTTATTAGCACTGGGTTGTTGGAGCGTGTCTCTCTCTTTATCAACTCGTTGCAACACCTAGAAGAACCAGGCACGTTCCCCAGGGAAGCCAGCTCCATTTAAAAACGGGAATTACAAGCATTTTGGTGCTGAAGTCAGTTGTTTGAAGCCATCTGCAGTCTTGCTGCAGTGCTGCTGTATCCTAATTCCATCTGTCAAAGCCCAGGAGGGTTGAGGCGATGAGCCCGGCGCTGTGAAACAGCAGAGAGCTCAGGCAGGCAAGGGAATTCCACACCCAGGGAAAAAAATTAGGGAATCTGAAGCTGTCACCACTGCAAATAATGCTCCCTGGTTAATGAAGGCAGGGGCTGCTGAAATCCTGTGCTTAAAAAGATGTGAGCAGCAGAGCTGTGGAAGACGTCCTGTGTGCTGTCTTCAAAAGCCTGTCTGAGGTGTCTTCTGCAGAGCTGTGCTTCCCCCTCAGCTTAAAAGCCAGAAAATTCCCCTTGTCTTCCCCAGCACAATCTTTATTGGAATGATTGCAGTGCAGTAACTCCAGCTCTAAAACCTTCTCCCTCCAATTCCCCATGTGCGAGCCAGGTTAGTGGAGGTGGGGATTTTTATTTCATTGCACCTGTTCACCCCAGAATGGGCCAGCTGAGAACATTCAGATCCTCTTCAAGATTTCCTACCCTTCCAAAGACCTCCCCAGGTGTCTTTAACTTGGCTTCCTAAACCCTCCTAGAGGCATCTCCAAACTCCTCAGCCCCTCTCATCTCCATCCTCTTCCTCCTCTGCAAAGCACACTAAATTCCCGCTTTCCCAAGTTCAGGGGGGCTGAATTATTCATGGCAGGGGGATGAATGGAGCTCTTTTCATGTGTCCCTGAAGGGATTCTGATTTTTTGGTGAATGCTTATTGTTGTTCATAACTCTTCTCCAGCTAGTTTGGGGAAACAGCTTCAAAACAGGGAATTCTTTCCAAATTTTTCCTTCTGTTCCACCCAGGGCTGGTGGTGGCAAAGTGCTTTTGGTACCAAGTGGGTGGCTGACAGTTCAGAGAGGGAAGAAGAAAGATGGGAAGCAAGGGAGGAACAGGAAATTATAATTTATTTTTCACACTGCTGTCCTTCTTTTTATGCATGTGTGGACATTTGCTGGGAAAATGAGCATTCCTTTAAAGCTGAATCCTTTTGTGGGAATGCTCCCAAACAGCAAATGACAATATGGACACTGTCACCCAGAAGAGCTGTCTGGAATTCAGAGAAGTGTGTGTGAAAATGGCAAATCTCACTGAAAATGTTCACCTTTCTTGCTCCTCATCTCCTGCTCCTCCTCTTAGAGCAGCCATTCACCTCCTCATTCTGTTTTCTCCCACTGGGAAATCTGGAGGGGCTGTGGAGATCGGAACGCAGCTTTGGATGTGAGGATAAACATCTGGAGCCAAGCTTCAACTCAGGCATGGCCTGGACTTCTTCAGAATCAAGGTCAACATCTGGATTTGCATCATGTCCTGTGAAATATGGGGCTGAGGCTGCAACTGTTGGATCATTTTGTGTTCAAGAAATAACTGGATTTGGCACTCAGTGCCATGGTCTGGTTGTCAAGGTGGTGATAAGTCACAGGTTGGACTTAATAATCTCAGAGGTCTTTTCCAACCTAAGCAGTTCTGTAATTTTAAATTCAAAAATATTTTGCTCCTTGCTCTGCTTTCCTAAATTGCATCTTTTTAGGGGACCTTGAAGAAAACTCTATGGATCACCCCAAAGTAACACTTGGAGTGCTATTCCCGGGTTACAGTGGAATAATCTGCCTTCACTGCTCTCACCTCAGCTTGGTTCTCTCAAACGTGTTCCAGGGGATTTCAGGGCTTCTCACAGAGCATTGCACAGTGCACAGTGAGATGACAACATGTAATTACCTGCTGCAAATGTGTCGCTTCCCATATCCATAGGGAACAGACAGAGCCAGGCAAGGTGGATAACTGTGTCACTCCACCTCTCCCCGAGCTTCACCTTGTCTGATGCTTTGGGAAAAAGGCACCACTTTGGCAGTGACAGGGGAAATTCTGTTTGTAAACAATGTGTAAACCTTCAAGGGGAATGGTAATGGAGTGGGTTAAGCGCTGCAGGTTCCTCGGCAGAGGAGAACATTTATCAGGGCAAGAGCAGGCAGGGAGAGACAAACTGGGAGTTTATAAAGGAGTCACATCCAATCTCTGAGGGGAAGAGGGAGATTGCAGTGCTGTGCTTGTGTCCATCTGGAGATCACAGGTAGAGAGCTCAGTGAACATTTCTGCACACTCAAGGGAAGGATGGTCCAGTGATTCAGGCACGCTCGGGGGATTCTGAATTTATTCCTCCTTCATCCTCCAAGTCCTCATCTTCACTCGCATCCCCGAGCCCTCTACACAGCTGGGAAAGCAGCAGAAGAGCAAAACCTCCACATTATCCCCCAAACTGCAGCTGAAAGCCCTGCTGCAGAAGCTCTTCCCTTCGAGGATGCTGAATGATGGACAGATGGATTATTCACATTCCCAGTGTGGAAAGTACGAGAAAAGCAACCCCTTCTTTTGCTTTCCCAACTGAGCTGAGCTGATCTGGAAGGTACTGAGAGTAAATAAATAAACTGGCATGGCTGTCTGTCCTTCCCACATGCTCACAGCTACTGGACTATTGCCATTACCTTAAGGAATAATTATTATCTCCCACCTGCATAAATCAATACTGGCCTCAGCACCAGCGTGGGCCACATTGTCTGAGCTATTTTAAGTTGTCCTGAGAGAAGGAGGGGAAAAAAGCAAAAAATCAGGGGAATCCAGCTTTATTTCTTAGGCTACAGCACTGCCACAGGCATGGCAGTGAGATCTCCATGTGAGGAAATCCATGTCCAGAGTTGGGAGCGAGGGACCAAACTCTGAGGAATCTTTGTGGTTCAGGACCAGCTGAGCCCGCGAAAATCTGATGTCCATTGCTTTTAAATTCAGCTCCCAGATAAATCTAATGAAGTTCTTGATATTGAGAAAGAGTGGTAGAGTAAAATAAGTCTTCTGATAACAAGAGATGTGGCAGGGTACCTGTAACTGGTACCATTTACACCATTCCCTTAGAGGAACTTTGCACTGGGGTGGGTTACATCTGGTCTCTGTAAGCCCAGAAGGAATTAAGGAGGGTCAAGGAGTGATACTGCCTGCAGGACCTGTGTGTGGCTTCCCTGCTTGCAAGAAAAACCCAGCGCTTGAGAGGAGGAACGAGGCTGGAGACCTCAGCTGAGGCCATTGCTGGAGCTTGAGTTCCTTTAGTGCATCCAAGACCTGCAGCAACCAGAGTACCAGTCTGCACCAACTTAAAAATGGGGAAAAAAAGCATTAAAGAGTCACCTTTAAGCTAATATTTACCTGTTAAGAGGGTAGAAGAGAGTGAGTTTTTTTTTTCCTCAGCGTGCAACCATTGCTGTCTGCTGGAGTGGTGGAAAAGAAACATCTCCCAAACTTCAGGGCAGGGAAACGAACATCTCCCAGACTTCAGGGCAGAAAAAGAAACATCTATCAGACTTCAGGGCAGGAAGTTTTTCTCTTCATTGTGCTGCAACTCTCCTTAAGGGTCCTTTTCTGGGGAGTTCTGGATGGGTGTCCTCTGGCAACAAGTGCCAGCCCTGCTGTGCCACCACAACGAGGTTTATTTCCATCTTATCCATGGAGCAGGCTCTCAGACTCACTTTGGAGGCATCATACTTTCTCCTGACCCAGATGAAAGGGAAAAAGGCATTTCCAGACTTTCTGGAGAGAAGGTACATTTCCAGATCCTTCCTTACCTGCTCTCCCCTCTCCTTAACATCTTTGCTTTATTTCCTGCACTCTGGAGGAAGTTTTAGGCTGGGGCTGAGATGCCATGGTCAATTTTAGGTCAATTTGCTGTGAATAATCATGCAGGGCTCACAACTCAGAGCCAATTTGACCCTACATCGCCATCCCAAATGAATGGGAATGCTGGTCTGAGTGCCCACATCCCCTAGGATGGGATCACTTGGCTCCCTCATGCACCGCTCTTCCATAAACACACCAGGCAGTGCTTTGAGTAAGAATCATGAAATTCCCTTCTTCCATCCCTCTGCTCAAGACACCTGAACATGTTCCCCACATCTGCAGGATCTCTGCTTTGCCTGGCAGAGCTCCCTAAAGGACTGCACAAATAATTTAAATGGCTGGTTTATTGTTAAAGGCATGTACCTGATTTCCCTGGCGCTGAGGCGGAGTGAAGCGTCCCAGCTCCATTGATTTCAGAATTAGAGTGTCAAGGATCCAGCCCACACCTTATTGAAATCAATAGCAGTGATCAGGACCACACAGAAACTGCTCATAAGCTGTTATCTTGATATCAACCCCAGTTAACTGGCAATGACAATAAGTTCCATTGAATCAGATGGGCCATCAAATTTCGACACTCAAACTCCGGAGCTGAAATTCCAGTCAAACATTAATGGGAGAGAGAGATGCCAGCTCTGAGTCTGACCCTCCTCACATTGGACTGGTGTTACCAGAAGTTTTAATTACACAGGGTTTCCTTTGGAGCTGCTTTATTAACTCACTGCTTTTGTGGGTTTTCTTCTTTAATGGAGCGTGGCTAGAGGAGAGCAAAATAAAAAACTCTGCTCACCTGCATCTCCAGCGAAACCTCGGCCTCCCCAGGGCAGGCAGAGCAACAGTGCACACCAATAAAATCATCACATGCCCAGCTGGAAAGTGATAAGACAAAATCAAACTGCCTGCAATAACAAAGAGGGAGGGTGTCATTCTGCACATTTTATTACTGCAGCTTTCAAACCTCGCAGTGATGGGGATTTCATTCCCTGCCATGCTGGAGCTGCACCTGGAGCAGAGAGCAGAGGAGGGAGTTTTCAGCTACCCAGGGTATCCCTGGATTGGCAATCAGAGCCTCCTGGAGGCAGGAAGGGTGCTCTCACTTTGGCCATGTGTCTTGGTTTGGAAAGACAGGAGCCTGCTAAGGAAGGCAGGAGCCTCCCCTGAAATGGAGAATGTAAACCCTCCCCACCCCTCTGAATTGCTATAAATTTTAAATTAAGGGCCTCTCAGGCAAAAACATGGGAGCAGGAAATAACAGTTCTTTAATAAGGAAAAGAAAAAAAATGAAAGGATAAAATAAACAATGCAGTGCACTAGAACAACACTGACAGAGTCAGAACACAACCTGACACCCTGTGGGTGTGTGTTGGTGGCAGTCCCATTGGAATTGTGGCTGCAGCCCTCCTGCAGTGTCAGGGGTGGTTCTGTTGGAGCAGGGATCCTGTAGAAAGGTGCAGCCTTCCTCTGAAGATCCAGTGGAAGAGGCAGCTGCTGTTCCTCTGGGAAATCCCGTGGAGAAGCTGTGCAGTTATTCCAGGATCTCCAGATTATATCCGGGTAGGAATGCTTGGCTCCTCCCTCTGGGCTCACATCTCCCAATGGGATGCTGTAGCTCTTATCAGTCATGCAGTGACATTCAATAGCTGTTATCAGCAATGTCCCCTCCCAAGGAAGAAGTGAATGTGGTCGCTCAGAGAGAGAGATAAAGCAAACTGCCCACTTGACAAAAGATAATCTGCCATACAGATGGTAATGAAAACAACTTGCATTGCAATCTTCAACAGCGTGCCAAGCAATTAAAGTGTTGGGCAGCTCAGAAAGTTCCCGTGGGCTGCTGAGCCCTCCTGCCCGTGTGCTCAGCCCTCCCTGGGCTGCAAAGTAAAACGTGTTTGATTAAAGGCAGATTGTTTATTGATTAATAATCCTTTTTAACTTGGCTGCTTTGGATGATTAGGAATGGGCAGCAATCCGAGCCAACATGTTGCAGGTCCTGGTGGATGCACATGTAGGAATAAAGCTCAGTGAGGAGGGTAAACAAGAGTTTTTGGGTTTTTTCCAGTTAAAGGGGAGTTAAGGGCATGTGAACAGCCCGTGGGAGAAGCTCACTCTGCAGAATTGGGGAAGGGGAGGGTTACAGGGACAGGCCATTACTGCTGACAGGCAATAGGAGGTGAAAATGCAGGCCTTGGAGCACCTGTGATTTTGTCTCCATGCCCTTTATTTACAGACACCTCCAGCTCAGCCTTCACACCAGGGGTTTTAAAGCACAACTATGCACAAAATAATTGAGGTGGCCACTGAGCTCTGAAGGTCACCTGGCCCAACTGCCCCCCATTCAGAGCAAGGCCAGGCTCAGAATTAGATCCAGCTCCAAAGCCAGACCGTGTGGATCGAGGTCATGAGCCCACGTCAAACGTGTCACCCCGCTTAGAAAATGACATCTAGGGCAGGGTTTCACCCCAGGGGATGGGAGCAGCTTTGCTGCAGTTTTCCCACCATCTCTGAGATGGTCAATATGGCCTTGAAATCAACAGGCATCTCCAAGAGGTCTTAATGAAACACATTTCAAAGGCTCTTCACACCTCAGCCCCATAAAAGAGACCGAGGCCAACTAAAAATTACTCTTCCCCCATCATTCACAGCTCAGGCTTATTTCTCACAGGAAGAAGCAGGAAGATATCATTTATGGGGAAGAAAAGGGGGAAAAAAATCAACTTTTGTTCGCCATGTGCCAACTGGCAGTGATAAGGTACAGCTAAAGTGGCAGCCTGTACTTCATGGGGGTGAACTAATACTCAGATAAGATGGAGGCAGGAGATCTTCCTTGGGCTAAGGGAAAAAATCCTGGTTTAAGGTTATTACACAGGAAGCGCCCTGCTGCATGAAATCTATGGGAAATTGCATATTTTGTCACATTTAGTTATTGAATCCCAATTTCATCCTAGCATGAGGAAAATATACATCACCCTCCCTTGTAGCTCTTATTAGATTTCACAGCCTCTCAATATTAAAATGCCAGCCTGGGGAGCTGTGCTTCCCTTTCCATTTTCTCCCTCTTCCCCCTCCTCCCCTCCCCTCTGTGACACTGCAGGGATGGAGGTGGGGTGCAGCAGCCCTGGGGGCACAGAATGAGGTGGAATCACCAGCTCTGGGCACAAAGATCCCTCCAGCTTTCTCCCTACCACTCATTTATCCTCTACAAATTCATGGACAGTCCCAGCAGTGCCCATTCCCATGCCAGACCAGCCTAGGGTCGCATCCCCTCTCTTTTTTTCAGGGATTCCCCAAATCTGCATGTTTTGCAGGGTGTTTTAGTTCCTGCTCAGACCTAGAGGAGCTTAAGAGGGGCCAATTCACTCTGTTGTCCATGGATTTATCTTCCAAGCTTCACCCTTAATGCATTTGGGTTAGTTGATGAACCAATGTCCTCATGCAAGAGGAAGATAAATTGCCTGGCAGCCCAAATCCTGAGGGCTTGGCATGGATCCTTTTACAGTGGGGTGGCACTGGAGGACCCATCTTGATTGCAGCTAGAAGGGACATGTGGTCAGAGAAGACCAGAGATTTTAGGAGTATTTGAATGGGTTAAGTCATGCTCCCAAAGTTTGTCCAAAAACCGAATTTATTATTATGCATCCTCCCATTCAACCTCCAACCCCATCTTCCCTGCTGTCCTACAAGTGAGAGAAGGGAAACCCTGCTCTGGTCACAACCAGAAGTGTTCTTTTGCCATCCCCAGCCTTGTAAATCTTTCTTTTTTCTGCAGGAACTGGCTCTGGAGTGAGTGGGTGTTGAGGGTTTCAGAGAGGGGCTGTGAGTGCTGTTCTGTAAAGTTATCAGTCTCTCTCTAATAGAAACCAAAATGCAGCTGCTGCAGGGAAAAAATGTGCTGATTTCTCTAATATTAAAAAAAAAAATAACACTCTGTCTATAAACAGATTGAAGGGAACAACTCATTTTCCCCAGTTAAATATTTTAAAGAGCAATCCAGGCTTTAGTTATCACCTAAAGTAGGGAGGAGAAAGCAGTTTCAGGCTAAAGGAGTGGATTGCTTTCCCAGTCTGCAGGATGCACCTTGTGTATTTAACCTGAGTGCTCTCTACCTGTGATGCTTTCCTGGCTTTGGGGAGGAGGAAAATCAGGATGAACTCAGGTCAGGTCAGCTCAGGATAAACCCCAGCCATCTGATCTGAGTTTGTAACAGGCCACAGGAGAAATAAATCCCATGGCTCCATAGCAGAAATGGGAAAAATCCTGGAGCGCTTGAGGCTCAGTTCAGGTAAAAGTTGCAGCTAATTATCTAAACAAAATATTCATCTCTTTGAATCAGCATAAAACAGGGCTGGAAATGCGAAGGGAACAGCCTCTCCTGTGATGTCTCAGTCTAAGATTTCTGTCCCTGACCCTTGGCAGGAAGGACAGAATTAAGAGAACTCCAACCAGGGCTCAGGGAAGACCTTGCCGAAGGGCCAGAGGAGCAGCTCGCTTTTCTATTTTCCTCTTTAAGGAAAGAGGAAAATAATATTCCACCATGCCAAAAGCTTCACCAGCTCTGCTGGACTTTCCTAATCTGTTCCCATCCTTCTTATGTGTGTTCTCTCCCAAATCAGAGCACTGCCAGGTGAGACACAGAGGCACAGGTGTGACATGTCCTGCCTCACACAGCCCAGAAAGGATGAGAGCCAAATTCCCTTAGTGCTCTTGGATGAGCAGCCATAAAAAAAAAATAAAATTAAAAGAAGTACTAAAACCCCTTCTGCCTCTGAAGCACTCCCTCTGAATAAAAATAACAGTGCTGAAGCAGCACTTTCCATCCTTAAATCCCTGTGTGCTTTTCCAAAGGAAGGTCAGTGCCACTGCCCCATTCACAGGTGTGAGAAAGGAGCTGCAGTTTTCCAGAAAAATTTTTCCACCCCACAGCCCAGCTCTGTTTAATGAGCCACTGGCCTTGCCTTTTTCCAGAGGCTGGAGCCACTCTTGAGGGTTTCTGGGGGGGGCTTTCATGCCCCTTCTTGTCCTTCCTCCTTTAAAGAGTGCAGGGTTGTGTTCCCCCATTCTGGAGGCCAGACTGGCCTGACATTTTCTGTGTTCCCATTGTTGATCCGGCCAAAATCCCACAGCTTTACTGCAGTGAGCAAAGAGTGAATGAAATTAGGATTTTGCTCTCCATTGTGCCCTTTTTGAGATGGCATCTAACCAAAAGTGCTCAATTCTTGCCTGGCAGCACCTGAGTCTGAATGAAAACCAGACAGTGGGGCCAAACCCATCTTCTCACCTTGTCCTACCCCTGCCATACTCCTTATTTCTTTTGGAAGTGCTTGTGTTCATCCTACAGGTCTGTCTAACCCCTCTATCCCTGGCTTTCTCTTTCTTTTCAAGTTCATGGACACCTTTCACTACCCCAGCTTGCTCAGAGCCCCATCCAGCCTGGCCTTGAACATTTCCAGGGATGGGGCATCCATAACTTCTCTGAGCAATTTGTCCCAGTCATGCAGTCATTGCTGAAGGTCGGATTCAAGTCATCCTAACTTATGAAGAAACAAATTCTAAAAGAAAGCAATTTTTTCCCCCCAGATTTACATTAATATGAACAGAATCAGGACCACATGAGCCATTTTTAGAGCGTTAAAAACAAATCTTTTTTAGCAGTCTGCTAATGGCTATAGACTGTAATTCACACCCTGTCTGCTGAGTAATTTTGCATGGCATCAAAGATTTTTGCAGGCAGAAATATGGCCAAAATAACACTTCAGTGGATCAATACCACTGAAGTATAAGGCTATCCAGTTGCTAAAGAGGTCTATTTAGTCTCTGTGTCAGATGCTGATCCTGGGTAGAATTAGTTGGTTTTCTTTACAAGCATTAATCCATTTTGTGTGGAGGACTCCTATCTCAGAGCAGGAGTGCTGTTGCTGATAGGGAAGTGGAGAAAAGGCTGTAAAATACACGCAGAGCATTCAAGAAATTAAAATCTGTGATAGTTTAATGGCTTAACTTCGTGACACTACTTCATTTCAGCAGTTGTTTAAATTATGGAATTGCTAAGCATGGAAAAAACTTCTGAGATCATCAACCCAGCACCTCCATCATATTCACCATTAAACAAAATCCTCAAGTGCCACATCCATGGTTTTTTTGAACACTTCCAGGGGTGGTGACACCACCACTTCCCCAGGCAGTCTGTTCCAATGCTTGGTAACACTTCAGTGAAGAAATTTTTCCTAATATCCGACCTGAGCCTCCCCTGGCACAGCTTGAGGCTATTTCCTCTTGTCCTGTCACAGAAAATAGATGGATGTCTGCTCCCTTGCTGATGGCCTGGGAAATAAAGAACAGAGACTTTTCAGCATTGGTCAGACTGCGTGGATACAAAATTCTGCCTAGTTCAGGAAGAATATACAACACACATGGGAAAGAATTTAAGGAAGTGTAAAGCTGTGAAGGGATGGAGGAGGCTGAACTCCTCCTGTCTCTGTCATTTTTAATAGGATTTTTGAATTAGCATTGTGCTTGTGATGAAATAAAATGTACTTCAACTGCTTTGCCTCAGCCTGTCTTGCAGTAATTACCCCAGAGAAATTAGGACTCCTTGTTTCTTCTCAAAAAATAACTCATGGAGCTTTTCTTAAAGAAAAATCCCCCAACAACTTTTCCCGATGATACTGTTGGATACTATTAATTAAAAGGGGTCAAACAAAGTTGAGAACTTGGCTGGTGAACCTCAGAGGATCAAAGAGTTGGTGCTGTGGCCTTTGAAAATGTCCTGTCCCCTTATTCAGCCCGTACCAATAGTTAGGAAGAGCATTAGGGGGCACTGGAGGCACTTTTGTAACTTATCTGCATGTTTTGCTTAATTAACAGCTGGTTAAGCAAGTGTTAAGCCACCTAAAAGCCTTTCAAACCCTGCAGTGCTTATCTTCCCAGCACCTGCAGCTTTCTTCCTGCCAGTGCAAACCTGCTCCTTTTCATTCCCCTGCATCAATTGCGGAGAGAATACAGCAGTAAAAAAAAAAAGGGAGATATTCACTGAGGTCTCCAGGTGCCAGACTCCAAACTGATGAAAGCAGACACAGCTCCACACAATCAGGCCGTGGCTGTTATTTCCAGGAGGTATCAGCATTGAGGCCTGAACCTCTGTGGGTTTCTCCAAAGCCTTGTGCATCTCTGTGGGGAATGAGGCCAACCAGGAAAGAGATTAAACAGCCTGACACAGTCTCTGTCCTCAGAGTGCCAGCCAACGTCCAGCTAATGAGCTTGGGGAAGGATTTCACTGCCTGGGAAAATTGTTTTGTGAGCGTCAGCTCCAAAGTCTTCCTGTCACCTAGAAGGAAATAGCCAGCCAAGAGTGTCCCTCATGGGGACACAATGGGGGCCCTGGCACAGGCTGTCCATGAAACTGTGGCTGCTCCATCCCTGCAAGTGTCCAAGGACAGGCTGGATGTGGCTTGGAACAACTTGGGATAGTGGAAGGTGTCCCTGCATGGCCGGGGTTGGAACTGGATGGGATATGAAGATCTTTTCCAATCCAAACAATTCTGTGATGCTGTGTGTCTACGAATAAAGGCTTTAATACCTCTGTGGGTTTCTCCAAAGCCTTGTGCACCTCTGTGGGGAATGAGGCCAACCAGGAAAGAGATTAAACAGCCTGACACAGTCTCTGTCCTCAGAGTGCCAGCCAATGTCCAGCGAATGAGCTTGGGGAAGAATTTCACTGCCTGGGAAAATTGTTTTGTGAGTGTCAGCTCCAAAGTCTTCCTGTCACCTAGAAGGAAATAGCCAGCCAAGAGTGTCCCTCATGGGGACACAATGGAGGCCCTGGCACAGGCTGTCCATGAAACTGTGGCTGCTCCATCCCTGCAAGTGTCCAAGGACAGGCTGGATGGGGCTTGGAACAACTTGGGATAGTGGAAGGTGTCCCTACATGGCCGGGGTTGGAACTGGATGGGATCTGAAGATCTTTTCCAATCCAAACCATTCTGTGATCCTGTGGGTCTATGAATAAAGGCTTTAATACCCCTGCTGCTGAGGGTACTAGAACATATTTTCCCTTTTGGACTGAAAATCTTCTAGTATCAGAGCCAGAAAACAATAATCTAACATGTAATCCCCAGTTTCTGGAAATGAAGGAAGGACAAACACAAACTTTTTTTTTTTTGGGGGGGGGGTAGGGCAAAGTTTTCTGTTGCATTTTTTTTTCTTTTTTTTTTGTCAAATTTGAAAATGTTGTCAGCAATTCGCAAATTCCCCACCTGTTCTGTGCATACATGAGTTCCTGTTCCTTTCTAAGTGACTTTTAATGTATAGCAAGAACGCACAGTGTTGACAGCTCTCCAATTTTAGCACAAGTCTCATTATCCTATTTTTTAAGCTAAGGCCACCTATCCCAAAATAAAAGATGTGTTGGTTTTGGTTGTTTTTTGTTGTTGTTGTTGGGGGGGGGGGGTTGTTTGTTTTTTTGGGTTTTTTTGGTGCAAATATGCATGAAAATGTCTATTTTGGTTTTTTTCCTCTTTGTTTTAGTCAAGAAATTTCAAGTGCATCAAGCAACTCTATTTAAAGATCCACCACCTTTACAGGGATCACAAGATTACTTGTGATTCTTGTCTTCTGCTTGGAAAAGGAGGCAAGAATATTCCAAGCCTTCATACAGTAGGGCAAAAACTGTTTGGAATGCCATTTCCAGCAAAGCAAAGTATGGAAAGCTTAGTTATTATTTAAATATGGAGGGTTTTTTAGAAGGAATTTTCCCCATAACTTTTGTATGTGTTGGATTTGGAAATTATGGAACCACAGAATGGTTTGGTTTGGAAGGGACCTTAAGGATCATCCAGTTCTGCCATGGGCAGGGGCACCTTCCACTATCCCATGTTGCTCCAAATCCTGCCCAGCCTTGCTTGGAGCACTTCCAGGGCTGGGGAATGCAGAACAAGGGTTACAAGAAAGAACCAAAGGAATTTCTTATGACAAGGTAATGACATGAAGGTTGCACCAAGGTAGCAATTGCCTCCAGGTGAAGGTAGGAATTTTGACAGCTTGAAGTTGTGACAATCAGCAAAAATAAAGCAAAAAACCAAATCAGAACAATGTCAAGACTTTGTATCTAGGTCAGCTGTGGGTGGATATTTCCATTGCTCTATTCCTTGGTAGATCTCCTTCTCCTTAGGTCTGAAAACTGATATGAAAAGTTCCTCAGATACCTAAAAAGGGAGTTACAGTGAGTACAGACTTAAGTCTTTAGGGCCTTAAATTCAGCTGGAATTCTGTGCTGAGCATTCCTGTTCTTTAAATGACTGAGACTCAAATCCATTATAAACGTGGAGCTACGATGGAGCCCTCCTGGCTAAACTGGGAGTAATGGAGTTAAACCCTCCTTCAGATAGTCTAGATTAGCTTAATTACCACGTAGCAAAACATTCAGCTCCTCAGAGTTCTTTGAGTCTTGACTGGTGAGTTTGTTTTGCTGACATGCATAAATATCCCTAAAAAGGCATGAATTTCTCTGTTTTCCGTTTCCCTTACTGATGTTTCCCCAAGTTTCTGTCCCACCAAAGTTTCTCCACATTGACTGCTTTGTTGCCTCTTCTTTCCCTCCAGACCTTGGGTCTCTTTCTCCTTCTGACATACAATCTCCTCTTAAACTGTTGCCTGCCCTCTTGAAGCCATATTTCCATCCCCTTTCTCTTTCTTGGAGTGGGAGACATACAATGTCTTCTTAAACCATTGCCTGCCCTCTTGAAGCCATATTTCCATCCCCTTTCTCTCTCTTGGAATGGGAATCGTGCACTCTGCCTATGGACAGTTTCATTCTGTGAGGGAGACTCGACTTCAACCTCAGTGAAAAGAAGAGATCAATTTAAAGTTTATTGACAGTATAAACACATGAATTTTTCTGTTCTCCATTTCCCTTACTGAAGTTTCCCCAAGTTTCTGTCCCACCAAAGTTTCTCCACATTGGTTGCTTTGTTGACTCTTCTTTCCCTCCAGACCTTGGGTCTCTTTCTCCTTCTGACATACAATCTCCTCTTAAACTGTTGCCTGCACTCTTGAAACCATATTTCCATCCCCTTTCTCTTTCTTGGAGTGGGAGACATACAATCTCTTCTTAAACCATTGCCTGAACTCTTGAAGCCATATTTCCATCCCCTTTCTTGGAGTGGGAATCATGCACTCTGCCTATGGACAGCTTCATTCTGTGAGGGAGACTTGACTCCAATCCCAGTGAAGAGATCAATACAAAGTTTATTGACAGTATAAAGGCATCACTTTGCATTATCTCCATTAGATTGCCTGAAGAGTTTAAGATCCTGAAGGACCCAATATTGCAAGGACTGTACACAAAATTTGCATCCTGTTTGGATGGAAGTCATGGCTTTCAAGTCCATTTTCCCTGAGAGCTCTGGCGAGGCCAGACCCAGCGGTTTTGACTGACCCCGTACAATGAGAGGAGCTGTGAAATTTAGATCCAAAATTCGAAGCTGGTTTAGTTCAGGTTTTATGATTCCTGTCTTTGCTGTGCTGGTCTTGACAGATTAAGAGAATTACCCATGCTCCTCTTATTTACACGGCCGAGTTGGTTTGTGATCCCCCGTGGAGCTCATTTCCAAACCCCCTTGCGCTTGGCGAAGGAAGAAACTTCAGTAACCATCAGCTGTGGCATTGATCCTTCAGAAAAATTAACCAACTGAACTGAGACTTACTGTGAAATCAGTGATGCTCAGCAGCCACTAACTTCATTTGGAACTCACCAGTGTTAATGCATTTAAAGTATTGATCCTTCCTCGTGTGCTTTGCAGCCCCGTCTCCCTTTTGGCATTGCAAACACAAAGGCAGCTCTCTCCAAAGCCAGGATGAGCAAGCAAAACCCTTCAACCCCGAAAACAAACTCATTATTTAAAGTGCTTGTTGGGCTCGCTGCAGCAATTGAATTGATTAGGGGAAAAAAAGGAAAAAAAAAAAGAAAAAAAACCCCACTGTGGCAGATCAAAATCAGATTATTTCAGAGCATGGGAAAGGAACAGGCAGAGGAAACATCCTGATGTCTGAAGGGAAAAAATCTTCCATCAAGTCCCCATAATTTTTGCTTTATTATTGTATTATTGTGATATTGTTGGGTTTTTACTTATGTGTAGCACGTGGGATTGAGAAGGAGCACTCAGAGCTGTGGCTGTGATGAGAATTGGATATTCAAAACCACAAGGACCACAGGATTTTCCTAACAGCATTTCTAGCACTTTTGCTAGTAGTTTTGGGGAGGACATTGCCCCTTTCACATCCTGGGCTCCTAAAGGGGAGGTTTAGGAAGTTTAATTTTGACTGATTACTGAAATAGCCTGATTTTTTAGGTGGTGGTTGTTTTTTTTTGTTTGTTTTTTTTTTTGTTGTTTTTTTGTTTTTTTTTTTTTTGTTTTTTTGTTTTTTTTTTTTTTTGTTTGTTTTTTTTTTGCTTTTGCAGCAATAAATGAGCCTTCAAATGAAAACTGCAGCTGAAAGCAGAGGAGCTGCAGTTTGCAGCCCACTCTCTGTGCTTTCCAGCATTCCCTGGGCTTTGCAGTGAGTTTGCTTACACAGTGTTTTCCCTTGCCCTATTTAAGTGCCTCTGCAGTGTTCTCATGGTGAATTAGGTTACTCTGTAGAAAAGGATACTGCAAATCCCCTTCTCTGCTTCAGCTGCTCCCCTTTCCCTACATGGCAAGCTGAGTGCTCTCTCTCTTCCTCCAGTTTTTGGAAAATTTAATCCACGTTGTGGGGACTTCTACACAGCAGAATTGGCTTCTCCCTTGGATTAGTTTCACTTCAGAAGCTGCTGGTTCTCCAGCTTCTCCACAGACTCCAAGGCTTCTCCGCTTCCAGTTCTTAAACTGCTCCTAATTCTTTTATCCAGGTATCCTGCGCAATGCCAGGCTCCAGTTCTCAGCAGTGAGTGCGCTCAGTTTATGATCTCTGCCTTTAAATGTCACATCTGGGCATCTTCAGATGCACCCACCTCACTCCTTAAAATATGCAGGTGTCTTATCCTGACCTTCATTAGTGCTGTGACAGATTCCAGCCACCCTGCTTGCTAGTGCATTATTTAGCTGCCTGTCAGCCACTCTCTGCAGCTCCTTGTTCCTTCTGATGCAGAGATGCAATAATTGGCTGCTTTGTTTTTCAGGCATCTTCAGCATTACTTGAACCTACTAAACTCAGCCAGGCTGAAAATCCAGCAGTTTCCAGGCTGTTTGTAGAGGCCCCATTATTTTTAGTGACACAGAATAGCTTGGGATGTGTGGAGGGGTGAAGGACCTGCGGCCCAGACCCTGCACAAAGGTGGCTTCACTTACTTTCAGCAATGTCTGCTCCAGGGAACACACAGCAGTGCTACAAAACTTCTCTGGCAAGAGCCAGGTAGCTCCTGATTCCTTTTCCAGCATAAACCACAATGAGGCAGCTCTAAGTGGTCTCTTAGAGACACACTCCCCACTGTAGAAATGCTCCAAAAAAACCATTTCTTCTAATTCTTCTGACTGTACAAAAAAGACCTGATTTTTTTTTTCATGATTCTTCAGTAGTTGTGGTGTTTACACAGACTGCACTTTGATTCAAAAGCTTGTGCTGGTTGCTCCTTTGTTTTTGTTTTTGTTTTTTTTTTTTTTCTTTTATTATGCCCTTTCACCTGCATGCTCTGCTGCCTGTTTTTTTTTTTTTTTTTGGGAATAAATAGGATCAGGTGTGTGGTAACATACCTGTAATCTCATTCCCTTATGGATTTGCCAGCACTGGGATGGAAGGAAGGCTCCAACACCTCTCTCAGGGTTGGACAAGTGAGCTGAGCAAACCTGAGGTGTAAAAAGCTCAGTGGAAAAGGGAGAGGACAGGATTTTTCCTCCTGCCCCTTCTCTCTCCTTGAAGAAAGATGCTGGTTGCTGTGAGATCACCCAAGGCTGTGCCCAGCACTGATAGAGCCCCATTCCTTCAGTGCCTTTTTTCTCCTTTTTTTCTGATTTTCCTGCCCCTGCCCACTGACCAGACACCATTGCTGACCTTCAGAGGACAGGGAGGTCACTGTGGTTCAGTCTGTCCCTGAGCATCAGCAAGACAGAAAGCCAAGACCTGCTGCAGATTGTGCTGTGTGAGGGCTTGTGTGTTTTAGATACAGAGAACAAGCCTAATTTATTATGAAACAGAAGTTAGCTTTACATTTTCATAATTAGGGAGGATGCTAATGTTGCATGATTGGAAAATGTCACCCTGCACAACTAATTTGAGGCCTAATTGAAGTTCAGCATCATCTGCAGCTCCTCCAGTGGTAACTTTTCCTCAAGGTGCTGCAGAGACGCACAGAGTGGTTAGCAGGGAGACATTTATCACCAGCAGATAGAGGGATCTGGGAGGAAATGACCAGAGAGAAGCAATCCTAAAGGCCCTGGTGGAACAAAGCACTCCATATAAGCACAAGTGACAGGGTTAATTATCCCAGAGGACAGTGAATTCCTTGGGCATTCTGTCCAGCAGCTGCTGAGGAAAGCTGGATTGGGTGTGTCACTATCACAGCACGGTGTCACCGAGCTATGGATGGGCCTGCCCTTATCTGAAGCACACTGGGGATTGCTTTGTGTTTGCAATACAGAGGAGACAAGGGCCACAAAGAAGGCACAAAAAAACCCCACTGCAAGAGTCACATCTTCTTTGCCATCCAGAGTCTGTGTTACCGTGGGGAAAAGCCAAGCCTTGCTCTGGTTTCAAGTGCTGTATCACCACTCAGGCTTAGTCAGGCTTGATCTAAGAAAGAAAAGCTGTGATTTTAACTCTTCTCAGACATCCAAGGTTTATCCTTTCAGTACTTAAAGGGGGCTTATCAAAAAGAGGGAGGGAGACTTTTTACATGAGCAAGTAGTGATAGGGTAAAGAGGAATGGTTTTTAACTCCAAAAGAGTTAAGAAAAAGAAAGAGGAGAGATTTAGATTTGGATATTAGGAAGAAATTCTTCCCCTTGAGGCCCTGGCTCAGGTTGCCCAGAGAAGCTGTGGCTGCCCCTGGATCCCTGGCAGCGTCCAAGGCCAGGCTGGACAGGGCTTGGAGCACCCTGGGATAGTGGAAGGTGTCCCTGCCCATGGCAGAGCAGCTCCACAGGTTGTTCCTCCCAACTGGCTCTCTCCAAAAGTAGCTACAGGAACATGAATAATGCATAAGGACAAGTAGAGGGTTTGTGGAGTTTCCTCCCTGGTACTTTCCCTGCCTCCAGCCATTTGAGACTCAGGGACTTCCATATGTTCTCCCTGAATTTAATAACACTGTCTGGATTTTTCTTTGAACTTCTCTGCTCTTCCCTGAACCCTTGTTAACTCTGAGCACCAACTACATATCTGTGGCAAGAAACTCCACAACTTGATTGCACTTTCACTGGGATCTCCAAGTTCCTGCGCTGGAAAAGTCTATGAGCAACTATTATCCACTCATCCTTTCCTTGGCAGTCTTGATTTTATGTGTTCCATCTCATGCCTTCCTAGTCATCTCTGCAGCATCCTAGATTGTACTCTTACTCCTTATGGAGAGCTCATTCCAGCTCTTTGAGCATCTCTGAGTCCTATGACTCCCTCTCCTCTTTTCCTCTTTGATTAAAGGTTTTCCATTCACACCTGATGGTCTGGGAGCACTAAGGAGAGGGATCCTAGCAGGTCTCATGAAGATGAAAGCTTCTACATGTCCCCCCTTAACAAATAACCACTGGGAGAGCTCAGGTGTTTGCACTGATAATTTCAAATTAAGATAATCCTGCTTGGGCAGGATTAACAGGCCACAGCCACAAGAAAACAAATGAGAAGATTTGGCAGGAGGGAGAGAAGGAAGGCTGCCTATTGAGCTGGACTTCATCCCACTGTCATCCTGATCTAAGATCCTGGAGAGCTGGAGAAACAACAACCCAAAGGCTGGACTCTGCTGGCTCTGACACAAAAAAAATCATATTGGCTCCCACCCAGGCTTCACTTCCCCAGCCAAATCTCCACCAAGGAGAGAATGCTGCTGCTGTTAGCCGAGTTCCCCAGTGCCCCCACAACATCTCCGACTCTTCTCAGTCCATTGAGGAGCACCAGAACTGCGAGATCCCACACCCTCCTCCTGATCTCCAGCTGCCTCCTTGCCCTGGGTTGCAAGATGTGGCCAGGGGTGTCTATTCTGTTCCCATCTGCTAGGAGTGGGGCAGTTCTCTCTGTCCATGGGGCAGTTTTTTCTTTATCTCTCCCACAGCCAACCCTCCCTCCAGGAGATCTCTGCTGTCCATGGCCAGGGAGTGTCCCTGCAGGGCTGATCCAATTCCAGCATCCCATGGGGAGATGCTGTGCCCAGGGCAGGAGCCAAGCATTCCTACCTGGATCCAATCTGAGCCTGGCACAGCACAGCAGCCTTTGCCCCCTGCATTCCCAGAGGAGCAGCTTTCTGCTGCCCTGCATTGCCAGAGGGAGCCCAGGCCCATCTGCAGCAGCCCTGGAGCTGCAGAGGAAAACTCCCCCCTTGTGCAGGATCCCTGCTCCAGCAGAGCCACAGCTGGCACTGCAGGAGGGCTGAGCCCCCATGGGATGGGGCTGTGCCACCCCCTGACACACAGGGGCAGCTCCTGCTCTCACTCTGGCAGAGTTGTTTTGTGTTACTGCATTTTTATTTTTATATTTTCATTGTTTATTTTTTCCTAATAAAGAGCTGTTATTCCTGCTCCCATATGTTTGCCTGAGAGCCCCTTAATTTCAAAATTATAATAATTCAGAGGGAGGGGGTTCACATTTTCCATGTCAAGGGAGACTCCTGCCTTCCTTAGCAGACACCTGGATTTCCAAACCAAGACACTCCTCCACGCCAGTGCTGGGTCATCTCACCTGCTGGGGGTGGGCCAGCAGCTTCTGGAGACCTTGGGACCCCCAGCTGCAGGTGCCACCGTGTCAGTCCCATCCTGAGGAGACAGCCTGGCATTTTAGGGTGACTTTGGCTGACACAAACACACAACAAAATTTAATGTCTCACCTTCACACAAAGACAGACATCCATTTCACTATGTGGCCTCCTCCAAACACCTCTAACATCTCCCTCCCCACAGGACTACCCAGAGCATGCCTCATGCATGGGTGTCCTCTGAGAGATTTAACATGGGCAGCGTTATAATGAGACACACACACATCTCAGTTTAATGGGCCAGTGCCACCCAACAGGGGAATCTCACCAGCTCTGCAAAGCCCCCTGCACTGCATTAGGGGAGAGTTAATTCACTGGAGGAAGCTGTAATCTGATTTCAGCCTGACAAGCCAACATTATTATTCTTTTCCCTTCTATTCTTTCATGCTTAAACTGATCCCCTGTCATCCTTTGTCTCTCTCCATCTCCAGCCTGTATCACTTTCAGGGTAGCCTGTCTCCATTAGATTTTCCAGCTCCTAATATTCAATTTAATTTTAAAGCTTGTCCGTTCTCCCTCCCTTTCCCCCTTCCCCTTCCCCTCCTGACCTGCAAATCCCCCACCCCTCCCTGATGACACAGCTTTCTTCCTGATTTCCTCCCTGTGATTTCTCCTCCCTTTCTTCATTATCAGCATGTCAGATTAGGATCTGACAAGAAAGTGGAATCGACTGTTCATCCAGGGCTTTACAGCATAAGCAGGATTAGTTACCCTGATCTAAAGAACATTTTCATTTTTCTGTAGCTGGAATACATCTGAAGATTCCCATCATCCAACCAAACATGGGGGCTCCTGGCCTTTTCCACTGGGAAATGGGCATTTCATCCAAAGTTGCTCCTTGGTGCTGTAGGGCTCTCAGGGACCTGAAGGGAAGAGAGAGCTCGGGCAGAGGAAATGTGGGAGATGAAATCCCAAGGCTTGATGGAAGCAGACACCTGGAGTGGGAGATGTTTGGTCCCACAGCAGCCTCACCATGGGTCACTCTCATGCCAGGGGATGTTTTGCCGCTCAAAATCATCCAAGGAACACCAGCAAGCCCCAGCCCACCAACATTCCTGCTCCCTCCTGCCAAGGAAGGAATGCCATCAACCAGCCCATCTCAGTCACAGGGTAAAAGACCTGCTCCAGGTTTGAAGGAGTGAACTGATTAACACATTTTAATGATGAGGCTGATTTCCATGCCACAGCACAGATTTTCACAGTGAGACCCACTGGCCTAGGAATTCCTGGCCTGTAAAATCCCTGTGTTTAGTGCAAACTTCTGGCTGATTTATCCATGGAGTTCACACCAGTAATGCTCTGTCTCAAGCCATAAACCCTTAAAATTGGAAAGGGAATGGCAATGCAGAAACAGAATAAAGGCAAAGAGGGTTAGCGTTTCCTCATGGCTGGAAGGACGGAGGGAGTGAGGGCTCCTGGGTGTCCAGAGTGGGGGATACAACACAAAAACAAAGGTGAAATTGGGTTCCTCGGGGGCTGAGGGCACAGATACATCCCTGCTCTTCTGGCCCACACAGAGAATTCAGGGTGAAGAACCTCAGGGTACAAAAACCATGAGCTGGGACCAGCAAGATTTGATTTTGCCTTCCTGTGCAGAGTTTGCCTTCTGCTCTCACTTTGGCATCTGAGCTAGATCACCAAATACACAGAATAAAGGGATATCTTCTGCCCTGACACAGGGTGTCTTAGGCAGGGGGTGTGTGTTCTGTCCCCATCTGTCAGAGGTGGGGCAGTTATCTCTGTTCATGGGGCAGGTTTTTGTGTTCCCATATA
Organism: Calcarius lapponicus; assembly: GCA_039654755.1. Lineage (NCBI taxonomy): Eukaryota > Metazoa > Chordata > Aves > Passeriformes > Fringillidae > Calcarius > Calcarius lapponicus. Next base: position 16,297,259 of record CM077463.1, read on the forward strand.
TTTGCCTGAGAGCCCCTTAATTTCAAAATTATAATAATTCAGAGGGAGAGGGCTTTACGTTTTCCATTTCAAGGGAGACTCCTGCCTTCCTTAGCAGACACCTGGCTTTTCAAACACAGGGGTTCTCCCAGCACCCAGGGATCTGGGCTGTCAAAGCAGGACACTGCTCCTGGCTGAGGTCATTGGCAAAAGGTTCAAAGGAAAGTGTTGGTACACTCCAGGACAGAGGGAAAATAATTTGGTCCCCCATAACAAGGTATCCTCCTAATAACTAAGAGATTAATATAAAGTCTGAAGCATAGGATGTTAGATCCCTCCTGAGAGTTTTTTTATTTTGCATCGGCTGTTACAACTTCAGATGTTCAGGTTATCCTCACAAATGTCTGAGCCATCCTTGCGTCTGGCTGAGTTCCTGGCCTCATTGACATCTTATGGAAATGAGTCCCTCAGTCTAATTACACTTTGGAAGACAAGAGATTTCCTTTGCATTGAATATCTGTCTCATTCCTGTCGTCTGAGACAGAGCGAGCCATTCTCAGCCTACCTCCCTCATTTTACGTGCATCCTCCTGTCTCTGCCCTTTCCCCCCCCTTTCCAATATAGCAAAGTGTAATTTCATTGGCTTTATTTGCAGAAGACATTTCTCAGGAAGTTAATCCTTCTTATTTTTCCCCAAAACCTCCCCTGTGTCCTTCTACAGATGTGGTGACCTTCCAGGTAAATCATGACTGCAGTGATTTATATGATTGCAATGCCAGATGTTCTCTAATGTTCACCAATACTTTCCATGTGCCATAAGGAAATGCCATAAGGATTTGGTAAAAGGAAAGGCTTGGTCAGTAAAAATAGGGCATAAGATATGTAATGCAGTATCTGGGTAATTTTTGGAATACGACTGTCCATGGATCTGGAGCCTCTGCTGGGCTGACTGGGTCCCTTCTTGGTATAATATAGTTAAATCGAGGTCAAAAAAGCCAGTGAAAAGCCTATTTTTATTTTTATCCATGATGTTTTATTCTGGCAGAGTAGATTTTCCAGCTGTCTGAAGAAGCCCCTGGTGTTGCCAGAGTTATTGGGAGAATCTGATGGGTAAGGAATTCTGTAGAAGATGCTCTGAACTTCTTAAGGTAAGGACAGGTGAATATGGGATGTGAATGGGTGTTAAATATGTTCAGAAAAGGGATGGCAGAAAAATTCTCCAACCAGCCCTTCAGAAATTTAGGGACAGGCTGTGACACTGACACTCCCATGTGCTCTGTATTTCTTTCCTTTAAGCAAGATTTCTTTTAATGGAGCTGATTTGGCTCAAGCTGAAGACTGAGCTAAACAGGCTGTGAGACAACACAGAGAGATCAAAGGGAGTTAAAGGTGAGAGGAGGGAAATGTACGAGCAAGAGAGGGGAGCAGCATGAAAGGGGGGCTCAGGTGAAAGCCTAAACCATGAAAGGGAAGTCTGCAGAAACTCTGTTATTGTTCATGTGATTTTCTCCCAATCAGAGCCTAGAAGTGAGAAGCAGAGGAACATCTTATGTTACATTAAAATGCCTCTCATTTTCTGTCTGCAGCTGCTAATTCCAGAGTCATTAGGGGAGCAATTGCTGAGGCACCTTTGACTGAAGTGCTTTTGTGAGACCAAATCTCCAAACCTGCAGGGTGAGGATGGCCCTGCCATCCTCTCTGGTGGCCCTGGGACACTGAATGTCCACTCTGAGCCAGCAGGTCCCACTGTGGAGGCCAACAGGAGACATGAGGTTTTAGTCCCCAGTTTGGAGTAACCAAACAGAGTCACAATTTAGTGACTCCCAGCTGTGGCTGTTCCAGCCCTGGGTGTGTTCAGGGACAAGCTGGATGGGGCTTGGAGCAGCCTGAGATAGTGGAAGTTTGCCCATGGCAGGGGGGTGGAATTAGATGACATTTAGGGTGCCTCATCATGAAAAAAATCCTTCCTTATATCTATTCTGTTATAACCTAGTCTAGAATCCTATGATTCACCTCAAAAACCCCAAAGCAAATCCATTTACCACTTAGAAACATGCAAACAAATAAACAACCAATAAACCCAACTCAACCCACAGCCCACAGGGGTGAGATCTATAAGTTTTATCTCTCCATTTCCTTACAAACCACTGATTTGGGCAGACCTGAAGAGCTGGGTGAATTTTGATTGACCTGACACCTGCACTTACGGATAAGAAGCTCCCAGAGCAGCTCAAGAGGAGATGAAACAGTGCCAGCCCTATTTAAAGCAGTGGTTTTAAATTTAATTTCTTAGCTGGGGGAGTTGGGGGAGGGATAGAAGGCAACAGCTGTCTCATTATACCACAGAGGGTTCCTTAAGTGAAAACTGAATAGATTAGTCATGGAGAAAATTAAGACAAGGTCTTTAAGCCATCAATATCTCCCCATTTGAGTGCAGGAGGGTAGGGAGTTGGTATTTCACTTCAATCTCCATGACTAGGGGTTCAAAGTTTATTTTTATATGTGTCTCAAAGCCAGATGTGAAATATTTTCTTTGCCCCACTTTTTTTTTTTTTTAATTTTCCAATCTAGCAATGATGTTTTTCCATCAGTCCCAAGACCAGTGTGTGGGATTGGAGAAGCTTGTACAAGTCTGCCTTGCATTTTTAGTCAATTATTTGAGTTTTCCTTCCAAGTAGAAAGTCAGGATCAGTTCTGCTTCTTACCAAGGGATTATATCATGGCCAGTGTCTGCAGATCCATCCCATCACTTCAACAGAGAGACCTGCAGGTGTCAGGAGAGACATGAGAATGGTTTTTGGGGGAATTTTTGGTGTGTTGGAGACTCCTCTGAGCATTTGCATCTCACCACCAGCACCTTGGGGAAATGATCATTGAATGGTCGGTGCTTCTGACCACTGGTTTGAGGTGGTGGCTCTCGTGTCCTCCAGGGTGAGAGGATGGTTAAGATTGGAAAGGAGCAGTGGGGTCATCAGCTCCAACCTCTTCTCCTCATGCTGGCTGTGCTCCAGACTCTAGCCAGGTCTCCAACTCTTCCTCTCTTTCTCTCTTTCTCATCCTCTTCCTGCTCCCCCATGGCAGCTCCCCAAAGTATTTGACTCAGCAAGATGAAATGTGGTAGAGAGGGACCCCCAAATGGATTTTTGCCAACTGCCCCAAATAATTTGGCTGATTTTTGATCTCACTGATTGCCAGTTTGGGGTGACCAAGTCACCAAGGCATTTATTGATGGAGAGGACGTTGCGTAAGCATGTCAAGAGCTTTGCTGAGGTTAAGCTGTCTTACATCTGCTGCTGCTCCCCTGACCCTCGAGGGTCATTACGCTGTCATAGGAGGAAATTAGGTTGGTATGATGTGATTTGTTCCTTAGAAATTGAGGCCGGATGCTACTTATCCCCTTGCCATTTTCTAGGTGCTAAGAGACAGATTGCTTGACTCTTCACTCCAAGATTTTTCTGAGCACTGAAGCCAGGCTGATTTGTCCCTAATTCCCCAGACTCTCCTTTCCTTTTCCTCTCTTTCAGGAGGATGATGCATTTGCTAGGTGATAATAGCTTTACATTTCTACCAGACCTTTAGGTTCAAATTAACAGAGGGTTGTTCTGCAGCACTGAAGGTCCTTCCCGTGGGGTGTGGGCACATCATCATTTGAAGATTCAGTGATTTTAGTTGCCCCATCCTAGAGATACGTGGGGCAGCTCTGCCCCAAGCTGGTACAGGTTCTCAGAAGCAGCTCTGGGAAACCCACTCCTTGTTTGCTTGTGCTTAAATCAAACCAACCTCTCATTAGGTAAAGCTGTTACAGAAGACAGGCAGGGAAATAAAAATGTACTCAAACTCCCTTTTTTCTTTTATTTTGTTGTCCAACCCAAGTATCATCTCTGTTGAGATTTTAATTATTTTTTTTTCCCTTTAATAACGAGCCGCTGCATTGTTCTCTCCCCGCGCCCGCATTGTTGTGCCTCTGAAAACACAATTAGAGTATACAGAGTATTGCTAATTTAGTTTTGAAGGATGTATTGTGGGGAATTAAAAAATAAAGGCGAGGGGGAGGGACCTTGTGTTGGCTGCCGTTGCTGCAAACAAAAGCAAGCAGGGTTCAGACAGTTGGCTGCCTGGGATGGCTCTTGTTCCCTGCCTGGAGAGAATGAGCAGGACACAGAACAAAGCCCGGGCTCACCATCTCGTGGAGTACGCTCTGATGGCCAAAATGTAAGGGTTGCTGTGTGTGAATGGCACGAAACAAAGGAGATTTTAATTGCAAACATTGATCATCCCCTTTGGTCTCTGGCACGGGTTGCTGTGGCTTCCTCACTTGGAAGCTTTGCTCGCTGCAACTTTGCAAATGTTTTTCAGGGGGCCTCTGTCATGAGACCCTGTCAAAATGACAGAAAGTTGCTTTCTTTCCCCCCCCCCCCCAACCAATAATAATACAGCTTTTTTTTTCCACCTCCTTCTTTTTCTATTTTAAAGTTGAGGCAAAACCCTGTTAGCAGTGAGAGTGCCATATTTCCACTGTCATCTGACCAAGCTGCAAGAAACCAGGACTCCTGTGAACTCAGGCTAAAGAATAAGGTGGTCTCTGACTTTTTCCCTGCTCATAAATTCTGTTTGGGTAGATAAAGGTAGCAAAAGGTCTGTGCAATGGCCTCGCCAGAGATCTGCTAGCTGGGAGCTCTCCTGGGAGACCAGAAGAGAGATTACATCTGCCTCCTGGAAAACCTCTGCAAATGCCAGGCTGCAGAGCAAACGGAGCAGCCACAGCCTCCTGTGAGCACTTGGCCAAGGAGGGGGATGTGGTGCAGGGAATGGAGGTGGGTCATGAGTAGCTCTGGGTCTGCCAATAACACAGAGGCAGAAAAATCCCCAGTCTAGATATTGTATTTGCTGGGTGGCCCATGGCAGGGAGGAATGATGAATCTGACTCCATGTTCTCAGAAGGATAATTTATTATTTTATGATACTGTATTATATTAAAGAATGCCATACTGAACTATACTAAAGAATACAGAAAGGATACTTACACAAGGCTAAAAAGATAATAATGAAAACTCGTAACTCTCTCCAGAGTCCTGACACAGCTTGGCCCTGACTGGCCAAAGAATGAAAACAACTCACACCAGAATGCAATGAAACAATCACCTTTGGGTAAACAATCTCCAAACACATTCCACATGAGCACAACACAGGAGAAGCAAATGAGATAAGAATTGTTTTCCTTTTTCTCTGAGGCTCCTCAGCTTCCCAGGAGAAAAATCCCGGGTGAAGGGATTCTTCAGAAAATGTGAATGCCACATCCGGGGGCAGTCTTCTCATCCTTCATGCCTTGCATCCACACTGCTGAGCTCCCCTTGTCCCCACATCAATTTCTGTTGGGAATGGCTCTGGCATGGGACAACCCCTGAGTGGGGTTCAGGAAAGTCCTGTCTGGCCACAGAGCCATTGCCAAGCATGTGCTTGGGTAGGTATAGCCAGAGCTTGGTTAGTCCAGTGATAGCTTAATGGTGATGTTTGTCTTAGATATGAAACTTTTCCTATTTTATCAGTGAGGGCAGCAGGGAAGTTGTTAATGAGGAGCATCGTGCCTTGGTTACAATATTTAACACTTTCTTTAATACAATATTATTACACCTGACGGCTCCAGGACAAACCTGAAGTGAAATAATGGATAGAGAATGTCAGGACTTGCTGTTCAGGAGCTCTGGAGTGCTCCAGCATGGCTCAAGGTTTTTTGACAGCAGCAGAGCTAGGCTTAAACCTCTCCTCCTTTGATGCTTTTTCTCTGCAGTGTCATTGTGACTCTCTGCCTTTCTTCTACCATAATAAAATGTCCTCTCTTCTTTCTCCTTCCTGAACTTTTCCTGGGGTTTTTTGGGTTTTGGTGGATTTTTTTGTTGGTTTTTTTTTTTTTTTGGTTTATTGTTTCTTTTTTGGGTTTTTTTTTTGTTTGTTTGTTTGCTTGGTTTTTGTTTTGTTTGTGTTTTTGGTGCTATTTTTTTCCTTTTTTTATTTTCTTTTTTTGTTTGTTTTGTTGGGCTTTTTTGGGTTGGTTTTTTTTTGTTTGTTTGGTTTTTTGTTGTTTTTTTTTTCTAGACAGCCCAAGGGTACTTCTTCTGAAGATTCATCTGGCTTGAAGGGACACTTAGCTGTGTCCAAGGAAGCCTTGATCCTTTCACCATCACTGGAGGGAAGGAGGCACATTGGGGGAATGATTAGTTCAAGTCCACATCTAAAACAGATGAAGGAAACTGTGTTGGGTGGCAAGAAATCCAGCCTGGCAGGGTATCTGTGACCTCCTCAAAAGCCAGATTTTGGGAGAGACAGCACTGGCAGAGCACCCTGAACTATCCTCTGCTCTGCATCTTTAGTCTGTTTGCCCTGGAAATTGTAGCTGGAGGTGGAAAAAGGCAGCCTGGCAAGTTCAGCTGTGGCTGGTTTGTTATTTTAAAGTTCCCACCTTTCTTTAATTTTACAACATTTTTATGAGGTTTTCCCTCAGCAGATAACTGTTCCTCACATGGCTCCCACTTCCCGGGCCCAGAGCATCTCTGAAATGAGCAGTGCTGCTCTGGAACTACACTGCAGGCTTTGCTAATGTCACAGTACATCTGAGCTCAGCCACAAATGTAGCTCTGGTTCCTGTCAAAGCTCCTGAGTGCCCCATCTTCCCAGCCAGCAGGAGCTTTCCAGCCGCTTCCAGAGCCACAGGGAAGGCTCTGCCAGTGCCATGGTGGTGGAGACTGAGGACTTGCTGTGTGCAATGGTACTGAGGAGGAAAGCAGTGTTAGAAATTACACATTTAGTGTTGTGGCACTGGGGGAAGGAAAAAACCCTCAGTCTCACACAGTGCTTGATGCTGTGTGAGGTGAAAACACGGGGTGAATAATTCCAGGCCAGAGTTTATTGTGTAAACCTAGCCAGAATCTTGGTTTCGTTTAGAAACCTTTTGTAGCATGAAGGGTAAAAAAAGCAGCAAAATTCTGACTGTTGATGGTCCAAGGGCTGGAGCAGCTCTGCTCTGGAGCCAGGCTGGAGCAGCTGGGAGTGTTCACATGGAGAAAACTCCAGGGAGATCTTCCAGGGCCTAAAGGGGCTCCAGGAGAGCTGGAGAGGAACTGGGGACAAGGCCTGGAGGGACAGGACACAGGGAATGGCTTCACACTGATGAAAAGCAGGTTTAGATTAGATATTAAGAAGAAATCTTTTTCTATGAGGGTGTGGAGGCCCTGGCACAGGGTGCCCAGAGCAGCTGTGGCTGCCCCTGCATCCCTGGAAGTGTCCCAGGCCAGGCTGGGCAGGGTCTGGAGCAACCTGGGACAGTGGAAGGTGTCCCTGTCCATGGCATGGGATGGCATTGGATGATCTTAAAGATCCCTTCCAACCCAGTTCCATGAGATTCTGATTGTGTCTGGCACTCTGGCCATACAGAGCTGTCAGACTGGGACATGGACACTCCCCAGGTCTCTCCACACACAAGGTCATGGAGATATCAACAGCAATAAAGATCCAGGCTCTGACAAAGCAAAGGCCTCCTTGCTGATGTGCAGCAGACACAGGGCAGAGTGCCAGGCTCCTGTTAACCCCTGACACCTGCTTTTTGAGTGGTCCTGGTGGTTTGTGTATGGAAAACAGACCTGATCTGTCCTGGGAATCTCAGCAGCTCCCCGGGGTCTTCAGTGCAATGCTGGGGCTGTGTGTGGCCCTGGCTGTAATGCAGCATGGGAAAGTACAAATGCTACTGCAGGGAGATCATCTATAATAAAATTTAGAATGTTTTACAGTCACTTACACAGAGATCTGCCAAATATCCAGATATCTGGAGTTTGTCTCTGATTTTATTTGGAGTTTCTCTGTGTGTGTGTGCGCAGGCACAAGTTCTGGCTGGGAGATGCTGTTGCTTTAAATTCCTACCAGCGTTTGCAAGTTTCCAGCCCTTCAGGGACAATTTCTCAGAATAACTCCAGTTCCCTGTAAACATCTGAAGCCTTCATTCAGCCCAACTCAATTCCCAACAAGTTCTTCTGCCCAGTATTCCTGATGGACTGGCTCTCCATAGCTCCCTCTGTGGCACTTTCCTTAAGGTGGCTGAGTGGCTGAGTCTCAGACAAACAGGGAATTTAGGAAGGAAGTTTAAGCTTCCTGCATCTAGGCTTTCCTTCCTAAAGAGCCACGAGCACAGCAAAATGCTCATCATTTTCCCCAACCATCCCCAGCTTTGTGAAGGGGCTTTGAATTCTTTGGATGCTTGAAGACATCACCTCACTCAACCATTCCTGTCACAATAAAACACTAAATAGGTTTGCTTTGCTGCAAAAAAATACCAAAAAAAATACAAAAAAACCCACTCTGCGAATGGCTTTTTATTATGTTTGACTTAATGCTGGCATAAATTCTCCCAAATTTATTTCAAGTTTGCTTGAAAGCCTCATTTGCCTAATTGTAATAATAAAACAACATCATATGCAGATGTCTCCTGTCTTTTTCAAACTCAATTTATTTTCAATTAGCAGTGATTCAGTGTTTGCTTTTTGGGGGGAGGCACATGGATGGCTGTTGGGGGAAAGGTGTGTGAGTCAGGTGGCATCTCAGAGTTGTTAGAAAAACAGCAAATTCAAGCACAAGGGATACACAGAACCTATTGCCCTGGTCTGGCTGTGTAAATCTGCAAGATTTAAATCCAGAGCATGAAAAAACCTGATCTGGGAGGCCGGGAAGTGCCAAGAGGGGAATGTACTGTCCAAAGGGCTGTGCCATGGGCAGGTGCTGCCTACCAGCCCTGGGGAGGTCTGGACCACAGTGTGAGTCATTTGGGAGATGCAGCCATGCAAATTAGGGAAAATCCCGAGAATATTATGAGATTATGAGAGGAAATGACTCCATTTCACCCTGCCTCAGACAGCACTGAGGGTCCTGCTCTGCTTTTTGCCCCACAGCTGACAGAAGGCTGAGCTCCTCAGACCACAGTTAAACCCTGCAGGCACTGGTTTGGGGAAAATAAATGGCATCAGCTTCATTTCAGAGAAACTGAGACAGAGCAACTCTGCCCATGGCAGGGGCCAGGAGAGGTTGTATCCTGGGTTGTAAGATAAATGTGTGTATTCTATTTCCATCTGTCAGAGGTGTGGGGCAGTTCTCTCTGTCCATGGGGCAGTTTTTTCTTTATCTCTCCCACAGCCAACCCTCCCTCCAGGAGATCTCTGCTGTCCATGGCCAGGGAGTGTCCCTGCAGGGCTGATCCAATTCCAGCATCCCATGGGGAGATGCTGCGCCCAGGGCAGGAGCCAAGCATTCCTACCTGGATCCAATCTGAGCCTGGCACAGCACAGCAGCCTTTGCCCCCTGCATTGCCAGAGGAGCAGCTTTCTGCTGCCCTGCATTGCCAGAGGGAGCCCAGGCCCATCTGCAGCAGCCCTGGAGCTGCAGAGGAAAACTCCCCCCTTGTGCAGGATCCCTGCTGCAGCAGAGCCACAGCTGGCACTGCAGGAGGGCTGAGCCCCCATGGGATGGGGCTGTGCCACCCCCTGACACACAGGGGCAGCTCCTGCTCTCACTCTGCCACTGGGTTGTTTTCTTGTTTGTACTATTGCATTTGTATTTTTAATTTTCCTAGTAAAGAACTGTTATTCCTGCTCCCACATCTTTTCCTGAGAACCCCTAATTTCAAAATTATAATAATTTGGAGAGAGAGGGTTTGCATTTTTCATTTCAAGGAAGGCTTCTGCCTTAGTGGACAGCTGTCTTTTTAAACCAAGACAGGTTGGAACTGGATGATCTCTAAGGTCTCTTTGACCTCAAACCATCCTGTGACTCTGTGATTGTATGAGCTCCCTGACTCTGCTGTGGCCTCTCAGAGTAACAGGATTATACAGAGTAATGAACCAAAACCTGTCACTGTCATATTTTCTGGAAAAATCCCCTTGTGCAGGATTCATCTCCTGGGAAGCTGAGAAGCCTCAGAGGAAAAGGAAAACAATATTATCTCATTTGCTTCTCCTGTGTTTTGCTGCTTTGGAATGTGGTTTGGAGATTGTTTATCCAACAGGTGATTACTTCATTGGTTTCATGTGAATTGTTTTTACTTTTTGGCCAATCAGTGCCAAGCTGTGTTGGGGCTCTGGAAGGAGTCTCGAGTTTTCATTATTATCTTTTTAGCCTTCTGTCTGTATCCTTTCTCTTACTCTTTGGTATAGTTTAGTATAGCATTCTTTAATATAATCTAGATCATAAAATAATAGATTAGCCTTTTAAGAACATGGAATCAGATTCATTCATTCATTCTTCCCAGCGACAGGGGATCCAGAAAATACCACAAAAGCCTTTCTCTCCATGTTGTGGCTGTTAACAGGCTCAGACCTGAGCTGATGAGGAGCTGAGCTGCCTTCGTCTGCTGCAGGATTCGAAGTGACTTGAACCAGGCTAAAACCCACATAGCTGCAACAGATCTGGAATAAAATCATCCACCTTCCTGATAGACACCTCTGAAAATCTTTGATGCAGCACCTGAAAGCAGCAGAGAAGATGCAGCATGGCTGAGGTGCTGCAGCTTTGCTTCTTCTCTTCTCCGTGCTGGGATAAATGAGGCAGAGGTCTTCCAGGGAAATCAGCATTTTCCTGGCGCGTGTTTGTACAGGAGAGGTCAGACAGGGCTTGCAACAAGTGCAGGAACATGCAGGGAGAGCAAACCATCACTGACCTTTCCAGGTGTTTGCAGAGTCATGCTGGTCATGATGCCCTGGCATATGGTTGGAATTCGAGCCCTTGTACAGCCTTTGGCTATCTTGAGTTGCGCTGAATGAGATGCAAATGAATTGTGATGAGCATCTGGAATTCAAGGAAATTGCTATAAATAATGCATATGGCTTGCTCAGGTTTGTAGGTTTCCCAGGCAGAACTGTTCTGTAAATCATTTAGGGCCAGTGAAAGGTGCCAGGTCAGTGTTTGTGCATAAAGAGGCTCAGGTTTGTGTCCCACAGCCCTGATCAGCCTGCCCAGAACTGGCACTTTCTCTCTCCAGTTTATCTTCCAAAGATTTTCAGCTCTTGAACTTTCCCAAGACACTTTGGAAGAGTGTCCATCAGTGCCAGCTGCCACTGTGGGGTTCTAAGATAGTCAGCAGAGTGATAAGAACAGGTTGGAGAAAAAAAAATAATTTAATAGGTTCTTAAAGTAGGATCACAGACTGGTTTGGGTTGGAAGGGACCTTCATGATCATCCAAGGCCATGGGCAGGGACACTTCCCACTATCCCAGGGTGCTCCAAACCCCATCCAGCCTGGCCTTGGACACTTCCAGGGATCCAGGGGCAGCCACAGCTTCTCTGGGCACCCTGTGCCAGGGCCTCATCATTTCACAGGATGCTCAGCAGCCATCAGCTATCAACCACCAACCCTACCATCCCTCCTGCCTCTGAGGACATGCTGTTATGCAAGATGAGAGAGCTCCTTTTTCCCATGCCTGGCCTTTCACTTCATCAGCCTCACTCAGCTGGTAAAGAGGGATGGAGGACTCTCCCAGCAATGGTCTCACCACAGGAGTTCTGCTCCCTCTCTGCTGGTTTTAATTGCTTGGAAAAAATCTGACGGAGGGTTTGTGCGCCCTGAAACTTGTCCATTCCTTCCAGGTGCATGAGCTGATGTAACAGATGATTCCTCCCTCCCTTTGAGCTGCAGATGAGCTGGGAGAGTTCATTCTCTCAGCCCTGCACGGGGTTGTAAAGCACCTTGTAACTGGGTCACTCGAAGGTTTCCATCTCTGAGTGTCTGGGTAAAATCCAGCCCTGTGCCGACGTGTGAGGGCGCAGATTAGAACTGGGAATTCATTTGCTTTGGTTTTAGCTCTGTGAAGTTTGTGAAAGCAGAGAAGTCTGGTTCTGCAGTCCCCAAGGAAAGACCTGCTGTTGACTCCAACATCCTGGCTCCTGCCATGGGACTGGGAGGTTTCAGTGCCATCTGCCAAAGGGCAGAGGGACCCACGCCTGCTGGCTGGGGCACCAATGTGAGACTGAACACACAAAACTCACACAAAGTCTGCGAGGGGCCTTGCATGCAAATTACTACAGGATTATTGCTTTTAGCATCAGGGTGAGGCTTTTCCTGAGTCTGGCAGGTGAAAATTCAGACACCTTTTCACATGCCTCCTACTGTGGTTGTGTTTTGGTTAGAAGCATTGAAGAGAAAACTTTAAATCAGCTCCATGCCATCCTCTCCCTTGAAAAGGTCATTTATGAAATAGACTGAAATGCAATATTTAAGGCAGGATAGCTGCAGCTGAAGCAATAATGTCTCGTGAAATGCTTGGAGCAATCAGAAATCTGAATTTCCTATCAGCCAGTTTATTTTACAATGTCCCTAGATGAGGAAAAATAAAAAGTTGACTTTTGCAGCTATGTAGGCAGGAGAGAAAAGTCTCAAATGGGGATGGGATTTTTCATCTTTGCTTGTTCTTGGGCTGCAAATCTGGTCCTTCTGAGCTGAAATAAGACTTTTCTGCAGCTCAGCCTGAGATGTTTTACAGACTCTTTTCTCCGAGGGTTTCACAAGGATTTTGGGGAGTGGTCAAGCTCCCATCAGACACAGGAAATTCTGTTTAAACATAAAAAGAAAACAAATTTCTTTTACTGTGAGGTTGAACTAACACTGCTATGGGTTGTCTAGGGAGATTGTGGCCTCTCCATCCATGGAAGTATTCAAAACCCAATTGGACACAGAACTGTTCCTACTTGAACAGTGGGATTTGGCCAGATGATCTCCAGAGGTTCCTCCATCCTCCAGCAGTTTGCAAATGGCAAATTTTAACTTTTAGATCAAACTTTCTTCCACAGGTCCTTAAGAAGAGAAGAATTTAATCTCTGCCTCACCACCCAGACCCAGGTGTGTTGGCCTAAGATGAGCAGTACCACCCTGTTCTCAAGCCTGCTCTGGGGCACAGACACAAGAAATGGTGAAAGCTCCAGTGCAGGGAGGTGATGGAGCTGCTGAGATGAAGATGTGTTTTTCTCTCTGTCAAACTGACTGCTGAGCAGGAGCACAGGACTGGTACAAGCCAGCTCATCAACCAGACACAAAAATGGGAAATCTGGCGCGTTCCAGCTGTTCACCAGCGCTTCCTGTGGATTTGCACAGCATCTTCCAGTGGCTGCAGCTGCTCACCAGCGCTTCTCCCTCTGCATTTGGAGGGGTTTAACAAGCCAGCTGCCAAAATCCAGCTGTTACAGATGCACCCAGCCTGCGAGCCTGTTCATGTTACCTTTAATAGCAATTTGTGCTTCCTCATCAGGGGATTGAGGCTGGTCAACCAGCCAGGGCATCAACCTCAGATTGACTCATCTGCTGAGTTACTGACAGCCAGAAGAGAAGGCAGATGTCCGTTCAGTTCAGATGATCTCAGCACAGCTCTTAGAAAACCCCTAATCCAGAACAAAAGAGGAAAAATCCAACAAAATCTAGGCTGCTTTTCTTTAAAACTATCTCCTTTCACTGATACTCTATGTTTGGTCCTATTTTCTTTTTCAGTCCCTGTGTTGCTCTGGTCTTCAGATGAAAGCTGATAGAAATAAAAGTCTTGTCCCTTAGTTTTATGGGGAAAATTATGTATCTAAATCCTGTAATCTTTTGTTTGACCTTTCTTTTTAATTTTTAATTTTTTTAAACCAACTTTTAAACACCCACTCAGTTTTCACAGTCAGAGATGTCAAGTCCAGACTGAATTTGACCTTAGTACTGAATGACCAATGCGTGGTATCTCTGTTTCTGTGCTGACCTCCTCTTTTCCCCTCATGTTCTCATTCCAAGCCTCCTTTGTTCCACCTGATTTCTAATCTGATTCCTTTCCTCCTCTTCCCATGAATGTTGACTGCAGCCTGCCCTGCTAAACAATTGAATTTGTAAACCAATATATATTGTAATTACCACCTGAAGCTGATTTCCGGGATGTTATCTTTGCCCTGAAACTGTGAGGCTGGAAAATAATGAGCAGAGAAGGTGAGTTAGGATGGCTTCCAGGAGAAACTGGGAGAATTATCACAGGGTGACAGCCTTTGGATACAGGCAAGCGTCATCCTAAACTGTGGATTTGGTTTTCCCTCTCATGGGTTAAGCAGGGACACTGGGTAAGGCTGTTGCTGACCTGAGGAAAAGTCTTGCAAAACTTTCAGGAAGAGACAGGAGCTTTACACATCCACTACCTGGATTTTACTGCTCCATCAGTTCAATGGTTCCAACCTTTTGGACTCCTGGACTGTGTTGTGACTCCTAAAATCTTTGTGCTTGTTCAGTCCCACAAGCTGATCTGGAAGGCCATGTCACCTGATGTAGGTTATGGGCCAGTAGAAGCCTGAAGACAGCCAAAAAAACCCAGAGATTTTTCATTTTGTCTATGCCTCTGTCCCAGGACACAGCCCATCCTACCCTGGTTTCTGTACCTGCTTTCATTAACCTTCAACAAGGAGATTCCTACACCTGTCAAAGGCATTTTCTTAAGCATTAAATATTCTCCCAATTTCTTCCCTGAATGTCTCTCTCTGCCCTTTAAGCTCATTATTGTGTCCTCCATGGAGATCCCCATCACCAGCAGGCACAGGGAGCAGTGTTGCTTTGATAATGATTTTTTGCCTGCTGAAGACCATTCTTAAACCGCCTCTCAGTCCTATCTCCTTTCTGCTGAGCAGCACTGACTTTCCCAACAGGATTTATTTTCTGGGCCCTTTTGTGGCTTTTCCAGACTCTCCACTCACCCCACATTTTTTTAGGAGGAGCACGGCTTTTGCTGAAAGCTATCATGTGCTCAAGAATAACAACTTTATCCTAAGGATTTCATCCCATATCTTCCAGAAATTTATCCTGTGATCTGTGACAGCTTTCAAGCATCATTCTGGAACACTGTTGCCCTGACCTACACACAACAGACTGCCCCAAAAGATGTTCTGTCCCTGTTCAATTTGCTCCTATTTTCTTTTTCAGTCCATTTTCTCTGCTCCCTGATCTTTCTCTTTCCTACCAGGTTTAGCACCAGGAAAGAGGGATGTTGACTTTTAAAGCTGGTAGGGGTTGTGACAGAAACCAGGTGGATAATTGTGGCAGGGAATAATAATTTGCCTATCAGTTGATTGCACCTACTTTGAATTTGAAGTAATCCCTGCTGATGTTTCTCTCAATGGATCGTTCAGAAGTGATTTCCTGGAATGTGCCTCACATTTGACAGCTGAGCTGTGCAGCCCAGCTATTTTAAAGGAAGAAATTCCCAGAGTCCTGCTCACAGATTGGATTTCAGGTGTTTTCCAAGCATCAACCTCTGCTGGAGTGAATTTTAAGCAAGGACTTTGTTGGTACCCCTGGAATGTGCTCCCACCACTCTGGGTGTGATGAGGAACTGCTGCTCAGTTCCTCTGAGTTGTTCCCTCTGTGATGGTCTTGCAGCAGAGGATTTTTGGCTCCTTTTTTTTGCTGGAATGCTCATGGACCATCTCCATGGCTCTTCTGTAGTGAGACTGGGACACTTCCTTTGCTCACAATAGGATTTGCTCCTGTGTTTCCAACACTTGATCCAAATTTCCTCCAAGAAGACACAACTCTGAGCGTTGGTTTGGCTTTCAGGCAGCCTCTCCTGGAAGGACTGGTGCTCACAGAACCTTCTATTGCCCAGCACCCACAGGAAGCCCATTTTGTCCTCATTTTGCACTCAAAAGACCCAGAATTTCATCAAATTGCTTCCCACTGGAATCAGCAGCTGCTTGAAGATCCTGACCAAGGCTCCCAAGTGGTCACTGAAGGAGTTTGGAGAACTCAGGGGATGTCACCAAGCGCCAGTCAGGGTCAGGGGTGCAGCTGAGGGCATCAAGGCTGCAGGTGACACGGGGAAATGTGAGTGATGGACTGAGGACAGATTCCAAGGGATAATTTTTAAAATGGTGCAGCCCCAAACAGGTTTCAAAATAGGTTTAAATCATGGTCCGAATGAAACCAGGATAACTGGTGAAACTGGTGCAAAAATGAGCAAACGAATCCACTCAAATAAAATCATGGAGTTCCCCACCCCCAGTGTGATGATGGTTTCTTTACTAGAAAAGTGGTAGAAAATAGCCAAATAAATAGGATCACAATCTCATCTTGGAAAAAAAAAATAAAAGAACCTGTAGATGCAGAAACAGGGAAATTAATTGTGTTTTCTGATTAACAAACACAATTAAGGCACCAAAGCAAGAAAACCTCTGGCAATGCTGAGCAAGGTTATTTTTTTATTATTCTGATTACACGAGACGGTCAGTGCTGGGTGACAGCTTTATTCTGAGAGCTATCAGAGGGACAGAAGCAGATAACACCAGCAACTAATTATTACTGCAATCTGTAATTTCTCTGCAGGGAACTGGAATTGCAGGGGACTGGGGTGAGAAAGAGAAATAACCAATAACAAAAACAACAAACGCGAAATTGAGGGGATGAAGGAGGAAAGTGGAACCAATGGGGAAATTATTCTCATAAAGCAGGAGCGAAAGGATGGGAAAGTTGTTAAGCTGATTTCATGGACTAACACTGGCAGGTCTTTTAAGGTCAAAACAAAGATTAAAGAGTGCTGTACGAGGGAAACCAAACAAACTGTACTGGTGTTGGGAGAAAATAATACATGGCTGGGTTATCAGCAAAAGCCAACAACTATTGCTGCTATTCCTGGAGATTACAGGGACCTTTTCAACTGTGAGGGAAGCAGGACCACACTGTCACTGCAGATGGGATTTGGGTGATTAAGTGGAGCCAGCCAATGCTGAGCCAGTGTCGGAACCCAGGACATTGCTCTGGCTGCCCTGGGTGATTCCTGACCCTGGCAGGGGCTCAGAGACCTTGGCATGGAGTCACAAACACCTGTGCCTTTGATTTTAGCCCATGGAAACAATTATTAACTTTGTGTGAAGATGTACAAGCCACAAGAGTTTAAATAGAATGATAGTGAATTTATCACAGGGTGAAAAAGTAGAATTTTGGGCATTTAGAATGGAGGTTCAAGAGGCAAGATGGACGAATCTTGGCCTGTCCTGTCCTTCTTCTCCTTCTTGTCCTCCATCTTCTGCTGTGATGGTGACACTTGTGGATTGGTTTAGAGTAGAGACAGACTGTCTAACATAGGTGATAGGTATTGGAAAATTATTGTAAATAAAGTACACATAGTTCTTGGTATAAAAAGCCAACACCACCCCAAGGGCAGGGACTGTGCCCCAACCCAACCTGCTGGACAGACCTCAGCAGGTCAGACAGACAATGTCATAGATAAGAGCAAATAAACAACCTTGAGCCCAGGAATTCTGTCTTCTTCGGTCTCGGGGCTGGGAAAAAGAGACTTTCCAACACCTCGGGGTCATCTGAACACCAGAGACCTTGCCAAGCCAGTTGCCCTCAGACTCTTTCAGATGAGCCAACCATAAATCCTGGTTCCTTTGGGCCAGGGTCTGCTCTAGGGTGACAGAACTGTGGGGAAGGGGGTTTGCTTTGCTTGGGGCATCTCAAGGAGCAGAAATGACTCTGACGTTATTTCAGCTTCAGGAGGGTAGGTTTATGTCACTGACATACTTTATGAAAATATTTTTGCTAGGATTTTTCTCCTGAGAAGCTGAGAGGCCTCAGAAATGAAATGTAAACAATAATTATCTGATTGCTTGGAATGTGGTGTGGAGATGGTTTACTAACAGGTGCATCTTTGCTTGGTCTCATGTGAATTATTTCTACTTGATGACCAATCACCGGTTCAGCTGTGTCAGGTCAGTCACAGGTTTTTTTATTATCATTCCTTTCTAGTTTTCTGATGTCTCCTTTCTCTTTTTTTAGTATAGTTTTAGTATATAATTTTCTTTTAATATAATATATATCATAAAATAACAAATCAGCCTTCTGAAACATGGAGTCAAGATTTTCATCTCTTCCCTCATCCTGGGGACCCTCGAACACTACCACAGGTTTAGATTATATGTTTATTTTATATTTACAACAAAGGTAGTGAGGCCTTGGCACGGGCTGCCCAGAGATATTGTGGACTGCTCATCCCTGGAAGTTCAAGGCCAGGTTGGATGGAGTTTTGAGCATCCTGGGATAGTGGAAGGTGTCCCTGCCCATGGCAGGGGGTAGAACTGTATCTTTAAGGTTCCTTACAATCCAAACCATTCCATAATTCCATGTGACTCCTGCTCCTCATGGATTATGGCTGTGCAGGAATAACTCAAGGTTGGATATAAAGGTGACATGATTTACAAGCTGGAATGATCCCAGGGGGACCTGCTTGGGAACCCAATGTCCTTCCAGCATTTAATGTCACCCACAGCAGATGCCACCCACCCTATCTGATCTTGTGGTGGGATTGCCAAGAGGGTCTGCTGTCCCTGCTTCATGGGCTGATGGGATTTATGGGCTTCTTGAACTTGCCTCAGTGAGACAGGGAGATCTTCACCTCCAAAATTGCCTGTGTTCATCATGTGAACCAATGGTGGGCCCAGACTATGTCAAGATATTTGCTCAGTTGCTTTTTTATCTGTTAAAACAAACAAACAAACAAACAAACAAACAAAAACAAACAAGCAAAAAAAAAACCCACCACAAAACTCCTTGGGATATTTAAGAGAGAAAAATCCAGTCATCAGAGCTAAGCCAGCAAGAATCCTGGGTTAGGATTTTCCTGGGTTTTGTTTTCTTTAGTCTCAGAATCAAAGCTGCTCTATGTTCATACTATTATTAGATGGCAGATCCATCCTACTCCTGTATGGGATCATGACAAGGGAGGAGAGGACAAAGAACCCCCTGGGGCACCATGCCAGTACCAAACTCCTGCTGTGCCTCTTGGAAGTGGCCACAGGGATGGGAGCTGCTTTCTCTGGTGTGATGGTATTGTATTTGTAGAGCCCCTTATGGCAGGGAGGAATGATGAATCTGACTCCATGTTCTCAGAAGGCTAATTTATTATTTTATGATACTATATTATATTAAAGAATGCCATACTAAACTATACTAAAGAATACAGAAAGGATACAGACAGAAGGCTAAAAAGATAATAATGAAAACTCGTGACTCTCTCCAGAACCTTGACACAGCTTGGCCCTGATTGGCCAAAGAGTCAAACAATTCACATCAGAAACCCAATGAAACAATCACCTGTGGGTAAACAATCTCCAAACTCATTCCACTTGACCAAAACACAGGGGAAGCAAATCAGATAATATTGTTTTCCTTTTTCTCTCAGGCTTCTCAGCTTCTCAGGAGAAAAATCGTGGGCGAAGGGGTTTTTTCAGAGAATGTGAATGCCACATGATGGGACAATCTTGGTGTCATTTTTCCTTTCAAAGATGTAACAGGAATGTATTAAATCAATAAAAAAAAGAAGGTTTCCAGAAGCTGACTAGTTAAAGGATGCCTTGCATTGATCTGTTGGAATTAGTTCCTGGTGTAAGAGGGGAAAGAGGACAGGTGGGTTTTATGTCTGCTGGAACCAGAGGACAGGAATTCTGTGCCTTCTGTAATCCTGCCAACAGGCCTTAGAGACAAGATGGGTATTTTACACTCTAATTCCAAACCTCTCTCTTCTCCCCACTCCATTTTCCTCTTGAGATCTCTTCTGGCACATGAGAGCAGGGAAAACTGTTGTCTGTGGCAGCCCATATTTCTGTAAAAATAGAAGCTACACCTGACAGCATCATGAGTGACATCAGTTATGGGATCTCAGGCAGAATGTTCATGTGACCCTTGGAACCTGTTACTCCCTCCTATACAGAGCTGGGTTTTCTTCCTGGGGTGTGGAAGGTCAAAATATCTCAATGTGTGGGTGCTGAGGCAGATTGGTGAGATGGGGAAACATTTTGAAGGGAAAAGATTTATTTTTGTAGATTGTTAAGACTGGAAAACATCTTTGACATCACCAAGTCTAGCCATTAGCCCAGCACTACCAAAGCATATTATTTCCAAATGTCAAATCCACACATCTCTTCAGCACATCTGTGTTACCCCCACACCACTTCTATTTCCCTCACAGGGCTCCTTCTTCTCCATCAATTTTATAATTAATTGTATTATCTATCAGATCACAATTAACCTTTCTTTTTTTCTTTTTGCAAGAAGATAAAAATTTCTTATCAACTTTGTGAAGATATGGTCTACTTCATGCCATCTCTGCATCACAGGATGTATATTTTCCTTCCCAATGAAATACCAGACTTGCTCTTTTTTTCATCCTCTTGTTTTGAATGATTTACAGATCTTTCTTTTGTTGTTGTTAGCTCACTTTTATTCACTATCTACATTAAACTCCCTGATTTTATTCCTCCATAGTTGCACTTTCCCTTTATTGTTTCATTAAATTTGCAGCCTCCCTCCTACTTTATGTGCAATTTTTGTTTTTCCTTGCTCAAATATTCAGGCTTTTAAAGCATTCCTGGTACAACCACCTTGGTCTCCTGCCTTGTTTTTTTCCCTGTGACACTGAGGTTTGCTGATATGGATTTGATGGACTCTTTCAGCAAGAGCCAATATTTATTTCATTGCTACTGAGCCTGTTTACCAAGGAAGCAGCATTATTTCACATTTGTTGCCCACTTTGTCAAGCCTGTTTCTATTTTGCTGTTTCTACTCCTTCACTTCTTTAATAAAGTGACAGTTACTGCCACTAATATTTCCTGGGAGAAGTTACCTTTCACCTTTAGATTTTTAGCATTTTTGCCCCTGTATTTTTTTTTTTCTTCCCTTTCTGAAATTTAAAAAAAAAAAAAAAAGACTGAAAATTTCAGCCCTCCCTAGGTCATATGCTGCTGCATTTCTTCTCCAATAAATATTCACATCCCCTGGGACTCACATGATCTTGTTCTCTCCTCCAGCTGCAACTCCCTCTTTTCCCTACACCAAAACTGCACTGTAGAATTCAATTGTTGGGTTTTTTGGGTCATTTGCCGCCATATTCCTTCAAAATTGGTCTGAAATGATCCTGGTATTACACTTAGCGTTTTGTTGTGTGTGAAATGGAACAGACCCCACACCAAAAAAATATTATTATTAGCCCATCTAAGTGTAATGTGGAAGTTAATTAACTCACACTCATAATCCATGCTGATGAAACTCAGTTATAATTACATTAAAACTGTTATATAAGGAAGCTTTCCAGCATCCTCCCTTCTTCTCTGGTCCTGCCAACATCCCTCTGCACCCAGGGGCTAACAGATTCCAGTCCCTTCAGCACAAGGTTATGAAGGTTGTCACCATCCTGAGAACTTTCCTGGATGATTTGTGATGTTCCTGGTGCTGTTTTTACCTCCCCACTCTTGGGTGCATTCCCCAGGGGTATTTCCACCCATCCCTTTCCCATCCCACCACACCTGCAGGGACTCACAGCTCCTTCCAAACTCCAGGAACCACGGCAGGAATCCTCCTGCTCTGCAGGAATTTCCATTCCCCAGCAAGCAATGCCCACTCCTGGGCTGCTGCTTTTATATTCCTGCCTGCCTCCTGGAAAGTCACACAGAGGGAGAAACGTGTTTGCAAACAGAACTTCAGGTAGCTGATACCTCCCCCCAGCACAAAAGCTCCCTTCTTCTCTGGTCCTGCCAACATCCCTCTGCACCCAGGGGTTGTCAGATTCCAGTCCCTTCAGCACAATCAGTGGAGGGTTATGAAGAGTTGTCACCATCCTGAGAACTTTCCTGGATGGTTTGTGATGTTCCTGGTGCTGTTTTTACCTCCCCACTCTTGGGTCCTCCCCCACCAGGGGTATTTCCCTCCCTTTGCCATCCCACCACACATGCAGGGATTCACAGCTCCTTCCAAACTCCAGGAATCCTCCTGCTCTGCAGGAATTTCCATTCCCCAGCAAGCAATGCCCACTCCTGGGCTGCTGCTTTTATATTCCTGCCTGCCTCCTGGAAAGTCACACAGAGGGAGAAACGTGTTTGCAAACAGAACTTCAGGTAGCTGATACCTCCCCCCAGCACAAAAGCTGGCAGAGAAGTGATTGCTGCAGGGAGGGATGTTCAGAGGCTTCCCAAACTTTGATGCCCTGTGATTTGCAACTCTCTGTAGCTGGAACTTGCAGCCTTGTCTCTGCTGCACAATCCTTCAGGGGATGCAAACCTGTCGAAAGGCTCTTGCTGATTTCTGTGGGGTTTTGACCAGATCCTCACTGAACTTTGTAGACGACTTCAAGTGAGCTAAAACTTCACACATCCTTCTTTACCCCATGCAGTGGCCGACTGCTCTAAAGTTTCCTGGTTCTCAGCTTGCTGAGAAATTGAAGAAATTGTGTCACCTTGCCTGACTGAGTGCTGTCCTTCCCTTTTAGCTCCCTGCTAGGTATTTCATATGTTAGATGAAAATATTTGCCACGTTAGTGAACACATCTCAGTGTCTGAGTGGGATCCCATGGGATTCTGATCCTGCATGCAACCTTGGGCACTGCTGAAAGACAGAGAATAAATAATCACAGCACAAAATATGACTGGTTTTGCAGCTGTAAACTGCTCTCAGTCTGGTCACTTCAAGCTTCATGAAATGTGCCATACAAACTGTCTGGAATTGGTTTTGGCTTCCTCCAAAACTGAAGGCTTGAGGGTTGGGGGTTTCCTATTGAAAGGAAAAATGATAAATCACAGGGACAGGACAAACTTGTGCCTGGTGTGAACTTTTAGGATCTTCTGTGGAAATCCTACAACCCACCAGAATAATTCAGCTGCAGGAATATCAATGTCATTAACATCCTACTTATGTGACAATTAATTTTGCTTGCTCTGTCCTTGCTGATTGTAGCACTGTTGAAAGACAGAGAATAAATAATCACAGCACAAAATAGGGGATATGACTGATTTTGCAGTCTGGTCACTTCAAGCTTCATGAAATGTGCCATACAAACTATCTGGAATTAGTTTTGGCTTCCTCCAAAGCTGGATGTCTGAAGGCTTGAAAGTTGGGGGGTTCCTATTGAAAGGAAAAATGATAGATCACAGGGACGGGACATACCTGTGCCTGGTATGAACTTTTAGGATCTTCTGTGGAAATCCTACAACCCACCAGAATAATTCAGCTGCAGGAATATCAATGTCATTAACATCCTACTTATGTGATAATTAATTTTCCTTGCTCTGTCCTTGCTGATTGTAGCACTGTTGAAAGACAGAGAATAAATAATCACAGCACAAAGTATGACTGATATTGCAGCTGTAAGCTGCTCTCAGTCTGGTCACTTCAAGCTTCATGAAATGTGCCATACAAACTGTCTGGAATTGGTTTTGGCTTCCTCCAAAGCCAAACGATGTCTGAAGATTTGAGAATTGTGGATTTTTCTATTGAAAGAAAAAATGATAGATCACAGGGACAAACCTGTGCCTGGTATGAACTTTTAGAATCTCCTGTGATAATCCTTTGAGCATCACAGGAAAATGTCAGAATAATTCAGCTGCAGGAATATCAACATCATTAACATCCTACTTATCTGACAATTAATTTTCCTCGCTGATTGTAACTCCAAGCACAGGACACTCACCACACATGTGTGGGCAATGCAAAGCATTGCACAAGGAATGGAAGGGGAAAATATAATCTTGCTGTTGATGTGGCTTCAGATGAAGTTCAGATTGCTCTGGGAAGTGGATTTCAACGTGCTGAGAGGCAACCTCAGGTGGGAAGGATGGAGGGGAACCCCTCGGCCATGGAGAAAGAATGTGCAGAGAAACCTCAATTAAATTAAAAAGCTCCATCAAGTCATGCTTGCAGGCAGGAACAGCTGGAGCTGGCTGCACCACTAATTTGAAAAGGGTCAGTGGCCAGCACTAGGTCTGGGGGAGAGACATTTGTAGACACAGATAAGGAATGATCATCACCCTGATTTCAAACAAGGTGAAAACAGCAATTAAAACACTTTATAGTGCTGGAACTGGGAGGAACAGAATCCACTGCCCAAAGCCATGGCCCACCCAGCAGCTGGGATGTGTGACCTGAGAACACATTCTCTCCTCAGTTTAGTTATCCAGGGATTAAATATCTATTTTTCTCAACTCCTTCTGCAGTCAAAGCTGGGAAATATGGTAGTTTGTTCCTCATACTTTAAGCTGAGGTTTCTTCCTCCCCATTCATGGGTGTTCCCAGGATAAATTCATCCTACTCTTCCCACCATTTTCTCCCTCCTTCCTGGTCCCCAGGTCATTTTCCTGTGATGCTCAAAGGCATAGCTGGTGTTCTACTTTTGCCTGTCAACACTTATGGCCGCCTCTGTCATGTCCCAAAATGACACCTTAACCTCTCACAAACTTCAGCTTTAGGGGACTCAGGATGAGGCAGGAGCCTTCCCCTCATTATTGTATTTGCTGGGAATGTCCCAACAAAGGCAGGAATGAGGAATCTGTCTCCGTGTTCTCAGAAGGCTAATTTATTATTTTATGATACTATATTATATTAAAGAATGCTATACTAAACTCTAGTAAAGAATACAGCAAGGATACAGAAAAAAGGCTAAAAAGATAATAATGAAAACTCGTGACCCCTTCCAGAGTCTCGACACAGCTTGGCCCTGATTGGCCAAAGAGTCAAAACAACTCACATGAAACCAATGAAACAATCACCTGTAGGTAAACAATCTCCAAACACATTCCACATGTGAGCACAACACAGGAGAAGCAAATGAGAGAACGATTGTTTTCCTTTTCTCTGAGGCTTCTCAGCTTCCCAGGAGAAAAATCCTGGGTGAAAGGATTTTTCTAGAGAATGTGAATGCTACACCTCATTGCTGTGGAAAAATGGGGAAAAGCCTCCACTTCAATAAATCATCTTCACTGATACTCTGTGTGCAACGGGAGAGAGGAGTTTGATTCAGGTGGAGGAAAACTCAAGATTTGGGTCTCCACAGCCCAGGAGACTCTCCCGAACTGTTTTATGGATGGAGGAAAGAAGGAGCTGCTGCATTTTAAAGTAAACCAGCAGCAGCTCTGCCTTTGTGGCTGCAGAGAGCCTCAGGCTGTGTGGGAACTGCTGAGGGATAAATGGATGCTCGGGGTAGGTTAACTAAAGAGCAGGGGGATTTCTGGTTAGGAACTGCTCAGCTTTGCCATGACCAAAGATCTTCTGAACATGCCAGTACAGGGGGAAAATAAAATGGTACCTGTGCAGCTGAGGAACCTCTGGGATCAGGTGATGGATGAGTGGGGATTTTCAGGTTGGCTGTTTCAGAGTTAGGTGCCCAAATTCCCTTTAAATCCCCCTTTAGGTTTGTAAATCCTTTGTGAATGCTCTGGGTAAATAGGATTGCTGCCAAGAAATACCTGGATCGTGTCAGCCATTCCTCTCCTCCAGAAATTAATCCTGCAAAAGAGTCAGGGCTGGTGAGGCTGTGCTGAGCCCCACACACTGGCAGTAGGAGGATGGAGCAGCAGAGCTGCTGCCTGGACACTGCTCTTGGAAATAAGGGAAAAGGGAGGGAAAAATGAGATTTAGGCCTCCCAAGCTAAAATGAATCCCACAGTAAACCAGGTAAGGGCAAAGAGAGGGCAAAACCCTGGTTTTGTCACACCACCAGGGTGCTGAGATCTGCCTGGTGTTGGAGTCCTGGTTCCACCACAAGGGGATGGATCCTCAGTGAAATTCATTCCTTTAGCTCAGGAATGCCCAGCAGTAGCCAGGGTCCCTGGTTCTCCCTCCTGCCACAGGGAAATGGGCAGAGATAAAGGAGAGTTAACCTCACACCAGGGCAGCTTCCCCAGCCCCAGCACCCCTCATTTTCTTCCCTTTTTCTTTCCCCATTTACATTTTTCATTCATTTACACGTGATGTTAATCTTTCCTTAATCTCCAATTCCTTGGTGTGTGTGTGGGGGATGAATTCCATTTGTTTTTGTTCCACTCTATCAGACACAGTAGCTATAAGATTAAATGATAACTGTGGACCTAATAATAAAAATACAATATAATGTAATGAAAGTAATGTAGATCTAATCCTCTATTTTATTGCATCCTGAGTGCCTTTGGTGCTATTATTTTTTTTTCTTCCCTATGTCTCCGTCTTTGACTTAGCTGCATCTTTTCAAGGAAGCAAAGGCATTTGTAAAGATTATGGTATTATTCTGTTGAGAACAGCCTTGCTGTGGGGCACCTTTAATTACAAACTACTATCACTGCTTATAGGGCTGTGTGTTTCTATGTGTGCAAAGCAGATATTCCAAGCCCCCAAAGCAGCTCAGGCAGCTGCCCAGGGAAACTTTTGCTGCCTCCTCCTTTATTTTTCCTGCTTTTTGGTGCAGTTCCTACACACACACACTCTTTTTTTTCTTTCTTTCTTGTTATTTTTATTGTTTTAATCCTTGTTTAGAGAGAAACTTCAGAAGTGTTTAAAGCAGGAGTGAAAAGCCCCAGTCTGGTTTCATCTGTGGCCCTGCTCTTTGGGCAGAGAGGCTTCAGAGGTCTCAGAGGCACAAGGCACTGTGCCCCCCTGACCTGTGCTGCCCTCGCTGTCTGTCTGTCTGTCTGTCTGACGCTGGGGATGTCACACTGAATGCTGAGAGTGGCTCCATCTCCCAGGGCCTCCGAGCAAAGCCAGCCCTTCACAGCAAGGGCGCTCTGAAGGCACTTCAGGTGAGGGCTGGTGTTATGAGCAGAACTGCTGCCCATTTTGTTTAAAAGGTTGCAGAGCTCACAGGTTGGGCCAGTTGCTGCCAGGGTGGAGTTCTAACTGTTTGTTATTGTAATCACCGGTCGTTTTCGTTAACTACCTGTCCTTGGTGGTTAAGAATTCCCTTTTTGTCGGGTGACACCCTGCTGCTTCGGGGAGGATGGCACCCACACAGTGAAGGGGAAGGGACATCGCATGCAAACAACATCGGATCCAGCATGCAATGGGAGAGACCCCTCACCAAACCTAGCCAAAAACCCCTAAAACAACGAGCCAACACAAAAATTGACCAATCAAAGCAATGTCTAGATGTGAGGAATAGAATCTAGTATCTGCTAAGGCCTTTTTACCCCTCACCCTAACCTGAAGGTTGTCAGCTAGACAGAGGACCTCAAATGTTAAACCACATAACTATAGAATTTCCTGATGCTCTCGTGAGGATGGAACCCCCAGCTCTGCCCACAGACCAGTGGACAAAGCCGTGTTCTTCCTCCTGCTCCGAGCCACGAGCCACTCCTGGGAGCAGCAGCGGCGTGAGCGCGGACCTGTGGGTTCTTCCCCCAGAGCTGATCACTTTTAAATAAAGGCATTAAAAAGGAGAATGGTCTCCTGCCCATGTTTATTTCAGCTGGGATGTGGAAACAGCTGGATGAGGGTGTTTGATGGGGTCGCAGCTGGAGTTTGGTGTGTCCAGCTGTGTGGCCTCAGTGAGCGAGGGGAGGAGCAGGTGAAGTGATTTGTTGCCCCTGTGCTCACTGCAGTGATGAACGTCACCCTGCTGCTGGGTTTAACCCTCTGATGGAACCAGGGACTGTGTGCAGCTCAGAGAGCCCCAGAAGGACCCTCACCTTGTATTTTATCAATCTCAGCCCAGGATTTCACAAACCACTTTTAAATGTGGGATAGCTTCCATTTTTCTTCAGTTTCCTGTAGGGGGATAGAACGTAAATAAAGGTAGTATAGAAAGTAATCTTAACCCCTAAAGAGTTGCAGCTGGGTTAATTATTAAAGATTAGGAGCAGGCCTGATGTTAACAGGCCACAGCTATAGCCAGTAAGAAGAGTGGTATAAAAGAGTGGATTGGTGGGAGCTGGAGTCAGTTGGCTGCTGTGAGGCCAAGGAAGAGTCAGTGCCTGGAGGAGCTGCCTACAAGAAACATCAGGGAGGTTTGAAACTCTGGCAATATGGAACCCTTGCAATGTAATAACAATAGAGCTCTTGCACTATAATGACAACAGTTTCCCAATGCTCTTACAGCTTGTTCTCCTCCCCTAGTCCCCCTGGCCCATGACAGATTAAACCTGTTGCTTCAAACACAGGTTCAAGGAAATAACTTAAACAAAAGCTACCATTTTTCTGTGCAGGAAAATAATTCAAATGTAAACAGTTTTTTGGTTTGTTTTTTTTTTTTTTTTGTTTGTTTTTTTTTTTTTTTTTATTCTGCATTGTAAAAACACTAAGCTGTTGATGTGCTCCCCAGAGAGGGGAAAGGAGATATTTTCTACTCTGGACGTCCCAGAACTCACCTGGGATGTGACATAGGCTGCCCTGGCCCAGGAAAGACTTGAGAAACCATTTTAATGTCACATTCATTGGGAGCCCTCTGGAACCATGAGTACTTTTGGCTCCTGTGAATTGGCGTTTGCTGATGCAAACCCAAATTTTGGGGAAAACCTTTGACATTCCCTGAGAGCACATGACCTTAATCTTGGGCTGAGTGCTGCTGCCAGTCTGGCTGCCTCTGTGCATCCCCCTGTAAATCAGCAGGTGGAGAGGGTGCAGTTCAACTGCTCAAACACAGACTCCTACCTGAGTCTTTTTCCTAGAGCATCCCCAATGCCCCTGCAGAGAATCTGGGATTTCCAGTTGGGCTCATGTCACAGATTAGTCCCATGTGAGAATCTCAGGTTGATAACTCAGGTTTTGGCTTTTATATTTTTCAGATTCTGTGCTGATGTAGTGTGCAGTTCTGAGCTCCATATTATGGGATGGTGAGCTCTGTGCACAGAGCAGGGAGACAAAACAATTCCTGCTCCAGCTGGGCACCAAGGACAAATGACCCAAATCTCAGCCCAGGAGCACAAACCCCGTGGGCTGCAGAGAGAAAAACAAGCAGGGTGGGACTGCCGGGGCTAAAGCTGGAATGGGACAATGAACTGCAAGGTGCAAATGGAGCAGAACTGATCCCAGGGAGAGACCCCGGCAGCGCTCGTGCATTTTGGGGCCATTTTGGTTCATCTTGGGTGCAGCCCTGGCTGGGCTCTGGTGCTGCCCAAGGTGCATCCATGGAGGAGATCCTTTGGATAAATCCCTGCTTTATTCTGGAGCTCTGCCCAGCCTCTGCTCTAGCTCAGCCTGCACAAGGCATCAAGGTGACATCAAACCCCATAAAGCTTTGCAGATTTGAGCTTGGTTTTTGCTGGTACCTGAGTTTCCCCTCAATGAACCTCTGTGCTCCCAGCTTTCCCCCTGTGTCTGCTCACCTGTCCAGGCTCTGAGTTCCCCCTGGCATGGGTATTTTCCAACAGAGTGTTCAGGTGCTTGAACAGAGGGAAAACAGATCCTGCAGGTAAGATCCAACTCCTTAGGCACTGTGAGTTCAGATACAGATTTCAGGAACCTGGTCTAGTGGAAGGTGTCACTGCTTGGGCAGGGGGATCTTTAAGATCCCTTCCAATCCAAACCCTTCTCTGATTCTTTGATGTTTCTCTGTCCCACATTAAAACCAGTCTAGCAAGTGTAGCTTGGTGAGCCAGCCATACAATTCAGCCTCCCATTTACTGTCCTGAAAATTATAATTTTTTTCCGTTTTTTTTTTCCTCCTCTGGATAGCTCCAAATTATGGAGCTTCTGGCAGGGGGATGTAAATGCTGTCTGTGAGCTCCTGATGCACCTCCTGTGGTCTCTCCCTGTGGCAGCACCATGCTAGCACAGTTCATGGTGTATCCACAGGGGCACAACCTCCAGCTGCTGGATGTAAAGCCCCATCCCTGCTCTTTGAACTGTTGGAACATCAGCAGAATGCAAATCCCAGCTGCTGGAGGATGCAGTCTCTAGAGGGAGACATGGCCATACCAATTTCAGCCAGGCATTTCCTCCTGGGGAGGTGAGGATTTTGGAGCACCACCCCGTATCCTCAATGACAACTTTGCATCTGGTCTCCATCAACTGCAGGTGCAAAATTTTGGATAATTGTGGAGAATGGCAATTCCTTGGACAGTAAACTCCACTCAGCAAACAGTTTTTGCTTTCTTTTTTCCCTTTCTGCAGAGCAATGCACCCCCCACTCTGGGAAAGTGCTCCTTAAACACAAGAGTAATTTTTCCTGTAGTGACATCCTGAGTGATTTCCTTATCAGTCTCGCACTTGAGTGTTGATGTCACCTGTCCTGCTCAGTGCTGCTGTCTCCAAGCTGCTGTCAGAACACAAGGAGGCACTGAAGCAGAAGGTGCAAGGCCCTGGATTGATGGAATTGTCAGGTGAGCTGAGTCGGGTGCCAGGCAATCGCAAACCTCAGCTGTGGCTGTAGCCTGCCTTTGTGGTGATGTTCTGGCACTGGAAAATCACATTAAATGCTGCAATGATGGGGTTTCAGTCTGTCTGCTGTGGTAGGTGTCATGTCTGGAGGGTTTTTTGAGCACGTCTCTGCTCTTGATGCAGCTGGGTGATTCTGTGAGCTGCAACTTCCAGTGACTGCATCAGATTTGCATCTCAGAGCCACAGGAATCCAGCTGTGCAAGATGTGCAGCACATCTTGCTTTCTGCAGGGCTTAGCACAGTTTAGTCCCTACCTCTGGAATTTGTCTGCTTCTGGGAAGGAAACTTTCATCTGTCTCCAGTTTACCACAGTAGCAAAAGTGAAAATTTTATGCTCTACTTGGTCATAGAAGCTCTAGTGACAAAAACTGGATTGGTTGACTTTCAGAGGACTTTGGGGAACATGCAGATTAAAAAAAAAGAGAAAATATCGACATTGTTGAAAGTATATATTTCTGTCAACTCGTACAAAATCATCATTGTAGGGGTAAATGGTGCTGCTGAATGTCCAGTCTGTGGTTTGCACTTGCCAGGGGTGTGGGGGGACAGAATAACAGACCCTTCTCCAAGCACAATTCCTATCAACAATCCCCTGGATTTACCAGGTCAGGATTTAACTTCGCTCTCCCTCTGCTGATGTTCTAACCTTGCAGGGCAGGCTAGATCATCTCCATGTGAGGAGATGGATACCTGGACTTGTTCAGACCTTGGAACACCCAGGCAGGAGAAGTTTCTCTCTATAAAATTGACTTTTCAGCTCATGGGAGGAGCTGTGAGATGCTTTTCTCACCCTGTCCTGTATTGAAAGACAGTGTTTTTGTGAAACTCCATAACATGCACCTGTGAGGTACTTCTGCCTTGACCTTTAAATAAAATGGCAATAAAATAACTCTGTACCCCCCTGGATGGATAAAAGCACAAGAAAAGAGCTATAATAAAGGTAAAGCCTGAGTAAAAGATTATTCAGAGCAGACATGGGGTGTGATGTAATGAGAGAGACAGGAAAAGAGCCAGAGAAAAGTGCCCTGAGCATCCCTTGCTCCTGTGCAATGTGCAGAAGGACCCTTAATGACCACAGTGGTTGGGTCTGTGTCTTACATCTCATTTGAAAGGCCATCTCATGCAATTAGCCACCTATTACTGGCGGTTAATTGACATCCAAGAGACATCAGGATTACAGTTGGAGCTAAAAGTCAATTAATGGCTCCTCGCTCTGCTCCAGCCGTGTTAAAGTGCAGGAACAGCCCTGGTCCCAGGGACATGTGATGTGTCCCAGGTCCCCTAGCCAGCAGCTCCCTCCTCTTGCCCTCCTCCCTGGCAGAATCAATTGTTATGATTGATGCTGAATGGCTGTGGTTTCCCATTATTGACAGGTTTCCTCTTGGCTCACGAGGGGTTTCTCCCTCCAGCAGAGAGCTCTTGGTTCAGTCCCAAGAGAAGCTCAAGGTCAGCTGGGAATGGGGCACTTCAGCCCTCAGGTTTGCCAGCTTCAAGGGCTGCACTGGGGCTCTCCTGGCACTCAGTCAGCAGGGCAAAATGACATGAGAAACCCATGCAGGCACTTGGGTTTGGGACAACTGGGATGCACTCATCCCAATGAGGGGTAAAACTCATATTGAGGAAGATCTCTCAGAGCAAAGGTTGACTTGTGTGCCTTACTGCCAGTCACTTCCAAACTTGCCAGTGCTCCATTTCCCTTTGCCAGCAGCAGGAACTGCTCAGAATCAAGGAAGGAATGGTGAAGGGTGAGGGGAGGGTGTACAAGTCAACACAGACATGAATTTGCAGAGGGGTTCCCTCAGACTTGTCATAAACACACAGATCCTTGTTCCCCCTTTACAGTCCAACTTCCCTTCAGCAATTCATACCAAATCCTGACCGTGGCCATGTAAAGTTCTGAACAGTTTTGAGCAGGATATTTATTCTCTGGCTCAGTCCTAATTCCCAGATATTACAAAGCCTCTGACAGAGAAGTCCACCAGATTTTGGAGTTTTGTCTGGGGACAGGGCAAATAGCTCCTGAAGTCTAAATAGGCTCACTTTTCCTCCTTAGGGTAATTTTTCTCAGGTTGGCATTAAAAGCATCCTAAAAATTATGAACATTGAGTACACTGCACTGGGTTTTCCTGTCTTGGTTTGAAATTCCGGTGTCTGCTAAGGAAGGCAGGAGCCTTCCTTGACATGGAAAATGCAAACCTCCTCCTTCCAAATTTTTATAATTTTGTAATTAAGGGCATTTCAGGCAAAGATATGGGAGCAGGAATAACAGTTCTTTAATAGGAAAATTAAAATACAAATGCAATGGTACAAACAAACCAACCCAGTGGCAGAGTGAGAGCAGGAGCTGCCCCTGTGTGCCAGGGGGTGGCACAGCCCCATCCCATGGGGGCTCAGCCCTCCTGCAGTGCCAGCTGTGGCTCTGCTGCAGCAGGGATCCTGCACAAGGGGGGAGTTTTCCTCTGCAGCTCCAGGGCTGCTGCAGATGGGCCTGGGCTCCCTCTGGCAATGCAGGGCAGCAGAAAGCTGCTCCTCTGGCAATGCAGGGGGCAAAGGCTGCTGTGCTGTGCCAGGCTCAGATTGGATCCAGGTAGGAATGCTTGGCTCCTGCCCTGGGCACAGCATCTCCCCATGGGATGCTGGAATTGGATCAGCCCTGCAGGGACACTCCCTGGCCATGGACAGCAGAGATCTCCTGGAGGGAGGGTTGGCTGTGGGAGAGAGAAAGAAAAAACTGCCCCATGGACAGAGAGAACTGCCCCAGCTCTGACAGATGGGGACAGAACACACACCCCCAGCTGCACTTTTAACCTGAGACACTTCTCCACTCTGTGCCTGTAGATCAGAGGCAGAGCTGCCACCCCTCTGTAGGACCAGGGAGAAGGTCAAACCCACCCCACTTTGCAGTGAGGTGACTTTTCCCACTCCTCTGCTGCTTGTGATGCCTCCACAGCAATTTCTATTCCAGTTGCACTCTTGAAATAATTTGGCCACCAGGTGTTCAAAGGCTGTCATTCTTCTGTTCTTCAAGGTCTTTCTCTCCATCATCAGGCACATGCCTGGAATCCCTGCTGCTCTGACTCTGGCCACAGCAAGGACACAAACTGTGCTCCCTATTTTTGTCCTGAAAAGGTAAATGAAGATAAACAAATCAATAAACAGTGGCAGCTGGTGAGCTGCCCTCACCTAGAAGATGCAGTTGTGTCTGTGTGTTATTAAAAACACATCAGAATGCAAACAACATGAATGAAGAAATCCAACACAAGCCAAAATAAAAGCACCAAGCCTTTGGTTTGCACCTTTTCCAGTGGGGAAGGCACCATGCAGATTGATAGCATTTTAAATTGGGTTGGTCATGGATGAAGAAGGATTTTAAATGGGATCAATTTGTTTTCTTCTTCTGAAAGACAGTGTCTGCTCCTAGAACAACTTGTCAGGTGAAGAAGAAAAATAAACTCAGCATGAGATTTCTCCCCATTAATTAGATTTTGGGAAAGAGGTGGGCTTGGAAATTTGGGTTGTGCATGTTTTTACCTCTTTTTATTTTATTATGGGGCAGGAACCATCACTTTTATATGAGGTCTGTACAGGACCTGATAGATTGAAGGGCCAAGAAATCTGCAAAATACAGAGAAAACTGAGAATTTTCTTAATTGCCACAGAATCAAAGGATGGTTTGG
This sequence comes from Calcarius lapponicus, assembly GCA_039654755.1. Lineage (NCBI taxonomy): Eukaryota > Metazoa > Chordata > Aves > Passeriformes > Fringillidae > Calcarius > Calcarius lapponicus. The sequence continues at coordinate 16,331,051 of CM077463.1, forward strand.
GTTGGAAGTGACATTAAAGATCACCCAGTTCCAACCCCTTGCTGTAGACACCTCCCACCAGCCCACAGTGCTCAAATTCTGACAAATTCTGGCAGTTCCTTACAAGGTGAGGGTGGTTTGGTTCGTGTCAGCTGTCTGTGTCCATCAGCTCTTTATCAGCGGTGGGCTCCCTTATCAGGGGAGGGCAGAGCTGGGAACAGAATGGCTGCAGATCCACAGCCTTGGGTGTCACTTCATTTCCCTGCTCCAGGCAGCCCACACAGCCACAGCCATCGTTAATGTGCTATGAATCTAATTATTGTCATCTCTCCTGCAGACATCCCCAAGCATTTGAAAGGGCTGTCATCAAAAAAAAAAAAAAAAAACAAACCAACCCAGTTCTGGGTTCTGCTGCTATGAATGGAGAGACAGCAGCTTTGTCATTCCCACTTGTGCATCCATCTAGTGAGTCTAAAAATATTGGGAATTAAATAGTAGTTAAACAACTCCATTGCTAAAAGCATTTTTAGCTTTGTTCTCTTTAAAAAAAAAAGTAAATTCCTTTTCAAAGAGCCACTATGAGGGTCCTCTCCACGAATGGAGAGGAGAGCAGGAGATTTATCCAAGTGTCGTCAGAGTTTTAAAGGTCTTAAAATATAAGTCCTTTACACACTAGTGGAGAAGCTGGAGTGACTCTTATTTTAGGCCAGCCTAACTATGAGCACAACTTTTCTTCTGGGGATTTGAAGAGGGCAGGTTCTGCTGCCTTATCTCCTGAATTTTGGAGAGGCTGCCTGGTCATGTAGTGGACAGTGGTTTGCATTTAGAACCTTCTCCTCCCAGTGCTGCCTGTGGAACTTGGCTGTTGTTTTGTGTTGGTTCCTCTGGGATGGATTATTCTCTGGGGATGAATGCATTGCAGATGGGCTGTGGCACGACAGAAGGCTCAGAAACACAGACAAGCTCTCCCTTGGAGGTAAACTCAGTTTCAGTGTGAAATGTTGCTTGCAAAATTTAGGGGTCCTGTCAAGAGAAAAGAGATAATTTCACTGTGAAAGATGGCAGCCACCACTCCCAGTTCACCCAGTTTCCCAGTGCAGAGGCTGTGCTGGGCTCTGGATGAAGGCCAAGCCCCAGCTGGGAGCTCTCACTCCCCTCTTCCCCAGCATTCCCTTGTCTGGGAGGGTCACTTAAACCTGACAGGACTTCCTGGTGAATTATCTCATCACTGCCAAATAATCCTGTTTGCCTGATGGGGCTTCCTCACAAACAGCCCCCCATGGACTATTCCCCCATCTCTGGCTCTTCCATGCATCTTCTCCTAATGACAAGCACTCCATTTGGGGCCTGCTTTCCCAGCAGCCTGATGGATGCCACGTGTGGATTGATTTCCAGCTGGAGTCACATCCTCCTCCTCCTCTTCCTCCTCCTCCTTCTCCTCCTCCTCCCCCCCACCACATCTGAGGATTGCAATGCTGTCCACTGACACCTCGGGTTGCTTCTCTTCCCTCTGATACTGGACATTGAACCACCCTTAAATGCTGATGGATCATGGCCCAATGCCTCTGTTTGGTTAATTCTTCACCTCTGCCACCTTATTTATAATTTTAATCTTATATATTAATTTATAATGAATAGCTACATCTATTCCAGCAGATATAATGTGCAGGCTCTGCTCTTCTTGCTGCTGGCACAGCCTGGGTTCTGTGCCAGGATCTCTCTTATCCCTGATAACACATTCCCCACCTGTCCTACCCCTGGAACACCTCCCTGTCCAATGCCCAGGACTGGGCTATTCAGCATCAGTCAAAAATCAGGAAGATGCCAGCAATGAAAGCACAGGGCTGTACTCAATTCCTACATAAATAAATCCTGACCCATTCTCACTGCTGCTGAAAAGCTCAGGAATGGCCTGGTGGGAATCTAACTCCCAGGAAGGCTTCTGAGTTTAGGCTCAGCAGCAAGAGCTGTGTCCAGACAGGGAACAGCTCACTCTGGACATGCTCTTATCACCAGCAGGATGTGCCCATACTCTGGAGACTGCTCCAGGCAGGCAGGGACAGACATGCACATGCTTGATTGAAATGAATCAGTTCCTCAGCCAAAGCAGCACTGGTCAGCTCTTTATTTTTTGGCAGTTTATGGCAAGATTCCTGCTGTTGAAGATGGACTGACACCTTACAATTTAAAGAACATGGAAAAATCCAGTTTCAGGCTCACAGAGTAGAAAACACCTGCAAGCTTGGGATCTGCAGCAGCACCAGAGGGGTGGAGGCACATACACATTATGTCTACAAGTGTGCAGGCTCTCTAATTAACTCTTTGGAGGGTCCCTGAGAGGCACAAAATCCCCCTTCAATAATGGAACTTATTCAATATTTAATTGGATGCTAATAATTAAAATATACCTCCTTTCAGCCCAAACCTTCTGAGCACACACGAGCTGCCACCGTAATTACGGAGCCGCGCTGATCGCTTCATTTCCGTGGGCCTTGCTTTGGGAGAGGCAGCACTAAGGGTGTGAGACACGGCAGCACTGCACAATTCCTGGCAAAAGATGCCTCTGCAGCTCATGGGAACAGGCATCCATCACTTCTCCCTGACTTTTCCAGCCTTTTCTCTGCACCTGTATACAAATAACTGATGTGAGGGATCAGGGAGAGCTGATGCCACGAAGAGAGGAGCAGCCACATCTGCTGCTGCTGGAACCTTCACCTGACAGAGCATGAGCTCAGGGAACTTTGTTGGTGCGGTTTTTTGCTCTGTTTGATGGGGTTTGTTTTGGTTTAGCAGCAATTGGAGAGATTCTTATAGGGCATTTTCAGATCAACATCTGTAATGAGGCCAGGTTCAGACTACCAGACTGTGACCGTGTTCACAGGGGTTTTTGGTTGAGGGAAGAGACAAGGATCTGACTCCATGTTTCAGAAGGCTTGATTTATTATTTTATGATATATATTAAAATTATACTAAAAGAATAGAAGAAAAGGTTTCATCAGAAGGCTAGCTAAGAGTAGAGTAAGAAAGAATGATAACAAAGGTTTGTGGCTCAGACTCTCTGAGCCAGCTGGGCTGTGATTTACCATTAATTAGAAACATCCAAGATGGGCCAGTCACAGATGCACCTGTTGCATTCCACAGCAGCAGATAACCATTGTTTACATTTTGTTCCTGAGGCCTCTCAGCTTCTCAAGAGGAAAAATCCTAAGGAAAGGATTTTTCATAAAAGATGTCTGCGACACCAGACTGAGCTGAATAAATCAAGCACTACTTCCAAGGTGGAAGCCAAATTGGGAAATTTTTTTTGCTCCTCTATGGTCTTTCTATGGACACTTTGGGAGAGGTGTGAAACATTCAAATGGAGGGAACAGAAAGATTCAAGATGTGAAAACTCAGAACCTGGGGGTTCCTGTAAAATCAGTGAGAGCTGGATTGGCCTTGCAGCTGTTTGTCTGAGAGAGATGGAATGGTGTGCTGCTGCTGCTATTATTATTATTATTATTATTATTATTATTATTATTATTATTATTATTAAGAGCTGGATTAGCCTTGCAGCTGTTTGTCTGAGAGAGATGGAATGGTGTGCTACTGATATTATTATTATTATTATTATCATCATCATCATCATTATTAATGTCCCACTTGAACTTAATGTAGTTTTTAGTTAAAGGAAATCCAAGGAAGTGTGCTGGTCCATTAGTTCACTGTCTCAAGGATGACCCCAGGGATCAATAACAGGAGAATTCACTACACCTTAGCAGACAGGGCTCTTTAATCTGACCAAGCCTGAGGGACTTTTCCCCCCTTTTTCTGCCAATGTTATCTTAGTGCAGAGGTTACAAGAACTCCTAAACTGGCAAAATTATTGCCTGTGAAGACACACACATGTTCACTGCCTAAGGAGAAAGAGGTGCCATGTGCTTAACTTCCCAAAGGCTATGCCCACCCTGCTCTCTGTCCAGAAGATGATTTTTATGGATTTTCCTGCAACTTCACAGCTGTTCCTGCTTTGCCATAGCCCTTCTGCAATGTTTGGGGTTAGGCTAAGCAGAGATTTAATTCCCTTCCTGCCAGGAGATCCTCTGGCCCTTTTTACCCTTGGGAATCCCTTGGGAAGAACCTTACTCAGCTCCCTGAACTGGAGGGTGTGCTGCTGGTTTACAGCAACTCTTCAAAGCCAGGAGCCCTTTAAAGTGCCCTCAAATCTGGCATTGGGACAGCAGACCTGGAGCTGAGATCAAAGGTGGTTTTTTAGTCTAATTTATCCTTAAGAGTTTGCCACTTCTATCCCCAGACCACCAGAGAATGAACCCCTGGATCAACACTGGACTGGCATTAGAAAGGAACAGGGAATTGTCACAGAAATGGGCTGTTCAAGCTGTGTTTTCCCTACTTTTCTCCTTGGCATGGACACCAGGGATGTCATTAAAGCTTCCTGTCCTGCTTCAGACTCAGTTATTTCCCAAATCTTTATGCACACAGAAATACTCTGCCTCTGCTGGGCTGTTGCTCCAGTGAGCCTTCAAGAGGAATTCCTCTATCAGATCATGTCAAATCATGGAATAAAGGATGGTTTTCCTTCAGAGGGGACTGGGTAGATCCATCCATTCATTACAAGGCAGGACAAACCTATCTGGAATGCTGGGAATAACCCAAATTACATCATTCACTCTTCCTCTTGGACCTTGCAGCTGTGAGGAGCAGCTTTCCCCTCTGCAAAGCTGCCACTTTGCCTCCTCACATGCACCCTTCATGATTTTTTGGTGGGTGAAACCTTGTCCTGTTCTTGTCCTGTTTATCTGCATTTTCCCATCATCTCTCAGCCAGAAATCATCTGACACTGACCATCTGCCAAGCTCTGTGTGCACACCCTGCTTGGGGTTTTTCATGCACACAGGAGCAACTTTGCAGAGAGAGGCTCTGGGGCCCACCTAAGTTAATTTAAGAAAGGAAAATCTGGTTTGCAATTTCTTTTTTCCCTTCTTTTCCCTCTTCATTTGCCCTTGACTGGCTCAGCTCCTCTGTCACCAGTTTGCTGTCTGGCCAGGGCACGCTGCCAGGAATCCCTTGCCAGCCCTGAATAATAAATACCAGCTAAGTGATGGACTAATGCCAGGGTGAGCTGCTCAGAAATATTCCCCATAGGTCCCAGATCAATAACACTTAGCTCTTGTTCTGTGATGGAAGACAAGCAAAAAACCCACATCATCTCCCCAGGAGCACACGGGAGGAGCCTGCAAAGAAACCCATTTACCCCTCCTCAGGTCCCCAGGCATCCACACGTGCTTTGAAGGCCAGAGCTCAGGTGTGAGTTTCTGTCTGGAAATGTTTAGATGGGACATGATCAGCCAGGGCATGGCTGATTCCAGGAAGGGAGAGATGCCAGAGGAGAAATTTGTGTTTTTGGAGTGAGGGGCTTACCTCCACCAACATGACCAGGGCAACAGAGTGGTCATGTGTTGGGGTGTCACTCACTCAGGGGTCACCAAATGAGGATGAGGGAGGAGATTAAAATCTTGACTCCATGTTTCAGAAGGCTGATTTATTATTTTATGATATATATTATATTAAAAGAAAATGATATGTTAAAACTACACTAAAGAAAGAGAAAGGAGACATCAGAAAGCTAGAAAAGAATGAATAATAAAATCTTGTGACTGCTCAACACTGGGATGGGTCATCAATTAAAAACAATCCACATGAGACCAGTCAAAGATGCACCTGCTGGTAAACCATCTCCAGACCACCTTCCACAGCCATCAGATAGTTATTGTTTACATTTCTTTTCTGAGGTTTCTCAGCTTCTCAGGAGAAAAATCCTAGCGAAAGGATTTTTCATAAAATATGTCAGTGACAATCATGAGCACCTTGGATGTATCCAAACTTCCAGAGGTTCTCCAGAGTGCTGGGATGTACTCAAAAATTTGACAACATCCCTTTGGTTCAGCAGCTTTAGTCAAAAGATGGATTTGTCTGAGTTATCAGAGTTACCATTCAGCATCCTGGATTCTCTTGACCCTGTGAATCAGGGCATGGCACTCCAAACTGGGGCTCTGCCAGTGACAGAATTAATATGGATTTGTAATAACTCAGCAACCTTCCCAAAAGATGCTTTAGCACCTTGGCTGTGTGGTTTTGTCCCCCTCTTCCACAGGTGCACCACCTTCTCCTGGCCATGGATCTCTCTGCTTCTGCATTTTTGATGAAACCAGCCTCAGAGAGCTCCTCAGCACTGGCTGGGAGTTTAACATGCCAGGCAGATCTCTGAAATCTGATGGCTTTTAAATTACTCAAGTGCTGGAAAATAATACATTGCTCTTCCTGACAGGTTAATTGGAAAAGCCTGTGCCCCAGTCAGTGGGAGAAGCTGCTGGAAGGCCCTGGGGTGAGGGATGGATGCTGGCCAGTGACAGGAGGAGTGTGGCAGCCCAGCCCAAAAGCACTTTCAGGTTTTAGCGCTATAATTCTCCTTTCCAGAGGGAGCATGGAGCTCTTCTAGTCCCTCTCCATAGTCTTGAGAAGACTTGTGTCCCACAAGGGAGGTAAATCCTTCTTCTCTGTGTGGGTTCAAGGTTTAAATCACTTTGGGGTTGGCTGGAATTGCCAACACCCCTGGAGCTCAAAGGGAATATTGGGATTTCTCACTTTTGGGGCAGGAGCTGGAAGCATGGGGGGGATATCCACAAAAGGAGTGCTGAGATTTTGGTTCTCAGTCACAGACTGAGGTGTCCAAGAGGTGAATTTACAAACATTCTTCAGGTATGCAAATCCAGTCACCCAAATTCAAATTTCTGCCCCAGGAACACTGAAAATCTGGGATCAGGAAGCAGGGCCCTGAGAGGCTCAGTGCTCTGTCAGTCTAAATAACATAATCCCTCTCCACATGCAACATCTGATGGGAAAGGCTGATTCTTTTTGTGGAGCTGTGTTCAGTTGCCTAGAAAGATTCTGTTTATTTTATTCTATTTTATTTTATGTAATTTCATTTCATTTTTTTGTTTTTTATCTTATTGTAGTTATTTTAATTTATTTATTTTATTTCATTTTTAATATTTTATTTTATTTCCATTTTATGTCATTTCATTTCATTTCATTTTTTGTTTCTCTTATTTTAGTTTTTCTATTTTATTTTATGTTATTTTAGCATTTTATGTAATTTCATTTCATTTTTTAATTTTTAATCTTATTTTAGTTATTTCATTTTGCTTTATTTTATTTCACTTTTAATATTTTATTTTAATATTTTATTTTATTTTTATTTGATGTAATTTCATTTCATTTTTAATCTTATTTTAGTATTTTATTTTATTTTATTTTTAAATTTATTTATTTTACTTTTTATCTCTTTCAATGCTCCTCTGTTGGAACCCTCTGATGGAAAACCAGATGTCGAAGCACCAGCACCAATCCCTGATTAGAGACAGAGCCATTCCCTTGGAATTCCAGGAGTCAGGAAGCAGTAGAGATGTGTGTTGTGTTCCCCACATGGCTGGCAGGATCTCAGGCACCCATGGTGAAGGAATTGTGCCCATTCATTTCACTTATTACCATTTTCCTCACTTAACCCTTCCCATCTCAGGACTCTTCCAAAAATCTTTGAGTTTTATTGAGCACGAACATGAAGGAGAATTTAGGTTGAAACCCTTGGCTGACAAATAGACCAGAAGTTTATTTCTGCAGGGACAACAACATCAAAAAGGGGAAGTTTTGCTCCTTTAGGGTTATGGTGGCAAAGTATGAATTACTGAGCACATCAAAAATGCCACATTTATGATGTTTATGTGCCATATATGTGTCATATATAACAAAAATGACACGTTTGCCATGTTTAGGTGCTGTGGCCAAGAGCAGCAGTGATGGAGCAGATGAACCAGTGCCTTTCTCATCCACCCACCTGTGGATGAGCCTTCCTTGCACATCCCAGAGGTAAGGAGGTGAAATTGCCTGCATTTATCCCTGTCTGCACCACTGCCTGGGGAAGATGCGTTGTATTGAAATAAAAACCAAGGCAAAGCCTGGATAAATTCCTCTTTGGTGTGGCAGCATCCCACAGCCTGCAGATCGGAGTGAGGCACAGAGGAAAGGGCAACCCACACACAAGTGGAAATAGAGCTGCTTTTGTTAAAACCTAGCAGGACATGAATTTTTCTCTTCAGTTCCTTTCCTGGACTGGCAGGGTGAAGGCTGAGTAGAAGCTTAGGTGGAGGTAGGACAGAAAGAAAGTTTTAGGGTGGGAGCTATAATTTGTTTAGTTGAAATCAACCATCTTAGACTAAGTTTCTGTTATTCTGCTCATTCTAATCTGCCTTGAATTCATTCATAGACTAGTCCTAGGGTAAGGAGGAGGATAAGTGAGGAGGTTCAGGTTGTCCCTGAAGAGACTTCCTCCCACTGAAATGTCTCAGGGGATCACAGGAGGTGAGGGCAGGGATAGGATCAGCCTCTTTTCCTTTTTTTTTTTTTTTTTGTTTTGGCAGGGATTTTTTTCACCTTGTCACCAGGCTGAGGTGTCTTTCTGTGGCATTCACATTCTCTGAAAAATCCCTTCACCCAGGATTTTTCTCCTGGGAAGCTGAGAAGCCTCAGAGAAAAAGGAAAACAATTCTTATCTCATTTGCTTCTCCTGTGTTGTGCTGATGTGGAATGTGTTTGGAGATTGTTTACCCACAGGTGATTGTTTCATTGGATTCTGCTGTGAATTGTTTTGACTCTTTGGCCAATCAGTGCCAAGCTGTGTCAGGACTCTGGAGAGAGTCACAAGTTTTCATTATTATCTTTTTAGCCTTCTGTCTGTATCCTTTCTGTATTCTTCAGTATAGTTTAGTTTAGTATTCTTTAATATAATACAGTATCATAAAATAATAAATTATCCTTCTGAGAACATGGAGTCAGATTCATCATTCCTAACTCATCAGGGCACCCTGCAAATACAGGAGCTGCCCTGCACACGTTCCCTGTCTCAGTGATTTCCATCTGTGTGCCTTGCCTGGGAGATGTCACCTCAGAGCCTGCTCCCCACCAGGCACAGGGAGCAGGCAGAGAGACAGGAGGAAATATGGAAATATGAGCTTTGTTTGTTTAACATGGAGAAGCAAGGACAGGGATTAAAAGGATTTAAGATTCAACAAAAGGTGAATGCTAAATTGCCACATGGCTGATTTAGAATAGAAGTTATCTGAGGAGGATTAGCAATGCAAGGGCAACAGCACCACAGGGAAGGGAAATGGGTGGCAACAAGTGGATCCAATGTCTTGCAAAGCTGCTCCAGGCTTGCACAGAAAATAGAGCATTCCTAACAGCAAATGGAGAGAGCCACCATCATCACCGGGACAGGATGGATCACATCCATGGGGGAATCTGCATGATTAACTCATAAATAATTCACAAGGGGTCGGCGGGGGGGAGAGAGAAGCACAGCCTGAGTGTGAGACACAGAAAGGGTGCAAGGTCTGAAGATCACCCAGTGCCACCCCTGCCATGGCAGGGACACCTCCCCCTGTCCCAGGCTGCTCCAGCCCGTGTCCAGCCTGGCCTTGGCCATTGCAGGGATCAGGGGCAGCCCCAGCTGCTCTGGCAATTCCAGCCCAGCCAGGAATTCCTCATTGCCAAGATCCCATCCATGGCTGCCCTCTGGCACTGGGAGCCATTCCCTGGGTGCTGTCCCTGCAGGCCTTGGCCCCAGTCCCTCTGCAGCTCTCCTGGAGCCCCTGCAGGCCCTGCAATGTGCTGGAAGCTCTCCCTGGAGCCTTCCCTGCTCCAGGGGAACATTCCCAGCCTGGCTCCACAGCAGAGTTGTTCCAACTCTCTGAGGATCCTGATGGCCTCCTCTGGACTTGTTCCAAGGCATCCACATCTTTTTTTGGGGGGGCTCTCCAGAGCTGGGCACAGCACTGCAGGTGGGGTCAGGAAGCCAAAGAAGCCAGGGCAGGTCTGGGGTGGAGAGAAGCTTCAGGTGCAGGGATCATCTGTAAAGCCCTGGCCATGGGATCCTTCTCCTCTGTTTTTCCTGGATGTTGCTCCTTCCTGCCAAGACCGGCTGCTTTAGCAGCTTCTGCAGAGCAGTGGAAAGCCAAAGCCTCTCTCCCATAGTGGGAATCACCTCTGCTGCCCACGGGGTCCCAGGATGAGGTTTTACTTCCAGCATCTTCCATGACCAAGAGGCATTTCTGGTTTGTAATGCCCTTCCTGGGGACCCTGGGATCATCAGGATCACAGCTTCCATCTCAAACAAACACATCAGTGGAAGATCATGGTGCCCTGTGTATTCAGAGAGGCAGCTTTGCCCTGCTCTCAGTTCCAGCTGCCTGGAACTCAGATAACCCTGCATTGTAAAGCTGGGACCTGCTGTGCCAGGATAGGAAAAAAAGAAGAAAACAGGATAAAAACAAAAAAATAAGGAGCAGCGACATCATTCAGTGTGCAGCAGACAAGAATCTCCCTGTGCATTGACCCGAATCATCTTGTCACAGGCAGTTTGTTGGGTGTAAAATAACAATAATTACTACTGGAGTAAATATATAAACTCTTCCCCACACAAAGTGTTTAATGAGCTGGTTGTTAGCTGTCTGCAGTCACTCAGGGTGCCTTCTTGCTGCTGTCCAGTCAGCACCAGGACAGATGAAACATTTAAATCTGTTTATTTCCCTCTCCCTCCATCCTGCCTCATCTGACGACACATGGACAATACACAAGATCCAAAGCTAATCCCACCCTGTCACTCTGCTTTTCCAGTCTGCAGCAGCAGAGCTGGACTTGTTTCCTTTGAGTTACTCTCTCTCTCTTTTTTTTTTTTTTTTTCTCCCAGTGTGGCTCAGCAGGAGAAAAAAGCATCCTCCAGTTACAGAGTGATTTGAAGGTTAACACAACGACCTTCATCGGGCTCCGAAGAGGGATAATGATCTCTCCCTCTAATCAACAATGCAGACTCCTTTTGATACCAAAATAGCAACTGTTAAGTAAAGCCGATTTTTCCCCTCTGCTTTTTTTTTTTCTCCCTTCCTTCTTCTTTTCTTTTCTTTTTTTTTTTTTCTTTGCCTTTTTCCTAACTCTGAGCAGAAGCTCAGAAAGCAAATTGGGAAATCCTATGAGCTTGAAATGGATGTGAGGCAGTCTTCAATTAGACTGTTGATCATGCTCCAATTCAATTAGTTAGGAGCTGATGCTAAGTTTGTTACGGGGTCCTGGGGAGGAAAGGTGCTGACCCTGTTAAGATGATCACTTGTTGGAGTGGTTCCTAAGTGGTGTTGGATATGGATATGCTCACAGTGCAGGGTGCAGATAATGGCAAAGCTTTCCTTTCAGGCCCTGCTCTGGAAGGGAGCCTGGCCAGCTCTGGGATCTGGAGGTATTGATGCTTAATTGCCATTTATCTGTGCATATCACACCCGATCTGCAATGTCAACCACCAGTGGCAAATGCAGATTAACTGCCTGTAAGTGATGCATTTACTGACACCGTGCACCTGGGTGGGTTAATGGTGTTTATCTGCATTCTCTGGGGGTACCTGAGGTGTGACAGCCAATGAAGGGACACGGAAATGTGCCCACAGGATGATTCCAGAGTGCTGTGGTGTCCCTCCATGGAATTATGGGGTGTTTTTCTTTGCATTAGCTGCATGGAACTGTTGTTTCTTAAAACCCTGTGTTTGGAGGCTCTGCCTTCATGAGCAGGTGTGGATACTCCAGCTAACCTCAGTTACACCATGGAAGTGTCCAAGGCCAGGTTGGATGGGATTTGGAGCAGCCTGGTCCAGTGGAAGGTGTCCCAGCACGTGGCAGGGGCTGGAACTGGATGATCTTTAAGGACCCTTCCAGCCCGAGCCATTCTGTGATTCTTTGTCACTTCCAAATGAAAACTGAAAGTATTTATGCTGTAGGGTATAATATAAATCACAGAATCATTGAATATCCTGAGCTAGAAGGGACCCAGAGGGATCATGGAGTCCAGCTCCTTAACTGACAGTTCAACTGCGAGCGTCTTATTTATCTTTTATCCCTATTTCCACAATTTGGCCAAAAAGGCAGGAAAAGTAAAATTCAGCACCACCAGGGGCAGATTGCATCCTGCAAGGACCCACGGTTGTGGTGCAGGCAAGGCATGAGCCCAGTGCCTTATCAGCTTGAGGTGAAATCTTCTGCTCAGCCTGCTGACCATTCAGATTTTCATAATTCCCTGAGATCCCTCCCTCAGAGCCTCTTCCCCAAAGTGTCCTTGCTGCTGGGTCACTGCTGTGTCTGCTCAGAGGGGCAGTGCTGGGAGCACTGATGTCTGTCTGATGTGCTGTCTTTGTCCCTTAGAAAATGGATGGGGGAAATGTGTCAGAATTACCTGGGGGGAAATGTCACAGCATCCACAGGGTTTGGTTTTCTGCCTGGCCAGTTCCTGGTCTAGACTGCTGAGATGAAGGACAGCTGGAGGGAGGTTTTGGCAGCCTTGTTCCCCACTCCCAGGCATGCTGCTCTGGGAGGTCACCACAGAATGTCCAAGACTGTAAAGAGAAGAGAGGATGCTCTCAATCCATGGAGTTGTGTCCTCTTTCCAAAAATGACTGAAGGAAAATAGCAAAAAAAAATTAGGCTGGTACGTGGTGGCCATTTTACATCTTGTTGCCTTCTGGGAGTAAAAGGCCTGAAATTATATTTTAATGCACTAATTATATTTTAATGCATTAAGTTTAATGCACTTCCTATGTTTCTATTTCATCAATTTCCTTCAGTTTTGAAATGTTTGTATGCCTCCACAGCATCCCAAGACAAGGAATTTCAGAGGTGATCTTTTGTGTGTGAAGTATCTCCACCCAGTCATGCTGAATTTACCTTCTGATGATTCTCCCTTCTTTTGGGAACAATCAGACCCTGCTTCCCTTTCCTTGTACCTCACACTCATCTGCAACCAATGCAAAATGGAGCAGGTCTGTAAATCCCACACACAGCACTCAGGAACTGAGGTTTGCTGGGATGATGTGACCCCATCACACCATGCCTTGCATTAAAGAAGGAGGTTCTGCAGGAGAAATGTGGAGAACAGCGCTGTGGATCTTCTGCTAGGGTGGATTTCGGCAGCTTCGGTGGAATTTGAGGTGTAAATAGAGTTTTACACCCCTGGTCGAGTATGGAAGGCTGGTGGGAGGATGCTGCTGCCCTGAACCTGGGGGACAAGGCAGAGCTACCTGAGCTGTGTGCGAGGAATGTGTGGTCACCATCAGAGACAGGGCTGAGTGATAGATGGCGATTTGAAATGTTTAATATTCCTGCCCTGTTGAAGGATGTTTCACATTCAGATAAAAGGAGCCATAAATCTTTCCTGGCAATTGAAGCTCTGCTCTACCACTACTCCTTCTTTCCTTTTTTTTTTTTTTTTTTTTTTTTTAATTGAGAACTCACCTGGAAAAGAAAAAAAACAGATGAAAAAATGATGATGAATCATAGCAGCCATGGAACAGCCCAGATAAGGCACAATTTGCATTTTCATGTGATAATTTCCCTCTCTGGACTCTTTCAAATTACCTTTAGAGCCACATTAATTCTGTCACCACAAACTCCACTGTCAAGAGAGACCAGCCATGAGAATGGCAACTCAAGGGGCTCTGCTTGGCTTTTCTGGGCCTTGAATGACATCAGGCTCACAACAGCTGGATTTCTGAGGACACTCTGGTGGCTTTATCACACGGCCCTTGTCCCTTCCAGGGGGTAAAGCCATTGGTCTGAATGGGCTGGTTTGCTCAGCCTGCTCCAGGTTAAGTTCTGGAATAATGATTTTATTGTGCTGTATCAACCTGTGCTAGGAGAGAACTGTTGTTTCACAAGAGCAGAGTCACCACAGTCAATAAATGCTGATGGCAAATCAGTGTCCCTGGCTCTTCTGCTCCATCCCTGGAAGCATCCAAGGCCAGGTTGGACAGGGCTTGGAGCACCCTGACATTCTGGGCTCTCCAGAGCTGGGCACAGCACTGCAGGTGGGGTCAGGAAGCCAAAGAAGCCAGGGCAGGTCTGGGGTGGAGAGAAGCTTCAGGTGCAGTGTGAGAATACTAATTATTAGAAGCTGGAAAAGTACTGTGTTTAGCCTTCTGATCTGAGTTCTTGCACCTGCGAAAATACTGTGTCCTTGGACATCTCTAAATGTGATAACAAGGAGTCAAAGAGACGTGAGAAAGTAGAATACAAGACTGAAAAAATGAAGAAGAGTTGATGTTTAGCTTAACGAATAGAATGCTTAGGTTACAGAGTATGCATGAGCTTATTAACACTATTATAAAAGTATGTAACCTGATCAATAAATTAAAGACTAATGATCATCACCCCTAAGATGTGCACGTCTCCCCTTCGCCTCCTCAAATGGTGACTCCATTCCTTAAATGGAGTTTTTCCTTAAATAGTGTATTTCTCCTTAAATAGTGACTTTTCTTTTAACAGTGCAGGGATCATCTGTAAAGCCCTGGCCATGGGGTCCTTCTCCTCTGTTTTTCCTGGATGTTGCTCCTTCCTGCCAAGACTGGCTGCTTTAGCAGCTTCTGCAGAGCAGTGGAAAGCCAAAGCCTCTCTCCCATAGTGGGAATCACCTCTGCTGCCCACGGGGTCCCAGGATGAGGTTTTACTTCCAGCATCTTCCATGACCAAGAGATATTTCTGGTTTGTAATGCCTTTCCTGGAGACCCTGGGATCATCAGGATCACAGCTTCCATCTCAAACAAACACATCAGTGGAAGATCATGGTGCCCTGAGCATTCAGAGAGGCAGCTTTGCCCTGCTCTCAACCAGCTGCCTGGAACTCAGATAATCCTGCACTGTGGAAGGTGTCCTTGCCCATGGCAGGGGGTTGGAATGAGATGATCTCCAAGGTCCTTTCCAACCCAAATCATTCCATGGTTTTATAATTCTGTGATTCTTACTATGACTACTGGAGTGGTTATGTGTGGTGTTTTCAGGATCCCCCGTTGTGGGCAGGAAAGATGAATCTGACTCCACGTTCTTAGAAGGATAATTTATTATTTTATGATAATATAATATAATATATTAAAGAATGCTATACTAAACTATACTAAAGAATAGAGAAAGGATATTTACAGAAGGTTTCACAAGATCCTAATGAAAAACTTGTGACTCTCTCCAGAGTCCTGACACAGCCTGACTGTGATTGGTCATTAAGTCAAAACAATTCACATGAAACCAATGAAACAATCACCTGTTGCATAAACAATCTCCAACCACATTCCAACACAGCAAAACACAGGAGAAGTAAATCAGATAATATTGTTTCCTTTTTCTCTGAGGCCTCTCAGCTTCCCAGGAGAAGAAATCCTGGCAAAGGGATTTTTCCAGAAAATATGACAGTGACAATTATGTACTTTAATTTTTTTTTAAACAATGATGTGGATTTGGTACAGAAGGGAGTTGCTTAAACAGCCCTGCACTATTTAATTCTCTCTGTCTGGAATGAGCATCCCTCTGAGTGGTCTGAAGACAGCCCAGCCTCAGCTGGGGGCTGTTATCACCTCATCCCTATCCAAGAGGCTGTCTGTGATCCTGCTCCCCAACCTGTCACAGCCAAATGAGCCAGGCTGCTTTAAAAACACTTTTAAAAGTGCATTTCTGCTACTCCAGTTCGTATCAAAGGCGGGGAGTTAGGAAGGAGCAGCACCAGCTCTTGGACTGATCAGCTGGAGGAAGCGGGAGGAAGGTGATAAAGAGCTGCAGGTGCCTTTGGGAGTTGTAAGCACTTCAAGAAGCACAGCTGGAGCTGGAAGTGCATCCTGAGTATTCCTCTTCACTCAGCACTGCACAGCTGCAGCAAGGCTAAAGTCAGGCAGGTTTAAACCTGACAAGGAGGTGCTGGTGTTGGTGGAGGAAGAAAAGGTCCTTTGAGAGCAGGTTACAGATTTCAGCCTCTTTGATTCCAGCTCTACAGCAACACTGCACCAGTGTAAAAGTGTTTGTCATGGGAGAGAAAATAAATAAAAAAAGAAAAAAGAATTCTTATTGCATTATCTTTATGGCCTCAGCATGTGTGTATGCTCTGGACAGGAGATTTTGGAAGATGAAACAACCTGGTTTCTGATTTTCCTGTGCTCTGGATAGGAGATTTTGGAAGCTGAAACAACCTGGTTTCTGATTTTCCTGTGCTCTGGACAGGAGATTTTGGAAGTTGAAACAACCTGGTTTCTGACTTTTCCTGTGCTCTGGACAGGAGATTTTGGAAGTCAAAATAACCTTTTTCTGCCCTCTTCTATACTCTGGACCAGAGATTCTGGAAGTCAAAATATTCTGTTTCTGTCCTCTCCAGGACACAGCCAAAAATATTCATTGCTATTTCCCTCCTCATCCTAATAAAGAGCTGTGAATGCTCCAGGTAAGAGGCTCCATGAGATAACTGAGTATTCCTTAAGCAGTCTTGACCCTCATAAAAACCATCCCCACCATGGTCATCTTTCTTCCTGAATAATACATTTCCCATCTGGTCCTGCTGACAATTATACAGGCTGGCCAAGCTCATCTTTTTTATGTGCTTATCACTCACATGGCTATTGATTAAGTGCCTTCTCTTTTTCCCTTCAAAGCTGAAGGCACATCTCTACATGCTCTGAAACAAGGCAGGATCAAACTCCAGGGTAATGCTTTCTCAAATCCCGTGTCCACGAAATGCAATTCCGTGTGCTGGGGGAAGAGCAGGCTTCCCATCAATGCTGGTGACAGATAAGTGGAGCTAACACTGGATTCTGACCTCTCTTTTGTGCCAGGAGATAAATGCTCAGGGCACATGAAACCTCTCCTTGTAACAGTTGCTGAGTGTAAAGGGTTGAGAATCAACTTTAGAAATGGAGGAGATTTTTCTTATTTCACCATTAGTATCAAGCTGGAGAGGTTTTCCACGAAAATGCTTCTCCTGCAGAGCAACTTCATCTAACTGTGACATGAGAACTTTGTCTATTGACCCTGATGGGGCTGGAGCAAAGGCTGCCACGGGTCACTTGAAACCTGATTTAAGCCTGATTTATTCCACAACTTAGTGTTTAAAAAAAAAAAAAAAAAAAAAACAAAACAGAGAAGGAATGGCTGGAGCACATTTTAGGCTGGAGAGAATGGAGCAGTGATCATGAACAAGAAAAGGTCAGTGCCCTGTGGTTAATGCCACTGGGAATGACACTGGATACACACCCTGGGACATCTCTGTGCTGTCCTTTGCAGCCCAACTAAAGTGATTTTAGCCACTGATAGTGAAAGGCCACAGGCTTTGAGCTGACCTGACACTGGGGGAGCTCAGGATGTCTCAAAACGTGCTGTGCCCAGAGCTGGGTGTCCCTGTGACCACAAGTGTCCCATGAATAAATGGCCTGAATGGGCTGGTTTGCTCAGCCTGCTCCAGGTTAAGTTCTGGAATAATGATTTTCTTGTGATGTATCAACTGTGACACATGCTAGGAGAGAACTGTTGTTTCACAAGAGCAGAGTCACCACAGTCAATAAATGCTGATGGCAAATCAGTGTCCCTGGCTCTTCTGCTCCATCCCTGGAAGCGTCCAAGGCCAGGTTGGACAGGGCTTGGAGCACCCTGGCATTCTGGGCTCTCCAGAGCTGGGCACAGCACTGCAGGTGGGGTCAGGAAGCCAAAGAAGCCAGGGCAGGTCTGGGGTGGAGAGAAGCTTCAGGTGCAGGGATCATCTGTAAAGCCCTGGCCATGGGGTTCTTCTCCTCTGTTTTTCCTGGATGTTGCTCCTTCCTGCCAAGACTGGCTGCTTTAGCAGCTTCTGCAGAGCAGTGGAAAGCCAAAGCCTCTCTCCCATAGTGGGAATCACCTCTGCTGCCCACGGGGTCCCAGGATGAGGTTTTACTTCCAGCATCTTCCATGACCAAGAGGCATTTCTGGCTTGAATGAATAAGGGTCTTGTGCCTGAGCTCAGCACTGGGGACACCCCCATGGCCCCTGCCCAGTAAAGGCCAGCCCTGGGTGGGGACAGAGGGATGGACAAAGCAAGAGTGAGGAGAAGAAACCCTAGCATGGCCATCACAGCCCTGCCAGGGAGGAGCTCAGGGTGGTGATGGCTTTTAATCCCCCCTCCTCATTCCATGGAGAAACACTGGATCTGTGCACTCTGGGATGAAGAGGAACACTGGCAGGGTCTTAGAATCTCTGCTGCTCAGAGTGACCCTGAGATGTGTTAGAAAGTCTCTTTTCCCAGCCCAGCAGTCAAAGAAGGAGTCAGGATTCTTCAGTTCTCATTCTCAAGGTTGTTTATTGTTTCTTATCTATAACATTCTTTCTCTGGCCTGCTGAGATCTGTCCAGCAGGTCAGACAGAGGCACTCTGCCCACCTTGGGGCAATGTTATCTTTTTATACTAAAAACTACGTGTACATTATTTACAATAACTTCCCAATACCTATCACCCATGTTAGACAATGAGTTTCTACCTTAAATCAATCCAAAAGGTGCCAACGTCACCCAGAAGATGGAGGCTAGGAAGAAGAAGGAAGAAGGACAGGGCACACCCAAATTCCTCCATACTGGGACCCTGAGCCCCCATTCTAAAAACCCCAAAAATCTATTTTTCACCCCGTGACAAACTAACTGTTATTCTACTTAAACTCTCTTGACTCGTAATTCTTCATATAAAGATGGCAATTTGCTCCATGGGTCAAGATCAAAGTCACAGGTGTCTTGGGCTCTGTGCCAAGGTCTCTGGGCCTCCTGGCAGGGTCTGGAGCCATCCAGGACAGCCAGAGGGATGTCAGGGTTCTGACAGCAGGCTAAGCAGGACACCAGAGGTGGGGGATGGACACTGGGAAGGCAGGAATGGCTCCGTACAGCAGTTTGAACAACATCATGAATGAAATTTTATCGTACTAATTGGATAACTTGGACTATTAGACTGTTAAAACACTTACTGGTATAAGAATAAATTTTTAGCTTGGATAGATGGTCTTCCCTTGCCAGGTTTGTTGTTGCTGAAATGCCTCCTGAGGTATTAAAAGTCTTTTTTTCCCAGCCCCACAACCAAAGAAGAAGTCGAGATTCCTCAGCTCTGCTTTTCAAGGTTGTTTATTTTCTCTTATCTATTCCATTCTTTCTCTGACCTGCTGAGATCTGTCCAGCAGGTTGGGTTGTGGCACAGTCCCTGCCCTTGGTGTGGTGTTGGCTTTTTATACTAAGAACTATCTGTACTTTATTTATAATAATTTTCCAATACCTATCACCTATGTTAGACAGTCTGTCTCTACTCTAAACCAATCCAGAAGTGTCACCATCACAGCAGAAGATGGAGGACAAGAATGTCACAGACATCTTTTATGAAAAATCCTTTCCTTAGGATTTTTTCTCCTGAGAAGCTGAGAGGCCTCAGGAACAAAATGTAAACAATGGTTATCTGCTGCTGTGGGATGCAACAGGTGGGTCTGCGATTGGCCTCTCTGTCCGAGCCACAAGCCTTTGTTATCATTCCTTTTTTTTTTTTCTATTCTTAGCTAGCGCTCTGATGAAATCCTTTATTCTATTCTTTTAGTATAGTTTTAATATAATATATATCATAAAATAATAAATCAGCCTTCTGAAACATGGAGTCAGAGCCTCATCTCTTCCCTCATCCTCAGACCCCTGTGAACACGGTCAGACAAGAAGAAGGACAGGGCACACCCAGATTCCTCCATTTTGGCTTCTGAACCCCCATTCTAAAACCCCAAAATTCTACTTTTTCACCCTGTGACAAAATCACTATCATTCTACTCAAACTCTTGTGGCTTGTAACTCTTCACACAAAGTTGGTAATTGTTTCCATGGGCTAAAATCAAAGGCACAGGTGTTTGTGACTCTGTGCAAATGTCTCTGAGCCTCCTGCCAGGGTCTGGAATCACCCAGGGCAGCCAGAGCAATGTCCTGGGTCCTGACACTCCTTTTGTCCCACAACAGGATTTTGACAGCATTGCTAAGCCCTTTTATCACTCGGGGAGAGAAATGTGCCCTGCTGGTGCTCAGAGCATCTCGCCTGGGGACAGAGCTGTCGAAAGCAGGGCAGACAAATCTCATTCTGGAAGTGCCCATCTCTCTCCCCTGATTATAAAGAGCATCCAGACAGCTGGCTCAGAGGGTGATGCTTGCACTGAAATAGGAGAGGCTAGGTGAGATAAATCCCCAGCTGGGTGAATAAATTTTCAATTTGACTTCAGGAGAGATGTGAGGGATGCTCTGGGGAGCGTTCCCTGATGGAAGTGTCATTAAATCCAGCATGTTGGAGTGCAGATAGTCCCTGCTTCTCATTGTTCCCCTGACCTCAAACACCACAGAAAATGTCTGTGCTCACCTTAGGGGACTCTGATGGCAGCCTAAAAATGGCCACCCATGTTTTTAGGAAAGAGAAAAAAGCTGGAGAGAGATTTGAACATTAAATTTCCTCTAGTGAAGAAAACCAGATCCATCTGCCATGCCCCTGATGGAATAATTTAATAATATGATTCTCCTGCTTTTGGAAGGATCCCTCATCTGTGGGTCTTTTAAGAGAGAAAGGTCTAAAACCTGGTTTTCTTTTTCCTTTTTGTTTTCCTGGAAATCTCTGTGAAATGAGTGGATTGTTTGTCAAAAAGGGCTATCCCTCCTCACCAGACACACCCTGTCTGCTCACAACCAGACTGAGACCCTGGAAAACATCAGGAAAGGTGTTTCAGAGAGTCAAAGAAGGTACCTAAAATAGCAGTTAATAAAATGAATCACAGATTTTATTCTGAGTATTAGAGGGAAGTTGAAGCCTTTTCCCAAATGAGCGGAGTAATGGTGAAGCGAAAAACTCAACGCTGAGTTTGGTTTCTCCAAAGCTAAAATGTGGGAGATGCTGTGCCAGGATGTTGAAAATGCCATGAATTTAGGTCTCAGAGGAGGACTAGGCTGTGAAGGAGAAAAAGAGTGGGGATTTCTGTAGGTTGGACAGGCATGAGGGGCAGAACCCATCACTGCTCCCACTGGGTTGAGGGAAAAACCTTTTGGTCAGGAAATTCTTCCTCCTTGAGACTTCCTGGGCTGCCTTTGAAAGCAGCTGGAGGGTGCAGCTATTGGATGTAGATGTAATTTCAATATCAACGACTCTGAGAAGCCCCCTGGCCTGGCAAATTTCACATTCCTCAAATATTCCCAATAGCTGTTATTTTAAAGGGTGAGCAAGAAAAGGAGGCACGTCCACAGATCGATGCCGTAGAAAGAAATCCTGCAGAATTAGCAGAAAGAGAAAAGGGAGTTTCCATGACAACCACCTTCAACCAGCACCACCAGCACCACCAGTGACTGCAGAGTGTGAAAATAGAGAAAAAAAAGAGGGAGTTTGGTTTGGGGTGCAGCTCCCTGGGTGTGTTTGGGGGAGTGGGCATCTCCCTCGGGAAAGGACCAGGAGAGCTCCCAGAGAATGAAACAAGGGAAGGTCTGAGCAGCTCTTGGGAGTTGAGGTGATGTGGAGAACCTGGATTTGTGTCTGGTGAGGCTCAGCAGGGCGCTGTGTGGGGCTGTGGTTGCCTGGTCCAGAGGATGTGGAGAAATCCATGGGGAAATTGCTGAATTCTGCAGCATGCTGGGTGATCCAGTGGCCATGCCCACGTTCAGCACCCCAGGGAACCTGTCCCAGCACTCATCCTGCACCCAGATCCCAGCCACATCCAGCCCTAAAAATGCCCAAACTGCTTCCATGGCCAAGTGGCCACTCACTGACCACCCCAAGAGGGGCTGATGTTAAACTCCTGCCTCCTCTCTAGGAACAGACTGCCTAACCTCAGCCTCTTGATGAGCATTACCCAAAGGGATTTCCATCAAAATAATTCCCAGGGGTTAATAAATAGACAGCAATACCTGCAGGGTTGGAGTAAATAATTCCCAGTGTGTTGTTCCAATGTCATTGTTTTACTGCCACATAAACACATATATTAGAGGAGGGGGAGAATGGGCAGCTGTAAGTAATACAGAGAGGTTTGTATAAAAATGAATTATGCAAATATGATCTCCCTTTCCTTGTGAGCGCAATAATAAAAATGTAAAATAAATCTTAATAGCATGTCTTGGACTTAAAATGCTAAGGGGTAAAAGGGGACGGGGGGAGGGTCAATGCTTGTTGTTTATTATTGAATTCAGTGCTGAATCCAACATGCCTAATGTTCTTGGAGAAATTGAAACATCTAATGTCAAATAAGATCTCCATGGTCTAATTCTTCATTCAGAGCCCTGGGGATAATGTATCCGACGTGACAATCCAATAAGCTTTCACATCTTCATCCATTTGTTTTCAGGGAGCCCTCACACCTCTGCATAAAAAGTAAAAAATATCTTTAAAAAGTCATTATTTCTTACATTGTAATAAATTTCACCAGAGTAATAGGCGTAATTTAAGAAAGGGGAGGGATAAAAAAGGGAAGGGAGGCTGGGTGACAGATTGTCCACAATTTTAACATACAGGATTCAAGCTGTCATCTATCTATCTGTCTATCTCCATATCTGTCCGTCTGTCTATCCACCTATCCATCTTTATTATCCTGGTGACTTCCATTCCATCTCGAGTGAAGGTTGTAGGGCTGCATCTTTGCTGGCGAAATTTCCCCTGATCAATCACTGCCTCTCCTCAGCTCCGAAGGTTTGGCAGGGAGGGCCTGAGCCAAAATGAAAAGAGAGAGGAGCAAAAGCAGCAATTCCTGCTGTGGGCAGAGCAATCCCACCATGGATTCAGCAGGACAGGACTGGCCCCTCTCTCTCCAGGAATCACTGAGTTATCCATGTCAGAACCCAGGACATCCCTCTGGCTGTCCTGGATGGCTCCAGCCCCTGCCAGGGGGCTCAGAGCCCAAGACCCCTGTGCCTTTGATCTTGACCCATGGAAAAAATTACCAACTTTTATATGAGGATCTGCAAGCCACGAAAGTTTAAGCAGAATGATAGTGAATTTATCACAGGGTGAAAATGTGGAATTTTGGGGATTTTAGAATGGGGGTTCAGGAGGCAAGATGGAGGAATCTGGGCGTGTCCAGCCTTTCTCCTTCTTCTTCTTGTCCTCCTTCTTCTGGGTGATGTTGGCACTTTTAGATCGGTTTAGAGGAGAAGCTCACTAACACATGTGATAGGTATTGGGAAGTTATTGTAAATAAAGTACATGCAGTTTTTAGTATAAAAGATAACACCACTCCAAGGGCAGTTGGTGTGCCATGAACTGACCTGCTGGACAGATCCAGCAGGCCAGAGAAAGAATGGAATAGATAACAGCAAATAAACAACCCTGAAAACCAGAACAGAAGAATTCTGACTCCTTCTTTGGTTGCTGGGCTGGGAAAAGAAACTCTGACACATCTCAGGATCATCCTGACCACAGAGACCCCTGAGAGCACAGTGGGTACATCCCTTGGAGGAAACAATCCCAGAGGGGCAGAAAAGCAACAGCCTGGGGTAAATGGGAGGCAGCAGGGAAATTGGGCTGATCTGAGTCGAATATTCCCTGTTTGGTATTAAATTGTCCAGATGAAGAAGGGTTTATGGGAGGGACTGGAGGCAGGATGATGATGTGAAGTGGGATGCAGAGACATCTGCTGACCCTAATCTGGGATCTGCCCTAAGTATCAGACTCCTTTCAACTCTCCCAGCCAGGCACAGGATGCAGAACACGAAGGCAGAAATAGTTTTTGAGAGACTTGCAAAAACTCCTTTATTCTCTGATGAGGTATTGTGTCACATTTGGTGACAGCAGCATCCCAGGGCTCCGATGGCAGCCTGCAATCCCAGATGGGAATGAATGTTAATGCCTGGTGAAAGCAGCAGAGATCTGAGCAGAACCTGAGCCTCCCTTGGGACCGGCATTTGGTGCCGTCCCACGGAGCCCAGATCAGCCCTGTTCATTTATTTCCCTGCCGCGGATTTTCGCCACTTTTTGTCGCTGTAATTTGCATTATTATCTGCCAGGTAGGAGCCGGGACTGCGGGGTTCTGCTGCTGGCTTTATCTGCATTCCCTGCTAATGGAGAGGACGGGAAATTAGAGGAGGACCTCTCATCTGTCATTGTGCTTTAAGGCTGGGACTAAGCTGTGCTATCAGAGCTGCTGCACAGCAGCACAGGCACATCAAGGTAAACAGCAGTCGCTCTGTTGCCTTTGGCCAGCACGCAGATCAGTCTGTTCCTTGGCACATTAACAAAGTGTTAATTGTTCTTTTCTGATGCGTTTTCCCTGCCAAACGCAGGAGTAATCCTGACACTGCCTTGCATCCCAGGCTTTGGGGCTTAGGTCAGGCTGGAGCAGGGGTTGGGGAACAATGAGCCAGCATCAGGCTTTCATTTGGAAAGGCAAAGCTCTGCAAAGCCCCGGGGCTCAGGGATGCTGCAGCCAGCTTTGAAACAGAGGTGAGGCTTACTGAGGAGTTTATTAAAAAATGAAGAAGTTGAGAATGAACCTGTGGCCTCCGGTCTGGAGTGGATCTGGCTAGAGATTTCAAACGGAGGCTTTGGGTAAATGAAGAGAAAAGATGGTTTGTATAAAACGAGGTAGAATAGGATCATGTTTTCAGTCAGCTTCATTTGCAGCAGCAATGGGAGCAAATTCCAGACTTTCTGAGGAGTCCTGAGGCTCAGTGCAGGAAAAATCTGTGGCCAAAGCCCGGGAAGGCATCATGGGCTAAAGTTCAACTTTCACAAGGAAGCCAAGATTACTTTCTCAGGCCTCAAATGGGGTTTCAAACAGGTCCAGAGCATCATGTGCTCCATGCAGCACCCCAAGTCTGTGCTTATTCATATGTAGAGATAAGTTCTGTGGGTTGCAGAAAACTAAATAGAAGAATTATTACTGCGGAACCTGATCACTGTGTCATTTTCCCAAACAAAGCCCATTATCATTTCATAATAATAAAGATTTTTTTAAAATATATATGTATAGAACATATATAAAATTTATATAGATATTTATATGTATATTATTTATTTATGTCTAAATTATATATTTTTATGTATGTTATATATTATATATACTTATCTATAATTTAATAAAAATATATTTATTTTACACAAGAGAAAATTTAAATTTTTAAATTAATTACAAATTTTTAAGTTTTAAAAACTTAAATAAGTTTTAATTTATTTTTAAATTTGAAAATAAATTATAAAATAGGAGAATTATTCCTGCATATCTGTCTCCTGGTGAGCCGTGGATTGTATGGGTTGGAAGTGTTTCTTCAGCTCCTGGGGGTAGATGCAGGGCACATCTCTGATATGGGGCTGCTCTGTTTTGCTGTCAGCAAAGGATGAGTGCTCCTGAGGTATTCCCACATTCCCTGGCTCCAAAAACACATGGAAACCATGGCAGGAAAAGGTAACCAAAGACCACAAGCCATGAAAGGGAGATGTTGTGTTGAGGCTTTCCTTGTCCCAAGAGAACAGAGCAAACTGATTTCCCTGAGAAAGACTTTGCCATGAGGTTTTCTGGGGTTGGTTTTGTTTTGTTTTTCTTTTCCTGGGAGAAGGGGAAATCCCAGCTTGGACTCTTTTATTTTCTCCCTACAAAACCCGTGTGTTTTTGAGCAGCCTGGTGTTTTTACAGAAACAAGCACAGGCACATCATTGAGGGGTCTGTCTCAGCAGCTCTCCTTCAGATCTGCTGCTGTCAGAGAGTTTCTCTGAAGCAGGAAAGGTGGGAATTACCTCTGGCTTTGGCTGCCCTCTCTCAGAGCACTTTGTCAGGTCCCTGGTGTGATGTGCACGAGCTGAGCCCGTCCATAACACCAGAATAACTCCCCCTAAGACTCTTCATCAAGAAAGTCCAAAACAACTTACAATTTTCTCCTTACACCTGTAGCTTTCTCTGCTTCACTCTGTATTTTCCAGGTGATTGAGAACCTGCAGGACAACAGGAAAATAGACTGAAAATAAACCAAAGCTTTTCTGGGCCAGAATGACAAGCCCATGATGCAGAGAAGAAAAATTGATAGAGTTCAACTGAGTGGTGTTGCTATTTTCCAATCTCAACAAAAATAACAATGCAATGAGATCTGGATTTCTGGGATTATTCTTCTGTAGTCCAGGAATCTCAGTTGATGTCCCTTCCACTGAGTCATGAAATGAGTTCTTTGTCCCAGTTAAACAAGGCTGGAACTGGGAAGAAAGAAGAATTTCCTCTCATCTGCACTGCATGGACAGAAAGAGAACAGGGAGTTACTGGAAAAGGAAATAATTTCCAGGCAAAGAAAACATTTCAACTTTGCAAGGCACATTCATGTGTATGTATGGAGTTCCATCATTTGCACATAATTTAGCAAAAGCAGGAGTGAAATACAGTGGAAAGTTTCAAACATGTAACAGAGCCATAATTTTCCTCTGAATTATGACTGAGTAGTTATTATTTGCTCAGGAAGACTTTCTTTCTTCCTTTTTTTCCCCCCTTCTCCTTTAACATCTCATTAATGTTAATGCAACCCCAGCTCGATAAGAATGGGAAGATAGGGCAATAGCAGTTTGGCAAATTTATTTTTGTGAGAGCAATATCTTTGGTCTGTGTAGATGATTTTACTCCACAGCTGTGCAAAATGAGCATCTCTGGGTCCCATTAACCCAAAGTGAAAGGATCTGGGCAGGGATGAGCAGTGGGGAAGTGGAGCAGGTTTTTCTCTTTGTTTCTTGCTTCTGCCTGGGAGACTGAAAGGTGAGCTCCAACCTGGTGGAGCCATCAGAGGGGAAATGAAGCTGGAAAATGGGAGGGCAGTGCTGCTGGGGGGGATCCAGGGTAAAAGTGACTCTAGGGCTCCAGAGGAAGAGTTCTCTGCTTAAACACCAATTTTGCACTGAGCCCGTGGTTGGTCCCACCTTTCCTAGAGCCAGGAGGGGCCTGGCTGGTCCCATGGTCCCAGAAAAACCTTCCTGCCCCTCTCAGGAGAGTGGAATGCTGGCAGTCTCTGTCCCCATGGAATGAGAAACCTTGCAAAGAGCATCATGGCCTCTGTTTTGGGTCATTTTCTTCTGTTTCTTTCAATGGAAATCCCATGTGGGGTGAAGAAGATGATGGTGTGGAGGCAGAAAAGACATGGATGCAGCTGAACCTGGGCAGTCAGGTTTGTTCCAAACTGGAGCTGGAACTGCTAAACTGGAGCTGGACAGTGCCCAGGAGGGGTTTTCATCTTTCTTTCCATGGGCTGGGCATTTCCAGCTGCAGATTTCCAGGGGTACCTGCTTGTCCTCCATGGCTGGGCGTGTTCCAGGTCTCAGAGTTCACCTTCCCCTGAGTTCAGGTGGGTCAGAACAGCCATTTGAGCATCCAGGAAGGTCAGGGAAGCACTGGACAGATACAACTCAAGCAAACTCAGGATTTTCTGCCAAAAGCTTCAAGTTAGATCCTTCAAACCCATCATGGCAAAACTTCCTAGAGGCAGAAGACGGTGGATAGATTATTTTCCTTCTTTTTCTCCAAGCAAAAATAGGACTTTTATTCCATTTATCCAAACTCTACCTACTCCTGGTGGAGAAAGACCTCCTGGGGGTGATTCAACCATCACTGGTAGCCAGCCCTGCTTTCCACTCTCCCCCTCACAAGCCTGTCTTGATTTACAGCTGTGAAAAGACATTCAAACTTGGTTGATGATAATGAACCCACAGCTTCACAGGTCTCTGGTGCAGATCCCTCTGTCTGAACTAGCCCTTCACTTGTCTCCCTTTACAGCCAGCAGGAAGGGATGGATACCCAGAGGTCAAGTTTGTCTTCCTGAGCTAAGAATCACAGAATAATTCAGGATGTAAAAGACCTCAAGAGGTCTGTAGCCCACCACCATCCAAGACACAGTGCCGGTTAAATTTGCTTACCTAAAGGTCCCACCCAGCCAAGCTCAGAAATATCCATGGATTTGGAGCCTGCAGAGTCTTTGGGCCCCTGCTCTGATTTTTATCTGTTGGCCCAAGGACCAAAGGACCAAAGGAATAAACACAGAAACACTTCAATGCTGACTTTGTCTTTGAAGTAAGTGCAACATCAGCCATTTCTGACCTGGTTTGATAAGGATGTCTTGGTCTGTGGAGCTGGGGTTTGGGAGATCCATCCAGGGAAAAGGACATCCAACACATCCATTCCCTGTCAGACAGGACACCCAGCCTGGACACCCCAGGACACAATGCCTGTGAGGGGGCAGCTGAACCAACTGACAAAACATGACCAAATCATTCCTTTTCTTTCATATAAGAGGAACTGAAATGGCCTGGAATGTGCTAACAGTAGAAGATTTGTTCCATAAATTCTGTTGCATTCTCTGGAGATGGAAGCCCCCATCCTGTTTTTCCATTTTTTTTTCCATTCTTAGTGTCCTCCATCAGGACTACACCATCATCTCCTGTGTCAGTAGCACATCCAACTCTTCCTTTCCACCTCTTGGGGAAGCCAGTTACTGTTCTCGTTAATAAAAATGTGAAAAAAATAAATTAAAAAAAAAGAATGAAAGGTAGAAAGGTAACAATTATCTTTTTCAATCAACATTCATATGAAAGGTCTCTAATAATAATAGCACTTAACACTCTTGAGCTCCAAAGTGCTTTTCAGACATTAACTAATGAATCAAGGAATCAGGGAGGAAAGGCAAGTAGCTCATCCATCTTGAGCTTTCCAGCTGCCACGGGATTCAGACCAGGCTACTGCAACTGCAGGAGCAGGAGGAGCCAGAGGTTTCTGTGGCTGAAGGCACAGGAGTGTTTTCAGTAGTCCTGGGAGCTCTGAACGTTGGATTTGGGGTCCAGTTTGGGAACTCCAGATCCAGTCCAGAAATGGGACTCCAGTCCCATTTCATTCTAAGGGAAAAGGCAGGTGGACTCCAGAAGGCACAGCTCAGAAGTCCAGCCCAGTGCACATCTGTCCCTGCTGACAGGGCTGGTTTGGGGTCTCCTGCAGCTGCCTGGAGCTGGAACCAGGTCTGGCTGTCCCTGTGACACTCCACTGCAGCCATGAGCTTAGGCTCAGCCTGGTTGAGAGGATTTACAATCTACGCAGACAGGGTTTAATGGAGGGAGGCTTAACCCAGCAAGGGACTTCCTCAGTCACTGGAAATTAGGGCAGTAAAGACAGCAAGGCAGGGTCATTTCCACCTAATTAGTTCCTGACAAATGTATTTCTTCAGCCTCTGGAGGATGGCAGCCCTACCACTGCCATCACCTCCTTGCCAACCTCTCTAAACACACCAATGCCACCAGGGCAGCTTCTTACCCTGAATCATTCTTTAAAACACGAGTTTCTTGCTTTATTCACTGATGAGATTCTTTCCTCTCATGTATGACAATCCTTCTCCAGAGCAGCAGAATTTTACCAAATCCTACCCTGACCCCATCTCCCTGTTGTCTCACCTCAAGGAGTGCCTTTACCCCATGTTTCCCAAACCTGTGTTTTTAATAAAAATCTGTGGCAGCAACAGGAAAAAACCCCATTCTCCTGCCTTTAAATTCTCAGTCCTGATGAGCCTTTAGTCCTTCTGTTTTAAAGTCATGGATGGAGAGGAGTTTGACACACCATAAACACAAAATTTCCATTCTTAGGGAGCTATGTTATTTATTGTTCAAGACAGAAGGAAAGGGAAAGGGGAAAGGGGAAAGGGGAAAGGGGAAAGGAAAGGAAAAAAAGGGGGAAGGAAAGGAAAAGGAGAAAGGAAAGGAAAAAACAGGGAAAGGAAAGGGAAAAAAAGGGAAAGGAAAGGAGAAAAGGGGAAAGGAAAATAAAGGGAAAGGAAAGGAAAAAAGAAAGGAAAGGAAAGGAAAGGAAAGGAAAGGAAAGGAAAGGAAAGGAAAGGAAAGGAAAGGAAAGGAAAGGAAAGGAAAGGAAAGGAAAGGAAAGGAAAGGAAAGGAAAGGAAAGGAAAGGAAAGGAAAGGAAAGGAAAGGAAGCATCACTTCTTTAAATGACTGCTTTAAAAAAGTATTTCCCCATGGATGGATATTTTACAGGGACTGGATCCAAAGTTTAGCCACAAAGTCTGTTCAAGAGGATGAAACAGGCAGAAACTTCCAATTTCAATACTCCCATGGTTTTGCATTTCATATTCAGTGGGAAACACTAAAACCAGAGCAGGGATCACAGGTTTGCCTTGATTTTTGAGGGGGAAATAGTGAAGGTGTGAGGCAAAATCCCAAGCAAAGTCCAACCGTTAACTCTGCCTCGAGAAGGGAAATTTGTCACTCAGGGAAGATGGAAATGGACTAAGCCCTTCTAAAAGTGAAGGAAGGAAGGGAAGAAAACCCACTTTATATCCTGATGAGGATAAAGCTGAGAAATTATAAACCCTTTAAAACAGCCTTTAGTTCACAGCATAATTGGATTTCATGTTTTGGCAGCAAGATGTGATTATTCCTTCCCAAATAAAACATTCTTCCTGTGAATGATGACCGTGTAGAATTACCATGGCTAAGGAGTTTAGTGAGGAAGATGCTCTGCTCATCTTCCATTTCTTTCATGTAGGAGAGGTGGCATTTGAGTAGTGAATATGTATTCTATCTGAATATCTGTATATGGGCCTTGCCCCTAGGAATCCCAGCTGATCCTGAAAGGCTTGCAGCTGCAATGCCCTTAATTGGACGCAGCTGTGGCCAGCAGGGATCGCTGGGATAAAAGGGGGCTGGGCTTTCCAATGACACAGAACTCCGAGGTCAGCCTGGAAGGAGCAGGAGCAGTCTGCCAAGGAGGGAATCAGATGATGAAGACTGAGCCACAAGGAACCCCCGAGAGAGTAAGAGACTACTAATATGACTACTACTATTCTGACTACAATTGGGACTATAGTGTACGGCTACATCTGGTGACCCCGACGTGATCGTTGTAATTATAAGATAGGGTAGCCGGAAGAACTGGAAGTGTTGGAGAAAGAAGAAGAGCTGAGAGAAGCTGATGGAGAAAAGAAAAGAAGAAACTAGAAATCTTGCATTCAACTTGAAGCTGAGACATCTGTTAACTGGGAAGAGAAAATCTAGCAAAAACAGAGAAGATAAGTAACCTTCTGAATCTAAACTAAAATTAAACGAAAATCCAATTTTGACTTAGGCAAATATATGTATGTACTGGAAATTTAGAAGTGAGATGGGCCCCAAGAATCGTAAATATGTATGTATTGAGAATTTGGAAATGTAAGGAGAGGAAAAAAAGGAAAAAAAAAGAGAAAAAAAAAGGAAAAAGAAAAAGAAAAAAAAAAAAAGGGGAAAAAGGAAAGAAAAAGAGAAAGAGGTAATGTGGGCCCGGTAAATCCTAGGTATGAATATGTGTAATAGAAATGTGGTAAAGTTGGGCCCGGTAAATCCTAGGTATGAATATGTGTAATGGAAATTTGGAAATGTGGTAATGTGGGCCCGGTAAATCCTAGGTATGAATATGTGTAATGGAAATTTGGAAATGTGGTAAAGTTGGGCCCGGTAAATCCTAGGTATGAATATGTGTAATGGAAATTTGGAAATGTGGTAAAGTTGGGCCCGGTAATCCTAGGTATGAATATGTGTAATGGAAATGTGGTAAAGTTGGGCCCTGTAATCCTAGGTGTGAATATATGTATGGGAAATATAATTTACTATGTATGATTGATATGTTCTGCTAACAACATTAATAATAATAAAAAGGGGGAAATGTAGGAGAGGTGGCATTTGAGTAGTGAATATGTATTCTATCTGAATATCTGTATATGGGCCTTGCCCCTAGGAATCCCAGCTGATCCTGAAAGGCTTGCAGCTGCAATGCCCTTAATTGGACGCAGCTGTGGCCAGCAGGGATCGCTGGGATAAAAGGGGGCTGGGCTTTCCAATGAGTCAGAACTCCGAGGCAGCCTGGAAGGAGCAGGAGCAGTCTGCCAAGGAGGGAATCAGATGATGAAGACTGAGCCACAAGGAACCCCCGAGAGAGTAAGAGACTACTAATATGACTACTACTATTCTGACTACAATTGGGACTATAGTGTACGGCTACACTTTCACACCAGGATCTCAAAGCACTTTGCACGTGGTGATAGCAAATATTTCTGCTCAGTCTCTACTGATATTCCCATCTGCTGATGGAATAGGGAACATCATTTAAGGATATCCTGAAGCTTGCACAACACCTCAGAGAACCACAATCACTGATGTTCCTGCCTCCAAAATGATTCAGTGTTCTACAATTGATGAGAAACCCAACTGTATTGGAATACTTTGTTTCGTTAATGTTAAGTTTCTTTTACAGAGCTTATTTCTACTCTTCTGTGTTTCTGGAGAGGACACAGCAGGACAAGGAGATTTCCCATTATGTCCCAGTGCACACAGGACATTTTTGTGTCTTGTTTAGGTTCTTTCTGGACCCCACAATTCAGAGCTTGCAATGCCCAGGGTTTATCAAACCCGCTGCATTTGTAGAAGAAATTTCATACTCTCGCCCTTGCCATCACATTTTCCCTTTTCATATTCTCTTGTTGGCTTGTCTCTGAAAAATCATCCTGGGATTCTGTTGGATTGACTCCAAATACTGGCATTCACAGACATGTGGAAAGATAAGGAAATGCACAACTCGCTGAACTCAATCACAAACATTATCTCAGACAACAATAACTGCAGGCAAGGGGCCAAGATGTGCTATGGTCAGAGCTATGCTCCAAAACAGACAAGGGATTGTTAAGCACCACAATAATTAGAACAAATTGATTTCTTGGCCAAAATAATGGTGTTTTGGGTTTGGTTTTGTTTTAATTTAAAAAAAGCTGCATGGAAACCATGCAAAAAATGGGTGTGAGAGTGGAGAGCTCTGATGGCAGAGCCCCTGTAAAACGTTAAAAGGGCTAAGAAAGAGAAATAGCACTTAGATACCAATCAGGATGGGCTTGGACATGGAATTATTGGATGTTCTGAGCTGGGAGGGACCCACAAGGATCATCAAGCCCAGCTCTAGAGGGAATGGTCCACACAGGGATCTAACCCACAATCCTGGCATTATCAGCACCACGCTCCAGCCAGCTGAGCTGATCTCAGGGTCCATGGCAGGCAGGTTGGACTCTTGATTTTGCACCTGACCTAGGGCCCAGACATGGTTATTGAGCTTGCCCAGCCTGGAGAAGGAAGCAATTTTACAAATTAGGAAACTGATAAAAGGATTGTTCTGTTTGCCATGGATTCTGCATCAGTCCTCGTGAACAGGCAGAGCTTTCCCTGTTGGGGTTTGGGTCTGCATCAGTCCTGTGCCCTGTAAGTCTCTGCAGCCAAGTCTCCACAGTGCAACCAATCCATTTCTCCAGGTGGGCAATGCACACCAGCCTTAAACTTCCCTGCCAGTGCTCTCCCTGGAAATTCTCTTTTTTAGCCCTGACCACCTTCCCCAGCAGGGGTGGAACGAGGCAGTTCAGGTCAGAAAGTGATGCACAGTGGAGGGGAAAGAGCTGAAACCTTTCACAAAGCTCACAGTCCTGTTCCTGAACCCAAAAAAACCTGACCTGGAGCTGCAGCAGCAATTTCATCAGGAGCAAGGTGTTATAAAATAGCTCAAAGCAGAAAATGGGAATACAAAGAGAGAAATACACCCAGGCAGAGCATAAAGCATCAAGGCAAAATGAGGGTCATATAAAACCTTGAGTCACACAGGAACAAACTTGAGCGGTGCTGCTCATTGCCTAAATGAGAAAAACATACAGCAAAGCAAGAAATAAAGGAATAGTTTCAGTAATTGAAATTTCAGGAGAACACAAAGAAGCAGGCTGTGATTTACCCTAGGTAAACATCCTCTCTGATACAAATCACCCCTGTGGCAAACATCTTGTAAACTTTATGGGCAGAAGCTGAGCAGGGAGAATATACGGCCGTGGGAGAGGGAGAAATCTCAACATTTGTTTTTCTCCCAATCCTAAGCACAGTTTACAGGGTGGATGGGGCGGAAAAGGCCTTTGGATTGCACTTCCCTGGAGTGCTGAGCAGCAGAGGGGAGGTGGGTGTCAGTTCTGGGTGTCAGTGGGTGAGTGGGATGCTTTTCTAGTCTGAACTGGTGGCCACAGAAGGCTAATTTATTATTTTATGATACTATATTATATTAAAGAATACTATACTATACTATACTAAAGAATACAGAAAGGATACAGACAGAAGGCTGAAAAGCTAATAATAAAAACTCATGACTCTCTCCAGAGCCCTGACACAGCTGGACCCTGATTGGCCAAACAGTCAAACAACTCACACCAGAAACAAATGAAACAATCACCTGTGGGTCAAAAATCTCCAAACACATTCCACATGAGCACAACACAGGAGAAGCAAATGAGATGAGAATTGTTTTCCTTTTTCTCTGAGGCTTCTCAGCTTCCCAGGGGAAAATCCTGGGCAAAGGGATTTTTCCAGAGAATTTAAATGCAACACTCAGGAGGGGAGGATTTTCTGTCCCCTTGTAGTACCTGGCATAACTTTTGTCAGCCTTGGTGCTGATTTATGTGGCTGTTGGGTTGTCAGGACCCAGGACATTGCTCTGGCTGCCCTGGGTGATTCCAGACCCTGGCAGGAGGCTCAGAGACCTTGGCACGGAGTCACAAACACCTGTGCCTTTGATTTTAGCCCATGGAAACAACTTTGTGTGAGGAGTTACAAGCCACAAGAGTTTGAGTAGAATGACAGTGAATTTGTCACAGGGTGAAAAAGTAGAATTTGGGGGTTTAGAATGGGGGTTCAAGAGGCAAGAAGAAGGAATCTGGGTGTGTCCTGTCCTTCTTCTTCTTCTTCTTGTCCTCCACCTGCTGTGATGGTGACACTTCTGGATTGGTTTAGAGCAGAGACAGACTGTCTAACATAGGTGATAGGTATTGGAAAATTATTGTAAATAAAGTACAGCTAGTTCTTAATATAAAAAGCCAACACAAGGGCAGGGACTGTGCCACAACCCAACCTGCTGGACAGATCTCAGCAGGTCAGAGAAAGAATGTAATAAATAAGAGAAAATAAACAACCTTGAAAAGCAGAACTGAAGAATCTCGACGGCTTCTTCAGTCACTGAGCTGGGAAAAAAGACTTTTAATACCTATGGGGTCATCTCAGCCACAGAAACTCAAGACTGGGTGTGTGCCAGGTAAGAGCTAGAGGAGAAAGGAAAACTGAGGCCCTTTCCATGGGATGGATGGAATGTTTTTGTTTGGAAGGGATCTTAAAGATCAGCTCATTCCAAGCCCTCTGCCATGGGCAGGGACATTCTGCTGCTCAGAGCCCCATCCAGCCCAGCCTTGAACACTCAGTCCTTTACTCACATTTCTAGTGAGTCTGAACTGGTGGCCTCAGAAAAGAAACTTCAAGGGAAGGTGCTCCAGGCAAACTTGACCCTGAGCTTTGCAGCCCTCTGCACACAGAATGCAATGAATCCTCCTCTTTTCCAAGGCCATCTCCACACAGGGGATGGATGGAGAAATGCAATTTTCTTCCCAGAGACTGCCAGTCACTCCTCTTTTTCTGTGGGAAATGGGTTGTAGCCATCACAACTGGACCTGGAAAAACCCAGCTAGACAAGGAATTTCACCACAGGCTTTGAGCTTTTGGGTGTTTTGGTCCCATCAATTTCTAAAGATTTTTTTAAACATGATTTTTAGAAATTTAGAAAAAGGAATTTTCAGGAGAGCTAGAATGGTGAGGTGAACTTCTCTGAGTGAACTTTCTTCCTGTGCCATAAAAGAAGTTGTATAGAAGGTTCTGTGTGCTTGTGAGAGCTGGGTCTGGGATGGGAACCCACAGGGATGTTCAGGTGCCAGGTGTGCAAGGCCAAGTGCATTGGTGAGAATTCCTAGAGATGGGAGCTGAAAGGACCTGGAGGTTTCTGTGTGGCTGGGAGAAAGCTTTCCTTGCAGTTTCTGCTGGGATGAAGGCTGCCTGGAGAACAGGGTGCTGACCAGAGTCAAGAGTTTGAAAAAATCAAAAGAAAATATCAAAATCGAGAGTTTGAAGTAGACAAATCTGGGAAGTGAATCTTGCTGTTCTCTTTTCACAGGTGGTGAATGAAGAGGTGAAAAACTCTTTGTTCTTCCTCCCAGTCCTCGTCCTCACTCATGGTTTGTCTTCCTTCAGGTTGCTGCTGCTTTTGTGAAATATAGAACAAATTGATTTCTTGGCCAAAATACTGGTGGTTTGGTTTTGGTTTTGTTTCAATTTTAAAAAAGCTGCATGGAAACCATATATTCCCAGTCCTGACAGGAAAGGGGATATTCCAGGCTTTCTGGGGACTGTAGCTACAAGCTACAAGCCAGCCCTGGCTCTGGACAGGCCCCACTGTCACCTCTTGCTTCCTCTCTCCCACAGGTGTTTGAGACCTGTCTTTGACCTGGACAAGGTTCTGACAGTTTCCAAGGGCCAGGAGTGTAGCCATGATATTTTCTGAAAAATCCTTTCCTTAGGATTTTTCCTCCTGAGAAGCTGAGAGGCCTCAGGAACAAAATGTAACCAATGGTTATCTGCTGCTGTGGGATGCAACAGGTGCATCTGGGATTGGTGTCATGTGGTTGTTTCTAATTAATGGCCAATCACAGCCCAGCTGGCTTGGACTCTCTGTCCGATCCACAAGCCTTTGTTATTCATTCTTTCTTTTTCTATTCTTAGCCGGCCTTCTGATGAAACCTTTTCTTCTATTCTTTTAGCATCGTTTTAATATAATATATATCATAAAATAATAAATCAGCCTTCTGAAACATGGAGTCAGATCCTTATCTCTTCCCTCATCCTCGGAGCCCTGTGCACACGGTCACACAGGAGTGCCACAAGTTTTAATAATTTTTTGCGCTTGGTCCCAAGCTCACATCATTTCCCAGAGAATTCCCACTCTTGTGCACCATCTTGTTTTCCTATTTTTTTTTCAAGAGGTGCATAACACCAAGCTTAGGAACGGCCCTAATTCTGCTCACTGCTGCTGTGCACCTCTCTCACATTTCCTCACAGCAGAGAAAGTCCTTGCCTCTTCTTTCTCCTCTGTCCAGCAAGGTCGTGCAGAGACACTGCAGATTCCCCCCTCTGCAGATTTCCCACATCACCAGCTCTTTATCCTCTGCTCCGAGAGGACAGATGATTTGATCAGGAAAGCTATTTCCCTGCAATGTAGATTATAATGGAAATCTGGAGAACAGCCCTGACTCCGAGCCTCCGCAGCTTTATCCTTTTAAAAGCACAAGCCAATTAACCTCAGCCTGCAGGGAAAGAGCCCCTCTCTTAGAGGCTGCCTCTTGGAAAATGAGACGTAGGGGATTTAAATTCACAAGGCTCTGAAACTCCAGCCCAGGCACGGAGCACTGCACAAACCTCCCCAGTGATGCCACACACATGGACATGGGGCTCTACACACTCCATGGATGTCAGGACCCAGGACACTCCTTTGGCTGCCCTGGGTGATTCCAGACCCTGGCAAGGGCTCAGAGACCTTGGCACAGAGTCACAAACACCTGTGCCTTTGATTTTAGCCCATGGAAACAATTACCAACTTTGTGTGAGGAGTTACAAGCCACAAGAGTTTGAGTACAATGATAGTGAATTTGTCACAGGGTGAAAAAGTAGAATTTGGGGGATTTAGAATGGGGGTTCAAGAGGCAAGATGAAGGAATCTGGACGTGTCCTGTCCTTCTTCTCCTCCTTCTTGTCCTCCATCTCCTGCTGTGATGGTGGCACTTCTGGATTGGTTTAGAGTGGAGACAGACTGTCTAACATAGGTGATAGGTATTGGAAAATTATTGTAAATCAAGTACACATAGTTCTTAGTATAAAAAGCCAACACCACTGTGCCACAACCCGACCTGCTGGACAGGCCTCAGCAGGTCAGAGAGAGAATGGAATAGATAAGAGAAAGTAAACAACCTTGAAAAGCAGAGCAGAGGAATCTCGACTTCTTCTTCAGTCGTGGGGCTGGGAAAAAAAAGAATTTTAATACCTCAGGGGTCATTTCAACCACAGAAACCTTAGACATGGACACACTGGGATCTCTGAAGTTCCCCTAGGATTTTGCTCCACTTCTCCCAGGCTGCTGTGGGGCTTGAGGGGTCAGGGTTAAGGACTGGAATTCCTGGGGACGGGGATATAATTCATATTGAGGTGGTTTGTGAAGGATGGTGTCAAGAGCTCTCTCACCTGGAGATGTTCCTGGAGGATAAAAATCAGCCTAAGGCCCAGGCTCAATAAAGAAATCACAGGAATGGTGTTCTCACCTTGGGAAATGAAGGGCACAAAGACTAATTAGCTCCTAAGGGTTAC
Organism: Calcarius lapponicus; assembly: GCA_039654755.1. Taxonomy (NCBI): domain Eukaryota; kingdom Metazoa; phylum Chordata; class Aves; order Passeriformes; family Fringillidae; genus Calcarius; species Calcarius lapponicus. Next base: position 16,369,164 of record CM077463.1, read on the forward strand.
ACCACGAGGAAAGAGCTCAGCTCATCCTGAAACAGAGAAGATGCTGGCTCCTGGAAAATTCTGTTTTCCCCCCATTTCAGGAGCTGTGATTGGCACCTGGGTGAGCCAAACCTGAGTGTCACTGATGCTTCACAGGATCACTGGTTGGAAAAATCTCACTAAGATCACTGACTCCAACCATTAAACAGCACTGCCAAGGCCACCACTAAACCGTGTCCCCAGGGGCCACATCCAGGTTTTTGGAACCCTTCCAGGGCTGGTGGATTCACCACCACTAAACCATGTCCCCAGGGGCCACATCCAGGTTTTTGGAATCTTTCCAGTGCTGGTGGTTTCACCACTTCCCTGAGCAGCCTGTTCCAATGTCTAATCCCCCTTTCAGTGAAGAATTTTCCCTAAAATCCAGTCTCAACCCCACCTGGTTCAATTTGAGGCTGTTTGCTCTGATCTTTTTGCAGGTTTCCTGGGAGAAGAGACCGAACCCACCTGTCTACAGCCTCCTGTCAAGTCCTTTTTTCCACGAAAGAAAATGAATGACAGAGACAGGGAATTTTCCACATCTCTGCTGGTCTTCCACATCTAAATGTTCTCTGCTTATCCCACAAAACTCCTCTGCCATCTGATGTGCTACCCTGGCACCAACTGTTTCCTGGGGAAAGGCAGGCAGACACAAAACACCCTCCCACCAGACACCTCTCCCCAAACCATGCTAAATACCTGTCTTTGTGTTCCTTCCATGACAACAGCTCCTGTTTGAGACGTTCACATCTCCAGACATTTGACAAGCAGCTGAGTAAATGTCAACACCCTTCCAGAGGAAGTGTGGGATTTCAGGGAATTTAGCACTGACTGGGAAATTGCAGTTGGTTCTGGGGTGAGACTTTCTGGTTCCTACAGCTGAAGCCATGCCAGCATTTGAGGCCAGGCAGCAAACAATGCTGCACCCATGGGGATGGACAGAGAAATATCCCTGCTCCTTTAAAGTGACAACCTATTAAGGTTTTTTACAATGGGGGAAATAATTTGGGGTTATTCTGGAACACTGGAGAAATACAGGAAATACTCCCTGAATAGCCTTGGATGTGCATCTAGTAGGTGGCAGCTCTGCCCATTGTGGAACTAGGTGATCTTTAAGGTCCTTTTTGACCCAAGCCACTATGGCATTCACATTCTCTGAACACAGAGAGATAATAATATAATAATAATTATGTGGTACTCACATTCTCTCTCACAGGATTTTTCCTGGAGAAACACAGAGAGAAGAAGAGAAAACAATTTTTATCTCTACTTGCTACTCCTGTTGTTTTTGCACATGTGGAATGTGTTAGGAAGATTGTTTACCTGAAGTGATTTGTCAGTTGGATTCTGCTGAGGATTTTGTTTCCTTGGCCAATTGGGTCAAAGCTGTGTCCTGACTGTCTGGAGACAGTCATGGGTTTTTCTTTAGTATCTTTTGTATAGCATAGTATAGTATAGTATAGTATAATATGTAATATAACATAGTTTATTAAAGCAATTATTCAGTATTCTGAATCAATGGAGTCAGATGCCAATCATCCCCAGACATTGGGGTCGCCCTGAATTTGATATAATTCTATGATCTAGTTTTTCTTTAGCATCTTTTGTATAGTATAGTATAGTATAGTTATAATATACTAAGTAATGTAATAAAATATAGTTTTAATAAAGCAATTATTCAGCATTCTGAATCAATGGAGTCAGATGCCAATCATCCCCAGACATTGGGGTCGCCCTGAATTTGATATAATTCTATCATCTAGTGGCTGTTGGTTCTTTGATCCTCACCCAAAAATTCCTTGCCAAGGTTTCCTGGACCTGTTCTCCTCAGGAACAAATTGTTTTGGTACTAAGAGCAGTCCCCCAAGGAGAACACCAAGGAACTGCTTCAGCACTGCCTCAGTGGAAACAAATCCTCCCTGTTGATTGTAGCATTTCCCAAAACACATATTTTCCATTGGAAAATTATTTTTAATTATTTCCAATTAATCCCATTATTTCCAATTACCAGCCCTTTTCCTGTGAGTTCCTACAGCTTCCAGGCCCACAAGTCATTTCTCTGTGTGGGATATATGGGCTGGGGCTCATTTTCCTAAAGCCTTTTTGGAAATAAGCACTGCAGGCACCTTCTTCCTTCTTCACCCCTTTGCAGGGAGGAAAAAAACACTATTATGGAGCAATCCAACTCACCTGGGAATAGATGCATGGAAAGGATGAGATGAACAGCTCCTGGACAATGCCTGTGTCTCTCCTTCAATAGGTCCTACAGGGAAACTGCTCTGGGAAATCTCACCGGTGGAATTTCTTCAGGAAAGATGTCCATGGTCACAGGGTGTTGGACAAGGTCCACGGAGTCACAGAGCTCTGTTTCTGCTTATTGGAGATATTTAGGGTGAGGTAGATTTGAATGATGATTTCTCCATGCAAATTTCAGGGGTTGTGATCCGGGAGAACAGACTAGGAGAGTCCCTTCCCTCTTGGCCTGTTGGATTCTCCATGAAGAGCCATTATTAATTTTAATTCAGAGCACAACAGGCTGGTGGAATCAATCCACTGCTGCAGGACATTTGTGCCTTTAAATGGGGGCTGCACTGAAGGTCTGTGTCTTTAAGCAATAACTCCAAGCCAGTGGGTTGAAAGCTTGCTGAAGCTCATTTAGGCAAGATCAACATTGGAAAACATTTTCTAACAACACAGATAGGAAAAGAATGTCCATGGGGGATGTGGGATGTCCCTCCCTGCAAGAAAAGCCCCAATAAAGAGGTGACAGCACAGTTTTGGATGTCCCTCAACCTGCCAGGAGCAGGGGGAGGCTTAAGTGATTCCTCAGAACTCTTCTCTGTTATAATTTCTGGCAGTGTGGAAGCCAGTTTTTAACATCTTTTATTAAAAGAAGGACATTGGGTGGCATTGCTGAATAGCACAGGTTGAAAGGGACCTCTAGAGGTGTCTGGTTCAGGCTCCAGCTCAAAGCAGGGCCACCTTCAAAGCTGGGCCGTGCCTCTTCCACAGGAGTGGCAAAAGATTTCTCATGTGGAGTTTCCACCACCTGTGTGGGCCCCAGGGCTGGTGCTTGGCCAAATGGTGATGCTTTTGTCCTTATTTCCAGCTGAAACTGGAAATCTCAACCAGTGGCTGCCAGCTCTGGCCATTTCCCTGCTTCTCTGGGGACAGCCCTGCCTTTTCTGTCACCTGCTGGAGCTGGTGCCTACAAAGAAAATAGTTCCCCTTGCGAGCTGCCAGGCTGAGCAGACCCGGGATTGTGGTGTTTCCTTCCCAAATCACACCCCAGCTCACTGGTGGGTTATTTCTTCTGGCATGCCAGGGGCAAAGGGGATCCCAAAATCCAGATCCTCCACTGCCGTGTTTACAGCAGCCTCCATCCCTCTCTGCCTCCAGTTGCTAAGCGATATCTCTGCTCTCCAAAGTCACTGACACAGACCCTTGGCTGCTGCATTTCACTATTCAATTTGCAATTTAAATTCCCTGACAGGCAGAGGCAACCAAGCTGTTCACTTAAGATTGCAAGAAGTTATATTGAAATCCAGGAAATCGCCAGTGCCTCGAGCTCTTCATAAATTTCTCTTTGATAATAATAAAGACAGAGGTTGGAAGAGGGGAGGAGAGAGATAGGTGCTCATGTGTGGGACAAAGGATGGAGCAGAGACACTGGGGTGCAATCACAGGGATGGAGTTTCCCCTTTTTTTGTGTTGGTTGTTCCACGTTCTGACCTCTGAGACCTTGTGCTTCTGCTTGGGCTGGTTAAACACCTTTCAGTGAAGCTAAACACTCACTTTTATCTCTTTTTCAATCTTCTTTTCTTTATTAGCATTTCCTAGAGGGGGAGATAAGTTCCCTTTGCACACATTTTCCTTTCCTAAAACACCCACAGCGGGATTATGGCATGAGGGACAACAGGGAAGGGTCCCTCGTCGCAGGCAGGAGGGTCAGGTCCTGGATATCCACTGCCTGTGGCACTCCTGGCTGTCCCCAGCTGCTCCCAGGGGTGTCCAGACCTGAATTCTGGCCACCCACAGGGGATGATGTATTTTGGTTTTGGTCACATGTGGGATTTGTGCTGCGTGAGGAGCAGAGTGGCATTGCTGAAACAGACAGAAACAGGCAGGAATTATTTGGAATGGGAAGAGGATCAGGAGCTTCAGTGCTGGGGGAATGGAAGCTGCCCTGGGCAGGAGTTGGGTCCTGACGCCGGGGGAAGGTCAGGGACCCTCTGGGGCCAGCGCTACCCTTTGATTCTCTAAAATAAATAAATGTTTAAATAAAATAAAATAAAATAAATGAAATAATTGGCTCTGAACAGACATTTCCTGCTCCGAAAGGCTCCGCGGGCTCGGAGCCGTGGGGTTTTCAGGCCAGCAGAGGGAACCCTGCACCGCATCCATCCCGAATCCCGCAGCGGGGCTGGGGGCTCGCAGCTCCCCGAAAAGGGGCTGAGCCTTCTCCTTCTGCCCAGAATCGAAGGAATTCCACTTTATAAACAGGAGCAGCCCCACAGATCCCTTAAAATCCTCTGTGGATATCGACTCCCCTTGGGTAAGGCAGGGCAGGGATCAACCTCTGCCTCATCTGCGGGACAGCTGCCAGCACCTCCTGTCGCTACAGGACACGAAAGAACACAAGCTCACCGCCGTTCTCAAGGTGAAGGGAAAAAAGGGAAGTTTATTTTCTGACTCTAACATTTATAGTTTTCCAAGAGTGACAGTGGATTGGAGGGTGACAGTGCCACCTCTCCAATGACGCTGGACAAACCAACAGTCCATCAACTCTCTCCTCCTCCATAAAGGAATGCAAAACAATGCGTTATTTACAGAAAGTGTGTGAGAAAGTTCGCTACAAGAATGTCAACATCAGAAGGCTTAGAAAATCTTAAAAAACCAGGGTGACAACCCCCTGCCCAGCTGTGGGGCAGACAGGGGCAGGGACCTTCCCTAAAAACCACCAGCAGCAAAAACCAGGCAGCCAAATCCTCCTCCTCGGTGTGAGGCTCTGGGTGAGGGGGTTTGGTGCAAGGACTCTCCCTGCAGGGACAGGAGTGTGACACAGGTGACATTTGGCACCATCGTGGCAGACGCTCTGGGAGAGGCTGGTGTGGCCATCATTCTTTTTTTTAGCCTTTTCTTCCTTCATTCTGTGTTTCTCCTGTGTCCTTTGTCTGACAAAGGACAGGGTTTGGCCAGCCAGGTCACTGCAAGGAGCTCTCAGAAGTTTCTCGCTGAGATTTGTCCCCTTGGCAGAGCCCACCAGGTGCCCTCAGGGGAAGGAGACAGCTCTGAGAGAGCTTGCTGGAGCTTTTGTCCTGTTCCTAACTGCAATGCTTTTCACCTCCAGCTTCCCAAAGTGCCCCCATCTGGGAAACTTTCCCCACAGTCTCCACCTAAACTCCCAGAGGATCTCTGTGACAAAAAGGGACAGCCCTGGCATTGCTGCTTTATACCCACAGACATTGTACCAGAGGGAGTGTTTGCATTGCATTTTAGGAGTCAACCTTCCTTTTATTTTTGCCTAGGACTGGGTGACATCAAGCTACAGAGTGACTGAGGAGCAGCCAACAGCTCAGGCTCTTGAATCCTTGGTTTGAAGAGTTCCAGTGGGCATCTCTGGATTTTTCCATCCTGAACACTCTGTGTCAGTGAGTCACTCCAACACCTCCAGGCCTATGTTAAATACAAGGCAAGGTTAAACTGAGAGCAGCAGGATGGTCAAAAACCTGAATTTTCCATTCTTGACTGCAATGTTTGAATAATGAAAGCTTCAAAAGGTAAGAAAAGAGAGAAAAGGTGCTTGATCAAAGGATGTTCATTTCTGCTTTGTCTTCTTGTGCTTTCTTGGGATTAAAACTGTTTTGCTTTCAAAAGCAGGTTCAGAATGAAGGTTTTGTGTTGCAGGTAGCTGGGCCAAGCTCTTCTCCCTCCTTCCCTCAACTTGGGGAATGTGATTGGTGAATTTCCCCTTGCTCCTGCAGCACTCACATTTTTTCACTGCTCTGCCTTTATCTTTTGTGCTGCTCCTTCTTCACGGACCAGAAATTCTGGATAACTCCAGTCCTTGGATGTGTTCAAGCTCTTCAAGGAAGGCAGCTCTGACCCCCTGTCCCACCAGAGCCCTGCAGTCCTGTTGAGGAGGAGCAGTTGAGCTCTTGAGCCCCCAGCACATCCTCCCTGTGTCCTGTGTGACCCCATGTGTCACCAGCCCTGGCCCCTGGCATGGCCCTGTCTGCCCTACAGAAGGGCAAGGAAAGGGAATGGGTTTCATTCTTCCCTTTCCAGCGAGGTTCAGTGGGAAGGGTGGCAGCAGCGCCTGGTGCTTTTCAGCCAGGCCCAACCACCTGGAACCTTCCAGCCCTTTGCGCTTCAAGTCTGGCGTTGTTTTTGCTCCTTTCCCGTCCTTTTTGGGATTTGTCACTCCTAAGGTCTCTGCCAAGGGCAGGGGACACAGAACACAGCTGCCCAGCCCAGCCAGTGGTGGGGTTGTGTGCCAAAGCCAGGAACATCACCAGTTTCACAGGGAGATTCCTCAGGAATATTCTGGGCAGGTTTTTGAGAGTTAAAGGAATTTGTGTGGAATTCTGGGTCCTCAGTGCTGAGCACTGATGGAAGTTGGTGGCCAGGTCTTGTCACAGACAAGAGAAATGACAAGTGCCCATCTGTGGTATCTCCTGGGGCCCTCATCATTGGAAGGAAATGATGAATCTGACTCCATGTTCTCAGAAGGCTAATTAATTATTTTATTATCTATATTATTTTAAAGAATACTATACTAAATTATACTAAAGAATACAGAAAGGATACAGACAGAAGGCTAAAAGAGAATAATGAAAACTCGTGACTCCTTCCAGATCCTCAACACAGCTTGGCCCTGATTGGTCATTAATTAAAAGAATTCCCACAAAACCAATGAAACAATCGCCTGCTGGATAAACAATCTCCAACCACATTCCACACAAGCAAAACACAGGAGAAGCAAATGAGATAATATTGTTTTCCTTTTTCTCTGAGCTTCTCAGCTTCCCAGGAGAGAAATCCTGGGCAAAGGGATTTTTCAGAAAATATGACAGTGACACCCACCTAACTCTTGGAACAACAGGGACTGCTGGGGGACACAACTCACCCTCTGCTCCACATTTCCTCCCCATTATTCTCTCTCTCTGCTCTTGTTGTACATTTCTGGATAAATTTTGAGCCTGGATTAATTTATTTTTCTCAAGTACCTGAAGCAAACAGAATGCCACATCCCTTCAGCTCAGCCACGAGCAATCCCATTCAGATGCTCCCTCTTCCAGGCCAACAAAAATGCTGTTTTGGGTGTTTAGGAACCCCAAGAGGTTGTTGCTCTCTTTTCATCCAGAGAAAACCTTGCCAAAATCAGATTTTTCCCCCAGTGTGTCTGGTACAGACCGGCTGCCGTGCTCCCCCCTCCATAACCCCACCTCACCTGTGTGCAGGATGCAACAGGCTGGATTTGAGGCAGCACCTGGGGAAGGGCTGGCCTGGCATCCTCCCCTGCCTTTGGGATTGTCACAGCAGCCTTGTTGGACTCGTTCCTCTGTTCCTGCAGAAACAAGCAGAGCCCTGAGCTGCAGCGAATTGATTCTCCGTGCTGTAACTGAATTACAAGCCTGAAATGCTCCCTCTCTCTCCCCTTTCATCTTCTCCCTTCTGTTCCTGCCTCACAGACAGGAGGAGTTCTCCTCCCAGTGAATGCAGGGATGGACACAAGAGCTGGGCTGTGACCCATCCCTGCCTGACCCTGAGGGACAGCTCCACTTGTCCTCTGGAAAGGAAATTCAACAGAAAAAGAGGCAGTGCAAGGACATGGATGTGGAAGGAGATCCTTCAGCCTTCAGGAGGAAGTTACCAAACCCTTTTCTCTATCCCTGAGAGCTGTAGAAACATCCCCAGGCTTCCATGCAGGAACATCTCAGGGGAAAAGGTGATTTAGGGGATGAGACTCAAGTTGTTCTGTCCTGAAGTGGAGATGGGGATAAGGACCTGTCGCAGACATCTTCTTATGAAAAAATCCTTTCCTTAGGATTTTTTCTCTTGAGAAGCTGAAAGGCCTCAGGAACAAAATGTAAGCAATGGTTATCTGCTGCTGTGGAATGCAACAGGTGCATCTGTGATTGGTCTCATGTGGTTGTTTCTAATTAATGGCCAGTCACAGTCAGCTGGCTCGGACAGATAGTTGGAGACAGCTGCCTCTGTTATCATTCTTTCCTTTCTATTCTTAGCTTAGCCTTCTGATGAAACCTTTTCTTCTATTCTTTTAGTATAGTTTTAATGTAATATATATATAAAATAATAAATCAGCCTTCTGAAACATGGAGTCAGATCCTCATCTCTTCCCTCATCCTAATACCCCTGTGAGCACTGTCACAAGGACTTGCTCTCCCAGAGGTTTCCTTGGTTGGACCACAAACACCCAAAAAACTCATTTCCTTATCAACCCAGGACGCTTGTGAATCTCAGAGCCATGAGCACTGACCACGTGGAGTGACCAAAATGAACTTTACCCCCAGGACAAAGGATGTGGGATCTGCACTTCTCTGGCACCATACACTGGCCATGATGACAGGATGCTCCTTTTCCTGATGCTCTGTGCCCATGCCCAAGTTTTGGCAAGTTGATTAATTCCTGGAAATTGTGAGTGCTAGGTTGGCCTTGCTGATGATCCAAGGGGAAGATGTTTTTCCCTCTTGCACCCTCATGATGTTTGGAAAGACACCAGTCTCCGACTCAGGGAGTGAGAGAAATAAAGAAAATCTGAGTGTCCTCCCATGGAAAAATGTCCTGAGTTCAGGGCAGGTTTGTTTTGTGCCTGGGGTCACTGGGGGAGCACAGAAAACTGACAATCCCACCTTCAAAAACTGGTTTATGGCTCCCAGAGGAAAGGCAGGAGAATTCCTGAGCGCCCAGAGTGGGGGCAGAGGAGCTGTGAGTGCAGCCTGGATCCAGGGCTGCTCTGTGGCTCTGTCTGCTCTAAGGCTGTCATCAAATTCCCTCTGTAATCAGCACAGAGAAATCAGAGCTGCTCCAGGGTGATTCAAGCCCACTTATCTCACACACCTCTCGCAGGAGGCTGAGATTTCCCTATCTCCTTCCAGAGTGTGGAGATGGGGGCCAGGCCAAGGCAGCTGAACTTGCAGGCAGGAGGAGATCCCAGGAATGCATCCATGGCCAGGAGCTCTGCTCCAGAGCAGGCTCAGGGCTTTTGGGACCCACTGGTGTCCCAGCAAACACACAGGGACAAGCCAGACTTTCAAAAGCAAGGGACAATTGTGGCAATGAATTCACAAGGGTGCACCAGCCAGCCTGCTTCTAAGTTTGTTATCAAAGCCTCAGGAATTCGTCAAGGCTGTTGGAACATAAATTGTGCTAAATTAAGAAAGAAGAGGCTGAAAAACCGAATATCAAGACAGCAAGAACTGGATAACAGAGGTCTGTGAAACACCTGGATTGTAACCAGTCATAAACTTGAGAAATGCAGGCAGAAAACGAGGGAACAGGACAGAGGCACCAATCAGGAAATGTGTACTTGGTAGTCTGTAGAATCCATAAATGTGTGTGTAATGCAAACAATACATGGCTTCTGCTTGGTCATATTGGTCAGTTTTTCAGGAGTCCTGGATTTCCTGCAGTAGACAACCCCCACTTGGCTGCCACTGTTCACCTCTGCCTGCTTCCAGAAGGTTCCATGCACCCAGGGACCCTCAGCATCCACCACACCAGCCTGTTCTGGAAGCACAGAGCTCCCTCTTCCTTCTTCCCACCTGATTTTTCCAGCCTCTTCCCTTCTTAAGCATCCACTGTATCCACACCCAGAAATCTTCCTTTCTTTTTTTTCCTATTTAACCCTTATTTTTCCTTCCCCAAACACAACTTCCAATCCCCCTGTAGAAGTACAGAGCTCCCTTTTCCTTCTTCCCACCTGATTTTTCCACTTTCTTCCCTTCTCAAACATCTACTTGTATCCACAGCCAGAAACCCTATTTTTCCTATTTATTTCCTATTTAACCCCTATTTTTCCTTCTCATTTTTCCTTCCCCACACACAACTTCCAATTCCCCAGTAGAAGAACAGAGCTCCTTTTTCCTTCTTTCCATCTGATTTTTGCAGCTTCTTCCCTTCTCAAACATCCACTCACATCCACAGCCAGAAACCCCTGTTTTTCCTTCTTATCTTTGCTTCATGTTTTCCCCATTTAACCCCTATTTTTCCTTCCTATCTTTGCTTCCTATTTTTCCCATTTAACCCCTATTTTTCCTTCCCCAAACACCACTTCCCCTGTGCAAGTATAGAGCTCCTTCTTCCTCCTTCCCACTTTATTTTTCCAGCTTCTTAACTTCTTCCCTTCTCACACATCCACTCGTATCCACACCCAGAAATCCCCGTTTTCCCTCCCTATTTATTTTTCCTTCCTATTTTTCCCTTTTAACCCCTCTTTGTCCTTCCCTAAACACAGCTTCCAATTCCCCTGTATAAGGACAGAGCCCCTTTTGCCTTCTTCCCACCTGATTTTTCCACTTTCTTCCCTTCTCACACATCCACTCGTATCCACACCCAGAAATTCCTGTTTTTCTCTCCCCAAACACAACTTCCAATTCTCCTGTAGAAGTACAGAACTTTCTCTTCCTTCTTCCCACCTGTTTTTTCCAACCTCTTCCCTTCTCATCCATCCCCTCATACCCACACCCAGAAATCCCTGTTTTTCTCTGCGCACAGCTTCCAAATGGGTGGAATTTGTGTTTTTCTCTGCACACACCTTCCAATCTCCCAGCCCAGTGAGGTTTCATCTCCAGTGGGTGAGAGAGAGCTGTCCAAAGGAGATGAGGAGCAGCCTTGCCCTGCTCTCCATGCCCAAGGGGATGCCAGCGCTCACCACTCAGCTCCTGCACGCCGGTGATAAATGAGCCCCACCCCAAATAAATAAATAAAACCCAGAGGGGAGCAAAATCCCCAGGTTATTCCTGTATTACTCAGTCATCCCAAGGAGAGAGCAGCTATCTGCTGGCAGCTGGCTGAATCATCAGCTACCTAATGCTGCCTGGAATGAATACAGATGCTTCGGAATTGCCTCGTGCGAGCTCCACAATAAAGGCAGCGAGAGCAGCTTTGCCATCTCCAGAATGGTGGCTGACAAATTCAATCAACAAACCTGCTCTGAAAGCACTCCTGGCAAAATATGAAAAGGGAATTACAGGCTCTGCAAGCCCCAGAGCCCGTTGTCTTTGTGGCTTTGCTGGGGAAAAGGGCTGGCAGTGCCCTGTCTGCTCTGAGCGCTTAACACCTCCTAATTCATCACAGCCACTTGCTCTTGGGGTGATTTATTTCATTTATTTCATTGCTCCCATTATTCCCAGAGCCTCCCTAGCACAGGAGTGTGCCTGTGTAGGGGCAACAGCCCTCTCCATCATATCTAATGGCAAGAGTCTGTCAGCAGGGGCCTGGAGGGATGGGAGCAATGGGAAAGGCACGTTGGGATGGATGGACCACCAGGAGCATTCATCTCAGCTGTGTGCAGGAGTCAAGGAGCCTGGCCTGCAGGACTGACATTTAGGGATGGGATTTCTAGGGGGATCACACAGAACTGACATTTAGGGATGGGGTTTCTAGGGGGATCACACAGAACCCCACGTCCATGGCCCAGTTTGCCCCAGCAGGGACTGGGTGTGTTCAAGGACAGCTGTGCCCTCAGGGCTGGGCAGTGGCACTGCAGCCCCTGGCATGTAGGTGTTTCCAGACCATCTATTTTCCCTGCTCTGTGCCCAGGGAAACAGGACCTGGCTGCTGCTCAGCCTGCAGCGGCTGAGGTTTAATTGATGGATGGCTCTAGAGCGAGCCACAAATTAATGACTGCAACACCTACTCATTTTAAATCCTTCTCCTCAAGCTTATGCTCACCAGGTTTCCAGCCCAGGGGAGTCCATGTGCAAGGGAGATCAGTAACCTGCAAGGAAAACCTTCATGATTAGCTTCTCCCCAGGATCTGCTCTTTGTGCACCCTTTCTTTCACACATGCTGTTCATCCCAGCCCCACGTGTCACCCGCCTCCTCAGGGCGGTGGGGACAAGCTCTGCTGAGGGACCAGCACACTCCAGCCTGGCTTTGCCACCCTCTGTGTGCAGACTCTCTCTGAGCAGGGCTGGGAGGTGGAAGGAAGCCTCCAGCTCCACGAGCTGCTCCAAAACTGCCCAGGCTGGCGGCTTGTGGCAGCCACCAGGGATGTCCTGGCCAGCCAGAGATCTGCTGAAGCTGGAGCTGAGGTGTGTTTGCCCCCAGCAGGAGAACAAGCAGGAGCTGGGCTCTGGAGCAGCAGGGTGGGAGGGAGCCCAGGGCAGAGCACAGAGCGGGAGAGTTTTGGGTGCTTGTCTTCGGCTACAGGAGGAGGAGGAGGAGGGCAGTAGAGAGAGGAAGGTCTGGCAGCAGGAGGGGGAGAGAGATTCCTCCTCTGCAAGGCCGGGGAAGAGGCCTCAAGCATCAGGTTGCCTGGCCATGGCTTGGAGGATCCATCAATTGCTCTGAGCTCCTCACACTGGAAGATGGCTCCCAATAAAAGCCCTTTTCTGGTCCTTTAAAGGTGGGGAGGAGAGGCAGTGTCACCATCATATTTTCTGAAAAATCCCTTTGCCAGGATTTCTTCTCCTGGGAAGCTGAGAAGCCTCAGAGAAAAAGGAAAACAATGTTATCTCATTTGCTTCTCCTATGTTTTGCTGCTTTGCAATGTGGTTTGGAGATTGTTTATCCAACAGGTGAATTTTATTCTTTTTATTATTTTTATTCTTTTTATTCTTTAAATAATAAAGAATTTTAAATTTAATTCTTAAATTAATTTAATCCTTAAATTTAATTTAATTCTTAGTTCTTAAATTTTATTTAATTCTTTAAATAATAAATAATTTTAGTCTTTATTCTTTTTATTTAAAGAATAGAACAGGTGAATTGTTTTGATTTAATGACCAATCACAGTCCAGCTGTGTGGGGACTCCAGGCAGTCACGAGTTTCTAATTAGTATCTTGTTAAGCCTCCTGTTTGTAGCCTTTGTCTATAGTTTTAGTATGGCATAATATAATATAATATAATATAATATAATATAATATAATATAATATAATATAATATAATATAATATAATATAATATAATATAATATAATATAATATAATATAATATATAATATAATATAATAGCCTTCTAAGAACATGGAGTCAGATTTTCAATTCCTCTTCATCCTGGGGACTCAGAAAATACCACAATGCAGCGCTTGGCAACAGGATGCTGCCTCTCCCTCTGCACAAAACTACACTTGGGATGCTCCACTGTGTTCCAGATTCAGACAAACACTTGGACCTGCTCTGGGGTGAGAAGGAGTAGGGAAAAGCCAGGATGAAGGGAATTAGAGAGGAGGGAGGTGTGGTAGGGGAAGAAACACTCCTGATGGCCAGGCTGCATTGGCACCAGGGATGGAGGCACCTGGATGTGGAGAACTGGTGGGATGAGGCAGCAGGTAGATAGGCTGGGATGGCTCTGAGGAAACTGAGATCAGGAAATCACCAGGATTATTAAGTGACTGGAATTACTAAAATGCTGGGGTTGCAGCTGGGTGAGCCAGCTTGTTCTTGCAATTCTCTTTGGACTCAAGAAAAAAAGGAAACCACTGTCACCCTCTTCCTGTCCAAAGCCTTCTCTTGACAATACTGGAGCCAACATTTTCATTTTCCTCAGGTGTCCAGAGCACACAAAGCTGGACTGATCTCCCCATAAATCCTGCCCCACCCGGCAGGAATCATCCTCCAAAGACTCTGTTGTCTCCAGCTGGCAGATCCACCTTTCCCTTCTGAGCTCAATTGTACCATATGATCATCAATTTAGAGCTAATTGCCAGCTAATGAACCCAGTTTTGCTCACTCCATTTCAGTGTCCTTGTGCTGCTGGCTGAACACTCCTGCGCGTCCCACTCTGAACCCTCTCCCAGAGCCTTTGCTCTCACCCCTGCTCCTGTCTGGGATGCTGGAAGGAAAAACATTTGTCCTTTTAAAGGTGCAATGTGAAGGAACAACTGTGAGAGGGCAGGATTCAGGGATTTCCAAACCCTTTTATCTCTGGATACAGGAGAGATTGAAGCACCTTGAATTTTTAGAGCAGAATGTTAGGGACCAGCTTGTCACTTGGTTTGAATTCCTGGCTGTGTCATTCTGTTATATCCCTGAATCAATTTGGAGCTTGGAGAAATGGTTTAGTGGTGGACTTGGCAGTGCTGGGTTAATGGCTGGACTTGATGATCTTAGAGACCTTTTCCAACCTTAATGGTTAAAAAAAGGAGGAAAGTCTGTCCCTTGCTTTCCTAGCTGCAAAAAGGGCTCTCACTCCCCTTGTGTAGGGTTGTGTGGCTTGTTAAACCCCCCTCAGACACTCTGGATTTGTGACATCCCCTGAGCTGCATGATCACACCAGAATAATGACTGGAATAAGGCAAAAACCAACCGAATGAAACACTCCTTCACTGAGGTTTGTCAGAACAGGCAAAGCACTACCAACATTCCCAACTTATTTCAAAATCCTGGGGGAAGTATATTTTTGGTGGGGGGCAGGCAGGGAAGGCATAGTAAAATCAGGGTGCTCCCAATGAAGGAGTGATTGGCATCTGGCTCCATTATTCGGAATGCTGAACAATTGCTTTATTAAACTATATTATATTAAACGATATTATTTATTTATTTATTAAACTATTTATTTATTAAACTATATTATATTACATTATGCTACAATATATTAAAGATATACCATACTACACTAAATTACATACTGAAGAAAACTCGTGATTGTCTCCCAACAGCCAGGACACAGCTTTGAGTGATTGGCCAAGGAAACAAAACAATCCTCAGCAGAATCCAATTGACAAATCCCTTCAGGTAAACAATCTTCCTAACACATTCCACATGTGCAAAAACAACAGCAGCAGCAAGTAGAGATAAGAATTGTTTAGAATTGTTTTCTCTTTCTCTGACTTCCTTCCTTGTTGTGATTCCTAGGAAATGTCCTTGGGAAGTTGTGCCTGCCTGCTCTCTATGAAGAGAGCTGTGGCTACAGGAAGGAATAGATCTTTGTGGTGTCCCTCACAAAATGCCTGAATCTAAGTTGGTTTGTTGTTTTAGGGCCTTGCCTCCCCATGGCATTAAATGACAGAATCCAGCCTGAGCAGTGCCAGAAGGAGCAGCAGGATGCTGGGAAGCTGAGAGGGCAAATCAGGGCTTATAAAAGGCACTGATGGGGATGCAGGGCAGAGCTGGTTTGTGTTCCCAGGGAAGGGGTTAACTCTGCTGGGGTACACCTGCCTTGGGGTGGGCTTGGGAAGCCTCTGGTGACTCCAGCAAGGACAGCTCAGCTGGGAGGGGAGGGGATGGAGCTGTGCCTCTGCCCCTGGGTGCTCCCTGAGCCCTCCTGATTCCTTCCAGAACGAGGGAGCTCATTTCCAGGGCCAGCCTCACAGAAAGGTTCAGCTGTGGGTGATGCCCTGAGAAGGCTGAGCTAGAACAGAGACTAAACAGAGCTAAAGAATATAAGCAGGGATTTATTAAATGAATTAATTAATTAAATAAATAAAGCAGGGATTTATGCAAAGGATCTCCTCCATGGATGCACCTTGGGCAGCACCAGAGCCCAGCCAGGGCTGCACCCAAGATGAACCAAAATGGCCCCAAAATGCACGAGCGCTGCCGGGGTCTCTCCCTGGGATCAGTTCTGCTCCATTTGCACCTTGCAGTTCATTGTCCCATTCCAGCTTCAGCCCCTGCAGTCCCACCCTGCTTGTTTTTCTCTCTGCAGCCCACGGGGTTTGTGCTCCTGGGCTGAGGTTTGGGTCATTTGTCCTTGGTGCCCAGCTGGAGCAGGAATTGTTTTGTCTCCCTGCTCTGTGCACAGAGCTCACCATCCCATAATGTGAAGCCCAGACCCACACACCAAAGCAGCACAGAATGGGAAAAATACAAAAGCTAAACCCTGAAGCATCATTGGGAAAAGGTGAAACAACACCCGCAGCATCCCAATGCAAGGAGAAAGAAGGGCAGGATGAGACCTTCACCTGTGCTGCTGCAGAAGGATGTGGCCTCCAAAGACCTCTCACCTCTGTCATGGAGCCCTTGGTGTGAGATCCAAAAATCCCAGCCTGAGTTTGGCCCCAGTGAAGTGTGGGGGGTGAAAGCCCCTCAGTGTGACAGTCCCTGGTGCAGGTTTTTGTATATGGAGGGATGTGATCGGGCTGCAAATGAAGAGCAGACACTTGGAGTGGCAAAAAAGTCCTGTAAGAGAAGAAGCAAGAGTGGGGCAGGAGAGTGAGATACCAGAAAATCCTCTCTGAGCTGCCTCACACCAGCCCAGCTTCAGGCCAGTACATTTGTAGCTCATGAGGGCTGATGTCACTTTTGCCACTCTCCTGGATAGCCTGAGTGTCTGCAGTGACAGCAAACATGATGCTTCAGGTCCTGCCTGGGATTGTTCTCCAACATGGCATGCCAAAGAACCTTCATCTCCTGAACCCATGTCAGTGCTCCCACAGATAAATGACTGGGCAAATTTATGGGCAGAAAAACCATATTAAATATAAAAACTCAAAACATTAATGATGTGTGGCTCGCTGATGGCAAAATCACATTTACATGGGTTTTTTTTTAAGATAATCTCTTGGCACCTACTTCTGGCCACTCCTGGCAGCAGCACGCTGAGCTGGAATGATCTGCTGGATCTGCTCTGGCTGTTCTCATCCTTTAACTCCTGTCAGCTCTGTAACTGATCCCTCATTTAGGTGAGCAGTGGCTGCTCTGGCAGAGCATGGGATCTGCAGCTTCCCTGCATTCCCGTGGGATTCTGTGAGGGGTGGGACTGGTCTGAGTCCCCAACAGCACAAGGAGAGCTTTGAGATGGAGCTGTATTGGTGAGGTTTCCATGGAGCAGTGTGCCTGGATAGGCAGAGGGAACAAGAATGGAAGAGAATCCAGTGCAAAAACCATCGTGGTGATGTCACCAAAACTGCAGGACAAACAAAGCCTCTCCAACTGCTTTTTTTTTTTTGTGTTCCAGAATTAAGACATTCCTTTATTCTGGCCAGGATGTGCAAGAGAAATAATTTCATCTGCACATTGCCCAGATGGTTCTTTATTAGATTTTTTACATACTTATCTATACAAAACCCAAACCAATTCTTTGGTTTAATGTTCACTGGTCCCAAATGACACAATTCTTAGTTAGTTAAAAAATTTTAGAAGTTGTATCATTTCCAGCAGTGATGCTCAGCATTATCCAGGGAGAGATGGAGGAAAACAATCCCGATTTCCATGCTGGTGATGTGCAAGACAAGGAGTCTTACAAGAGGAAGGGAACTTAAATCTACTTCCATCTCCAAAGAGATTGTGAAACCAAAACCCAAAGGAATAACCACATCTAGGTGGGAGTACCCCGAACTACTGTTGGAAATTACACAATTCCTACAATTTTAAACTGACTTTAGTTAGGGGTTTTTGTTCATCTTTGCCCAGGGGGAAGGAGGCTAAAGTTGCTTTTCAAAGGACTGTTTCACCACTTGAGAACTGATGAGCTTAACATTTCAACAGACTGGGAGTAGCACATAAGATACGCACAAGATAATGACCATTAATGAACATCAACTCCAAATAACACCCCTGGCATGGTCCGAGGCTCCTGGCCTGGAAAAGGAGAGATAAGAGAATGAAGACCTCATTAACATTGCAGGTGAAGGGATCAAAAACCAATAGGAAACCAAATACTAAAAATGGTGCAATTTGGGACCGATGAACATTGAACCAATGAATTTCTCTGGATTTTGACAGTATAAAGTTTGTGAAAAATCTAGTGAGGATCATATGTGATGGAGTGATCTTCTCTTCACAACCCAGGCAATGTGTGGATGAAATGAGTCCTGCTGCACATCCTGGCCAGGATAGAGTGATGCCTTAATTCTCTAACACTAAAAATGTTGGAGAGATTTTGTTTTTCCCACAGTTTCAGTGAAACATTCCCCTTATCCCTGAACACCTCACAACATGCCATCACTTCCCCTTCATCCCTTCCAGGGAAAGTCAAACCCCTTGAAAAATCACTCTGGAAGGCACTGAGCACTGGGCTGGCAGGTGCTGGGGCTCCTCCTCACTGGGAGCAGCGATGGGCAGCGAGGCACGAAGGATGAGCTGACTTTTTGATGAGCTGATTTTCACTGATTTTCACAGCACCGTGGCCCTGAGGGGGTGTTAATCCACACCTGGGAATGTCAGATCCACTCAGCAAAGCCCTAATGGATTGTTTGATTTTCACCAGAGTGGGAAAGGAGCAATTCCCTTGTGCCAGCTGGGACAGGCAGGATTTGGTGGTGACAGAGGGATGCATTCAGACACTTGATATTTGGGATGCTCTGCCTCGTCTCTCCAGGGAGCCAAAGTCTGGCAGGCCCTGGCAGCAGGATGTCTGAAATGCCTTCTCCTTGCTCATCCTTGTCGCTGCAAAGGAATAAGTTCTACCCCTCCTCCTGAACAGGCAATTCCTTCTGTCTCAGTCTCCCTGAGAATCTTCCTCCACAACTCAAAAATTGAATCACATTCCATGCACAGATATTTATGCACTCTCACATAGGTGTACAAAACAGAGAGTAGTAAATACCCTTAAAAAAAAACTCCCAACAAAACAAGCAGTTTGCAAATGAGTCTAAATTCACACTGAATTTAATGAGTAATTTAGAACGAGGAGATGAAAGGGGAATTCCAGGAAAATAATAATTAAAAAAACCCTTGTGCTTGGGCAATTTCTAGAAGAATGTTTCAGGTGTTTCAAAGTAGGATTTTAATTCAAAGAACTGACCCAATTTTCGAAGAGGAAAATGACCAAAACTGAAAACATGAATATGGAGGGAAATTATTTTTCCCTGTTGACTGAAATGTTTTGCTTTTAAAACACAAATGCAAACAAAACTGCTCGGTTTCAGGGCAGCGAGTCACAAACACAACTTCTTCAGATTTTGTAGGGTTATTTCCCTTTAAAATAATTATTCTGGGTGGAAAGCAACCAACTTGGCCTTCGCACTTGTGGGTTCTTTTTCAGCTTTGATGCAAAGTAAACCTATTTCTGGCCATTTCCAAAGTCAACAGAAGAGGCATTTTCCTTGTTTGTCTTAATTTTTTCTTATTTCCAGTACTGGGACACCCCACATCCCACCACACTGGTGGTAGGGAATCCTTCCCAACCCTTCTGGGATGAGTCTTGGATCACTCTGCTGACACCACACCTCCATGGATGGGGTATTTCCATACAAGCATGGTCTGGCTGTCCCATATAACTGAGGTGATGGCCCCAGGAGTGTCACTGGATCCTGGGAAAGGTGTTCTGTTGCCTTCTGGATTTTGGAGGACAAACAGAGGACAACAAATAGGCCATTCTGGAAGCTGAGCACCAAATGGAGCTTGGTTTGGGAGAATTTAATCTGAATTCAGGTTTGTTTTGGTTGAGGTTGTAGCTGGGTCTCACTGACAAAAAAAAACCCCATTATTTTTCATGTCTCCTCCTGACCTACTCAGGTAATTCCCTGTGAGCACAGGGATGTGACCTCTCCATGCACTGGCACAAATGAAAAATCACATCCTCCAGAAAAAGATCAGGAGTTGGGCTCTGCTCATCCTTGGGGGTCCCTTCCAGCTCAGGATATTCTGGGATTCTGTGATAGATCATTTCCTCTTATCATCATCATCACCATCATCATCATCACCCCAGCATCTTGGTCTTGAGCTTTTGAGCCTCTCAACTTGTGGCTGTGAGTTTGAAGAAGCAAAGAGGAATTTCTCTTGGAAGTTGAGAGCCAACATGAAACATTTCCCCCTCCATCTGCAGCAAACCCAGATCCCCTCCCCAGCCTCTCCCCAGCCGATGCAAACTGGCCATTCTTAGCAAAGATGTCATTTACTGGTGCTTGAAGGATTAAAAGCTTACAGAGCTGCCTGAATAGGGGAATTTGAAAGGAGAACTTTTTTGTTAATGAGAATGTTTTTTGCAATTATGATGCTTTTGGTATTGTGGCATTTTAAATCACAGCAGCATTGTTTGAAGGACTTAGGGAGCAGTCAGCAAAGCAAGTTCAGCAGAGCAGGAATATCTGTCAAATTCCTTGCTTGGAGAAATGTCCACCACAAATCCTTTCTGACTCCGTGGTGTTTCAAACTCCTGGCAAGGAAAATGACGTCAGGGAGTTCACTCCAAACATTATCCTTTTCCACACCTCATTTGTCTCCCTGGTGGCTTTTCCCTGGCAAATCTTGGGTGTGCACCTTCTTTTACTGAAATTCCCTGATTTACAGCAGATCCTCCAGCTCAGACACCCTGTGCAAGGCAAGTGACCCAAATCTGAAGGTAAAAAGTGAAAAAAAAAAAAAAAAAGCCTTGTGAAACTCACCCCTTCTCTATTCTGGTGTCTCATCACAGAGCAAAAATAAAAAAATAAAAAATTAAGGCATTGTTTTTCCTTTTCCTTGTGTGGTGTCAGTGGTGCTTCTCTGAATTAAGGTACTTTAGGGCTGCTGAGAATTTGTCTCTTGCCTATTGAACTGAATTCTTCTGACTTCTCATTTCTGAGCTCCTCTTATTATTTGCTGAGAATTTCTGGCGAGCTGGAACTGGCTTCGACAGCATCTGTCAACAGTTCTCGTTTAATTACAGAGAAAGGGGAGAGGGGAGGTCCTGGGAGATTCTGGGGGACACAAGCTCACCAAAATATGCATGACAGGAAAAAAAATAAAGAAAAACAGGACTTAGTGAGCTTGGCATGAAGTTAGGCAGCAGTTATCCTGGCAGAGGGGGTGCCTAAGCGTTGCTGAAGAGCTGTGAAACTGCCAGCATGCATTGCTGGGATCCAGGGGGGTAGGAGACATCTCCCTGCAGCCTGGGATTGGAGAGAAATGGGTATTTACCGAGCTGATCCTTAGAGAGCTGAGATTTGTCATGCTTTGTGTTGGATAAAGTCACTGGCATTAACTTCAGGTGGGATAAAGTCACTGCTGTTGTCCCTCCTGAACCTGAGACCTCATCAAGAAGAAACCTGAGTGTCTTTCACTGGATCCAGGATCTAGGATATTGGGGAATGGTATCTCCAAGCAGATTTCACACTCCTACCTTCCCACCCTGCCACTAACCAGGATCTCTCCTCCTGATTTTTAAGCTGTTCCTTCCCCTCAGCAGGACCCACACTGGGGCCTGTCACCTCCTCCAGCCTTGCTCTGTCCCCAAATGTTTTAGCTTTTCTATTTTTCAGATTCTGTGCTGCTTTAGTGTGTAGCTCTGAACTTCATATTAAGTGTTAGCAAGTTCTCTTCACAAGGTAGGCAGACAAAACAATCCTTTTCCAGGCTGAGACCAATTATAAGCTCCAGGCCCAAAAAACATAAACACCATGGGCTGGAGAGAAAAACAAGCAGGGTGGGACTGCAGGGGCTAAAGCTGGAATGGGACAATGAACTGCAAGGTGCAAATGGAGCAGAACTGATCCCAGGGAGAGACCCCGGCAGCGCTCGTGCATTTTGGGGCCATTTTGGTTCATCTTGGGTGCAGCCCTGGCTGGGCTCTGGTGCTGCCCAAGGTGCATCCATGGAGGAGATCCTTGGAATGAATCCCTGCTTTATTCTGGAGCTCTGCCCAGCCTCTGTCCTAGCTCAGCCTGCACAAGGCATCACAAGACCCTTCCTAGGGAAATCCTGGCAGATCCTCCCAGACCCAGAGCAGAGAATTCCCACTTCAGACCCTCCAGGAACACACAGCCAGGCACAAAAGTGATTTTTCTCTATGGTGTGGTCTGTCCCCAGACCCCTCTGCTGTCCCCTGACCACATGGATAGAAATTGTAGGAAATGAGGCATCTCTGGGAAATGTGGGAGCTTGGGCTGCCTTGTCTCTCCAGCCCAGGAGCTCTCCTGTGCTCACACCTCCCTCTGTGCTTGCAGAGCACAGAGCTCTGTGTTTGGCACAGTGCTTCCATACTGCTAAAATTATTATTAGTATTAGTATTATTAGTATTATTAGTATTATTATTACTATTACTATTACTATTATTAATATATTGTATATTAATATATATATTAATTAATATGTACCATCTCACATAACTCTAGCTAAGTGCCTAAAATTAATTGCTGAGTTATGTCTGTTGGCAACAAGCAACAGATTAAAGATAAAAAAAATCCAAGCTCAAAAGAGCTACCTGTGAAAGACCAGATGATGATAACTAATTTTGCTTGTCAGCCATGGAGAAAATATAGACACTTATATTATTAATAACGCATATATATTCATATATCAATAATAATAATAATAATAATAATAATAATAATAATAATAATAATAATAATAATAATAATAATATGGGGCTGAGCACATCACCCCACCAGAGCATTGACTGCAGAGCCAGCCACGCAGCCAAGAATGAAGATTAAAAGTGGGGAAGAAATCTGGCAGAGAATTACCTAATTTAATACATTTGAAACTCAACAATTATTTCTTTAAAAATAGAATTTGCTGAAGCAACTTCTAGCTTTTAATTCTTTTCTTTTCCTTTTTTTTTTTTCTTTAATCACTGCATAATAAAGTAATTAGTAATTTGTGTCACTTCTGCATTTTTTTTCCCCTTAGTGTAATCACAAGGGGTGACACTTTTTCACAGCACACTTCAAAAAAAAAGTATAATGGAGAGAGGCAAAAATCAGAGCTGGTGTTTGAACCCTATCAAAAGTCAGTAATGCACATTGTGTCTGCTCAAAATGATGATTACATCACTGAAGACAACTTATTAATTAGAGAAACCCAGGGTGGAGAGCCAGGGCAAATACCCTGGGACAGATTCTGGGCTTAAAGGGACCCCAAGGATTCCAAGCAGGAGGACAAGAGGCAGGAACTGATGGACAGGAATTTAACCCTGAATATGAGGCTCAGAAGGATCCTGTGAATGCCTGAGAGGGATTTTGTGGGAATTCAGGAAGATCCTCTGTCTGTCCCATCCCTGGAAGTGTTTCTGCAGTGTTTGGAGCAAGGTGGAGACATCTAGATTTGTCCTTTGTCCCCAAATATGGATGTGAGAGACACTCCTGAGCACTCAGGAACCAAAATATTGCTGGAACTCCTCTCTCTGAGCCTGGCTTGACCAAGGCTGGACCAGCACTGCCAGACTGGGACAGAAAATAATATTGAATTAATTGGGCTCTATTTCTCCAGAAAAGCCCGGTCATACACACACACCTTTAGCTGTGGTCTCCACAGGTTTTGGGCTGCTAGTTTAGAGCTCCTGAGCCCTCTCAGCCCTGCCAAGGAGGTAAAACCACACACTTGGGCTGAGAACCTCTGCTGAAATGAGGGACCCTTCCTCCCAACCTGTTATTCCAGTTTCTCCCCACAATGGTCACTGTCCTCCCCTCCCTCTCACGGTTTCATTAGACAGGGCAAGGATCCCAGCAAGCAGACAAACCCTGAGGGGCAGGCTTTGCTCCTCAGCAACCCAAATTTTCTAAAAATACTGGAGTCAGGAGATCACAGAGGAGCAGCACGCTGCTGCATACATATTAATGCTGCCTTTAATCCCCCCTCCATGAGTTTTAGGAGCTGAGTGGGAACTTGGATATCCTCAGGCTGAAGGGTTGCTCACTTCTGTCCCTGCCTGCTGACACTCTGTGCTCCTGCTCTTGCCTCCAGTTCCTCCCTGCTGCCTGATGTCCTCAGGTCACCTCCTTGCCCCTGCCCTGGCCTGATTTTCTCTCTAACATCACACAGCAGCCATCACATTTCCCTTTGATCAGAATCTCACCAGTCAGAGACATCATTTACAAGTTAAGCCCCATCCACTCTTTTTTTTGGAAAATAAGTCCAATTTGAAGCCTCTTTTCCCCAGCTTTCTGCAGTTCTGGTGTCTCCAGAGGCTGGTTCTGAAGTCCTTGGGTTCAATAAAATCTCTTTCTTCAGTGTTTGTGCCATATCTAGTTCAGATCCCTGAAACTTCGTTAAAAACAAACAAACAAAGCTCAGTTCCAAAGCTGCTACCTGGGGTGGCTTCACATATCCATGGCCAAGCCTCAAATCATGCCTGGGAATTGCACCAGAGCATGAAAACTAAAACTAAAACTAAACTAAAACTAAAACTAAAACTAAAACTAAAACTAAAACTAAAACTAAAACTAAACTAAAACTAAAAAAACTAAAAAAACTGAAAAACTAAAACTAAAACAAACTAAAACTGAAACTAAAATTAAAAAACTAAAATTAAAACTAAAAAACTAAAACTAAGACTAAAACTAAAACAAATATAAAACTAAAATTAAAACTAAGAAACTAAAACTAAGACTAAAAAACTAAAACTAAGACTAAAACTAAAAAAGCTGAAACTAAAACTAAAAATCTAAAGCTAAAACTAAAAACTTAAACTATTTCAGGAGCTTCCTAACACCAAAACACTGCAGGAACTTGTGTTCCTATCCCCTGGAACATTCCTGCGCTGGCGGTTTCCACGTGAAAGGGAAGGTAACA
This sequence comes from Calcarius lapponicus, assembly GCA_039654755.1. Taxonomy (NCBI): domain Eukaryota; kingdom Metazoa; phylum Chordata; class Aves; order Passeriformes; family Fringillidae; genus Calcarius; species Calcarius lapponicus. Next base: position 16,393,746 of record CM077463.1, read on the forward strand.
CATCACAGTCAGGCTGTGTTTGGTGGACAGAGATTCAAGTCTGGATCTATTCCCAGTTTTCCTGGCTGGAATGAATTGAGTTTATTTCCTGTCAGAGCTCAGCATGCGCAGCTCTAGTTCATGGCCGAGGAGGAGATGGGAACTCCTGGATCCTGATTAATATGGCCTGTCCTGAGAGCGGCTCTCCCTCACAGAGGTGATTTTTCAGGAATGTACAGGGTGCACAGTGCAGAAGTGGCTGCAGGCACCAGCCTTTAATGAAATGTGTGAATCTTCCTTTCCCTTGGTTTCCCTGGACAAGTCGCTATGTCTCTGTTTCCCAGCAGAGAAGTGAAGCATTTTTCTTTTTCCACCTCCTCAGAACAGAGAAGGATGTGGCACAGAGGCAGGCTGGATGTCTGACCCTCTGATCCTGCAAACCAAATATGAAATCAAATTTATTTTCATTCCCAGTGGCCTTCATGCACAGACACAGGGATGTGGCCATGCTCTGATGGTCTCCATCTCTCCAGGCACTTTGCACCCTGCAGATATCATGGATGGGCTGGTGGGTGGCTGCATTGCCCAAAACCACCTTGAATCTCCCTTTCCCTGGTGGGTTCAGGACAGCTGTGACCTCTCCTTGTCCCCACCACCCTCCTGGCCATGCTGGGGACACACAGCTTGGGCATAGGTGACAACCACATGTCCTTGACCCTACATGTTCTGGAGAGCAGAAGAATTTCCTGACCATCCCTTCTGCCAGAGCTGAGCACTTCAGGGGCTGCTTTGGTGCTTGAGGTGGGTGCTGTAATTCCCATTCAAACCCCTTAATAATCCAACATAGGAATGCTTGTTCTGGGTGCTGTAATTCCCAATCAAATCCCTTAATAATCCAACATAGGAATGCTTGTTCTGGGTGCTGTAATTCCCAATCAAATCCCTTAATAATCCAACATAGGAATGCTTGTTCTGGGTGCTGCAATTCCCAATCAAATCCCTTAATAATCCAACATAGGAATGCTTGTTCTTTGTGCTGCCATTCCCATTCAAATCCCTTAATAATCCAACATAGGAATGCTTGTTCTGGGTGCTGTAATTCCCAATCAAATCCTTTAATAATCCAACCTAGGAATGCTTGTTCTGGGTGCTGCCATTCCCATTCAAACCCCTTAATAATCCAACTGAGGAATGGTTGTTCTGGGTGCTGCCATTCCCATTCAAATCCCTTAATAATCCAACCTAGGAATGCTTGTTCTGGGTGCTGCCATTCCCATTCAAATCCCTTAATAATCCAACCTAGGAATGCTTGTTCTGGGTGCTGCCATTCCCAATCAAATCCCTTAATAATCCAACCTAGGAATGCTTGTTCTGGGTGCTGCCATTCCCATTCAAATCCCTTAATAATCCAACCTAGGAATGCTTGTTCTGGGTGCTGCCATTCCCATTCAAATCCCTTAATAATCCAACCTAGGAATGCTTGTTCTGGGTGTCAAAGGTTATTTCAGCCTTGTGGAAAAAGGTATCAAAGGGGGAGAGGGATGGAGGGGGCTTGGGGGAGCAGTGGCACATTGAAACTACAGAAAGATGATTTAATCACATTTTTTTCCCCATCAGAATTTCTGTGCAACTGGCTTTGTCCCATGCCATGAGCGGCCATCATCAGAAAGTTCCTCAGAAGAGCTTGGGTGGATCTGCACAGAGGCAGGTGAGCCTGTGGGCTGCAGTTTCCAGTTTCCTCTGAGGATAAACACCATCAGCTCCATCTGGAAGGAAATCCCACAGCCAAACCCATTTTGTGCTGTCCCTACAGTGTTTACTGAGGACATTTGTTTCTGTGAGAGCTCTCTCAGAGTCCTTGGCATGCCCTGGATTTCTTTCTCACTGAGTTAAATCAATATTCCAACAATTCCTCTGTCCCCTAGAAGGAGCTGTATGAGAGGCAAAGGCACAAATCATCCATCCCCAGCCCTGGGCAATACTTTAATAATACTTTAATGGCTGGAGGTGTCACTAATGCCTGGATGTGGCACTCAGGGCTTGTGGTTTAGTTGCTGTTGTTTGGTCACAAGTTGGACTTGATATTGGAGGACTTTTTCCAGCCTTAAGGCTAGATGCCACAATTCTGGAGAAATCCAAGCCAGTCCTTGTTGTCATCTTATTGCAGGGGTTCCATACTGTTGTCTCCTTAGGGGTAAGATTACTTTCTACACTATCTTTATTTTCCTATATTCTATCCCCCTACAAGTCCTGAGGTCCAGATGTGTGGTGGTTGTGAGGGTTTTTTAGAATGAGGGAACAGAGGAATCTGACTCTGTGTTTTCAGAAGGCTGATTTATTATTTTATGACATTATGTTATGTTATGTATTATATTATATTATATTATATTATATTATATTATATTATATTATATTATATTATATTATATTATATTATATTATATTATATTATATTATATTATATTATATTATATTATATTATATTATGCTAGATTAAAACTATACTAAAGAAAAAGGATATATCAGAAAACTTCACAAGAATGAATAATAAAAACTCGTGACTCCTTCCAGAGTCCCAACACAGCTGGCCACGACTGGCCATTAAGTTAAAACAATTCACATGGAACTAATTAAATATTCACCTGTTGGTAAACAATGTCTAAGCTACATCCTAAAGCAGCAAAACACAGGAGAAGCGAATCAGATAATTATTGTTTACATTTTTCTCTGAGGCTTCTTAGCTTCTTCCCAGAAGAAGCATCCTGGGCAAAGAGGATTTGTAGAAAATATGACAATAACACAGATGTGTGCAGCAGTGGGCTGCCCAAAGGCCAAGGCCCAAGTGAGCAGCAGAAATCCTGATGGAGCTCCTGCTCCCACCTTAGGAGGGAACTGGGAGCCAAGCGCAAGGAGGACTAAAGGGGAGGCGCAGGCAGACGGCTCGAGTGAAAGCATCCAACATCTGGAATCCCTTCCCTAAAACCTCTGTGCGAATTTCAGCCCTCAAAGGCACAGCAGACATGGATAATTCAGTCTGGGAAGCTGCCAGGGGGGTGGGGGGCATTTTGTGCTGCTAACGAAGGGATCTGATGAATGTTTCCATGCTGTGTGAACTTTGTGGCAGGAATCCGAACCATTTCAAACGGAATATTTACTTTCTTCCTACAAGCTCCAGCGCCCGACAGTTGCCATGGGAACTCAGCCCACTCACCAGCCTGCCACGTGAACAGGTTTGTTTTGTTAGGAGTAGTAATATTCACATTATTTTTGGTGTCAGGGGCTGATCATTGCCACCACTTATGCTCCAATAACTCTTTACTGTAATATCTTTGATAGGATTGTGCCCAGCGCTGTCCTGGTGAAGAACTGCTGGCAAAGGTGCCAGAGTGGCTCAGAGGAACCTTCCCTTCATTAGGACATGATCTATTTGCCTGTTGCTGCTGGGTCCTGAGTCCCTGTGCTGTGAGCCATGACTCTCAGATTGTCATCACAGCAAAGCAGATAAGGGAAAAACCAGAGTGGAGGGGAGGTGAGAGTGGGAGTGAGCACTGGGACAGCCACAGAGCTGATGGGGAGAGTCAGGGGCTGAGGAGGGGAAGATTAATACTGGAGGGATGGAGCCTGCCCTCCAGTGCAGTTTGTCAGGCCCTCTGTAGGTCTGGCCAGGCAATTTGCAGATTTTCTCACTGGCTGTGATGAATGGAGTGTGTAACACAACATATCTGCAGGAGAGATCCCTTGGCAAGTGACAGCACAGAGACCCCTTTGTCACAGACACATTTATGAAAAATCCTTTCCTTAGGATTTATTCTCTTGAGAAGCTGAGAGGCCTCAGGAACAAAATGTAAACAATGGTTATCTGCTGCTGTGGGATGCAACAGGTGCATCTGGGATTGGTCTCATGTGGTTGTTTCTAATTAATGGCCAATCAGAGCCCAGCTGTCTGGACTGTCTGGTCAGTCACAAGCCTTTGTTATCATTCTTTTTCTATTCTTAGCTAGCCTTCTGATGAAATCCTTTCTTCTATTCTTTTAGTATAGTTTTAATATAATATATATCATAAAATAATAAACCTTCTGAAACATGGAGTCAACATTCTCATCTCTTCCCTCATCCTAAGACCCCTGTGAACACGGTCACACCCCTTGTCAGCAGGAGAGGGCTGGAATAAAAAGGGAAGTTAAGGCAGAGGTGATAAACAGGGTCTGAGCAGCAGGGTAGGTTTGTGCCATGGTGGGCTGGGTGGTTCCTGCAGAGATAGAGAGCAGGGGGTGATGGGCAAGAGCAGAGGGGACAGGACAGGGGGAATGGCTTTAGACTGACAGAGAATAGGGTTAGATTGAATTTTAAGAAGAAATTCTTCCCTGTCAGGGAGGTGAGGCCCTGGCACAGGGTGCCCAGAGCAGCTGTGGCTGCCCCTGGATCCCTGGAAGTGCCCAAGGCCAGGCTGGATGGGGCTTGGAGCCACCTGGGATAGTGGGAGGCACTCCTGCCACGGCAGGTAGTTGGAACTAAATGTCTTTAAGGTCCTTTCCAACCCAATCCATTCCACAATTCTAAGATTCCATGATCTCAGCATTCTCCATCTCTCTAACTATGCTGATTTGCTGTCAGGGAGGTCGCTTCTGTGCATAAATACATGGATGGAGTTGACACTTACAGGAAAATTAGAGAAACAGCAGCACTCAGGATGAATTCAGCTTACACTGAAGTGCAAATTATTCCACTTTGGCAAGTTGTCTCTCTTCCAAAACATCCAGAGATCCTGACCAAGACAGCAAGGAGAAAGGTTCGGGCATGAGAATTCTGAAATTTATGAGTGTTCTGCATTTTTCAGTCATCAGGATCTGATGTGCCAGACTGGTATAATCCATCCCATGTCTCCCAGGTGGAATACCTTCCATTTTGGAATATTTTCCATTTTCACAAGGGAAAACTGTGAGGATCACATCTGTGTGTGGATGTGAGTGGTATCAGCATAAATGGGATGAGATGGAGGGAGAGCAGCAGTGAGCTGGCATAGGTGCCTTTCTGTCTTAGAAAGGGGAGAATCACAATTTTACTCCAAAAACCCAAAGCTTTGGTAAGAGCAGGGCAGAGAAAAGCTGTCCTCAGTCCTTGCCAGTGATTCCTGAGCAGTGTGTTGGGACATGGGATGTGTTTTCAGGCTTCATCAAACCAGTGATGAGCCTCTTACCCTACAACAAGTGCTCCTGCTGTTTGCAAACCCTTCCTGGTGCCATCAGCAGCACTGCCACAAAAATAACACCACTCATGGAATACACGTCCTCCTGCTTTGCCAAACTTTTCTCAAGGAGAAACCCAAAACCTCCTAAAAACCAAAAATCTCTTAAAAAGTTTGTCAGGGCACTGAGCCCTGAAAAGGCCACAGGTAGATCCCAAATGTGATCTGCTTTTGTAGGGAGATAGCCTGTGGTAGTGAACTATTGATTCCAAAATTCCAAAATTGTGGTACCATCAGGTTTATGGGCTGCACGGGCTGGTGATTTGCCTCCGTTGGATATTTCCCTGCCTTTGTCAGCCATCACAGCATCCTGTTTGCTATTCCTGCGCTTGGTAGAGTTCCCAGCGCTGTCAGCTTTCCCAGCTGGGATGGAAGCAGGGCTGTGCACATTCTGCCATCCAGAACGACGTGGGATGCTCCAGAAGAGCCTCCCTTCCAGAAAAACCAGCTGGACCTCTGCACTCCCCAGGGGAACCAGCTGGGAATCCAGGGCTACCAGCTGCACCAAGAGACTGTCAAGGAGTTTTTGCCAGTAGATGTTTACAAGGGGAGCAGAGGAGGCCAAAGGTTTGACCATCAGCAGCTCAAATCCTGCTCTGGATCATGAATCCTGCAATGAGATCATTTAGTTACTCCTTGTATTATACTCATATTAGAGCTTCTCAGGGCTTTGCCATAGTTACTGATCAATAGCAGCACTAACAAACATCTCCTGTGTCTGACTGTGGAATAGACTGGTTTTGTTTTCCTTTTTTTAACCCACAAACCAGATTTTTTTTTCTGCAACAAGAGAGCTTTTGTACATAATTTTACCCACCATTCAATTTGTGTCAAGCAATATTCCCGGGTATAAATCTCCCTGTACTTGTTCCTGCAAAATAAAAGAAACCTCAGCAGGGTCAGTGTGGTGGGGAGCTGTAAAATTCAAAATGCTTTGGTTTCCTGGAGGAGCCACTTGCCAAGTTCGATGCTGTTGTATTGCTGCTCTCTTTCCAACAGTCTGTCTTTGATGCAGATTATTCCTTTAGCAGGAGTTTATCCCTAGGGAAATGCAGGGACCTGTATCACCAGAGACCTTTTGCAGTGCATTATTGAGCAGGAGGGTTTTTAAACAGATTCTTCCCAAAGCCAAAGGTCGTGTGGTCAGCCTGAGTGGAAGGATGGAGCTCATCCCAGCAGCTGCAGGCATCTATGTGTGGACATCACCGCATGAACTCCTCATCCAACCCTTTCCTCCCCAAGGGGAAAAGCTGCTCCAAGGGAATCAATAATCTGAGTTATTACAGTCAAGATAATGCCTGAAGAACATGCTGCTTTTTTCCAAAACGTCATCCAGACTGGATCATGAGGAAAGGTCTACTCTGCATCACAGGACAGCAGGTGGAGTAGCTATTCCAGGAGCTGAGGGGATCATTAATACATATCTCACTTACTAATAACTATCTCACTAATAACTATCTCACTTGATCACACTTTCATCCAGTTTGATCTCGATCATCCCTGCTGCAAATCACAACATGTCATTAGGTGCTGGCTGCAGTCACACTGGATAAACTTGAGCGTGGTGTGATCTTGTTCTTGGATAGAAGTTATTTGAAAATGCTTTTAGGAGGCAATTTTTCATTAAAAAAAAAGAAGAAAGAAAAGATTGTTTAAGAATGACTGCTGCCTGCAAGGCTTTTCCAAGTTTTCTTGTAGCCAAGTGATGTGGATAATTATTGGCACATATCAACACATGGAATGATGAACAGCTGGAAGTGTTACCCATGGACACGGCCCTGAAGAAGCTGTAACTCTTAAAACAGGCTGAAAGACAAATAATTATCATTCAGCAAGTCTGACTGGAGACTTCCTTAGGGCAAGGGTGGAGGAGGTTATAGAAACTTACTCAATTAATCAATTGGTCCACATTATAATTAAACCCAAAGCAGAAAAACAATCATCTGGGTTGGAGGACATTTCTTTTAATGACTTTGCTGCCTTCCATTTTTAGTTGTGATGCACTTGATGAGATGAGGCGGATATGAGGCTTCTCTGTGTAATTCTAAGCTAAAGAGAGCTGGATTATCTCTCCTTAAAGGTGAGAATTCCTGAGATGTGCTCTGTTCTCACATCCACGAACTTTTCATCCTCCATGCCCCACATGCACCATTAAAACAAAGTGCTCTGAATGTGGAACAGTGGAGCATTAAAAGGCCATTAATCATGGCTTTGTACTCCTTGCTGCTGGATGTTAATTTCAATTTACAGTCACTTATTCAGTTCCCCTTCAGTGGAGTGGCTGGCTCTGCTCCTAAAGGCCAGGACAATGAGGGAAGGGGGAGAAAGTCACCTCAGGCAGGGACAGGAGGGGTGTGGAGGGGCTCCCTGGGGATCCCCATTCCTCTGGTCCCTCCTCCTTTCCCTGTGTTTACATCGGGAATTTGATTGTCCAGACGGAGGAGCTTTCAAACTCTACTGGAGGAGAGAATGACATTTTCCAGCTGCTTTTAAATAAAAATTAAAAAAAAACAAACTAAGGAAGGAAGAGGAAAATTACTGATTAATCATGTCTGGCCCACGGGGTAACAATTATCATGTTAATTGGGGAAGAGTCAATAGTGAGGAAATCAGGACAAGATCACCTGGTCTCCTGCCAGCCACTTTCCACTTTCTAGGAGATAACTCCTGCCAGTTTTGGGGACACAGGCACTGCCACCCATGTAGGGAGGGTCAGGCCTGGAGCCACCCCATCAGAGCTGCAGGTGGGGAATGGAGAGCTTTGGTGGGCTGTGATTTATGTTGGGGTCCTCGTTGTCCTTCCTGGGCTGCTGGGAAGGCTGGAAGTGACAATGCTTCTGGTGGGAACATCTCAGAGCAGCGCTGGGAAGGAGCTGCTTGGAGGGGGTGGATCAGCCTGAGGGGATGGATGTGTCCATGAGGTGAGGAGTTAGCAGATGTGTCCGCTTGGTTGTTCCCAGTGTTGGCCATCACACACGTTAACTCGTGGGAAATTTGTTATCATGGAATGGTTTGGGTGGGAAGGGACCTTAAAGCCCATCCAGTTCCACCCTTGCCATGGGCAGGAACACCTTCCACTATCCCAGGGTGCTCCAAGCCCTGTCCAACCTGGCTTTGGACATTCCAGGGATCCAGGGGCAGCCACAGCTGCTCTGGGCACCATGTTCATTGTGATGTGGAGAAATTGAGACATTCCTGCTACAACAGAAAGAAGAAAGTATCACCAAGTTGTATTTCTTTAATAACAAAACCCAGTTTTGTTTATTCCTAGAGTGTCTACAAGTTCTGTTCCCTGTCCCCACTGTCCCTCATTCCCTCAGGGATGCTCTTTTCATTGCTTCTAGAAGTTATAGTTTCTTACTATATGTGGTTCAGGGTTAGGGTTTTCCCTCAACAGGCATCCTGCTTTTCCTTGCACTGCAGGATGAACTCCATGGTTACAAGCCTGCAGGAAAACACGGATTTTTTCCATAAATATGGAGAGCTCCTCTTCACATTGCTGGTGAATGAGAGCTCTTCCTCACATTTCTGGTCAGGAATCCTAAAGTATATGGGATCCCACATTTTTATAGATATATAAATCTACCCAGCACAAAGAGGAGAGGTGGAGAGCAGCAATATGAGATTCTGATTGAGTGTCCTGAACCTCTTCATCTTCAGCTGGATGGTTTGGTCTCCTTTCAAAAGTGTCAGTGACAGGCAGACCAAATAGGACAAGATCTGTGAATATGGGCATGTTCTGAGGGTGCATTTCTTTAAGAGGAAAAAAACTTCCCTGTCATCCACCTCTGGCTTCTGCTGGACTACATGAGGGAGTAGCCAGTGACATGGGCAAAATACTGAGTCCTGGTAAGGCTGTGCTGGTTGGCAGCTAGGAATTTCATGCCCCTCAATGTGTTGTTTTCCAAGTCTGGTGCCAGGAAATGAGTTTTATGACCTGCAGTGTGACAAAAATTTGCCTGAGTGAGCGTTGTCCCTGTTGGGACAGCATTGGGCTCAATTAGTGCAGCATCTGCACCTGGAGAGCATCCCTGGGAAACTGTCCTGTCAGCTCACCCAGATTCCTGCCCGCAGAGAGCCACTGGATGTGGCTCTTACATAAAAAGAAAAAAAAAGTGAGGAAGGAAGAGGAAAATTACTGATTAATTCATCATGGATGGGTGCCCAAGAGCCTGGGCTCTCTGAGAGGTGAGGCACAGCCCTCCCTTGGCTGTAGCCTCTCTCCTCGAGAAGAAAGAGCTGAAGCAAATCTCCATCTCCTGCACTTCTTCTGTGAGCAGCCCTTCAGAGGCAGCAGATGGGTCCAGCGTGGCACCAACGCAATCAGAAATAGCTCTGGCGCAGCTCCCTGTGTGATTTCAGACTGTCTCGTCCCTGGCCATGTGGCCAAGCTGCAGGAACTGCTGGAAAAAGTCAACTCCGAGCTTGCAGAGCCAGGATCTCATTAGGCACGGCAGGGAGGAGCAGGAAAACAAACACCTGGCACCACCACGTCCCTTCAGCAAGGGGGATTGCGGTGTAAGAGGCAAAGACTGTGTCTGTGGTAATTATAATTCTCTCTTCCAGGATTTCTCCTGAGGAAGGCAGTGGGAGGCTCAGAGAAGACAAAACAATTCTTATCTCTACTTGCTGCTCCTGGTGTTTGGCACATGTGGAATGTGTTATGGAGACTGTTTGCTGAAGGTGAGGGTTGTTTGGATTGATTGGCCAGTTGGGTAAAAGCTGAGTTGTGATGGTTGGAGACAGTCATGGGTTTTTCTTGAGTATCTTTCTAGTATAGTATCTCTTCAGTATTCTTTAGTATAGTATCTCTTTAGTATTCTTTATTATAGTATCTCTTTATATTTATAGGGGATATTTTTGCCCGATGTCCGGGAGGAATGATGAGGAGGACTCCGTCTTATCAGAAGGCTAATTAATGACTTTATTATACTATATTATTCTTTAATATACTATATTAATCTATATTATATTTCACTGTGTTACATTACATCTAAATTGAATCTGCCAAGCACTCAACCCTGCACACAACTGCACAGAATCTCGTGACTGTCCCATCACACACACCTGGGTTCAATTGGTCAGTGAATCAAAACACTCACATTAGAATCTATCAATGCCCTTCAGGTAAAGAGTCTTCCACAATGCATTCCACTTGTGAACAACACGGGAGCAGTAAATGAGGTAAGAATTATTTTGGTAAGAATTGTTTTGATAAGAATTCTTTTCTCTGCTTCTCTCAGGTTCAGGGAATGTGAATCCCACAATTATTCTTTAGTACAGTATCTCTTTAGTATGTAATTTAGTATAGTATTAGTGTAATGTGGTATAGCTTAATAAAGCATTTGCTCAGCATTCCTGAATCGTGGGGTGAGAGCACATTATTCCCTGGATGGGGATTGGTCATCTACTACAGTGGTCTAAGAGGCAAACCCAGTATTTGCAGAGCATCCTCCCACCTGCCATGGGCTGGGACTGACAGAAGGACTGACATCAGCTGTGGGGCTGACAGGATTTGTGGATTTGTGCTCCCAGTTGGGCTCTGGGCTGGTCTCAGGGCCTCTGAGACAGGGCAGGAGCAATGAGAGGGGTCTCCCATTAGCACCGACCATTGAGGATGTGAAAGTGAAAAGAGCAAAGAAGAAATTAAAAAAAAAACCAAAAAAACAAACAAGTCCAAGCTGGTGGAATGTCTCTGTTTTATTCATTGCTGCCTGATTTCTTATTTACTATTTATTTACTTGAAGGCGAGGTGACCTTCAAAGCTGCTGCTTGTCCCTGGCAGCCTCTTGGTTGCAGGTTGCATGTTAATTCTGGCTGGGCACTGACACTGAGCATCCCAGGCATCCTGTAGGAGAATCTCTGCCCCTTAATTTTAGTGCTGTTTAAAAGCAGGAGTCTGCTTTGGGTAGCCAGGCTGGGTTTGGAAGCCTAAACCATAAAAAGCTGTAGAGAAAATGTGAGCCTGGTGATGCAAATTCCCCTTGATTTTTGTTCCACCTCATCCCACTCATGTGAGGGATGAGTGGCTCTGACTCTGTGCCATAGAGGGACAGTTTGCAGGTCCCACAGCAGGTGTGGGAATGTTCTCTCCCTCCAAACTCTGCAGAGAACAATCATCCACCTCCCACAGATCCAATGCAACGCAGTTTATTTTCATTTTTAACAGCCTGTAAACCCAAGCATCTTTTCCTCCACTCAGCAGGGATGTCCATGCAGGTCTTCAAGGTGATTTTACAGCCTCCAGAACAGCAAGGTGACCACAACCAAAGCCACAAATGCATCCAAATTGTATCTGTGGAGAATGACCAAGAGAGGATGACAAGAGGGGCTTCCAGGGCAGGAGCCAGAGGAAAAGATGGGATGTCTGTGGTGTTTATAGCAATGATTTGTTGGCAGCCAAACACTTCAAGCCAGGACCTTGCAAGCCAGGCATCTCATTCAGGGTCCGGACACTTCCCACCTGGGACATTTCCCTTTATTATTCCAAATAAATGCAGTGCTCTGCTCAGTGTCCCAATTAATGCAGCAGGACCTGATCTGGGCTGCTGTGAACACATAAAAACGTTTCCCTGTGCTCTGAGACAGATGCTACACTTCACCCAGACATGGAGGGGTTTTCTGGGAGGGAAAATTTCTCACCCTGAGTTTAACTTGTGCAAACAGAAAATTTTCCTCCTTTCAAAAGCAGGGGGGAAATGAAGGCAGGAAATGAAGGCATGCAAAAAATAAAGGCAGGAAACTCATTTCTTGAAGGAGAGGGGTGTGAATGGTCTAAAGTCTTCCTTTTCTAACCTTAAAAATTAATTATGGTGAAAACAGTCCCAAAGAGTGGGCATATTGAATTCAAGATAAAGGTGCCACTTTGGTAAATACACAACCTTAACTTGGCAAATCTCACCCATAATTTTGGATGTACATCCCTTCAGGAGGAGCTATTTCTTTCCCTTGGCACCAGGGGCTGCTTCAGAGGTAAGAACGGAGGCAAGGAATGGTTTGGGTTGCAAAGAACCATAAAGATCATCCAGTTCCACCCCATCCATGGGCAAGGACACCTCCCACTATCCCAGGCTGCTCCAGCCCCGTCCAGCCTGGCCTGGGACATTCCAGGCATCCAGGGACAGCCACAGCTGCTCTGGGCAACCTGTGCCAGGGCCTGCCCACCCTCACAATAAAGAATTTCTGTCCAATATCCCACCTAAACCTCCCAGTTTTAGGTTAAAGCCATTTCCCCTCATACCATCAGTATCTGCTGGGGTACAGTCACAGACACCTCCTGTTCCATCAGCCCCTTCAGGGCCTGGCAGGGGCTCTGAGCTCTGCCTGGAGCCTCCTCCTGCCCAGGTGAGCACCCCCAGCTCCAGAGCAGAGGGGCTGCAGCCCTGGCAGCATCTCTGGAGCCTCCTCTGCAACCCCTGCAACAGGTGCAGGCTGGAGGGTAAGAGCCTGAATGAGGGATATGGGACTGCAGGGGCTATCCAAAATGCAGTTTATTGTATTTGATTGATTTTATATTATATTGATGTTACAGCAGCCCAGGGTGGGGGGTGACAGAGCTGTGCCCACAGCTGTCAGCTCCAGCTGCAGGCAGGCCTGGAGACCCTTTGGTTTTGGTTACAGTGCATTCTAGACTTTCCTTTGCTGAGCATCTTAATGCAGCAGAACCAATCTATACCTGAACTGTTACCTACAGCCTGTCATAACTACTGTAATTACCACATTCATGTTAATATTCTCCAATCGCTAAAAGTCAGTGCATTACAGTTTAAGCTGGGAGTTCTTTTTCAGTTTTCTTGCAGTGGAAAATTCTGAGACCTTTTGTCTACTTGCAACATTGTCAGTCTTGTTTGCCTGTGCTGTCTTCCTGCTTGGTAAAAACATCTTCTTGTTTGGGGTGGGTTTATCCTGTGTTCTGAGCCCTATAACCCCTTCTAACTAACACACCCTTTGCCTCCTAGGTTATCCAGTGAGACTGGCTCAGCAATTCTTTTCTTCTGTATCAAAACTTGCTTTTATTTTTATTCTGTCATCAGACTCTACATTCAAAAACCTAGCTGCGAAGCACACATATCTGTGAGAGCTTCTTGTCAAACTTTCATCCTTCCCAACAGTGGAGGATCCTGAACCCAAATAACTGATTGCCTCAGCTTGAACAGCCTGGGTTACTCCCCAACCCATTCTAACCTCCTCTCTGCAGCACTTTATATTACAAAGTCTACTAGAATTACTCTAACTTTCAACCAATAAAAGAGCAGCTCTGCCATAACAGAGCCACCAAAAATTCCCACTCACTCGGGACTGTTCCTCTCCACGGAAATCTTTAGTAAAAGGCGAAAGATTTATTCGAGCTGAAGAGAAACCTGAGCACGCCCCCCTGGCCCTCCCCAGGCCCTGCCCTGCATGGCTGTTCCTCAGCAGCACACGGGCACTGCCCTCACCCCCACCTTCACCCTCTGCTGTCCCCACACGGCTCCCCTGGCACTGGCACAGCCCAGTCCCGTCTCCCCATCCCGGTGTGCCCACGGCAAAAATGGGAATTTTGAGCGGAGCTGCGCTGCTGGCCCGCGGTGCAGCCTGGGTATGCAAATTAGCTGAGTACTAATGAGGCCTCGCTAATGAACGTGACACAAACGCCTTTGGTCAGCGGGACAGGGCCTGGGCTAGCCCAGCTCAGCTCCTGCTCCAACCAACACAGAACCCCAGGAGGGTCTGGCTGGGCAGGGACCTTAAACCCCAGCCAGGGCCGGCCCTGCCATGGCAGGGACACCTCCCACTGTCCCAGGCTGCTCCAGCCCCGTCCAGCCTGGCCTGGGACATTCCAGGCATCCAGGGACAGCCCCAGCTGCTCTGGGCACCCTGTGCCAGGGCCTGCCACCCCTCACCATAAAGAATTTCTGTCCAATATCCCACCTCAATCTCCCAGGTTTAGGTTAAAGCCATTTCCCCTCATACCATCAGTATCTGCTGGGGTACAGTCACAGACACCTCCTGTTCCATCAGCCCCTTCAGGGCCTGGCAGGGGCTCTGAGCTCTGCCTGGAGCCTCCTCCTGCCCAGGTGAGCACCCCCAGCTCCAGAGCAGAGGGGCTGCAGCCCTGGCAGCATCTCTGGAGCCTCCTCTGCAACCCCTGCAACAGGTGCAGGCTGGAGGGTAAGAGCCTGAATGAGGGATACGGGACTGCAGGGGCTGTCCAAAATGCAGTTTGTTGTATTTGATTAATTTTATATTATATTGATGTTACAGCAGCCCAGGGTGGTGGGTGACAGAGCTGTGCCCACAGCTGTCAGCTCCAGCTGCAGGCAGGCCTGGAGACCCTTTGGTTTTGGTTACAATGCATTCTAGACTTTGATGAGCATCTTAATGCAGTAGAACCAATCTATACCTGAACTTTTATCTACAGCCTATCATAACTACTGTAATTACCATATTCATGTTACTGTTCTCCAATCACTAAAGTCAGTGCATTACAGTTTAAGCTAGAAGTTGTTCTTCAGTTTTCTTGCAGTGGAAAATTCTGAGACCTTTTTTCTACTTGCCACATCAGCAGGCTTGTTTGCCTGTGCTGTCTTTGTGCTTGGTAAAAACATCTTCTTGTTTGGGGTGGGTTTATCCTTTGTTCTAAGCCATAAAAACCCCTTCTAACTAACACAGCCTTTGCCTCCTTGGTTATCCAGTGAGACTGGCTCAGCAATTCTTTTCTTCTGTATCAAAACTTGCTTCCATCTCTATTCCTTCATCAGACTCTACATTTAAAAATCTTCCTGCCAAGCACACATATCTGTGAGAGCTTCTTGTCAAACTTTCATCCTTCCCAGGATGAAATTTCGAGTGGAGGATCCTGAACCCAAATAACTCACTGCCTCAGCTTGAACAGCCTGGGTTACTCCCCAACCCATTCTAACCCCCACCCTGGAACACAATCCACAAACCTCTCTAATTTTCCAACCAATAAAAGAGCAGCTCTGCCACAGCAGAGCCACCAAAAATTCCCACTCACTCGGGATTGTTCCTCTCCACGGAAATCTTTAGTAAAAGGCGAAAGACTTATTCGAGCTGAAGAGAAACCTGAGCACGCCCCCCTGGCCCTCCCCAGGCCCTGCCCTGCATGGCTGTTCCTCAGCAGCACACGGGCACTGCCCTCACCCCCACCTTCACCCTCTGCTGTCCCCACACGGCTCCCCTGGCACTGGCACAGCCCAGTCCCGTCTCCCCATCCCGGTGTGCCCACGGCAAAAATGGGAATTTGGAGCGGAGCTGCGCTGCTGGCCCGCGGTGCAGCCTGGGTATGCAAATTAGCTGAGTACTAATGAGGCCTCGCTAATGAGCTCCAGGGGAACGTGACACAAACGCCTTTGGTCAGCGGGACAGGGCCTGGGCTGGCTGAGCTCAGCTCCTGCTCCAACCAACACAGAACCCCAGGAGGGTCTGGCTGGGCAGGGACCTTAAACCCCAGCCAGGGCCAGCCCTGCCATGGCAGGGACACCTCCCACTGTCCCAGGCTGCTCCAGCCCCGTCCAGCCTGGCCTGGGACATTCCAGGGAACCAGGGAAATGAGAGCTTCCTGCTGATGCCGAAAATTAGACTTTTTTGTGTGTCTCTGGTGACAATCTTTGTGACTGGCAGGGGCACATCAGCTCCACGCCTTGAGTTAGATGGTCCCGGGGCTCAGATTCCCTGCAAAGGTTTGTTTTAATTAAAAAAAAAAAAATCTCTTGGGGCACAGGCAGGAGGGGGAGAATCTGTACTGGAGGGCAGCAATTCCAGTGCAATGATTTGAGAAAGTCTCAGAGCAATGCCTGGGATCCCTGAGCAGGGCTGACTCAGGCTCTGGATGCAGAACTGGGACGTGGTGAGCGAGATGAGCAGAGTCACTTCTCAACTGGGCAGGGCAGAAGGGAGGACGCCCTGATCCGATGTCTGTGCCTGCAAGGGAGCATCCATGCTTGGAGAGGAGGAAAGAGCAGCAAAAGTGACTCAGAAGGACAAATTGGGAGCAGGAGATATGTCAAAATTACCCCGTTGGTTCCTGGGGGTGATGCTGGAGAGGCAGCTCCTTATGGAGATGCTTGGCTGATTCTGCAGGGGAATTTCAGAGGAAATGAGAGAAAACATTGCTCAGATCAGGCTGGAGGAGGTAAAGACTGAGGTGAATCAGGGAGAGGATTTAACATGCTGGGAAATGGTCCTGAGCAATCTGGTGGATTTTCTGTCGCCTCAGAACAAACTCTGGAAATCAGGCTCTAGTTCAACACAAAGCACTGGACACTCAGCAAGAGCAGGTGGGGAAAAACAAGTGAGTTATTTGTATAAAGATATGTAATATTTATGATATTTCACAAGATTTTATGTATTAACCTAAAACATTACATTTATTATATAATAAATGCAAAGTCCATAGTTAATTCCAGTTGGGGAAAAACAAGTGAGTTATTTGTATAAAGATATGTAATATTTATTATATTTTACAATATTTTATTAATTGATTAAAATACATTTATTATATAATAAAGTCCATAGTTAATTCTAAGTATATAAATCTCTGAAATCAAGCCAAAATTCAGGCCAGCAGAAAGCTGGTGCAGCTCAATCTGGAGCAAGATCCAAACCCTCTGAGCACATTTAAGGCTCCATCACTCTGCAAAATTTAATTTTGCAGCCCCAGCCTGACCCAGCAGGGGATGACTGGCTGCAGCTGTGCAAAGGGAACAGGATGGAGCAGCAGCAGATGCAGAAGTGCAGGAGAGTCCTGAGACTGGGATGTGCTGCCGCTGCTGCTGTTGAGAAGAAGAAGAACAGTTGTTTTCTGTTTTTCCAGGAACATCCACACTGATTCCACGACTTGCTGATGCCCCAAACTGAGTGAAGGCTTGGGCAGGGATCTGCTTATTTCTGCTTCACCATTTCCTCCATCACCTATTCCTAGGGATGGTCCTGGCAGTCCAAAGAGCTGAGCTTTATCTTCACCCCCTCCTTTGCCAAATTTCAGCTTGGGGGGTTCTAACCTGGGCCCTTTTATATTTTTTTCCCCCTAAATCACCATGTGTTTCTCTCAGATCCATATTCTTCTCCCTTTCCCTATGAAGATCTTGTCCTGCCAGGCTCATCCAAGGCCTCAAGATCTGCTGTCAGAAATGATGAAGACATTCCCAGTTGCCAGGATGAGCAGCCAGGATGGGGTTTGCAATCAGTTTTAATCACAAAGTGATTGCCAGCCACAAGCCCTGTCTGCAGGCTGCTGTGATGTAATGGAGATGACACTTCAGAATCGGGTCTGAGGGTTATTTTTGGGCAAGGCAGAGAACCACAAAACTATCCTCAGTGCAGGGGAAAAAGAGAAAGGTATAAAGAGAGTGAGGGCTGCGGGCTCACACCACTAAGAGTTCCCTCCCTGCCAGGCAAGAAAATAATCAAAATTAATTTGTGGAGGAAGGCAGGCACTCAAAGAGAAATCAAACAGGTGACCACAGCTGGCGTGAAATTTCACAGGATGGGAAAGGAAGAGGGCTGGAAGGAAACAGCTACCAGCTGTCCCTGCCTTCCTGAGCCTGCAGGAACAGAGAGCCCTTTTCTCAAGATGCTGAATGCATGAGAACCAGCCCTTTGGAGGAAGGAGAAATCTCCTGGGAGCAAACCTGATGTCTTTAAATGCATGTTCAGGTTAGTCAAGCAGCACATGGCAAGTGATGGATATCACAGGCTCTTTCCCACAGAGCAGAGTCCCTGCTTGCTGCTGCTTCTGCCCCTGCTCTGCTGCATCCACATCCTGGGTCCAGCCTGGACTGCTGTGCTCTGGATCTTAAAACAAACAATTAATGGCTTTATGCAGAAATAACGTAGGTTTAGATAAGATATCAGGAAGAAATGCTCTCCTGTTATGGAGGTGAGGCCCTGGCACAGGGTGCCCAGAGCAGCTGTGGCTGCCCCTGGATCCCTGGAATGTCCAAGGCCAGGCTGGACAGGGCTGGGAGCAGCCTGGGATGGTGGAAGGTGTCCTTGCCCATGGCAGGGGTGGAATGAGATGAGTTTTAAGGAAAGGACCTGGTTCATGATGTCAGAAGAACTCACAGAATAAATCTGTGATCCCACCCTCAGCTAAGGAAGGTCACTCTGGATTTGTCCAGACACACCATGGGGGTTTTCCCTTTCTGGATTTGTCCCATTCGCACACACACCATGGGGGTTTTGCCTCTCTGGATTTGTCCCATTTGCACTCACACCATGGGGGTTTTTGCCTCTCTGCATTTGTCCTCTTTGCACACATACCATGGGGGTTTTTGCCTCTGGATTTGTCCCATTTGCACACACACCATGGGGGTTTTTGCCTCTGGATTTGTCCCATTTGCACACACACCATGGGGGTTTTGCCTCTCTGCATTTGTCCTCTTTGCACACACACCATGGGGGTTTTTGCCTCTGGATTTGTCCCATTTGCATACACTCCATGGGGGTTTTTTCCTCTCTGCATTTGTCCCATTTGCACACAAACCAAAGGAGTTTTTGCCTCTCTGGATTTGTTCCATTTGCACACACACACCATGGGGGTTTTTGCCTCTCTGGATTTTCCAGACACACCATGGGGGTTTTTGCTTCTGGATTTGTCCCATTTGCACTCACACCATGGGGGTTTTTGCCTCTCTGGGTTTGTCCCATTGGCACTCACACCATGGGGTTTTTTTCCTCTCTGGATTTGCCCCATTTGCACTCACACCATGGGGGGTTTTGCCTCTCTGGATTTGTCCCATTTGCACACACACCATGGGGGTTTTGCCTCTCTGGATTTGTCCCATTTGCACACAAAAAGGGGGTTTTTGCCTCTCTGGGTTTGTCCCATTGGCACTCACACCATGGGGGTTTTTGCCTCTTTAGATTTGTCCCATTTGCACACACACCATGGGGGTTTTTTCCTCTCTGGATTTGCCCCATTTGCACACACACCATGGGGGGTTTTGTCTCTCTGGATTTGTCCCATTTGCGCACAAACCAAAGGAGTTTTTGCCTTTCTGGATTTGTTCCATTTGCACACACACACACCATGGGGGTTTTTGCCTCTCTGGATTTTCCAGACACACCATGGGGGTTTTTGCCTCTCTGGATTTGTCCCATTTGCACACACACCATGGGGGTTTTTGCCTCTCTGGGTTTGTCCCATTGGCACTCACACCAAAGGAGTTTTTGCCTTTCTGGATTTGTTCCATTTGCACACACACACACCATGGGGGTTTTTGCCTCTCTGGATTTGTCCCATTTGCACACACATCATGGGAGTTTTGCCTCTCTGGATTTGTCCCATTTGCGCACAAACCAAAGGAGTTTTTGCCTTTCTGCATTTGTTCCATTTGCACACACACACACCATGGGGGTTTTTGCCTCTCTGGATTTTCCAGACACACCATGGGGGTTTTTTGCCTCTCTCCATCCTGCCCTTGCTGGGTCACTCCAGGCTGCTGGACCATCCATCCACAGCTCTCCCCTTGTCACAATGGATCATGGCATGGCCCTTTCCTGCAGCCTGTGTCCTGCTGCACTGCTGGTGTGCTCCCTCCTGCCCTGTCACATCAAATCACTGCCTCCCCCTGCCTCCAGCCATCTCTAATATTCAATGACTCAGAAAGGAGCTGACCTTTATCAATAAGATGATGTCACCTGCTGAAAGAAAGTCCTGATAAAGGTAAGAGCAGGCAACCTGATCTCCTTCCTGATCTCTGTGTCCAGAACTGCAAACCACAATAAAAGGATCTGTTCCTGATGAAAATTCAGCTCCCTGTGCTGACCTCAGCCTGCTGTGTGCTTGGAGACAGGGATCTGTCCAGGGAAGGGCAACCTGCTGCATATTCACTCCTCAGATAAATTCTTCTCCAAAGCCAGACTGGGGGAAGGTCAGTCTGAGTGGAGGAGAGGGGAAAGGTGGCCAGCACATTTCACTTAAATCAGCTTTTGTTAAAAATGTACCTGGTGCATTTTTTGCCCTAAAACCCCTCAATTCTGTGCTCTTGTTGTCAGAGGGATGGAAATCTGAGTGAACTGCTAATGTGGATTAGCTGAACTGCAGGAAAGCACAAGTATTTTTATTCAATTACAGCATCCTTAGCCTGACTCATCCCAATCCCTTTGGGCAGAGTTATTTTCCCCACAGATGATAACTCCGTGTGACTGCTCCACCTGTCCACTGGGCTATCACTTCCAAATTCCCATGTCCAGCCCAGCTTGGGTGCTGCTTGTGCTGCTCTCCAACCAGGGGCTGTCAGAAGGAAAGAGTTTTAGGAGATGTCATGCAGGACACAGGGGTTGAATCTCCACTGGGTGCATGACCTCACATTGTTGACTCTTCCTGCACCTCCTTGTCCCATGTTTCTAAACACAGCACTCACAACCATCTGTTCTGCCTCCACACCCAGCCCACGGGTTCCCAAGATGATTCTGGTACCAGCCTGGGTGCTGCAGGCTCTCAAGAGTGTGTGTGTGGCCCCTCATCACTTCTCCAGGGCTGGAGATATCAGTGCACCGTGGCTTGCAAATGGACAAGGTGAATCCATCATAAAAATTAATCTGCACCTCAGCTAAGCCTTCATGAGGAATGGAGAGAGAGGGAACAAGCCAGGGCGCTTGTAGGGCTGTAAAACACCTGTCCATGGTTATTGCATGACCTGGCTGAACTTCATAACCTGAACTCTGGCATTTCCACTCTTTCAGAAGGGCTTTGCCTTCTTCAAACTCCCCTGTGCCTCTCCAATGAAAATATCCAGCTCTGTCCATAGCAGACAAGGGTCCCACTGATTGCTTCTCCTGCTGGAGGACAGAGAAATATTTCTGAATCATCTGCCTGCCTGAATTTCCTTAGATTAGCTCAATGATATCCCATAATAGAGTGGGGGTTTCTTTCCATGAAAATAGAAAGAGAAGGAGGAGGAGAAGGAGGAGGAGAAGGAGAAGGAGAAGGAGAAGGAGAAGGAGAAGGAGAAGGAGAAGGAGAAGGAGAAGGAGAAGGAGAAGGAGAAGGAGAAGGAGAAGGAGAAGGAGGAGGAGGAGGAGAAGGAGGAGGAGAAGGAGAGGGAGAAGGAGGAGAAGGAGAAGGAGAAGGAGAAGGAGAAGGAGAAGGAGAAGGAGAAGGAGAAGGAGAAGGAGAAGGAGGAGAAGGAGGAGAGAAGAGGTGTGAATGATGAAGGAGGTGCTGTGCCATGGACAAGGTCATACAGGAATGACAGCAGATCTCATCTCATTCCCTTTGCATTGTGACTCTGCTTCTGGGACCTTACATGGTCTTGCGGAATTGAATTCTGGCACAGAAAATATTCTTTAATAGAGTTAAATCCTTTTCCTCTCCTGATCTGCCCCTAATTCAGAGAGGCAATATCAGCTTCGTTACACAACCACATAGCAGTGAAGTTTGATTGTCCTCAAACATCAAAGAACTTGAGAAAATTTTGAGGTCTTCAAATCCTGCATAACATAATTCAGGAAATGTGAAAAAATTGTTTGGAAAAACTTCATCAAGAGCCTTGAAGCTGATCCAGAAAAGAATCCAGAGAGCTGTCCTCCTGAAAGGTCAGGACAAAGTCCCAAGTCCTTCACCACTTATTCACAGAATAGTTGGGGTTGTAAAATACCTCTAAGATAATTGAGTCTAACCCATTATTACCAAGCCCATCACTAAACCACTAAGCACCACATCTACACATTTTTTTAACTCTTCCTGGCATGGTGATTTCCCCATAATTCCTCTGGAGGAGACAGGAAATCAAGCACTGATAACATCACCCACACTCTGGGTCTACCCAACCCAGCATAAGGTGAAACACTGGGTAATGCAGATATTTTTATACCCTCTAGAGAACAAAATCATAATTATTCCTGAAGTATCTTTGTATTTACCAGGAATCCCATGAATATTTTCCCATTAAGTTGTTTTAACATTTTTCCATTGAGTAAACTTCCAGCATTTGCAGTATCCCTAGGCAAGGGGGGATTATCTCTTGATTACCTTCACCTTGTGTGAAGCAAGTCCTTTGTTCTGACCTGCTATCATCTCAAGCACCCTTTTTTTTTTTGTCTTTTCAAAGGAACAAAAAACAATAGTTGCTCTCTTTCATCCCCTTCATGCCACTCATAATCTGATAGACTATTATCATACTCTGCTGCTGTCATCTCTTATTCAGATGAAATATTCCTGGAGTACTTCATTGTTCTGTACCTTTGATCACTCTATTGCCCTTCTACACATCTTTCCCAGTTCTGCTGCATCCTTTCTGTGGGTGAAACAGCAGAGCTGCTCAAAACATTCCCGAGGCAGACACGCACTGAATTTACACAGGGGTGTAATAATGGCTTCTATTTTGATCTCCATTCCTTTGCCATTAATTCTTAACATTCAATTTGCTTTTTGTCACCGCCATTGAGCACGGAGGTGACATGTTCATAGAACTGCTCGTTATAAACACCAACTCATTCCTGAGTAAGTAATAGCCCATTCAAAGCTCATCACTGTAGGTAAAGTTAGGATTGCTTTCTTTTCCCCACCCTGCACTTATTTCCCCCGAATTTCAGCTGCTCTTTAGTCACAGAATTGCTCGGCAGTGATGTCCCTCTGCAAGCCTCCCACATCATCCCTCATCGTTACTGCCTCTCAGGGCTCCAGCAGAGGGTTTCTGTCCCCTCATTACATCACTCAGCACCAGCACACCTGAGTTATGGCCCCCGTGGAGCTCCTGCTCACCTTTCCATGCTGCTGGCCAGGCTCTGCTGGGAGCAGCAGCAATGCACAGCCCTGCAGAGACAGCACTCCTGTGCTCTTTGCTTCTCCAGGTCCTTGGGCACAGGCAGGTAGCCCTGGCACGAGGGATGGCTCTGCCTTTTTCTGTGGGATGTGTGCTGCACTCAGAGCAGGATGCCTTGGATAGTGTTTTGGTTTGAAAAGAAAACTGCTAGGGAAAGCAGGAGCCTCTTGTGAAATGGACAGTGTAAACCCTTTCTCTCTGAATTATTAGGATTTTGAAACTTAGAGACCCTCAGGTAAAGATATGGGAATAGGAATAACAGTTCTTGAATAGGAAAATTAAAAATACAAATGCAATAGTACAAAGAAGAGAACAACCCACTGCCAGAGTGAGAGCAGGAGCTGCCCCTGTGTGTCAGGGGTGGCACAGCCCCATCCCATGGGGGCTCAGCCCTCCTGCAGTGCCAGCTGTGGCTCTGCTGCAGCAGGGATCCTGCACAAGGGGGGAGTTTTCCTCTGCAGCTCCAGGGCTGCTGCAGATGGGCCTGGGCTCCCTCTGGCAATGCAGGGCAGCAGAAAGCTGCTCCTCTGGCAATGCAGGGGGCAAAGGCTGCTGTGCTGTGCCAGGCTCAGATTGGATCCAGGTAGGAATGCTTGGCTCCTGCCCTGGGCACAGCATCTCCCCATGGGATGCTGGAATTGGATCAGCCCTGCAGGGACACTCCCTGGCCATGGACAGCAGAGATCTTCTGGAGGGAGGGTTGGCTGTGGGAGAGATAAAGAAAAAACTGCCCCATGGACAGAGAGAACTGCCCCAGCTCTGACAGATGGGGACAGAACACACACCCCAGCTAAACCTGAGAGAGAGAGGCTGTGGAACAGAAGCCTCTGTGTGTGGGTTTTCCTGGATCTTTTATCCGCTGCGTTTTACGGGCGCGCACGACTTCGCGTGTGGCCTCCCTCGGAATTTATTCCCCCGGCTTTTTGATCACAGTAATAATCCCACTGCTAAAAAAGAACCTTCCCCTTTAAATTCCCCAGTGCCAAGAAGTGAACTTTGAAATATGAAGGTTAGCAAAGACTTTGGGAACAACTTTGAAAGCAGCTAAGCTGTGAGCGATCTCGGCGTCCTTTAATCAGATGCTCGGCTCTGCAGCTCCAGCCATCTTCACGGATTAACTCCCATGAACTTCCTGAACTGCTTTCATGGAAAAGCACATCAAACAGATGACTCTGCTAAGGAGGAATTAATCAATTAAGTAGAAGCAGGGAGGCCTGGTCTCTGCTGAGAAACTGCTCCACGGACACCTTCCCCCTGCCCACCTTGTTCCTTCCGCCTTGCTCCAAAACTTGTTTTATTTATGTTGGGTGGAGACTGAATTTTAGATTTTTAGAATTTTAGTTTCACCACACACACAGAGCTTCCCTTCCTGCCATAGTTTTTGGAGATAAATATGTTTTTTCTAATGTGTAGCTGTGAAATTTTAGGGTCCAGCAGCCTTCAGCTGTTGGAATATTCCTGGTGTGCATTTCCCAGTAAGGCAGACTGAGCCATCTTGCACTGTCCTGCATGATGAACATTGTGGTGGAGGGTCGTAGTTTTTCTGTCTGCATCTCCAGGAGAAGATATTTGGGATCTGGCATTTCCAGAGCTATCCCAGAGGCCAGCTGAGTGCCCCAGTCAATCAATTCTTTGCTTCTGCCTGGTCTTGGGTGAGTTGTGCAAGCTTGGATAAAATGTCCAGTTTTAGCCATGCAACAGGTATCTCATCCAAGAGCTTTCTAGTGTCCATGGGGAGAGAGAGAGGAGTTTCCAAGGAGAAAATTACCCTTTTCTGAAATAAGTGTGGATCAGGTGTCATGGAGTGGTCAATGGAGGTGTGGAGGAAGAAACCCAGGTGTCTTGGGGCCATCATGCTCCTTCATGTCATCAGAAATATCTGTACCTGTTCAGGCCACCCATCAGTCTCCCAAAGCTGGATTCACAGTGTTCACCTCCTCTTTGTGTGCCAGTACAGGGAAACAAGGAATGCAGGCTCAGATGTCCCTTCTTCTCCTCCAGATCAGGTTTCTTTTGACTTAAAAAGGATCTTTCATGACAGAGAAAGTTATGAAATTATGGTCGTGCTGCAGATGGCATTTAAGGGAAGTTCCTCCCATCTGCTCACTCTTGAGAGTGGAAAATTCCTGATGTTAAAGTTTTTTGTAAAGGGCAAAGAATCTGAATTTTTATTTCTGAGAAGATGAATTGTGAGCTGCCATGTCAGCCTTCACAGCCACATGGACAACAAGCATGGAGATGCTCTGAAGAAAATGGAGTTTGTGGCCTCTGTAAAAGCAGTTCTGCAACTCCTTTCTCTTGATGTTTGCAGTGGCCTCTGTAAAAGCAGTTCTGCATTTCTCTTGATGTTTGCAGTGACCTTCTCCCAGGAAAAAATCTATTCCCAGCTTCAGGAGTACTTGGAGCCCAAGTCACAGCTTTTATGAACAGGAGAGCTGGAGTTTCTCTGGCAGAAGTGAGATGATTTCTACATTTCCTCTCAGAAACAATCCTTGTGAGCATGTCCAGGACAGGCTGTGGTATAAGGTCATTCTCTCCCCTGTCACATTCACTCCATCAGATCAAGTGAGGAGGAGGCAAATTAACACTTCTGTTTCTGGTCCTGAAGGGAGGCTGATCTACAGCAAAGGGTGAGTTTCAACTCTAATTCCCACCCTAAACCAATTCCTGGGCTATTTATCCTCATTTTCACTGATGTTAGCACTGTCATTTCATGAAGTACCTCTTCATCCTGCCTCGTGCTTACCCCAGGTTTATTTAGGAAAGTGCTTTAATACGTGGAAAACATCTACTATTTCTCAGCTTATTTCCAGCTGGGAAGGTGTTTGAAGTGTGGCTGTGCAGGGTTCAGGTGGCAGGGAGACAGAAATGTGTCAAAAAGAACCAGTTAACATCAAAACTCCTTCACACAGAGATCCCTCCTTCTTTCCAGAGGCTACTCCATCAGGTTCCGTGGGATACCTCTTATTTCTGGATACCACAAGAACACCAGTGGTCTAATAATTCCTGCACAGCTCCTTTCCTGCTGTCACCCGTCTAGCTCCATGGATGATTCATGCTTTTGGTTATAGTTTGGGATAAAAATCCATTTTTTTCACAGAAATATTAATTCCTAGATTGGTTTGGGTGGGAAAGGACCTAAAGACCATCCAGTTCCAAACCCCTGCCATGGCAGAGACACCTTCCACTATTCCAGGTTGCCCCAAGACTGGACACAGCCTCTCAGAGTAACCTTTTCCAGTGCTCAATCACCTTCACAGAAAAAAAGTGTTGTTTTTTGGTTTTGGGGTTTTTTTGGGGAGGTTTTTTGTTGGTTTTTTTGTTTTGTTTTGTTTTTTTTTGTTTGTTTTTTTTTTGGTTGGTTGGTTGGTTGGTTTGGTTTGGTTTGGTTTTTTTTTTTTAATTCCTTTAAACAGATTTTATTTATTTATATTTATATGTCCAGTATGTCCATGCCTCTCTTGCACTACTGGTTTGGGTGGGAAGGGACCTTAAAGATCATCCAGTTCCAAACCCCTGCCATGGGCAGGGGCACCTTCCACTATTCCAGGTTGCTCCAAGCCTGGACACAGCCTCTCAGAGTAACCTTTTCCAGTGCTCAATCACCTTCACAGAAAAAAAAATAGTTGTTTTTTGGTGGTTTTAATTTATTTTTTTTTTATTCCTTTAAACAGATTTTCTTTATTTATATTTATATGTCCATGCCTCTCTTGCACTGGGAAGCACTCCACATGCATCCTCAGCAGAGGGGAAGGATCATCCCCCTCAACAAGCTGTCAATCCTCTTCCTTAAAAGAAAAAAAGAAAAAAAAAGAAAAAAAAAGAAAAAAAGTCCTTCTGCTCTGAAAAACCCAAGCCCCAAAAGCAAATCTGTGCTGTCTGTTTGAGAGCTGCAGCACACAGCTGAGCACTTTCAGTGCCCAGCACACTCAGTCCTCAGCTGAGATATTTTTGTAACGGGGAATTCCAATAAAGTCAGAGGATCTGCAGCATTTTTAAAGTTTATCAAGATCGCTTTTGCAGCAGTAAGCAGCGCTAAAATGGTTTGGGAAGAAATAAAAGGGAGAGGAAAAGGCGTTTTTATTTTGGGACTGAAAGCTAAGACCCTACAGATTGTACCATTTCCTGACTTTAATGAGCAGGGTATCTTGATCCAATCTTTTCCACTGCATTTTTGTCCCCCAGACACAGGATTTTTTAATTTTAAAGGACACAAACCTGCAAAGATTTTACCCAGCTCTTCTTGAGCCTTCTGGAAAATGATAGGCCGGTTTTGGAGAGGATTGCAGGGAGTAACTGGCAAAAAAGAGTGGGCCTGTGGTTTGTATTTGCATGTTCATTTAGATAAAAAAGAGAAAGTGGCTGATCACAGAGAGGCAGCTCTGCAGGTTCAGTGCCCCTTCATTTCCTGACCCTCAAAATCTTGTTAACAGGATCCACGCTGTCTGCAGGAAAAAAAAAAAAAAAAACTCTTATTTTGGGCTTAATTACAGTATTAGCAGTTGGATCAAAATACTGATTATTAGTCTAGTTATACTAGCAGTGCAAAGCAGCACAGAAAACAGCATTAATAATGAAATCAAAAGCATTATGTGAAATACCTGTCTCTTCAGCCTTCACCACCCTGCTTCCACAGGTGCTGTAAGGATGCACTGCTGCCTAAAATTGATCCCATCAGTGCCAGAAAAAACACTGGAGAACACCCTGCAATTAAAGTGTCTTGTGGCAATAAAATTGAATCCAGAAGTCTCTCAAAAGCAACATGTGTTCTCCTGGAAAAGCCTTCTCCTCTCTGAGCAGTTCTTGTGCATCATCACCATTCCTTGCTCCACACTGTGTTTTGGGGAGCTCAGCTTTGCCCTCAGTGGGGCTGAAGAGAGCAGATGACAGAGGAAGGAGGGTGAAGCTTCCATGAGACAGCCAGCTGCATTAATTGGGGCTGGAATTGCAGGAGTGGGATCCAGCTGTCCATGAGAAGGAGTGGTGTGAACAGAGATGGGTGAGGAGGGTGGTGGTGCCCTCGATCTTCGGTGAAGAGGAAGATCTCTGTTCTTGGGACCCCTTGTCCCCAGGGGGTGAATTTGTGGGTACTGGTGTCCCAAAAGTGAGAGACTGTTGCTTTTTTTGGAACTGGGCAAAGCATCCTTAAAAGGGGAATCCTAGAAGCAGCTCTGGTCCATGAGCAGTGGTGAGAGCACTGGGCATGGAAGGAAGATGTCAGGATGGCAAATGATCTCTGGGCAAGTGTGACATGGAAGCACAAAAGGTCTCAACTGTGTTTCCTGGGAAAGCCTATGGTACAAGAGGGACCCCTCACTCCCTGATGAACTGAGAATTGATTATCTGAAGGGTGCAGATGAACTGAGAGTTGGTGATCTGAGGGGTGATAACTGAATTGAGAATCCAAGGTTTTGTCTCACTGTATTGTGCTGGAAATTGGGGTGAGGAGGAATGTTTTTGGAAGGTCTTCACTCTGAGTTCTGTGTGTTCCTTTTTTCGTATTGTAAGTTAATAAAGTTCTCTTCCTGCATTCCTAAGTTGGCGCCTGCTTTGCCCTATTTCTGGTCACATCTCACAACAGCCATTAAGGAGAATGTATTTTCATGGGGGCACTGGCATTGCACCAGCACCAAACCATGACACCCACACAGCCAGCAAATGCCACTTGAGATGTCCCAGCGTGTCCCACCTGGCCTGCACTGCCAGCCCAGAAGGGCACAGCTCTGCAGCTGGTCCTGTGCCATGTCCCCCACCCTCAGGTGGCACTTGGGGTGCATTTAGAAAAGTGCTTCACCACTCCTGTGACCTCCAGGCCAGGTGAGCTGTCTGGCATCCACTGTTTTTCCAAAATCAAGGCAGGAAACAGGAGATGTCTGGGCCTGTTGTCTCCAAGCTGCTCCAAAGTCAGAAATGGAAAAAAGGAAGAATATTTCTTGATAACTGCTGGGCTCAGGGACCTGTTTGTCTTGGTTTCATGAGAACACAATTGAAAGCCAGGCTGTTTTCCACTTCGTTCTGCATTTTGGTTCATCCCTTCAGCCGTAACTTCCCACAGCCCCTTTTAATGATGAGCACAAAAGCCTGCTTTTCAAAGAACATCTCTTCCTGTGGTTTTGGCCCTGCTCCCACAGAGAGAAGCCTCAGAGCAGTGCAAAACAAACACATTGGGTTCTGCCACGTGGGAACTGCCTCCTCCTGATCTCTTCCTTATTTTAAGAATTTCTCAAGCCTCTTTTCACTCTCAGATGTGTCACAGAAGAGCAGTGTGGAGGATCAGAGTGTCTTCCCTGCTCTAGAGCCCAGAGGTTGCCCTGTGGAGGTCCATAACCAAGGAGATGTGTCACTGTAGGACACGAAACAACATGACACACACACGCTGCTGTTCTCAAGGTGAAAAAAGAGAAGCTTATTTCCTGACTCCAACTTTTATAGTTTTCCCAAAAGTGACAGTGGATTGGAAGGTGAAAGTGCCACCTCACTCTGGACAAACCAACAGTTCATGAAGTTTCTCCTCCTCCATAAAAGAATGCAAAACAATAAGTTATTTACAGAAAGGGTGCGAGAAAGTTCCTTACAAGAATGTCAACATCAGAAGGCTTGGAAAACCTTAAAAAATCAGGGCGACAGAGATATTTCCCTGGAACGTGCAGCTGAGGGCTGCTGCCAAAGCACAACCTGCAGACATTTATCTGTGGAGATTTCACCTCCTAATGATACCCCCCAGCACTCTAATCTGAGCTGGTGGATGCTCTAATGCTTTCCATGCCATCCCTTTCCTGACCCAGGGGTTGCTGCCACTCTTAGTTGGTGTTTTTAAGCAGTTTGAATTCTCCAAAGAGTTGCAGGGCTGTTCTCATTTTCAGATGTTGTTTTTTTGGTCCTGATCTTGCCCCTGACAGCCTCACAGCTTCCCTCCAGGCAGGAAAATGGGAAAGTCCACTTTGTTCCAAGTGCCTGGGATAAGCTCTGTGTTGAAAATAAAACTACACCAAGAGCACACCCGCAGCCCTTCTGTGTCTGCCCTCAGAGTGAAATTTGGCTTTTCTGAGTCCACAAATCTCCCTGTGCCTTGCAAATAAACTTGACAGTGAGCCCTGCCTCATGTCTTCAGTCTGATGGCAGGTGCTGCTCTGGTGGCTGCTGCAACTCTCACCTGGCCTCTCCACCACAGCCTATTTAAAGCTGAGATGAGGAATCCTTCCTACATTTGCAAGGCTTAGATTTTATCTGAGAAAAATCTAACTTTAGCACGTTTTCCAGCTCACAGCCTGATGTGGGTGATGGTGTTACTGGTCAGAGCGCTTGCACGCTCAGTGGAGAAGGTCAGAACTGGGGAGAAGGGGAGATTAAATCCCAGCAAATCTTGTTTTCAGGTGGATCCTCTGCCCTGCTGCTTTCTCTGGTGGAGGTGTTGGGACATTTGGTCTGCGGCAGGCAGGGAAGGGCCCTCAGGAGGGCTGGGACACCCTGGTGAGAGCTTTCTGAAAGGATTCACTGGGCAGGAAGGTGAAGAGCAGCTGGGAGTCCAGGGGGGCTGCCGGGAAGGGGAAAAGCCTGAAGTGCAAAAAATTAGGGGTAAATTTGTGCTGAGAAATGGGGATTGTGGGACCTCAGCTCCCTCCCTGAGCTGACTGCAGCTTGGTGAGGCATTATAGGGACAAAAAGCACCATTTTAACACCCTTTTTTGGTCTCATCTTGAAACTTTGAAATTTTTTTTTCTGTTTTTCCTCCAGGGTATTGCTTGTGAGCAATGTACCTCTGCCTGCCTTATCTGCCTGCTGATTCAGAGGCCTCTTCCACACCCACATCCCTTTCCTGCCTCTTCACATCCTAAATTTCACCTTAGAAGTGGTGTGGTCTACCAGGCAGTCTTGATGGGGAGTGATGGACTTTATTCCATGATAAATGAACACCTCTCTACCCTTGACTTTCAGGGTAAAGGTGACCCAGACACAGCCCTGGAGAAAGGACTGGTGCATTTGGTTAATTTTTGCTTTCTTCCTTGCTTGTTCCTTGTTCTGACAGGAAAAAACGAAGGGAACAGCAGAGGGGCTGCTCAGTTCCTCATCTGACAGTAGCCCTGGAAGGTCAAAGGAACACCAAATCGTGATGAGACTGGCACACTTTTAATTCTCTCTCATTACAGCCTCTGTTAAACTGCATTACAATAATTCCTTTAGTTCTGCTATGGTATTTTCAGGTCCCTTAATGCAGCTGTCAGCTCAGTGTGCTGGGAACTAACACCAGAAAAAAAAATTAAAAAAGAAAAAAAAAATTAAAAAAGGAAAGGAGAAGAAACACATGGTAGGATGGTAGAGAGGGGCCAGGACTGGGCCAGATTTGGGTAAGAGCAGGAGATGGTGAAGTCCAGGTTTGCCAGGGGTGCTGCTCAGATCCTGCTCCTTGGGGGACCTCTGTGAGCTGGAGACAAGGTTTGGATTCTCACATCTCACCAAACACAAACCCTGGCCATAGAACTGGTGGAGTTTGGCACTCTGCAAGGTCTGGCACGATGGGAAGAGGATGCTGAAGAAGCATTTGGAATTTTGGATTTGCTTGAGAGGTTTTGAAGCACCCCTCCATATGGGGCACTCTATCAGCTCCCTCCTTGGGGCACGAATCTGGGACTAACTCAGCTCTGTGGATTCCCTGCAGGACTGACATTTACTCACAGCACATGGGCCATGGAGAGGGAGGATTCAGCCTTCACACCGAGGTGTTTGCTCAGCTCAGGAGCCCTCCCAAAAGCCAAGGAGCCCCAGTCATGTATTTTATGAACAGGAGAGCTGGAGTTTCTCTGGCAGAAGTGAGATGATTTCTACATTTCCTCTCAGAAACAATCCCTGTGAGCATGTCCAGGACAGGCTGTGGTATAAGGTCATTCTCTCCCCTGTCACATTCACTCCATCAGATCAAGTGAGGAGGAGGCAAATTAACACTTCTGTTTCTGGTCCTGAAGGGAGGCTGATCTACAGCAAAGGGTGAGTTTTAACTCTAATTCCCACCCTAAACCAATTCCTGGGCTATTTATCCTCATTTTCACTGATGTTAGCACTGTCATTTCATGAAGTACCTCTTCATCCTGCCTGGTGCTTACCCCAGGTTTCTGTGATTTCAGCTTTCATAGAATTATAGAACCATGGGAGTTGAAAGCGACTCAGAAGGAGCATTGAGTCCAACTCCAGGCTCTGCAAAACCCCCCAAAATCCTACCCTGTGCCTGCAAGTATTGTTCAGACGCTTCTTGAGCTCTGTCAGGCTTGGGGCTGGGACCCTTTCCTGGTGAAGAACCTTTTCCTGTGCCTACCCTGGCACTGCTCCATGCCATGGTCCTTTCTGCAGCCACTCCTGGAATATTTGCTGCCATCCTCAGACAAGTGACCCAGCTGTGCCTGAGCTCTCCAGGCCATCCCACAGCCAGCTCTGCATCCCAAACCCTCATGTTCCTCCACATCTGCAGCACCATCTGCACCCCAGCCCCACAGAGCAGCAGCTCCTCCTGCAAACCATCCCTCCCACCACAAGAGAGACCTCCCCACCCTCAGAAATGCTGCCCTAAACCTCCGCCAGCTTCAGAAAACCATAAACACACACTTCAAAGGACAGATGCTCCTTCCCTCCCCACATGTGCACTCCAAAAACAATCCCACCACAAAAATCATCCCCTTTCTCAACCCCACACCCTTCCACACACGCTGTCACACTTTCTCCATTCCCACAGCCATCCCACATTCATTAATGCCTCCATAGGAATTTTCAACTGTGCGGAGAATTGTTTGTAATTAGTTAACGGGAAAGAAAAATAAAGTCTCCTAAGCTGTCAGCAATCCTCCAGAAAACCAGCAACAGATCTGAGCACCATTTGGTCTAATTAGTCTTGATATTTCACACAACATATTTCTCAATTTTTGGTGGAGAAGAGGATAAAAAAATCCCTCTGAGGAGAACAACAGGAGTATTTTTGTAGATGGATTCAGTGGCAAAGGCAAAGGGAACTCTTAATCAACAAATGTGCATTTCTATTCCTTTACTGAATCTTTCTCAACAGTTGCTTCATCTTCTGCTTCTATGGGCATGTGCAGGCCTGGGGTGGGGCCAATCTGCAGCTGACATGGATCAAAATAGTTGATCCAGATCAGAATATCCTTATTTTTTCTCCTGTGGTGAGGTTGAAAGCCATTGGGTACTGCAGGAGGGTGGGGTGTATTGGTGGAAGGATGCTGAGATTTACAGCAACGGGACCCAAGTGCATCATTCCCACCTCAACACCTTCATGGATATCCACATGAATATCCATGGATATTTCCACCTCACACCTTCATGGATATCCACGTGAATATCCGTGGATATTTCCCCCTCATACCTTCATGGATATCCACGTGAATATCCATGGATATTTCCACCTCACGCCTTCGCGGATATCCACATGAATATCCATGGATATTTCCACCTCAAAAACTTCATGGATATCCACGTGAATATCCATGGATATTTCCACCTCACACCTTCATGGATATCCACATGAATATCCATGGATATTTCCTCCTCTTCATGGATATCCACATGAATATCCATGGATAGTTCCTTCTCTTCATGGATATGTACATGAATATCCATGGATATTCCCAGCTCACATCTTCATGGATATGTACATGAATATCCATGGATATTTCCACCTCTGACCTTCATGGATATCAACGTGAATATCCATGGATATTTCCACCTCAAAAACTTCATGGATATCCACATGAATATCCATGGATAGTTCCTTCTCTTCGTGGATATCCACATGAATATCCATGGATATTCCCAGCTCACATCTTCATGGATATCAACGTGAATATCCATGGATATTTCCACCTCAAAAACTTCATGGGTATCCACATGAATATCCGTGGATATTTCCTCCTCTTCTTGGATATCCACATGAATATCCAGGGATATTTCCTCCTCTTCTTGGATATCCACATGAATATCCAGGGATATTTCCACCTCACACGTTCAAGGCTGCAGCAAGAGTTGGGCTCTGCTGTCCCATCCCTATAAGTGTCCAAGGCCAAGTTGGAGAGCTTGGTTTAGTGGGAAGTGTCCCTGCCCATGGGTTTGGAACAAGATGATCTTTAATGCCCCTTCCACCTCACACCTTTCTATAATGCCCTGATTATGTGTCTCAGAACAAAATTATGCAGAACAAGTGAAGTCTGCCTCTGCTGAGAGGTGCTTTTCAATCCACACGTGGTGCCTCCAGGGTTCCTCACATTCTTCGGTGGACAACCAGAATGTGAGGTGACACCCTCAAGATGACCATGGTGGTGGTGTCCCAGGGCTTGGGGCAAATTGCAGATTTGTCATGTCTTAAGTTGGAAATGGGGGTGTCTATTCTATTTGCCATCTGTCAGAGCTGGGGCAGCTCTCTCTGTCCATGGGGCAGTTTTTTCTTTCTCTCTCCCACAGCCAACCCTCCCTCCAGGAGATCTCTGCTGTCCATGGCCAGGGAGTGTCCCTGCAGGGCTGATCCAATTCCAGCATCCCATGGGGAGATGCTGCGCCCAGGGCAGGAGCCAAGCATTCCTACCTGGATCCAATCTGAGCCTGGCACAGCACAGCAGCCTTTGCCCCCTGCATTGCCAGAGGAGCAGCTTTCTGCTGCCCTGCATGGCCAGAGGGAGCCCAGGCCCATCTGCAGCAGCCCTGGAGCTGCAGAGGAAAACTCCCCCCTTGTGCAGGATCCCTGCTGCAGCAGAGCCACAGCTGGCACTGCAGGAGGGCTGAGCCCCCATGGGATGGGGCTGTGCCACCCCCTGACACACAGGGGGCAGCTCCTGCTCTCACTCTGCCACTGGGTTGTTTTCTTGTTTGTACCATTGCATTTGTATTTTTAATTTTCCTACTAAAGAACTGCTATTCCTATTCCCATATCTTTGCCAGAGAGCCCCTTAATTTCAAAATTATAATAATTTGGAGGGAGGTGGCTTAAATTTTCCATTTCAAGGGAGGCTCCTGCCTTCCTTAGCAGACACCTGGCTTTTCAAAGCAAGACATGTCACCACATGAGGCATCCAGGAGGGAGGCAGGATGCAGGTGCCAATCTCAGCAGTGATTAGGGAAGGAGTCTGGACAATCACCCAGGGATGCAACAGAGAATCTGCCTCTGAGCACGTCACCTTCAGTGATCTCTATCAGGAGAGACAGTTGGTGTGGCCACTGAAATTTCATGTGGTTCATCTCTCATCTGCTTCTCGTCGCTTGAACGACAGCTTTAACTGCACTGATGATCTCAGCTCGACCCCAGCTGCCTGCAGGGAGCCAGGACACTCGGCTCAGGTGCACATTTGTAGATGAAAGATTCTGCAGAGGGGAGGGGAGTTTAGCTGTGTGAACAAAGATGTTCGATGGCATTTATAGTTAAGGATGGATTTATAAACAAACCCACGTGTGAGCTCATGAAGATCTCAGCACCAATGTCAATGATCAACCCAGGGCTCACAAAGGGCTTTATCTCACAAAGTGCTTTATCTCACCAGACTTTAGGGTGAGATAAAGCACTTCGTGGTGGCTTTAGGATTTTGTTGGATTTGGCAGGGGAATGAACACCCAAGTCCCATGGAGAGCACTTCCTCACAGACCCCAAAACTGAGGAGTTTTTATGGTCTGGTTGACAAGGTGGTGCTAGGTCATGGGTTGGACTTGATGACCTCAAACCTCTTTTCCAACCTGATTCTGTGATAGGAAATGCTAAATTTTAGGTGGAAATATTCGTCTGAGATGATCCCAGGACTCTCTGTGCAAGACAGAGCACAGTGGGAAGTTAGAGGCCAGTGAGCTGCAGATCCCAGGTTCTACAAACCTTGGCCATAGGAATGGGATAGATGGCATGGGAAATTAATTCCCAGAAATATGTGGGGCATCCCATGCATCCTGCTGATAAACATCCTTGGAGAAATGACATTTCTGATGAATTCTCAGCTAACAAACTGTAAAAATTTCACCCCCTCCCCAGAAAACCCTCTGCAGGAAGTCCAACAGCACCTATTAGAAGGACTTGGAAATAATGTATATTTATATTATACATTAATAATAATAATAATAATAATAATAATAATAATAATAATAATAAATATTATTATTATTATCATCATCATCATCATAATCATTATTATTATTATTGAATTAATATATTATAATATAATGTATATTTACATTATGCTCCCAAAATATTTTAATTGATTTTTTGCTGTTGTTCAGAAGAAAAAAAAATCAAATTCTGCTGTTAATTGATCCCTTGGCATCTCCAGAAAAATTCTGGCATTATTTATGTAGAATTTTGCCAACTTTAGGAGAAAATCAGTCCTGGGATGAGCTGCAGCTTTTACTGCTGCAGTGTTAGGACTGAAAGGAGCAATAGTCACTAAGTAAAGGATGGGCATCTTTGCCATAAATACTGAAAAATAAAGCTTTTCCACCCTAGAGGGATGGGAGGGCACCAAGGACTTTGAAAACAGAAGTAATATGAATTTCTTTCTCCAGACAGAGCAACTGAGGCCCAGAGATGAGCGGGCAGGAGAACATTTCCCAGCACTGAAGAGCAATTGGGGTGTTGTCCCATCTCCTGGGACATCTCCCATGTCCAGGATTTATCATGATGGATTCTGGAATCAGTCTGACCCCCAGCCTGGGAATATTCATTTTCCAAAGTATTTTCAAGTCTATTTTGAGCTTATTTCAATAGTTAGGAGTAAAGGTGACCACTTACAGGTATTTTCGAGGTGTTTAGTTTTAAAAATCTCTGCTTTAAGCTCTTAAGACTCATTATAACCTTAGGAATTCAGTCTCCTGGTAGACTAATAACCATTAGATCAAGAAGCAGGGTCACAGAGCCCATGGTGGGGACAAATTTAAAGATTTCCCCATTCAGCCATGAATACAGGAGAGCAAAAGCTGATTTTATTCATATATTTTACATTTATTTCATATATTTTATTCATTTATTTTACAGGGCACTGAGGAAGGAAGAGAGGGATTTTATGGAAGCAGGAAGAGACATGAAGGGGAAGATATTTAGCATCTGGACTGGAACCTGTCTGCAAGTTTAACAGCTGTTTTTACCAAATGGGAGCAAACCTCCCCCAAAACCAACGAGCCGTGTTGTGTACAGCACTACATCTTCATGGGGAAAAAAAGGAAAAGGAGATTTAAACTGGCCTGCTGTCTCCATCAGTGATCCTGCAGGGAATTCTGCAGTTGCTGAGAGGTTAATGTGGGTCCTGACTGTCCCCCTGACCCAGCCTCCCTGCTCCTCTGAGCTGGGAATGGAAATCTTTTCCCTTTGCTGTCTTCAAGTAGGGAACAGCTCAGCCAGGGAGCGGTAATGGAGCCCAGCAGGGAGCAGCTGTGTTCATCTGTTGCTTTGTGGATGAAAAACGTTGCCTGAAATACACAGAAGAAACCAAATCCCTGCTCGCGGCAAACCCTTTGTGGGTTTTGAACCCCAGCGTTTGGTATCCGTGAGGAAACTTTTCACACTCCACAGGGCAGGAGCCTGAGGACGTGAGAGAGGAGGTGGAGCAGTGAAAAATACAGAATTCTTATCCCTGGCTGGAGATACCACCCGGAAATCCATCCCCATGGGTCTGCTCACTCCCTCCTCCTCCACAAAAGCCAAAGGATGTCCCTAAACATCCTCTGGAGTTGATGTCTGTCGCAGACATCTTTCATGAAAAAGCCTTTCTTAGGATTTTTCCTTGTGAGAAGCTGCAGTTTCAGCAACCAAGTGTAAACAATGGTTATCTGCTGCTGTGGAATGCAACAGGTGCATCTGTGATGGGTCTCCTGTAGATATTTGGATTTACTGACCACTCATGGCAGAGCTGGCTCTCGCTCTCTGTCTGAGACACAGATCTTTGTTATTCATTCTTTTCTATTCTTAGCTTAGCTTCTGAAGAAACCTTTTCCTTCTATTTCTTTTTAGTATAGTCTTAATGTAACATATATCATAAAATAATAAATCAAGCCTTCTGATCATGGAGTCAACATTCTTGTCTCTTCTTCATCCTGAAAACCCCTGTGACCACGGTCACAGATGTCCAGTAAATGACACCAGGAGGGACATGGGATTCTCTAGGGGTAGGTTTTGGCCTTGCTGCATTTGGTTCTGTATGGCTCAGGGCCATGAAGGAACTGATGGACTAAAGGCAGAGGGTGGCGCCTCATTTTGCACACATTTTTGGAGAGTCCTCTCCTCATAAAACCCAAACCCAGGGCTCCATGGAGCTTCAAAGCAGCTTCCCCCATCATCAATCAGCTCTGCCTGTGCAGCTCTGAGGCTTCACCAGCACATGCTCCTTCATGGAATGGGGTTGGGCAGTCATGGTCCCTGGGCTGAACCTCCTTGGAGTTCCTCCTTTGCAGCCTGGCAAGCAACAGGAGCTTGGGGAGATCCCCAGAGGCTTTGATCTGTCCTTGTGGGATCTTCTGTGCACAGCTCTGGGTGTGAAGGGAGACTGAGCAGACAAACAAAAGCTCTACACTCTATTTCACACCCACTTCGAGGATTCACATTCCTTCCTTTCCTCCTTCCTAATATCACTCTTAATTATTCTTGCTTGCTCACGTTCCTTATTTTCTTAATCTTCCTTCCTTCATGGAATCCTTCCTTCCTTCCTTCCTGGAATCCTTCATTCCTGAAATCCATCCTGGAATCCTTCCTTCCTGGAATCCTTCCTGGAATCCTTCCTTCCTGGAATCCTTCCTTCCTTCCTTCCTGGAATCCTTCCTGGAATCCTTCCTGGAATCCTTCCTTCCTGGAATCTTTCCTAGAATCTTTCCTTCCTTCCTTCCTTCCTGAAATCCATCCTGGAATCCCTCCTTCCTGGAATCCTTCCTTCCTTCCTTACTGGAATCCTTCCTGGAATCCTTCCTTCCCAAACCACAGAAGAGGCCAAGTTGGAAGGGACCCTGTGGGATGATCAAGTCCAGCTCCTGGCCCTGCACAGGGCCATCCCCACCTTGTGCCTGAGGATGTTTTGTTTTATTTTTTTCCAATCACCAATTCTCACTTTTCCCTGTCCCTCTTACACCCCCATGGAGTGCTCCCTGCGGAGGATGTGCAGACACTCAGGACACCCCAGCCTTGTTCCCACCCAAGGATTTATCTGCTGCCAGAGCTCTGTGCCTCCAGGATCTTCCCACATCCCTGCCACCTCCTTGTATGAACCCAGGACATCCCTCTGGCTGTCCTGGATGGCCAGGACCCCTGCCAGGGGGCTCAGAGACCCTGGCACAGAGCCCAACATGCCTCTGGTTTTCATTATGACCCATGGAGCAAATTACCAACCTTGTATTAGGATCAGCAAGCCACAACAGTTTAAGTAGAATATTAGTGAAGTTATCACGGGGTGGAAAAATAGATTTTGGGGTTTTTGGTATGGGGGTTCAGGGGACAAGATGGAGGGAACTGGGTGTGTCCAGCCTTTCTCCTTCTTCTTCTTGGCCTCCTTCTTCTGCTGTGATGTTGGCACTTTTGGATTGATTTAGAGGAGAAGCTCACTGTCTAACACAGGTGATGGGTATTGGGAAGGAAATGTAAACATTGTATGTGTAGTTTTTAGTATAAAGACATAACACCACCCTGGGGGCAGGCAGAGTGCCTGGAACTGTCTTGCTGAGCGGACCTCAGCAGGACAGGAGAAAGAATTTTATAGATAAAATAAAATAAACAACCTTGAGACCGAGAAATGAAGAGCTCTGACTCCTTCTTTGACTGCCAGGCCGGGAAAAGAGACTTTCTAACTTTTCGTGGGGTCACTCTGACAAGCTAGAGATCCCGATACCTCCTCGCTGTGCGGGCAGGGGCAGCACCCAGTGCTTTATGACCCTTGTCACCAGCAGATTAATGAAAGCTGCGAGGACAGAGGGGGTCACAGCCCATGAAGCACAACCAGAGCCCAGCACCACCCACCCCTCTGGCACAGGGATGATTTCTGCCTCAATCTCCCCCCCTGACAAGGTGCAGGACAAATGGTGAGCGCTGGTGATAAAAGGGACCCTGATCATGAAACACAGGGCTGGGATGAGCTGGATCACATCCCTGTGATGGGATTTTCCCCGGGATGATGCTGTACTATGGAGGAGGCCAGATAAGGTTTTGGGCTTTCCACACCTCATTGTTTTGTCTAGCACAGCCTGGCTTTGTTTTGCAGGTCCCTTTGACATAATCTTCAAAAATACATCTGAATTTCCTTCCTAGACAAGAACATGCAATTCCTTTCCTTGTGCCATCTGAGATGCTCCAGGCTAGCAGATGTGACACAGACTGAGACTCCCAAACCCTTTGGAAATTGTGC
This sequence comes from Calcarius lapponicus, assembly GCA_039654755.1. Taxonomy (NCBI): domain Eukaryota; kingdom Metazoa; phylum Chordata; class Aves; order Passeriformes; family Fringillidae; genus Calcarius; species Calcarius lapponicus. The sequence continues at coordinate 16,434,083 of CM077463.1, forward strand.
TGGGGCCAGGTAGGGAATGGGATGCCTAAAATGACACCTATTTGCAGACAGCCCACGGGCCTGGCTTCTCCCAGGCTCAGCAGCAGCCAAGTAAATTCTTCCTCATGCCTGGAAACATTCCCACCACTTGATTTGCACAATATTCCTTCAAATTTCACAGTTCCTGGCAGGAGGGAGGTCTGAAGTCACCCCCAAAAGTCGTGACAGGTTTATTCACTGAAAGAGTGCCACCACCATGGGTTTATTCAGGATTTTCTGGCAGTAGGCAAATAAAAATGTCAGAGAGCAAGAAGTTATTTTAAATAGCTAAGGTTCTTAGCGAGATGAAAATTGATATTATTAATATGGGATGAAGTCACTTTTGTCCAGGATCCCAACTCTAATTTCTGTGGCATTGCCTGCACCTCATCATGGCCTTTTTAGACTTAAAATTTACCCCCCAAAAAAATTAAAAAAAAAAAAAAAGAATCTGTGCTGTGACTTAGTGGAAAAGTGGAGAGAAAGGAGGAAAAACTTCAGCATTTGGGGATTTGTTTTGGTCAAACTCTGCAGGTCTGAGTTTCCCTTAGAAATGTGCAATTTATTATCTCTGTCCCAGCTGTTGTCTGTCTGGAAACCTGAGAGGGAATTTGGACGTCTTGCACCTGGGGAGCAGGTGGATTTTGGGAAGGACATTGATTGGACTGAGGTGCTCCTGAGATCCAGCCCAGTCTCCCAGGAGCAGCTGATCACACGCTCCAAGACTGAATTTCCACCGGAGATGGAAGCAGGAGAGGGACTGAAGAATGAGGAATTGCAAGAGAGATAAGGAGAGGAGGAGGGTAAAAAACCAATCCCCAAAGACGTTTTCAAAATGAACATCTGTTAGGAGGGAGTGTGGGAGATAAAATAATAATAATAACAACAGCAGCATAAACAACTTGACTCTCCTACCTGCTTCTGAATTCCTCATTTTCTCCCTCTTGCAGGAATAATTTGGCTGAGGATCTGCTCCCTGCCACATCCCGAGCTCTCTGTCAGGAAGGGGAAGTTTCCCGGTGGCTCAGAGGTTTGCAGAGCACATCCCAGGTGTCAGATGCAAGAGGAAAGTTAAAAGGGAGAAAAAATTTGTTCAGCGGAGCATCAAAAGCAAATATTCCTTTGGCACTGTCATTGATTCCACACCTGCCCCAGAAGTTCCTCACTGTTATTTAAATCACTTTATCCTGTTAATCCACAAAAGGCAGGTGAGATTAGGCTGGGTTGGCAGAGAATTGCAAATATATTATCGGGATGCTTTCTGTGAAGACAAATAGGCCTTAAAGCGCTTTAATGCCTGATGCCAGAACCCCGTGCTTAATTAAGCAGCTACAGGGGCCATTTACAAATGTGATTTCTGCATTGATTACCTATAGCTCTCCCTGCAGCCCCTGTTGGAGAGGATTGTTTCCCACAAGTGGCTCATCCAGGGAGATGGGGTGGCTGCCTTTGCCAGGCGTCCTATTCCAAACCATCAGCCTGAAAATATTGACTAATCAGCAACAAATGTGGATGGGGCAGAGGAGGAGGGATAAATCTCCTCGGGGGCTCGCGGGGGGAGGACAACAGTGATGAATCTGCAGATTAAAAGGCTGTTGAGTTATCATTAGGAAAGGATAGGATGTGTAAAAGCGTTTTAGGCCAGATCCCAAAGCTTGTCCTGTATGTTTGTGTAGAAGGCTGGGTAAAAACCTTGCCCAAGGTAAAAGGGAGAGATCTGGGTGTCCTGTTGAAGTGCCCAGAGGAAACTGTCAGAGCCAGGACAGGCTGGTTGTAAAACCCTCCCCAGGAAGATCTCAGAACAATATACAACATTTTCCAGCATAACTTCCCATTGATTTCTGTGGAGTTGTTCTGCTGTACATCACCTGTTCTCTGCCCTTAAATAACCAAGATTTACAGCCTCCCTGCCAAGAGGCATAGCCAGGAACAGAGCTGGTTCTTTGTCTTCCCATCAGGAGCTGCTGTGCAATTTGAAAAACAAGATTTGGGCAAGACTGGGAAAAAGCACGAGAGAATCCCCCCAAATGGAGAATCCAGCAGGAGGGGCACACAAACACCTCTCCAAAGGACACTTCCAGGGGTGAGGCATCCACAAGTCCTCTTGGCAGGAGAGAGGGGTAGCCACATCTCTAGTAACAAAAATAACACGATCCCTTGCAGAGAAAAGCCTCCAGATTTCCAAAGGCAGGAGTTTTGGGGTTTTTTTTTTCAAAAAAGGGGTATTTTCTGCTCTGGAAGGAGCAGCCTTGTGCCCACTTGGGTCAGTGAAGCACAGGCATCATCCCTCAGCTGATGGATGGAGCCAGCCCTATCTGTTGGATTTTTCCTGAGAAGACCACAGGGATAAAACCTGCCCCTTCCCAACTGCCTGTGCACCCTGGGGAGGAGAGGGAAAAGAAGAAAAAAAAAAAAAAAAGAAAAGAAAACACACAGAAGAAGAAAAAGAAAAAAAAAAAAGGAAAAATATGTCAATAATTTAAGAGACAAAGCTCCTGCCACAGAACCCAATCTCTTACAGACGCCCGCAGCAGCATTTGGACACCTTGATTAATCATAACTGGCTACATATTATTTCCCTATAAGCAAACTACAATGTTACTCATACAAACAGCTTAATCTTGACAGCTGCAAAATGCCAGGATTTAATGTGGGACGGAGGGAGTTTTGCCATATGCTGCCACTCCGGGCCTGAGCCGTTGTAATCCACAGCATATTGCCTGCTGGAAACAGCCATTTCAGGGAATGCCTCCCTTCCCTTTTAATTGCATTTCTTGTCTCCAGTTCACGTTGGCTCCTCGTTTTCCTGCCAGCACAGAATAAATCAGTCTCTGGAGGGGGAGCTTGGGTTGGGCTGTTTTCTGCTCTCTGTTCCTGTTCTTGAGGAAAGGGGGCTGAGTCTCGGAGTCTCTGCTGCTCAGAGTGACCCTGAGATGTGTCAGAAAGTCTCTTTTCCCAGCCCAGCAGTCGAAGAAGGAGTCAGGATTCTTCTGTTCTCATTCTCAATGTTGTTTATTGTTTCTTATCTATAACATTCTTTCTCTGGCCTGCTGAGATCTGTCTGGCAGGTCGGGTTGAGGCACACTGACCACCTTGGGGCAGTGTTATCTTTTTATACTAAAAACTACGTGTACATTATTTACCATAACCTCCCAATACCTATCACCTGTGTTAGACAGTGAGCTTCTACCTTAAATCAATCCAAAAGTGCCAACATCACCCAGAAGATGGAGGCTAGGAAGAAGAAGGAAGAAGGACGGGTACACCCAAATTCCTCCATCTTGGGACCCCGAGCCCCCATTCTAAAAACCCCAAAAATCTACTTTTCACCCCATGACAAACTAACTATCATTTTCCTTAGACTTTCGTGGCTTGCAGATCCTCATACAAGGTTGGTAATTTTTTCCATGGGTCATAATCAAAGGCACAGGTGTCTTGGGCTCTGTGCCAGGGTCTCTGAGCCCCCTGGCAGGGGCTGGAGCTCTCCAGGACAGCCAGAGGGATGTGCTGGGTTCCAACAGTTGAGAAGGCTCTGAGGGTTCTGGTAGGGGTCACACACCCATCCTGGCTGGCCCCACTCCCAGCCCACTGTCCCACAGACTGCCAGGTCAGGAGAGGCTTCCTGATCATGTCTGCGTTCACTGGAATTGCCAGATGGCTCCTGCAGGGGAGACTTTTCATCTCTTTTCCATCTCCTGCTTGCTAATTTTCCTTGATAAAACAGCATGGCATGGCAATGTTAACCTCAGCTTTTTCCTGCTCTCTGTCTGAAATCTGAGGACGTGGTCAAGTTCTCCACCCCTGTTTGGAGATGTGAGCACAGGGAGGCCAGAAGGCAAGAGGAATGCTCAGGAGATGATAAATTGGTTGGTTTACATGTCCCCCCCACCTTCTTCTGTCTCTCAAGACCTATCCCAGTTAGCAGAATTGTGGCCATGACATTTTCTGAAAAATCCTTTCCTTAGGATTTTCCTCCTGAGAAGCTGAGAGGCCTCAGAAACAAAATGTAAACAATGGTTATCTGCTGGTGTGGGATGCAACAGGTGCATCTGTGATTGGCCTCATGTGGTTGTTTCTAATTAATGGCCAATCACAGTGAGCTGGCTCAGACTCTCTGTCCGATCCACAAACCTTTCTTATTCCTTCTTTCTTTTTCTATTCTTAGCTGGCCTTCTGATGAAATCCTTTCTTCTATTCTTTCAGTATAGTTTTAATATAATATATATCATAAAATAATAAATCAAGCCTTCTGAAACATGGAGTCAACATTCTTGTCTCTTCCCTCACCCTGGGACCCCTGTGAACACGGTCACACAGAACGTGTAGAAAAGGCACCAGTGCTGCTTGATCCTGGGCAGGAATGAGGTGCTGTGGGCACCATCTGAGTGGGGGTGGAAAACAAATAAGGGAAATCCTCTGTATCCTTCATTTTCCAGCACCAGGTAAGCCTGGAATTTTACACCAGCTGGCATTGAAGCAGAGCCCTGGGAATACACACTGTACAGAAATGACCCAGGATAAGTGGAAATCAGCCAGGTCACCACCTTCCATGCAAGATCTCTGCTGTGCCTCTAACACAGAATCATTTAGGTTGGGGAGGACCTCTAAGATCACCAATTCCAGCTGTTAACCCAGCACTGCTCCATGTCCTAAACACTCCTGCCTGCACATCTGTATTTGCTGTCCCTTGGTTTTCTGCAGGTGGCCATTCTTTCTGACCAAGGAAGGGAATTTTTTGCACTTTTCCATTTTTTTAGAGACGTTTGGTTGGTTTGGATCTGTGATTCTTCTTTGCTGAAAAAAAAAGGAGAAAGTTTTTGCCACCAAGCTGTTACAACTCCTGCAGGCTCTCAGAAGGCTGGGATGCAGTTTCCAGCTCTGTTGCAGAATTCCTGTGTGACCCAGCTCATGCAATTTTTATAAGTTTCATTTTTCCCCCTTATGAAAAAGGAAAACAAACAAGATACCTATTTTTCTCGCTGTTCCACTGCTCTTCCTGCTCTGTTACATCCATATGGGGTGAATGAGCCCTCAAATTTAAGTCCTTTTCTCTGACAGGGTGTCCACCTCACAGTCCCTTTTATGGCATAAATCAGGATTCTCCACAGACACTGGAGGCAGGAGTGGAAAGCCATGGGGTTAAATTGCAGCAGGAAGATTAACCTTGATATTAGGAAACAGTGAAAAGTGAGGGGAAAAATGGGGAAGATTGTTCTGATCCCTGGAGCAATCCTGCTCATTGTTTTTCAAGGAGCAAAACCATTGTCCAATTTCTTCCTGATCTCTGGTGGTCAAGGGACCTTTCCCAGTTCTAGCACCCTGATGCTCTTGTCCTTTGTCATTCCATTTTTCTCCCTGTTCCACTGCTCTTCCTGCTGGTTCCTACCAATTGCTCTGTTACACCTTATGGGGCGGATGAGCCCTCAAATTTAAGTCCCTTTCTCTGACAGTGGTGTCCACCTCACAGTCCCTTTTTATGCCCTAAAAGCAGGATTCTCCAGACATTGGAGGCAGGAGAGGAAAGCCATGGGGTTGAATTGCAGCAGGGAGATTATCTTTGATATTAGGAAACCGTGAAAAGTGAGAGAAAAATGGGGAAGGTTGTTCTGATCCCTGGAGCAATCCTGATCAGTGTTCGTCAGGGAACAAAACCATTGTCCTACTTCTTCCTGGATCTCTGGTGATGAAGGGACCTTTCCCTGTTCTAGCACCCTGATGCTCCTGTCCTTTGCCATTCCTGGTGGGCTGAATCTCCCCGTCACAGTAAAATCCCAGACTTTGCTCCAGGAGGCCACAGCTGAACCATTGTCCAACTTCTTCCTGATCTCTGGTGATGAAGGGACCTTTCCCTGTCCTAGCACCCTGATGCTCCTGTCCTTTGTCATTCCTTGCGGGCTAAATCTCCCCGTCACAGTAAAATCCCAGACTTTGCTCCCTCCTGCCCCACTCTCCATGAGAAGAGCCCCTGTTCCTCCCAGGAAGGTGCCTGAGGGCAGACTGCTACATGATGCATTTTGTTAATCAGGTCTGTGCCATGACTCAAATGATGGAAAGGCACATGGTAATTCTTTGGGCTAAATAATTCACGTTAAAGCACTTCTTTGTTGCCCCTTTTACCACATAAATCCATAACTCAGCGTGGAAAGGGGAAGGAAAGGTTAATTGCCCACTTGCCCGAGTGGAATTGTGATGGGATTCATCTTCCCCCATCTCAGATGTCTGATGACAGCACCCACAACTCAAATTCATGTCTTTTATGCAAAGCAATCGCTGCACAGCACTTCTTAGGAGCACAGCGTGAATTGGAAAATCACTGGAACAATTTTCCTGGTGCTAAAAGGCACCAAAATCTTGAAATATTGAAATCTTTCCTCTAGATGTGGTGCGAGGGCTTCACCTGTGCCCAGGGTGGGAGCAGGGTTAAATTATGTCTGCTCATAATGGGCTATCTGATTGTGGAATATTGGAATGGTTTGGGTGGCAATGGACCTTAAGGATCATCTTGTTCCAGTTCCTGCCATGCAGGGACACCTTCCACCATCCCAGGCTGCTCAAAGTCCCATCCAGCCTGGCCTTGGACACTGCCAGGGATCCAGGGGCAGCCTCAGCTGCTCTGGGAATTCCAGCCCAGACAGGAATTCCTTCCCAATATCCCATCCATCCCTGCCCTCTGGCAAGTTTTAAGCCATTCCCTCTTGCCCTGTCCCTCCATCCCTTGTCCAAAGTCCTTCTCCAGCTCTCTCCTGGCTCCTTTAAGTACTGGAATGTTCTGTGAGATTTCCCTGGAGCTTTTTCTTCTCCAGGCTGCTGAGCTGCTTGGGGAGCTCCCATCAGTCCTGATTTAAGGGACCCTGAAAAGAAAATCAGCTCTTGCCCTGTTGCTTGGGCAAACCTTGTGAGCAGTGGGAGAAAGGAGCATCTCCAGACACCTCATCCTGCAGCAGTGGCCTCCAGGAGAAAATTTTGGATTGTGCCTTGGATAAAGGAATGATTTGGGGCTGAGTGGCTCAGACACAAGCTCTGCTTGGTGGCCAGGGGATGTCTGAGGTCAAACCAAAGGAATTCCAGGTGGAATGGAGCTGGGCTCCATCCAGCCTCGGCTGTGCTCAATACCAGACCAAACAGGTCATGGATAATTGTCCAGAAGAAAATTATGGATTGTGCCTTGGATACGGGAATGATCTGGGACTGAGTGGCTCAGCCACAAACTCTGCTTGGTGGCCAGGGAATGTCTAAGGTCAAACCCAAAGAATTCCAGGTGGAATGGAGCTGGGCTCCATCCAGCCTTATCTGCACTCCTCAACACCAGACCAGACAGGTCAGGGATAATTGTCCAGTGTTGCAGTAAGGTAGAAAAATCATAAAGAAAGGATTTGGAACCCAGGACATCCCTCTGGCTGTCCTGGATGTCTTGAGCCCCTGCCAGGGGGCTCAGAGACCTTGGCACAGAGCCCAAGACACCTGTGACTTTGATTTTGACCCATGGAAAATATTACCAACTTTATATGAGGAATTACAAGCCACGAAAGTTTGAGCAGAATGATAGTAACTTATCACAGGGTGAAAAGTAGAATTTTGGGGTTTTTAGAATGGAGGTTCAGGGTCCCAAGATGAGGGGATTTGGGTGTGCCTTGTCCTCTTTCTTTCTCCCTCTTCCTAGCCTCCATCTTCTGGGTGATGCTGACAATGTTGGATTGGTTTAGAGTAGGAACATACTGTCTAACATAGGTGATAGGTATTGGAAAGTGATTGTAAATAAAGTACACGTAGTTCTTAGTATGGAATGTTGACATCAGCCCAGGGTGGGGACTGTGCCACCGACTGACTGGCTGGACAGACCTCAGCAGGCCAGAGGAAGAATGTTATGGATAACAGAGAAATAAACAACCTTGAAAACCAGAACAGGAGAATCCTGACTCCTTCTTCAGCTGCTGGGCTGGGAAAAGAGACTCTCTGACACATCTCAGGGTCATCCTGACCAGCAGAGATTCTGAGAAAAAAGCTCCATAAAATCAGGTCTGCTCTCCTGGAATCAGTGGCTGGCCTTGTCAAAGCTGGCATTTTGCAAGTTCTCATGTGAAAGCAATCCTGGTGTGAGCAGCTGATTAGCATAACAATCTGTTCCTGGGTAAAAAAACCAACCAGCACCTGTATAAACTGGTTTTACACTTAGATAGAAAAATGAAAACTATTTCTTACAAACAACTTTCTCTGCATGTACACCCTGAGAGTCTGAGTGACCAATAAACACAGAATAAAATTACTAACCAATAAAGTAATTGGCAAGAAATCTCCTAACCAATTGGAGTCACATATGAGCTCTGTAAAACTGTATAAAAGGGAGTTATGTGAATAAAGAATGGCCTTTTTTCCACCACGAAGAAAATGGAGTCTGTGTGATTTATTCCCATAGTCCAGGACTCTTTCCCTGCTCTTTCCTCTCTTCCTGGCAGTAGATAAAGTTGTTATTTTAAGCACAACACATTTGTACACGAATGGGGATCCGTGTCATGAGCAACAAATCATGTCTGGGCTTAGCAAGAGTGGATACCCACACACCCTGTAGGTGCTGTCCCTGCTGTCCCCAAACCCACAGCTGCCAGCTCTGGAAAAGGGTCTGGATTGCAGCACACTTCCTGAACTTGTCACCTCTTTTAGAGCAGCAAGAAGTTTTATTATTTAATTTTTTTACATTTTTTTGTGTGTTAGTGAATACTTTACCTGTAAAATAAACATGTTTTTTTCCACTTTTCCCCAAAGAAGTATTTTTTCCTGAACCAGTTAAAATAAGAGACAATTAAATCTACTTTCTAGAAGAACCCCTTCAGAAGTCCTCTCCCAATTTACCCTAAACCAAGACACATACATTATTGCTGACTTTATGATTCTTGTATCCCCATTTGTCTGTTTTGCCCAGAAATAAGTTTTACACCTTTAAGATTAAGATAAAAATGTTTCCTAGGACACTCATGAGGCAAGTTTTGTTCAAAAGCATCAAAAAATGTTCAGTGAAGTTCATCCTCAACTCTTCTCAAGAAATATATTTCACTATTGCTGAGAATATTAAGAGCTACACAAGCACACAACCTGTTAAACCTTAATTAAAATTGAAAAAAAGTAATTCCGCTTTTAGATCTATAAACTGGGAGTGTAGAACCCACAGAAGCGGTAAATTATACAAAATATTTTTTATCTCTGTATGTATATTTAATGGTATCATTATTATCCCAAATTACATCACAAATCTTTGAAAATTTCATGAAACAGGTAAACTATTTATACTTTTTATGCAAAATATGACAGTAATTCAGCACCAGCTCAGCCCTGCACACACGCCTTCGGATTTGCTCTCATTTGCATATTGCTGAATTTACACAGTATGTTTTGCTAATTAATTTTTATCTGGAAGCCTCTAAAGCAGTGCTGTGGTTTTCCCTCCTCCAAGGATGACTTGTGTGGTTGTCTCTTCCCAGGGAATGATTTAATAAGAGAGAGGGACTTTTCCTGGGGAAGTTAATGGGGTTCATAAATTCAAAGTGAAGAGTCTTTTTTATGGCTTGGGTGGTTTTAAACAACACAAAAGATGTCCTCTGGCCTTGACTTAAAACATCCCTGTGAAGAGCTTCTTGTGAACTCACCTGATTTCAGAATTACCAGCACAAAACCTGAATTTTTTGGGGGGTATTTAGAAGCAGCATCAGCCCAACCAGAGAAAATCTTTGTGTTGCATCTGGAAACTCTTCCTGTGACCACAGACTCTCAAGGCTGACCTGATTTTGTGATAACTTGTAGAGGTCAGAGTTGTAATCCCGTGGCTTTCAGCTTCCAAATCATCACAAAATGTGCAGGAAAAATTGCTTTGGCCACCAGAAGAGTTCCCATTATTCATTTTGTAACCAGTTGTACTGCAGTCATGCAAGCACCTTGCACTTCAATGTGAGTTTTTAATAGTAATTTCTCCCCTTAAAACTTAGGCTCATTTAGGTTGGAAATGACCTTTCAGATGGAGAACAAAATCAGCTTCAGCAAAATCAGCTGAAATCCTTGTAAATCAGAGGAGTGCAGCTTTTGGAGAAGCTTTCTCCTCCCTTTATGATTGCAGCTAATTAACATAATGCTCTTTCTGCCTTCCAAAATGTTCATTTCATCCTCCCCCCTGAATTTTGCCACAATTCACCGAAGATTAATCACTAAAAGTGGCATTTCTCTGTAAAACGAAATTAGTCAGTGTCATTAGAATTTCCCAACACGATTGGTACCAGTCAATGTAAGCTCGTGGGTCCAGCATGAGGCTGAATTCAGAGGGGTTTGCATGAAATTAATTTAAGTCAAGCCTTACTGCCGGGGGCTCCAGCTGTGCTGAACTCTCCTCTGACAGGCACTGGAGTAAAATCAGCACCTGCCTTAATCCTGACTGCATTTGGGTGAGCTGAATCATTCCCTGGGAATGCCAGGATCTCCCTAAAAGTTACAGATGCGATCACCTATTGCACAGATGTTTGCACTCAGCCAAAGGAATCCCACCCAGCTTTTCAGAGGGTCGTTTGTGCTCATTTTTCCTGCTCTGAACCCGTGGGAGGACCCACCAGTCTCACAAGGTTTTGTCTGAAAGTGATGGGACATGCTGGGACACAACATTTGAGCAACAGAGTACTGCCCCGTTGATGGCACTACTCTGTTGCTCCCTAAAAGTTACAGATGTGATCACCTATTGCACAGATGTTTGCCCTCAGCCAAAGGAATCCCACCCAGCTTTTCAGAGGTTCGTTTGTGCTCATTTTTCCTGCTCTGAACCCATGGGAGGACCCACCAGTCTCACAAGGTTTTGTCTGAAAGTGATGGGACATGCTGGGAGACAACATTTGAGCAGCACAATACTGCTCTGTTGATGACAGATGTGCAACCTCCAGGCACTCAGAGCTGAACTGAACATCTCAGAATAAAAAGAGAAACCTAAAGCTGGCCTGTCCCAGTCCCTGCTCCAGACAAAGCTGCTTCTGCCGTGCTGAGCATGGTCAGGTTGGGAGATATCAGTGTTTTTAAGACCAACCTCTGCAGCTGCCAAGCAGCACAAGAGAGACACCCTGGTGCCTCCTCCTCCTCCTCTTTCCCATACTCCTGCCTCCAAACTTTGCTCTTTTCCATGCTTTTTGACAGGCCTTTCTCCTTGGGTGATCCCTGGCAGGAATTTAGGATTACAGCAACGAGTGACCCATTTTGGGCTCTGGGGAAACTGTGGAGAGATGAAACCAGAGTTGAAGCTGGCCCAGGAGCTGGGAAGTAAAGGTTATTTCTTTAGATGGCAGCAAGGAGAATGAATCAGTCACAAGTACTTAAGGAACCTCAGGGAACAGTTCAGGCATATGTGATGCATGAAGGCAGATCTAATTGGGGTGATTTTTTTGGGAAGAGGTTCATAAAAACCTGCCTATCTCCATGGCAACTGAACATGCAGGGGTGCACTTGGCCTCAGTTTGTGACTGTCCATCTCTTAAATAAAACCAAATTTGTTGTTTCCCATCTCTTTTCTTAGGCAGCAGCCTAACTCTCTTCTCCTAATGCTACATGAATGATTTCGTTCCTCCTCAAAATACAAAAAGCTGAACAGATCCAGTCTGCTGGAAGTGCAGGGGGAGTAGCCCTGGACATCCAACCCCTTGGTCTCCAAAGAAAACGTTATCTCATGTGTTTATTGTGTGCTAAATCTGGCCCAGATGTGGCACATTTTCTAAAAATCTCTGGGCAGCACATGCAGGGGATGAATCAAGCAAAGCAATCATGACCTTATGTCAAATCTGAGGACTCTGCCCATGGTTTTCATTAGTTAATTGAATTAAATCCCCACGTGGACCTGTCCTTATCAATCAGCAGGTCCAAACACACTCAGCCAGAATCCTCTGCTCCTGCCCAAAGAATGGGAATGGATCATTGGGGAAAGCAAAAAGCCTTCTCCAGAACAAATATTAAAGTTGTCTCCAAGTTGTTTGACGCAGATTGGCAAATGCAGGAAAGCAGGGGAATATAAAAGATGATAAAAATAGTTCTATTGCAGCTCCTAAAAGCAAAACTCGAAAGGTTTTTGTTCTGGAGGAGGGACAGAGGTGCATTGTCGAGTCATTATTGTAGCTCTTCGTGTAGATCACTGGATTGGGGCAGTTAATTGTTTTCCAGGATTAGCCCATGGATAAAATCATGCAGATCTGGAGGACAGTGCTTTGTGTATTGCCAACAATATATTAGCTCCTCTTTCAATTGATAAAATAATTAAGGGCTTGGTTGAAAGGGCATATTTCTCTCTGTGGCCGCTGGTGCCTGAAAGCATGAAATTTCAGAATGTTTCCAATAGTTGTTCATTGAAAGAGGAATAATCCATTTTCTGCCTAATTATTTTCAGGAGAGCAATAAAAAACTGAATTAGGAATGTTTAAAAATGCAAAAAGAGCTTTACATTCAAATGGCTTGAACTTTGGTGATGTACCATCGTTTGCAGATGATAATGAAAATGTTAACCTTGGGAGAAACCATTTTGTCCACAAATTAATGACAAATAAGAGGAATATTAGCTGCAGATTAATTGCCAAGTTCACATACTGCAGAGTGTGCTATATTTAAGTTGTCATTTGGTTCTGCAGGTTATATAACTAACTTTTAATTCACTTTTCCTCATCTAGCAAAAGGTTTCAGAATGACAGAAGAGACTTAATAGCTTTCACTGTGGAATATGTGAAAACACTGAGGAATGGCACCAGTAAATGGATGGCTGAATAACCTGAGTGAGTCTTACGACATTTCCCAGTTATTAGAAATTAACTATTATGGCAGAAGAAAATTGATCAGCTACAATTTTCATATTCCTGAAGGATGATGAAAATGGAGATGATACTTTTAGGAACTCTAACTGATTTTATTTTTTTTTCACAGAAAGTTAAAAGCTGATCTGGGTTGTAGGGTTTCTTGATTTTCTTTTCTTTTTTTTTTCTTTAATGGCACAGTCATAAAAGTAAAACAGCCTGATGTTGCATGAGAAGGAATTTATGATATAATGAGTTCGCTGAAGAGTGAAGTTAAAACAGAAAAAAAGATAAATCCTTTGGTCACACTGGTAACTCCTATCAGAAAACAAACCATGACAAAATAGAAAATACAGAAAAGGACTTTAGTTTTCTAATGCTTGACTTCACAATTTGATTTCAGCAGGGAAAATCCCATTCATCAAGGACCTATCTCTGAAACACATTTACTCTGAGGCTGTTTTCAACCCTCAGTTCTCTGATTTTTTTAAAAAACTCATGGCAATGATGCTAGGTAGTTTTATCCTAAATGCAGCATGGAAGGATTATTTTTTGGGAAAAAAAAAAAAAAAAAAAAAAAAAAAAAAAAAAAACCAAAAAAAACCAAACCACTCTGGGCTTGCTGTGCCTTAAGCTGGGTGTCCCTGGGGTCACAAATCTGAGGACTAGGACAGTGCCCAGAAAAATATCAGCTCTGGGTGTGCCTGGGCTGGGCACTGGGAATCTGACAGCAGCACTGGGGATCAAGGACAATCAGTGAAAATCAGTGTTTGGACAAGGAAATCAGTGTTTGTTTGTCTTTTCCTTATGAGCATGGATTTCAAAGGGCTCCGGGTGAATTCCTGGGTGCAATGGGGTTTGCACATTTGTCCTCCTCCTGCATTTCTCCTCTGCTCAAGTCTAATTCATGGTGAAGGCCTGTCTGGCCAAGGAAATAATCTTCTCTTGCCTTATGGGATAAACAAATGGATTCCAAGTACAGATTGCAGAAAATGAGCACCCAAAATTATTGGAATTAATCTGCAGTCAACGATTGACTCAGGTACTGCAAGAAAAGCCACCAGCTGCTGAAATGGCCCCTGCTGGGATGTGAACTAAGCTGCATATGGGAAAAAAGAGCAATTTTAGTCATTAATGTTGCCCATGGCACCTGGCCAAGCATCCCTTAGGCTTCAGGAGTGGGGTCTCTGGTGCTAAATTGGCACTGACACCCCTTGCAGGGTTGGGCTGACACCAGTTGCTCCATGCTTCATATGTATTATTCTTTTAGAATAATTATGAATCCACCCTTCATATGGATTATTCTTGTAGACCTCACCCAGATCAAGCTGTAACAAGGTCTCTCCTGCCTGTGCAGCAATGTGCTTCCACAAAATCATTCAAGATGTAATTTCTGAATGTTCGACACCAGTGTTCCCAGAGTGAGATGATGGCGAGAAGATTCATTGCCTCAGCTGATGGAAAAAAAAATTTGAATTTTTGGTCACACAGTCCTTAACAGGTTTGGGATGGAATGGTTCTTAAATTTCATCCAGTGCACCCCTGCCATGGCAGGGACACCTCCCACTGTCCCAGGGAGCTCCAAGCCCCATCCAGCCTGATCTCGGGCACTTCCAGGGATCCTGGGGCAGCCACAGCTTCTCTGGGAATCTGTGCCAGGGCCTGCCCACCCTCACAGGGAAAAATTCCTTTTTAGTATCGCATCAAGACCTGCCTGCTATCAGTTTCAAGCCATTACTTCCTATCACTTCATTCCCTTGTAAAGAGTTCCTTTTCATAACATCCCCAAAAATGGATATGGGCTCCTCCAAGGAGTGAGGATTGTGTGGGAAGCCAGGGAAATGTCTGTCCTCTTGCTAGCTGAACCATTCAGAGAAAAAAGATGGTTTTTCACATCATTTAAATTCTAGGTATATTTGTGGTTGGTTTGTTGGTTTCTTTGTTTGTTTTTGTTTGGCTTGGTTTTTTTCCTATTCATTCTTTTCCTAGCTGTACCATCTAGTTCAGGTTTCACAAATAAATAAAATAAATACTTTGATCTCTCTTCTGATGGTTAGTGTGATTTTCAGATAACATCCCATCACTTTTCCCCTTAGAGGTATCATGATCCTAAAATTGGGTCCAAACTCCAAAGCTTTAACATAAGCTATAAAACACTTCAAGGGATAATGGGATATGCATCCACTTTCTCTGCATGGATGAGCCAGCACTGCAGAGGTCAGGAGAAGGAGAACTGTCTTTAACACCCAGCATTGAACAGGAAAATTTGTGTTGTAGGGAAGATGGGAGCATTCCTGACATGCTGAGGTGCTGGGGAAAGGCTTGGCAGAAAAAACTAAAACAAGTTTAAAGATGGCTTTGCAAAAAGAGCAGATATTTTAGAAAATTAGAACTGTGAAAGATACATGGTAGTAAGATCAGGTGGGGTAAAATAATAGGTGATTGGTGTTAGAAGTATTAGTGGCAAAAGTTAATAGGTTGAAAAACATTTATAATTAGGAAATAAGTTGGTTTCTGATAGAATGGCGTTGAGTTTTACATCCCTTATGTCTCACTTTTTCACGAGATTGATAATGGAATAAAGTCTTCTAAAATGCTTCTCAGCTGCCCCATCTCTGCAGAGCTGGGATCTTCCAGCAGGGAAAGGCTTGGCAGGGAGGTGTGGAGGCTCTGGAAGCAGGGAAGGGCAGTGGGAACGGGGCTGTGACCGTGAATCCAATGGCACAGCCAGAGAGGAGCTGGCTCATAAAGATAATTAATTAATTGCTGCTCACTCTGGCACTCACATCTTTCAGCCAGACCCCCTCGTGGAAGAAGGAGGATCCATCCTCTCCTGGATGTCAGATGATGGTGAGATTAGTGGCCTAGGGATTATGGAGTCCTCCCTTTGACTCCCTCTGGCTGCCAGCATCAATCAGGCGCTTCTCTGGGCTGTGAGGTATTTCCACCTGCTCCTCCATCCCAAACCTCTGTGCTAAATCTGAGCCCTGCTTTGGGCTGGCCCCACCCAGGCTGGGCTTGCCTGCTGTGGCTCCTTTATTCTGCATTTCTGCAAGGAAACAGAAGATGAAGTGAAGAGGGATGGTTTTAGGGACACAGGACCAGGTGAGACACCTTGGTCCTCTGCTGTTATGATATCTATGCTATAAAATTTTAAATAAAATAATTTAAATAAAGGTATTAAGGTCCATTTAAGCAGCTTGGTTCCTTACCCTATCTCCTCTGATATCTCCTCTAAACCTTCTAGTTCTGAGGATTTAACTGATTTTTCTTAATTATCTTTATAATTATTCATGGGATCTCTGATCTCTCTCTTTCTGTGTTCATGGTGCCAGTCCTGCCCTTCCTGTCACCTGTCTGAAGAGGTTTTGCCACCTTTCCTTGTTTTCATGCAGTCCAGTGGGAATTTTCTGAGTGATAACTTCCTTCAGGAAATGCAAGGTGGTGAATCTCCTCTCCTAAAACGTGCCTTGCTGCCCTTCAACCACCTGATCAGCCTTTACCTGTGCTTGTTCCCAGGAAAAGTTAATTTATAGAATAAAGTCTTAGGTTGGAAATGCAGGATGTGGCTGGGGTGTGTGTTCTATTCCCATCTGTCAGAGGTGGGGCAGTTCTCTCTGTTCATGGGGCAGTTTTTTCTTTATCTCTCCCACAGCCAACCCTCCCTCCAGGAGATCTCTGCTGTCCATGGCCAGGGAGTGTCCCTGCAGGGCTGATCCAATTCCAGCATCCCATGGGGAGATGCTGTGCCCAGGGCAGGAGCCAAGCATTCCTACCTGGATCCAATCTGAGCCTGGCACAGCACAGCAGCCTTTGCCCCCTGCATTGCCAGAGGAGCAGCTTTCTGCTGCCCTGCACTGCCAGAGGGAGCCCAGGCCCATCTGCAGCAGCCCTGGAGCTGCAGAGGAAAACTCCCCCCTTGTGCAGGATCCCTGCTGCAGCAGAGCCACAGCTGGCACTGCAGGAGGGCTGAGCCCCCATGGGATGGGGCTGTGCCACCCCTGACACACAGGGGCAGCTCCTGCTCTCACTCTGCCACTGGGTTGGTTTCTTTTTTTGTACCATTGCATTTGTATTTTAATTTTCCTAATAAAGAACTGCTATTCCTGCTCCCATATATTTGCCTGAAATCCCCTTAATTACAAAATCATAACAATTTGGAAAGAGGAGGTTTGCATTTTCCATGTCAAGGGAGGCTCCTGCCTTCCTTAGCAGACACCTGTCTGTTCAAACCAAGACAACACTCATGTCCCAATTTGCACTTTGTATTTACCTCCTCACCAGCACAAAATGAGATTGTGCTGACCTGCAAAGAAACTCAATTTCACAGAGAGAGTTATCAGGGCATATATGGGAGTGGAAGACAGATGGGAGAGGCTGGATATTATTCCCAAGATCATGCCTGAGACGGGATCCATCACGTCTGGTACCATAGGGAAGCGGTGCCAGCACAACTTTGGCTCTTGGGGGTTCCTTTTATACATTTTTTAAATCAGCATCAAAGCAACTGGCAATCATGGCTTGTACCAGAGCTTGGAGACAGCAACCCCCTGAGAGGAGTGGAGGCAGCTGTGCCTCAGAGATGTGGGGTCCTGCCCTCTGCAGATGCTGCTGGCTCTGTTTGCATCTGCTGCACCACCGAGGGGTTTCTCTGCAAAGCCAGGACCTGCCTGGAATTTGTCTGGCCGGGTGTGGGCATAGAATCATGGAATCATGAAATCACAGAATCATGGAATCACAGGGTGGTTTGGGTGGGAAGATCATTTGATTATAACTGCCCTGTAATGGGCAGGGACACCTTCCACCATCCCAGGCTGCTCCCAGCCCTGTCCAGCCTGGCCTTGGGCACTGCCAGGGATCCAGGGGCAGCCACAGCTTCTCTGGGCACCCTGTGCCAGGGCCTCCCCACCCTCACAGGGAACAATTCCTTCCTAAAACCCACCCTAAACCAAGTTTCTTTCCATTTAAAGCATAAGATGGATGCCTCTCTTTGGGCTAATCACCCACAGCTGCCTTTACAGCCTGGGGAGTGCACCAGGCTTCTTGATTTAGGACCCAAAAGTTCTGACCTTAAAGAGTGCCAAGGATGGGATGCAGCCATATGTCCTGGATCTGGCTAAAAGCAGGTTGGATGAGCCCTGTGGATATTTTCCCCTTTGAATGAGAGCTAATAGTGAGCTGAAAGGCAGCAACATCCACAGGAAAGGAGACTCAGAGCCTCAGGACCTGCTGGAGTCCTTGTGCTTCACAGCTGCTTCTCTCCACATCAGGATTTTATCCACAGGGTCCAGAAGTGTTTTATATGCACATGACATTCCTCACATTTCAGGCTTGCATGGCCACTGCAGTGTGGGGAGTAATTTTTCTCATGGTTGCTGCTAAGATTTCATCTCTGACAGTGGGATACACCTTGCTGGATATAATACGAGAAGCGGGGAGAATTCTGAGTGACTTTTTGTCTGCCAAGCAGGGGTTGCAGCTTTGTAATGCCACACAAAATAAGTTCATTGCTGATTTGTAAACAGGGTTGTACTCGAGGAGGAGGAGCTTCAAAGTTCTCCTTTGAAGGCTCTTGTCAGCACCGTCTGAACACAGCTGGCAGACAAATGCAAAATGAGATTTGATGGCATGAAGGGGAAGATGGAAAATAAATGAAGGTGGAAAATTTAAAATGAAAATGTGAAGCAAACTTGTCATTTTGTTGGTTGTTTTTTTTTTTTTTTTTTTTTTTTTTGGTGGGATGGATCATCAGCAAAATGAATCACCTTGGGCAAGGAGTAAGATAAGTTGATAAGTCCTGCCCTTGAGACCTTTAAAGAATGAGACAAAACTTTGCCTGCCTCACAGGCTAAGAGAGAGTGGTCAGATTTTCTCTGGAGGTCAGACAGGATCTTGTGGTTTTAACACCAAGGAATCTCACCTTGCAGGGCAGAACCCCTGTTTATGGACAGGGGAAGCAAACCTGGGGGGCACCAAGGGGCATCCTGAGAACTCAGGGTGAGCAATAAAGGGAATTCTGCCCAGAGAAGCTGTGGCTGCTCCATCCCTGGAAGTGTCCATCCAGTTTGGATGGGGGTGGTCTGGTGGGTGGCATCCCTGCCCATGGCAGGGGGTTGGAATGAGCTGGTCTTTTGTGACGGTGTTCACAGGGGTCTCAGGTTGAGGGAAGAGATGAGGATCCGACTCCATGTTTCAGAAGGCTGATTTATTATTTTATTATATATATTACATTAAAACTATGCTAAAAGAATAGAAGAAAGGATTTCATCAGAAGGCTAGCTGAGAATAGAAAAAGAAGGAATGATAACAAAGGCTTGTGGTTCGGACTCTGTCTGAGCCAGCTGAGTGTGATTGGCCATTAATTAGAAACAACCACATGAGACCAATCACAGATGCACCTGTTGCATTCCACAGCAGCAGATAACCATTGTTTACATTTTGTTCCTGAGGCCTCTCAGCTTCTCAGGGGGAAAAATTCTAAGGAAAGGATTTTTTTCATAAAAGATGTCTGCGACAGTCTTTCTTGTGCCAACCCAAACTTTTCAGGGATTCTGTGGTTCTCAGGCACCCTGAAGAACTGGTCCCTTCCCATTCTCCCAGGGAATGGCTTCTCCCACCTCATGCTTGGTTTTCCATGGGCTCCCAGGAGGTGCAGGCTCAGCCCCACTGCAGGTTCTCCCATGTCAGGAAGGGCAATGCAAGGAAAGCAAAGCTTCCTGCAGGATTGACCAGTTCTCCCTAAAAATAAAATAATGGTTGGGAGGTAAAACACAGATCTTGGGTTCCCCTCCTTGCTCTGATGCAACCTCCCTGCTCCTCCTCCATGGGGAAGTTCCAGGTTGGGATGATGAGAAAGGAGGATGTTTTCCCCAGATCTGCAATCTGCCCCTGTGAACTGTGGGAAAGAGTCGAAGCGTGATCCCAACACATCACAACTCATAAAGAAACACCCCAGAAAATACACAGAACTTTCCAGAGGAGGAAGAAACCCATAAAATCCAGCTGACACAGCCCTGGGAATCCGTGGCTGTTGTCATTACTTGCCTGGTAAGGAGTCAGGACCACGCAGGGATCTGTCACTGCCAGGAGGCTCTTGAACATCTGTGGCAACTGCAGCAGCATCCCAATGAGGAGGGAGAGATTAATCATGCTCTGGACATTCCTGGCTAATGCATCTTCCCTGGCAGCCTGCAGTCAGTGACAGGGATGTCCTGAACTCTGATTTGCAGTGGGCTCAGCAGGGACACCCAGACAGCTGGGAGGATCTGCCCTTAAATGGCTTCATTTAAAAGTTGCTCTCTGCTTAAATTGCTTTCAAATGTTGCTAACTTCTCCCTTGTTTTGTTTGGTTTGGTTTGGTTTTTTGGGTTTTGTTGTTTTTTTTTTTTTTTTTTTTTCCACTTAATCCCAGCTTTGAGAGCGGTGAATGAGCCTGGAAGGGGATGCAAACAGAATTTGGAGCTGGAATCAAGGTTGGTTTCATGTGAGCAAAGCAATCAGCACAGGCAGCGGGGTTCTTCTGGCTTTTGGGATGGGAGAATGGGGATGCAGGTGGGGATGTCACACATATAAAAGGTGAAAAGATGAAGCAGTTACAGCCCCTAAAACCCTGCTGGATCAGTCAGGGAGTGTCTGCCTCCCCCACAGGTCACAGCTTTTGTCCCAACATCAGGAAAGGTAAAGGGAGGGGAATTAACTGGGGCCATTAATGAGCTGCATAGAATCATAGACTTACTAAGGTTGGAAAAGACCTCCAAGATCATCAAGTCCAACCTTTGACTGAACAGCACCCTGCCCACAAAACCATACCACAAAATACCATATTCACTCATTTTTTTGAACACTTCCATGGCTGAGAACTCTAGGAGCTGTCTTCACAGAAGGGTTTATGGGTTTTACAGGCTTTTAATGTCAGCTGAAGGCACTGGGAGTCTTCTGTGGCTCATGGTGGGTGGAAGAGGTGGTGGTTTTATGGACCCTTCTATTGGCTCACTGGTAGTGATGGCTCCATCTCCTACACACCCACTCCCACACACAAAAAGATAATTTTTATACGGGATCACCACATTTTTTGCTGCCTGAAAAGTCAAAGTGACCTCTACAGTTTCACCTCACACAAATAAGATTCACTCAATTCTTGGTGCCCCTTAAAGACTTCTCCTGTCTGAGCCCTCTGAAAAGGATGGAATTGCAAGGGGTGCATCCCAGCCCCACATTAGGAATAACCAATCTGTCTGTGCAGGTGAGGGGCAGCAAATCCATCAGCGAACACGTCAGGGGAAGCGCCAGCAGTGATGATCAGGCAAACTCCCAGGGGCTGAGGTGGTGAAAGGCAAAATCCTTGAGCTGAGTGCAGGAACAGGCTGTGGAGGCAGCATTTTTCGGTGCTGTGGCATTTCACAGCTCCCTCACATTTTTGTTACCTCGCAGATTCATGGTGAAAATGGGGTTTTGTTCAGTTTTGACAAGATCGTCTCTCCCTTTGCAAGACAGGCCATTTAAGAAATAAAGGTTGTACAGCAGCATTTATCTGAAAGGCTGTGGAAGAAGGAAATAAAATAGGGAGCAAAAGAAACTGTTTCTGGCTCTCTGTGAAGGCAAAGCCACAGAAAGCAAAGAGCAGATTCAGCCACACAGACTCCTCCTGGCCCTGTTGGTGTTTCCTGCTGCCTTCAGAGGTGAACAGGCATCCAGAACCAGAGAGAAATACCATGGGATAATGGACATTGACAACTAGCCTCAGGGAGAAGAGAAATTCCCGGCTGAAAAATGCCATTTCTAGGTAATTTTACTCCAGATTTTGCTGCCATGCTTATTCCATGTCCTTTGAAGAAACAGCAGGGCTGTGGCCATTCCATGCTGGTCACCCATGAGAAGCCCTGGGCTCTGGACAGAGGATGGCCACAAACCACAGCTCTCCTGGGGCACACAGGAGGGGTTTCAAGGTCACTGTGTCTTGATTGTGGCACAGCCCAAGAGCTGCTGGCAGCTTTTGTTCCCAAGCTCCACTGTCACAAATCTCCCCCTGCCATTAACTATTGTGTTTGCTGGGTGCCCTGTGGCAGGAAGGAATGATCAATCTGACTCCATGTTCTTGAAGGCTAATTTATTATTTTATGATATGATATGATATGATATGATATGATATGATATGATATGATATGATATTATATTATATTATATTATATTATATTATATTATATTATATTATATTATATTATAGAATGCTAAACCGAACTATACTAAAGAATACAGGAAGGATACAGACAGAAGGCTAAAAAGATAATAATGAAAACTTGTGGCTCCTTCCAGAGTCTCGACACAGCTTGGCTCTGATTGGCCAATGAGTCAAAACAATTCACATGAAACCAATGAAACAATCACCTGTTGGTAAACAGTCTCCAAACACATTCCACATGAGCACAACACAGGAGAAGCAAATGAGATAATATTGTTTTCCTTTTTCTCCGAGGCTTCTCAGTTTCCCAGGAGAAGAATCTTGGGCGAAGGGATTTTTACAGAAAATGTGAATGTGACATTGAACCACCTCACCCTTCCTTCAGGGGCCATGGGGAGCTGGGATTGGCACCTGGGAGTGCTCCCAGAGCAGCTGGGAGTGAAGGCAAGTGGTGTCTCGGGCCATTAGCCCTGGCTCTGTGCCACCAAGCCCTTCCACAGTGTGTCTGTCACCGTGATGGATGATGGCACAGCTCAGCTTGTCCCCAGCCAGGGACTCACAGAAGCCTTCTCTGGGGGCTGAGGGCAGGGAAGGAATAAATAGAACGTGAAGAATCTGTGGGGGAAGGAGGGAATGTCCACCCTGACCACCCAGAGACATCGCCTTCAAGGTGTTGTGGAGCTGGGGGAAGGATAACCGGGGGTGGCAGCCAGAGGAAAGGTCATTCTCTGGAGAATGGAGATTCAGGAGGCTGCTGGAGGTGCAGGGAGTGGGGGTGGGAGAGGGGAAAACTGCTGGAGGGGCTGGGATGAAACAGAGCTGAGGAAGTGCTGCAGCCAGGTGGGTGGCAGGGATGGAAAAGAGGAATGAAGAGAGGTAATGTCTTGGTTTGAAAAGCCAGGTGTCTGCTGAGGAAGGCAGGAACCTGCCCTGAAATGGAAAATGCAAACCTCCTCCTTCCAAATTATAATTTTGAAATTAAGGGGCTCTCAGGCAAAGATATGGGAGCAGGAATAGCAGTTCTTTATTAGGAAAATTAAAAATACAAATGCAATGGTACAAAAAAGAGAACAACCCACAGCCAGAGTGAGAGCAGGAGCTGCCCCTGTGTGTCAGGGGGTGGCACAGCCCCATCCCATGGGGGCTCAGCCCTCCTGCAGTGCCAGCTGTGGCTCTGCTGCAGCAGGGATCCTGCACAAGGGGGAGTTTTCCTCTGCAGCTCCAGGGCTGCTGCAGATGGGCCTGGGCTCCCTCTGGCAATGCAGGGCAGCAGAAAGCTGCTCCTCTGGCAATGCAGGGGGCAAAGGCTGCTGTGCTGTGCCAGGCTCAGATTGGATCCAGGTAGGAATGCTTGGCTCCTGCCCTGGGCACAGCATCTCCCCATGGGATGCTGGAATTGGATCAGCCCTGCAGGGACACTCCCTGGCCATGGACAGCAGAGATCTCCTGGAGGGAGGGTTGGCTGTGGGAGAGATAAAGAAAAAACTGCCCCATGGACAGAGAGAACTGCTCCAGCTCTGACAGATGGGGATAGAATACAATCCCCAGCCACATCTTGTAACCTAAGACAAGGTCACTCAGTTCCAACCCCCCGCCATGGGCAGGGACACCTTCCACCATCCCAGGTTGCTCCAAGCCCCGTCCAGCCTGGCCTTGGACACTTCCAGGGATCCAGGGGCAGCCACAGCTTCTCTGTGCACCCTGTGCCAGGGCCTCCCCACCCTCACAGGGAAGAATTTCTTCCTAATATCCACCATAAACCTATTTATTTCAGTTTAAAACCACTTGTAAATTGCCCTTCACAGGGACACTCCATGCCCTTCTAAGAATTCTGTCTTCCTTGCCTTTGCTGTAGAAGCAGCAGCAGGGCAGCCCCAGCCCCATTCTGCCTCTGTTTCAGGGATCCTGATTGTTACTAATGATAATAACAGCATTTACAGGCCCTAATCAGAGCCAGTGGTGGGCTGGCTCCTGACTCAAACACCCTGCAAGCAACACAGACACCTCTTGCAGCTCTCTGTTCTTTCCTGACACCGTAGGAAGGTGTAATTAACCTGACACCAGCAAGAAAGCTCCTTCTTGGTATTTTCCCCCATCTTGCTCTCCCAAAATTTTCCTTTTCCAGATCATATTTGAGATTCTCCCTTAATTTTCTGTATTTTCTCCAGACACCAAAATGCTCCTCCCTTTAAGTACCACTAACGTTACCCTGAAAGCAGAAATGTTGTTGTTGTCGACTTCTATAAATCACTACCCAAATATTTCTGCACCTCTTTGATTTGTGCAGTCCTATTAATTTCATTCAGGTTTAAGCCCCGTCAGTCATAAAACCCAAGGCCTGTGATGTGCTGCAAATTTGAAAGCACATGAAACATTTGTACCAAATTTAAGAGCAGTTTGATAAAAGAACAGTTTGCTGTGCTGGAAACCCTTGAAAGCTGTGCAAAAACCACTTAGTTTAGGAAGTAGTAGATGGAGAAATTATGTGTATGTTATAAATCTGATTGTATGTGGGAAGACATCATTCAGAGGTAAAGAAAATGCCTTGTAAAATTGTCAGTGACCAGCAGAAGGAAAACATTCTGGATCTGCTGCTGGGTATTTTCTCCCATCTTGCTCTCCCAAAATTTTCCTTTTCCAGACCATATTTGATATTCACCCTTAATTTTCTGTATTTACTCCAGACACCAAAATGCTGCTCCTCCCTTCTAGTACAACTAACATTACCCTAAAAGCAGAAATGTTTTGTCGACTTCTATAAATTACTACCCAAATATTTCAGCACCTCTTTGATTTGTGTAGTCCTGTTAATTTCATTCAGGTTTAAGCCCTGTCAGTTATAAACCCAAGGCCTGTGATGTGCTGTAAACTTGAGAGCTCATGAAACATTTGTGCCCAATTTAAGAGCAGTTTGATGTGCTGGAAACCCTTGAAAGCTGTGCAAAAAACCACTCAGTTTAGGAAGTAGTAGATGGAGAAATTATGTGTATGTTCTATTTTTGATTATATGTGGGGAGACATCTCCCAGAGGTAAAGAAAATGCCTTGTAAAATTGTCAGTGACCAGCAGAAGGAAAACATTCTGGATCTGCTGCTGGGGATGCACTGAACACCAAATGCCTTGCAGAGAGCTGGATTCTGATCCTGACACCCAAAATACCCAGCTTGTCCCCCCCAAAAAATGATATCTGCCCAGCTGGTGCTGTCGGAACTCAGTGCATCCCTCCAGGTGTCCCGAGTTGCTGAGGAGCCTGTCGGGGGCATGGAGACCTTGGCATGCTGCTCAAAACACCTGGGGATTTGATTGTGACCCCTGGAGCAAGTTGCCAGCTTTGTATGAGGACCTGGAAGTCACTGAGGTTTGAATAGTGTAATAATAAAATGATCACAGGGTGAAAATGTAGATTTTAGGATTTTTGGTATGGGGGTTATGGGGACAAGATGGAGGAATCTGGGCTGTCCAGCCTTTCTCCTTCTTCTTCTTGTTCTCCTTCTTCTTCTTCTTCTCCATTTTCTGCAGTGATGTTGGCACTTTGGGATTGGTTTAGAGTAGAAGTGCACTGTCTAACACAGGTGATAGGTATTGGGAATTAAGTGTAAATATGATATATGTAGTTTGTAGTATAAAAGGGCAACACCACCTCGGGGGTGGTCAGAGTGCCTGTGGCTGCCCTGCTGAGCAGAGCTCAGCTGGGCAGAGAGAAAATTTTATGGATAAGAATTAATAAACAACCTCAAGACCAAAAGAGAAGAGTCCAGACTCGTTTTTCAGTTGCATGGGCCAAACCAGAGACATCCTGCACATCTCGGGGCAGCAATAAAGAACCAAAACCCGAGAGTGCCACCCAAGTGTCACCTGAGCCGGGACTTCACCTCCCTCCCACCCAGCCTGGCTTGCAGGGCTCCAAGCCCACGAGCTCTGCTGCTGCCAGCTGATGCTCCCAAGGGATAATGAACATATTTCAGCAATCAGTCATTAGCAGCCTGTTTGCTTCCACTGGTGCCACCGCTGAGTCTGGGCTCCTTTGGGGAATTGTCTCACTTCATTGCCATGGAGAGATCAAGTCCTAGGTGATCTTGCAGATATTGTGGACCTACCTAAAAAGAATAAAATCATTCTGAAGGCAAATTCTGAGACAACTTATTAGCAAAACCTGAATATGCATTGATCCAAGTCACTTATCTCCTCCTCCTCTCTGGGAAATAAAGAGATTTTTTTGTTGTTTTCCAAGGTAAAGCAGACTTGAGGCTGAAGTGGGAAGCCAAACACACTCTCTTCAATATTGCTGCTGTCATCTTTGTGGTCCCCATGGGGTTCCTCTCAGCCATCACCCATCCCTGGCAATTTTCCTGGGCTGTGAGCTCTGAGCTAGGACAGATGCCCTGGTGCAAGGGGGGGCAGAGTTTCCAATGTACAAACACTGCAGTGGGAAGGGAGAGCCCTCTGCTCTGCTCCTTCCCTGGGCACAGAGAGAAGCTGATGGGCAGCTAAAGGGAGGAGCTGGTAAAGTTTGAAGCAGATTTTTTATTACAAAATGTAATGCTCCAGTGCCCTCTGGGCCCTGTATTATTTTGGGGTTTTGTTCTGCTTCCAAAAGGTGCTGCTCAGCCCTCTCACTTTCTCAGTGCTGAGTTTTGTGAACTGTGTTTGCCTTCTCCTTTTTTTCCTGTTGTTTCTCACTGTATAACCATCCATGGCTGAAGAAGAGAAGGGGAGGGATAATTCTTGGATTTCACTTCCTAAACCATTTCTAACACCCTGAATTATCTGCCCAGCCTCCAGGTGCTTCTGCAGAGCCGCAGGTTTCTGTTCCACACCTTTCCCCATGCCTCCTTTGCCAGCCCTGTGTGGGGCTGTTGGCATTTTCAGCCCCCTTGAACTCAGCCTTGCTGAGGAATTAAGGTGGGGAGGTTCCTCTGAGCCCAAAACAGGATAAAAGCACAGTGGATAAACAAAATGTGCAACAAGGAGTAAGAATTTCATCTTTCCTCTCTTTCTGACAGACATCTGGTGTGGCTCAGGTCCCCCTGGGAACCAGGAGGAGGCAGGTGATCTGCCCTGCCTGCCTCCAAGGGACCAGCCCAGCCAAGGAGGGATGTTTTTAATTCTATTCTTTTCATTATTTATTATTAATTCTGTTATTTTCAATCCCTGCACCTCATGTGTCCAAACCAAGGGAGAGAGGAGGGATCCCTTCACAGGACAATGAAGAGAAGAAAAGCTGCATTCCACAGCACTGTGGACTGGAAAGCTTTAGCACAAGAAAGAGCAAGCCCTGGAGCACTACCCTAGCATAATTTATTCCCACTTCTGCAATCTTCTCTCTTTTCCTCATTTTCCCCCCTTTGATCTTGGCTTGCTGCTCCTGAGGTTTGTGTAATTTCCCCCCTGGGCAAGGGGAAGAGCTGCAAACCTTCCCTTTCCTTCCTGCAGACACAGCCCCAGGCACTTTCCTCATCTGGGTGCCTGTGGGCAGGATCTGCCCTGCAGCACCAGCTCACCCTCACCTGGGCTCTCTCCATGGACGTTTTTTGGCCTCAGAGAATTGGCCATGACTTCTCTCCAGAGGAAACTTCACCTGGGGATTTTCCAGGGACACTTTTTGGCCTCAGAGGACTGGTCTTGACTTTTCTCCAGAGGAAACTTCACCTGGGCTCTTTCCATGGACGTTTTTTTACCTCAGAGGACTGGCCATGACTTTTCTCCAGAGGAAATTTCACCTGGGGACTTTCCATGGACACTTTTTGGCCTCAGAGCATTTGCCATGACTTCTCTCCAGAGGCAACTTCACCTGGAATATTTGTGATGCTGGTGGCTGGCAAGTTTGGAGTCCACGGCCAGGCCAGTGTGGCTTTGCTGTCTGAGGATGGCTCAGCTCCTTTCCCACATCCCCAAAACGATTTGCTGGTGTCTTAGGGCACATTAACCCATCAGGGTTGCTTGTGCTTGAAATAAATTGAGTTTGAGAGGTGCTTCCATGCATTGCTGAGCCCACAGCAGCCAGGAGAGGAGCTGAGGTTTTTCAGTCCTGCAAGGCTCAAACTGCAGGTGACACTCAGTCCCACTGGATGTTTGTGGAGTGATCTCTATACAGGTGAAAAAGGCAGAAACAGGATTTTTTTTCCCCCAAGATCATGCTGTGACTGGAAAAGGAAGTATTGCTTCACCAGCACTTATTGGCCTCATGGTTTTAGAAAGATTTATGGCTATTTTTGTCTCTTCATGTTGCTGAGAAAGGGAAAAATGGGAGATTTTTCTCAGCACAGGGAAGTCACCAGCAGGACCGGGGAGCAGTGATGGCTGAGCTGGGCTCTTTTCAGTGCTTGAAGGGTTAATATGGGCTTAAACCAAAGCAGAGGTCCCAAAAAACTGCTCACAATCTTCTTTGTGTTCAGTCTTCTGCTGCTGACAGCATCTCTGCAGATCAGAGCCCTCTCTCTGTGTGCTTGGAGTGGTTTCCTCCCCTTTGATGCCTCTATTCTGAGCTACACTCTGTCCTCTCTCCTCTGAGGTGAAGATGTAGAGGGATTCCCCTCCCATCACAAGGAAATTCCTGCTGTTCTTAAAGAAGCCAAAATCTAACCCTGAGGAAAGTCTCAGGGAAGAGTTCATCCTCCAAAAACTGCTGCTGGCCCCATGCAGGCTTGAACTGTGGGACTCAACCGATTATTTTGGAGATTTAACTCATCCCCCAGACTGAGAATTTGCTATTTTTCCTGTGAATTATGTCACATTCCTCATCAAATCTATGCTAGTCGCATGTTTTCCAGCATTTCTTAAACAGGAATTTTAGGCTCCAAATTGCTGCAAAAAGCAATGATGGTTTGTTCTGCATTTAATGTTTTTTAATTACGATTTTTGTTTCTGCTTCCTGACTGGAAAGATTTTTTTTTTTTCCTCCTCTTTTCTCTTTGCTGATTGTGAATATTCAAAGACATTGGCCAGGTGCCTGGAGCTGTGCACACTTTTCTGTTGCATGTATTTATCCTGAAAATATTTAAAGGAGATCTTGGCAATGGTACAAACACTCAACTTACTGCAGAAACCCCACTCTCAAGCAAGTTGACTAATTTCAAAAAAAAGAGAGAAGGAGCTGAAAACTGATGTTTTTAGTGTGAAAATGCCCATTCAGTTGCAACTGAGGAAATACAGTTTTAAAGCCCAAATCTGCCATAAACTGGTCATTAGGATCAGCCCATACTTCAAAAATAGGAAAGGTGCCTTACATTGAAAATCTTTTTTTTCTAAGAATGAGAAAACACCAAACGAAGGCTCCTGCATGCTCAGGAGTGCTCCAGAAGTGTCTCAGTGTCCTCCACCCCACCTGGGTTCCTGCAGCTCTCATGGGTCTCTGTCAACCCTCTCATAAGGGCAGGTTCAACAAGAAACTTTCAGCTGGCTGGTGGAAATATCCACCCAAAAGGTGTTTATAGGTGTGCCTGGAGGCTTATCTAGACATTTTGTGACTCGGATGCAGCAGTTTGGGTGTCCCTAAATACACTCTTTTTTCTTTTGTCCTCCTCTTTTGCAGTTGAATGTAGCAATTCAAAAAACAACCTCCTTCCCACCCATTTCGTTCCCCCTCTGAAAGGCACGCTGATTTTTGGTATTTTTATTATTTTTAAGGGTAATCTGAGATTTACAGGACCTCTGCTGTCAGGCTGCTCCAGATATTGCATTGAAAATTCCCAGCTAGATTTATCTCCAAGGATATTCAGTGCTTCCCAGTGGCATTATCCTTCTGCTAATTGAAATTCTGTCCTAAGGAAGAAAAAAATATGAGAGATTTCCAAAGGGGGGCAAGAAATAGCGAAGCAAAAGGAGTAAACCAAAACAAGCCTCTAAGGCAATTCCCCAGGCTAGAAATCTGGAACAATGTTTTATTCCTTCCCCTTACAGTCAGCTTCCCAAATGGGCTGTATTATCAAATATTACATGGGGTAATCTTAGTAACTAAAGAATTTATACAAATAAATGAAACCCCACAATGCTGATCACAGGGCACAATCCAGTGTACAGAGCACTTTTCTGCTGGGATTCACCAAGACTCTTGCTGGTTTCTTATCAGTTGGTTTTTTAGGAGTTCAGAGTTGCTTTCATCCATTTTTGCCCAGATGTTTTGTCCCATAGCATTTCAGGGTTTGTTATTTGGCTGAAAGCCCACACATGACCCTACCTGTATTTTTGAGTGGTGAAAAAAGCTTCCCAGAGTGCTGTCTTCAGAGTCAGGAGCACAAGATACCCTCAAAATCTGTACCACTTGTCAGGAAAAACCATTCCAAGTGTTCTGGAGCTGCTGCCTAGGTCAGAGCACCACAAACCCTTTGGCTTTTCACCTCTGAGCTCACAAGAGCACTTAAATTTAAACAAACACAGCAAGTCTGCTGCTGGTTTGACATGGGCACAACTCCCTCCTGTCTTCGAGGGAGTTGGTGATCATTTATATCATAAAATACGTGAAGGGTGACAAAAATGACAGAGGAATCCCTGAGCCCTGTCACGTCTCACGTTGGGATGTCCAGCACTTCCAGGTCCTGCTTCTTGACCTATCACACCAAATTCCTGGATGCAGGAGGTTGTAAAAGTTCTGGTGGAAGGAGAAAAAGGGATACTGAGGAAATCCGAAGTGCCCAAACCCAGTTTTATCTTACTTCAGACTGGCCAGCAGGTTTGGTAGAAGAGATGGGGTGACCAGCATCTTCCAGCCTCAGCTTTTTGCCTGCCCCTAGAAAATCCTTCCTTTGTGGACTTTATTTATTTTTTTCCTTGCTGAATTAGTGCTGCGGTTATTTTATGATGCTTCCCAGTTTTAACTCCCAAAGGATTTGCAATCTGGTTTGTCAACAATTAAAGGGAATCTTTGGGGAACATGGGTCAGCCCTGAAACCCAGGGTGCCCAAAACACCTCACAAACAGAACAAGGTTGGAATCACTTAATTTTATCTAATTTATAATGCTGAAATATTCCAGACTGGTTTTGTAAATACCTGCATGTAAAGGCCAGCAAAATTATGAAGGGGTGTCCCCAAGCCCCTCCTTGTCCCCTGAATCATCAGAAACAATGCAATTAAGGGAAAATTGTTGTTTGGCCCTTGTTTGGCCCAACTTGAAAAGAAGCAGGGTGTGTTTTCATTGAGGAGGTTTAGGATGTTTGCAGTCTGGCTTGTGCCAGGGAATGGGTTGGGGATAAAGGGGACTGGGGAGCAGAGGGAGTGCTGCTCTCACTCTCCAGGGTGAAGGGAAGGGGATGGGCTGTGAGTGGCCAGCAGTGAGAGACACCCACTGCTTTTATGGCTCCATTGAGAAGGAAAAGAAGGAGAAAGGAGATGAAGATTGGATGGGTGGGGCAAGTGAGGAGCCCTGGGTGAAGGCTGGAAGCCTGTCCTGTGAAGATGGCAGGAAAAGGGATGGATTTACAGCCCCAGATGGTTCCTTGCATTTGTCCCCCTGCAGACAAACAGACCCTCTTTGAATTATGGGGCTGTAATTCTGAGTGGGGACGGTGCATGGGAAGAGGGGGGAGGCTGTGAGAGCTGTTTGGTGGTTTTGTGACCTCCCCAGAAGCCCTTGATGGAATTCCAGCCCCATAACTCACAGCTGCCTCCTCTGGATCCAATTCACCAGAGGTCTCTGATGTGGAAGCTGAGCTGGGGTTGGGAGCTGTGCCTTGCTCCTGCTGGGGAGTTAATCAGATTGCCTTTGCTAATGCAGAGCAGGGCAGGTTTATGAGCCAGTTTCCCTGGATTCTGGCTCAGCTGGGGCACTGGGAAAGCAGAGAGCAAACTTGGGTGCTGTTAATGGAATTGGATCAGTGCCTGAAGTTCTCCTTTCTGAGTCATCCATCACCAAGAAGGAGCACAGGCCACGGTGTGGCCCCTGAGGTGACCCTGGTGAGCCCTGGAGATTTTCCATGTGGCCCTTCCCAAGGGCTGAAAGCTGCCTACAGTGTAAGAGCCTGAATGAGAGATGTGGGATTCCAGGGGCTCTCCAAAATGCAGTTTATTGTATCCAAGGTGTCACAGCAGCCCAGGGTGGTGGGTGACAGAGCTGTGCCCACAGCTGTCAGCTCCAGCTGCAGGCAGGCCTGGAGACCCTTTGGTTTTGGTTACAGTGCATTATAGACTTTTCTTTGCTGAGCATCTAAATGCAGCAGAGCCAATCTATACCTGAACATTTATCTATAGCCTATCATAACTACTGTAATTACCATATTCATGTTACTGTTCTCCAATTACTAAAAGTTAGTGCATTACAGTTTAAGCTAGAAGTTGTTTTTCAGTTTTCTTGCAGTGGAAAATTCTGAGACCTTTTTTCTACTTGCCACATCAGCAGGCTTGTTTGCCTGTGCTGTCTTTGTGCTTGGTAAAAACATCTTCTTGTTTGGGGTGGGTTTATCCTTTGCTCTAAGCCATAAAACCCCTTCTAACTAACACACCCTTTGCCTCCTTGGTTACCCAGTGAGAGTGGCTCAGCAATTCTTTTCTTCTGTATCAAAACTTGCTTTTATTTTTATTCCTTCATCAGACTCTACATTTAAAAATCTTCCTGCTAAGCACACATATCTGTGAGACCTTCTTGTCAAACTTTCTCCCTTCCCAACACTGCAGGTTTGTCCTGAACTGCAGATGAGCAAGACCCAGCTCAGGGCCGCCAGTCCTGATCAAGTGCAGGAGATCAGGACTCCTGGACAGCTAACCAATATAATTAACCAGAAGCTGTTTTATTGTTTACATTATGCTCTATTTGTACTAAAATAAAACTTCTACATTCTAAAACTACTGCACACCCTGATCACACATTTCTTGTCTGGTTCCTCTGTCTTGTCCACATGTTCTGCATGCACTTCTCAGGATATGTGATTAGTTACAGTCTAGGTGCATCACCACCCTCTTTTACCTAATTCTTGTGGTCTTGGCATTCTGTTCCTCAGCCTCTTCTTTTTCAATTTAGCACAATTTATGGCGTAGCAACCTTGAGGAATTCCAGTTATTCTTATGCTGATAAGAAGAACCAAAAGCAGTTTGGCTGGAGCACACTGTGGCCTGAACCTTGTAAATGCATTGCTGCAATCCAGGACATGAGACCTGGCTCCGTTCCACGCCTGTGGCCCTGCTCCATAACATTCCAGAGAGGGACAGGTCCTGGTGGTACCTCAGGGGCTGTATTTTGGCTCCTCCAGCAAAAGTTCATCCAACCCAACAGGGCACCATGTCCAGGACTAACCTGACACCAGCCAGTGGTACCTGAGACAAAGCTGGGGTGTCTTGGGATATAGCACTTTTCCCAGTGGATAGATTTCCCTCTGGCATCCTCTCTCTGCCCCCAGACTCCGCATTTCAAAACTTAAATCCATCTTCAGACCATTTTTTAGGGCTCATTCTCTTCCCCCCACCAGCCCCAAAGAAGTGAACACCACACTCTCACTGTCAGAGCAGACTGACCCTTTAAAGCACCTCCCTTTCCAGTATTTTTTTACAAATACCTCCTGGCCCAGTAGACCTTCTCCCAGTATTTTTTTTTTTGTCTAGCTCTGTATATTTGGCCCTCTGAAGCCACAATGTCTTAGAGCTCTGGGACAGAGAGAGCCAGACTGGATGCATTTTTACCCATGAAGGGAAAAATAAATCAGATGCTCATCCCAAGCTGTGCCTGGCCATTTTCTGGGAGAAGATCATCCAAAATTGTGCTGGGGGCCTGCTAACAGCTGAACACCACAGACAACTCATCACAGGGCCTGGTTCTCCACCTTGGCCTCCTTTTATTTACTAGCACAGATGTAGCCAGGGAAAAAACACCATGCCTGCTGGTGTTCTCTGCTTGTCACGTCCCTGCCCACAACATGTTTGTGTGTCATGAGCTGCGCCTGAGTGCTGACCTGCCTGCCTGTGTTGCAGGAACGAGGGCTGCATCCCAGATGGCAAACTGAAGGAATGCTGGCCTGTGGAGAAGTCTTGGCATCATGTTTGGTTTGGGGAGTTATAAGGTCAGTGAGTACATTTCCCACTAGAATTTATGAGAAGGCAGGAAATTCAAAGGGGTAAATTAATAATAATAATAATAATAATAATAATAATAATAATAATAATAATAACAACAATAACAACTAATAGCAGTAATTGTTATATTATAATTATATTACTATTATATTATATTAATTATTATATAGTTTATACAATTTCTATTATATTATATTTCTATTATAATAATATTACTATTATTACTATAATAGTAATATTATAATATTACTACTATAGTAATAATAGTAATTTATTATTATTACTATAATAGTAATAATTATAGTAATAATAATAGTAAGAAAAAGGAAAAGAAGGAGAAGGAGAGGGAGAGGAAACAGGAGAAGAAGGAGAAGAAGGAGGAGGAGGAGAAAAGAAGAAAGAAGAAGAAGAAGAAGAAAGAAGAAGAAAGAAGAAGAAGAAAGGAGAAGAAGGAGAAGGAGAAGAAGGAGAAGTAGAAGAAGAAGTTGTTGTTTTTCTTTTCTCAATTTTCTTTCCTTGAATGTCTTAGCTGAAGGCAAAAGACCAAATTGATTCCTGCTTTCCTCCCAAATGTTTGTTTCATTGTGGGAACACATAGCACATGGCAGAGAAGTTCAGGGCTCTGCTGTGCACAGAACAAGAGAGTTTGTTCCTAAAACAATTACAGCAAAAAAGGTCAAGGGAGAGCCAGTGCTGGGACTGGTCCCACCTGGCTTTGGAAAGGCACAGCACAATCCTCTGCAGCTGGGTGAGCTCCTCCCTGGAGCCAGCCAGGGGAAACAGCATTTCCCTCTGTCAGTCACTGCTCTGTTTGAGCCAGCAGGGCTGTAATGAGATTAATTGGATCCTGGAAGGGCTCAGTTTTCACTGGTGGCTGCACAGAGAGACAGGACAAGCCCCACAGGAGAAAACACCCACGGCCACTCAGAAAACTCCTCATCAGAAGAGGTGATTTTGCAGAGATCCTGCTCTGATCAACCTGATCTAGTGGGAGGTGTCCCTGCCCATGGCAGGGGCTTGGAACTGGGTCATCTTTAAGTTTCCTTCCAACCCAAACCATTCTGTGGTTTTATGAATAAAGCCTCATTGATCCCAGAGTCATTTTCTTGCCACTCAATAAGCTGGAACACCTTGGTACTAAAGCTGGCAGGTCTCTGCAGGATAAAGGATTCAGAATTATGGTCCCTAACCCTGTCACCACCTTGGTGAGGTGCACCTGGGGCTGAGCACAGGGAAGGGACCCCTTGGACAGGTGATATCCAGAGAGAGCTGATGCTGGAGTCATTCTCTGCTGAAGCAGAAAACCCCCAGGATGGGGAAGGGTGAGGGGAACATCTTAATGCAATCCAGGCAGCTGAACCTGGGAAGAGTCAGAAAGCAGGAAACAGGAAATAATAAAGGCAAATTGAATCCTCCCCAGGGTGCTGGAAATGGTCCCTCTCAGCTGACATCTGGGATTGCTTTGGGAAGCTGAGCTGCAGAGGAGTTTCCATCCTTTACCTGGGAGATAAAGGCCCTCTCTGAGCTTTGCAGGGCCTTTTCCCCTGCCAGGTTTCTGTGGCACACTTGGGGGATATTAAGTACTCCAGGGATGTCACAGACCTGAAGCAAATGGTCACCAGTGGAGGAGCTGGGAGAAGGCAAGGACTGAGGTGCAGGAAATGGCCCTGATTTCTCATGGACCATAAAAGCAGGAAAGCTTTGAAGATGCCTCTTTTCTGTAGCCTCTGGGAGGGAGAATCCAGCATGGACAGAGACACTTTAGGGAAAGTGTGGGAATTTACAAATTTAGAGGGTTTTGGGAAAGTTGCAAAAGGCAGGTCTCAGAGACAGCAGAACTGTGATTAATGCTAAACTGAGATTAGGCAGAGATTGAGATTGGTCAGCAGAAAAATTATTTTAAAAGTAGAAAAGCAAGGACAAATAGAACAATCGTCTGTGTATTAATGCTTGGCTGGAATAACTCCCTAAGCTGCTGAAAAGTTTATCTGGTGAGATAGTAAGAAGTTTGAAGATTAATAACGGAGCTCTGTGCATTGTGTTTAAGGCTCACAAGCAGGAATTGGATTTGAAATAAGCCAGCACTGTTTAACCAAAGGTACCTGTGCTTACAGTGGTTGGATGGAACTCCTGTCAATGTGCTTTTGCTTTGTGGGATTGGGCAAAAAACTGTAAAAGTGAGTTGTGACATTGAGTTCTGTGTCTGCTGCCTGGGATGTGAGCTGGTGGCATCTTCCCATTGTCACAGCCATGGAATGAGGCTGATGCTGGAAAATAAAACAACTTAAAGCACGTTCCACAGCAGTCCCATCCTGTTCGTGATTTGTACAGAGACCCCTGCCAGTGACAGAAAGGATCTGGCACTTGGGGATATGGGTTAGTGGTGGCTTGGCAGTGCTAGGTTGACAATTGAATTTGGTGATTTTAGAGTGCTGTTCCAACTTTAATGACGGCAAGGTGGCTCCTGCCTGCTTTGTAAAAACACCTGCTTGGCCTAGAGTATCCAGCTTAGTTCATCTGGGAGCTGGACAGAGGCATTCCAGAGGCTGGAACTGTGAGAAGAGGCTGTTGCCTCCAGTCTCTGTCACACAGATGTGACCACAGCCAAGGTTCCAGGGAGCATCAGAGTGATGCCCTGTCCTGCTGCAGACAGATCTGTGTCACAGCCTTTTCTCCTCCCTCCTCCTCTTTCATTAAATCACCAGGGAAATTCTCTGCTGAGCAGCAGCAGCAAGCCCACACATGCAATCCCCCCCAAAACAAACATTTTCCAGCTGACAACAGGGAGTTCCCACAGGCCTGGAGTCTGTTGGCTTGGCTGTGCTCAGTAATTGCAGCTCCATTTAATATTTGGAAGGGTGTTTTTGTGGGAATAGTTGGTGTTTTGTTGTTTCCCAGTCTTGGCATGGGAGACAAGAGGAAACTGGTCCAGGGTGCATCTACAGGATCACAATATTGGTGCCAACCATGCCCTGCCCTATGGATTCTCCCAGATCTGCAGCACTCAGCTGTGGCCAGCCACAAAAGCAGTGGCTGGGTGGGTTGGGGTTGGTACTGGGCTGCAGAGAGCTTTGCTTCTGAGATTCCAGGCAATCCATTTCACCTCTTTGTGCCTCAGGTTCCTCTCCTCCTTTTCCTGTCTGGTCTTACTGACGTGGAAGCTGTTATTTCTACAGGACATTCTCTCTCTCGTTGTGCAGTTTCTGGGGAAGACACAGCCTAAAACTACTCTGGTGGAAGTGTAAATACAACCACTTTGTCTGAAAGAAAGGTTTTAGTGAGATATCTTAATTTAGGTTTAAACAACGCCCTGAGAAACAAAACACTTTGTAACTCTTTATTTAGAGGTGGTTTTGGGTTTTACCCTAAACCCACTGATAATTCAGAATAGCCCAAACTTGAAGCTCTTCTTTGCACACAGAGGTTTTTAGCATCAATTCCCACAGCTCATCCTGCTGGCCTGCAGGGTCTGGTGGGGGATGCTCGTGGGGGTGACACATTAGTGGGACTGGCTGAGCTGGGGCTGACCCCCAGGAGAACACTGCATTGACCTGAGGCTGTGGAGAAGCTTCCAAAATTCAATGATAGCCCTGGGATTGTGGGTGTGCAGTTTGAATAGAAGTGTGTGATATCACAGGGTGGGAAACCTAGAGTTTAAGGGTTTAGAATACGACAATATATATAAAGCAAAATGGAGGTTTTTAGGGGCAGTGCTGATCCTTCTTCACCTTCTTCTCCTCGGGTTTGGCTGGTTTTGTGTAATTGGATAAAAAAGTCCCCATTGCGGGCATGGGTGGTTGGTTATTGGGTTAAAAGTGAAAATAATTTAGGTGTCATTTCTTAATTGGCTAGTTTATCCTTAAAAGGCCTTGTAGAGAGAGAGATAGGAACATTTTGTAGCTTATTAAAGTACTGTAGAACTCACAGTTTGTGAGACTGTAACACAGATAAGAACTAATAAACATCTGAGTCCCAACAAGAAATACCATCTCACACATTTAATCCTGACCTTGGCAGAGAAAAGAAGCAAAAGAATTGACATGATTTGAGCCCCAAGCCTTTTCCTCTGTGTCCCAAGGAGCAGCTGGACAGAGATGTCTCATTTCCATGGCTGGGTGTGCTCAGTTACAGGTGTACATGTGCTGCTCTTCTATAGGTACCCAGACATTGCTGAGCAGAACCAGCCTGAAGCTGTCAGAGCTTTATTCAACTCCTTTCCCCCTTTCCCTCTCTGAAATCCACTCTCTTGCTTCCTTTTCATGGTCTCCATGGAGCTGAGACTGTGGAAGGCTGTTTGCTTTCCACAAATCTCATATGTGGTTCCTTTAGTAGCATCCCTGAATTAGTCAGATTGTCAACCTTTTTAATTTATTTTTATTTTTAATAGAGCTGATGACACCTCAAAAGCAAATGGAAAGGAATAACCTGTCTGGATCCCACCTCTGCAAGGAAAAATAATCAAACGATCCAATAAATGTCTTTTTGTGTGACACGGGAAGGAAAAGAGAGATGACAACTAAGGGAGGGAAGGAAGGAGGGAAGGAGGGAAGGAGGGAAGGAGGGAAGGAGGGAAGGAGGGAAGGAGGGAAGGAAGGAAGGAAGGGAGGGAGGGAGGGAGGGAGGGAGGGAGGGAGGGAGGGAGGGAGGGAGGGAGGGAGGGAGGGAGGGAGGGAGGGAGGAAGGAAGGAAGGAAGGAAGGAAGGAAGGAAGGAAGGAAGGAAGGAAGGAAGGAAGGAAGGAAGGAAGGAAGGAAGGAAGGAAGGAAGGAAGGAAGGAAGGAAGGAAGGAAGGAAGGAAGGAAGGAAGGAAGGAAGGAAGGAAGGAAGGAAGGAAGGAAGGAAGGAAGGAAGGAAGGAAGGAAGGAAGGAAGGAAGGAAGGAAGGAAGGAAGGAAGGAAGGAAGGAAGGAAGGAAGGAAGGAAGGAAGGAAGGAAGGAAGGAAGGAAGGAAGGAAGGAAGGAAGGAAGGAAGGAAGGAAGGAAGGAAGGAAGGTTTATTCCAAAATTTGGGGATGGGGACATGGTTTAGTGGTGGCTGTGGCAGTGCTGGGTTAACAGCTGGACTCAATGATCTTTAAGGTCTTTTTCCAGCTTTTCCTTGACTTCAGTTCCCTCCCTCTGGCTCCATTTGACACAGAAAGCAGCAATCACAGCCTGGGGCATTTTTATTTCTTTATTTTTTTTTTTAATAAACTTTATTCTATATTACAAATAGTTGTTTTTTTTTTCTTTTTTGTTCTGGACTGCAAAATAGGAATGCCTTATATTTACATACACAGGTATACAATTAATTATAACAAAGGTACAGAAGCTTTGCCTTTACCAAGTAACAACGGGATTCCAATTTAAATAGCATAGATTTTATTTCTTTCTTTTTTTTTTTAACTAGGATCAGTTCAAAAGAAAATCAAACTAACAACAACAACAACCTAAGAAAAGGATCCCAACCTCCTTTCTAATGCTGTCTTGACATCTCTTTGAGGCTGTTAGTAACACTGTGGTGAAAGAAAATGTCTTTCCATTGATTTTGAGTTGGAAGCTTTAGCAAAACAGAGAATGAGACTTCTGGGCTCACGTGTATGTCCAAGACACAGGGTCAGACACAAGGAAGGGCCTCTCTTGTGACCTTAAATAATCCAGTTGCCTCTCTAATCCTTGGGGAAAACACTGGGAGCATTTAGCTAGCACCTAATCTCTCTGCTTCCTTACCCCAGCCTGGGCTGGAAAGTGGAATTTCTCCAGGGAATGGAGAAAGAGCAGCATAGAAAGTTTAAATAACACCAAGTTTCTCTTAAGATACTTCAGAAAGGACTTCAAGCTTGGACATGTGCCTTGATTTCTCCAACTGGCTCTTGTGCCTCAGTCTGTGTGAAAGTGAACAGCAACTTCTCCACTGGGGAATGCCAGACCACACCAGTAAAAGAAGGGAATGCTGAGAAGAGCCTGAATGTCCTGGTTTCCCTTCTGTTTTCCACACCCAAGTTTGCTTTACTGAGCTTCCCTGCACACTGCTCTCTGCTGCGAGCGTCTTTGAGGTGATCTGTTTCCAAGCAGAAAGAATTTCTTGAGGTAAACTCTCCATTTTTAGAACAGAAGATTAAAAAAAAAACAACACAACAAAAAACCAAACCAACCAAACAATGAACAAACAGCGACAACAACAGAAATCAAACACGTGACAGGTTGATTAGACTAAGCAGCTTTGTAACTTCTGTGGGGTTTTTGGTGGGTTTATTTATTTTTCCAAGTGTAAATTCTGTTTGGTTTTATTTTTAACTTTTTTTTGACATCTTTCTACAAATTCTTTTTTTTTTTTTTTTTTTGCTGTAAGCCTGTGTCCCCTTGGGTGCTTCTCCAAGTGTAGAGAACTGGGCCATCCCAAATAAAACATGGTTGACAAGCTCTATTTCAAAGCATTCTCCACAAAGTCATTATTCCCAGTAAGACAGCAAAATTTTTTTTGGGGGAAGGGGCATTGCACAGCCACAGAGGTGAGGAAAAACTGCAGGATTTAATGGACCAAGCACTACCCTGAAATGGGAGCTGCACTAGGTGCAAAGCAGGAAAATTCAGGCTGGGAATGGGCAGGAGGTTGAGGTTCACGCCATGATGTTGAGGTTCATGTGTTTGACCAATTTCCTGCTCCACAGCACACCAAGTTTGGATGGCAAGAGTTAGGACATCCCAAAACCTCCACCTGCCCTGAAGGACAACTCTCACTACTTATATTTTCCTTTCTCGTCTTTTGGAAGAGTCCCCAAATAGCAGTGTCTCTTCTCAAAGCACTTTGTTAAAGCCTTGGAGAAGGACAGATCTACATTTCATGTTTTGACTTAGTTCTGAACAGTATCTGTCCTTCCGATATCGGCTGTTGTTTGCTTGGGTTTTTACCTCACCTCTGAGGCATCCCAGACTCCAGGAAATTCAAAGGGAACTCAACAGGAAGGCTGACCACTGACTGGGCTCTTCAAATTTGATCTATTATTTTTCAACAGCACTATTAAAAATAATTACACTTATCTGATTTGCTTGGTCTCATTCCCTTCATGGCAAACATTTTCTTGCGGGTGAATGCACAAGATCGGGAAACTTTGGTAATCATTTTTCAATCTAAGCAATTACCAAATGAAATTCTGGTAAATCTTCTTTATGATCTTCTTTATAAATGTTATGATCTTCAGTGTCAAAGATGCAAGATAAGACAGCTGCAGTGGTAACACTACAGGGATGAAAATTGGCATAGCCCTCTTATCTAATGCAGCAAGGCTGATGTGTGCTGGGTTGGACCAAACCTTTGGATATGTTCAGGACAAGATGAAGACTGGGAAGAGAAGGACTGGGGCATGATTTAACATTCAGACTCTGTGATCTTAGAGGTCTTTTCCAGCCCAAATCATTCTATGATTCTGTGCTAGGAGAGGAGGGTGGCTGAATTTCTCCTCGATCGTTCTCCTGTGCTGGAAACCCTGCAGTGAAGAAATAATCTTGACTCTCTCCATAGAACCTCAGAGAGTCTTCAAGAGTTCCCTTTCCCCTGTTTCTGATGGTGCTGCAGGTGCCAGCATTAATTATTTGATTGCAGTGTTTGAGAA
The DNA here is from genome assembly GCA_039654755.1 of Calcarius lapponicus. Classification (NCBI taxonomy): domain Eukaryota; kingdom Metazoa; phylum Chordata; class Aves; order Passeriformes; family Fringillidae; genus Calcarius; species Calcarius lapponicus. The sequence continues at coordinate 16,475,656 of CM077463.1, forward strand.
ATGCCCGTAAAGATCAGCCTATCATCTGGAATATTCTGGATATTAGGAGCCTGTCCATGGGCTTTTAGGAACTTTGGCTCCAGTTCTCTCCATGGGGCTTGAAAAACAGTGTGGGACACTACTTATTTATCAGGAATTTTTGGTCAAGTGTCGAAAGGGAGGTGGGGGGAAAAGAAATCAAAGGAAAAGAAAGCATCCGTGTTGTAGTAGGGCTCATTCTTCTGCTTGTGTCTTTGTTTTCAGTTGTATTTTACATGCACTTAAAAAATAGTTAGCTCAACAGGTGAGGCTGGGAAGAAAGATGCCAAGACTTCTCATAGACTGGGGGATTCTGGGACACTGGTTGGAAATGGGAAGGGCACTGAAGGGGACAGGGGAGGAAGCCCACGCATTTACATCACAATTCTGGCACATTTTCCAAGCAAAAAAGCAAATCCAGCTCAAACACCAAACTAAAGAGAAACGGAAAGACAAAGAAATAAAGAGGAGATGAAAGAGAAGCAAAACGCAGATTTTCTTTCAAATCCTGGGCATGGGGGAAAGAAGAGGGTGGAGGGAAAGCAGAAATGCCTAAATGGGAAGTTTGGAAAGGGTTAAGACACCAATCTTCTGGTGCTTCCCATTTCCCCTAAGTGTTTCATTCTCAGTGTCTCTGAGGTGTTCAAGTTTTTCTCGAAAAATATATATATATAATATACAGATGAAAAACTCCGTACCAGCAAGAAGAAATAAAATAACAACCATGGAAAACAACCATAACAAACCAAAAACACAGCCCTGAAAACATCGAAAAGAAACAGGGTGAGTCTCAGATTTCCCCTGTGGTGTTCCTCTGACTTCAGTAACAGTACAGGATCACACCAGTTCATTTTGATACTTTTGTTTTGTTTTGTTTTTTCTGTTAAACAGCTTTTTCTTCCTCTCATGTGCGCATGTCCAGGCAGGATCGCCCATCACTCATAACCACTTCCCTCCAAGCCAGCTCTTTGTCCTTAGACTCCTACCATCCAGCTGTGAGTACAAGGCATGACAATAGGGTCCATATTTATCTGTTGTGGCACTTTGTTTGTCAAAACCTTTGGTTTCTTCCTTTTTTTTTTTTTTTAATTTTTTCCCCTTTTTTTTTTTTCTTTTTCTTTTTTTTAAATTTACGTACCTATAAAAAATACTGTGTTTGTGTTGTTTGTTGTCATTTTCTTACCACTGGCTCTGGTGGGACTTCCCACTTTCACAGCCATAATCAATGGATCTGGAACATGCGCCGACATTACTAAAATGGATCAACAAAACCATGGCAGAACCAACCAAACCCAAACCATCCCCAATGCGCAGGCCTCTTAAAACTGCTGAGATGTCCATAAGGTGCATGATGAGTCCATCAGCTCAGCAATCCCACAGAAAGCAAGCAGAACCAAAAAAAAAAAAAAAGAGGAAGGAACGCACACGCGCACACAGATACACACGCACACGCACAAAATAATTGGAATTGCAATCAAGAGAGAAATGTCTGGGGGTTTAAAACCAAGACGTGTCCCTAAGTTTGCTGTTTCAACGTGAATCTGGTGATTTTTCTCCCACAGACACGTCCAGTGTTGGACTGAGTGGTTTTGGACTCGCCTACGTGTGTATCTGCTTGGCTGAAGGAAACCCTCCCGCTGCCTGACTCCTGCTTGCACCACACCATCCCTCACACGCACTCGGGATCTGTCACTCCCAAGAGGTTCTGGTTTGACAGCAAGAGACAGGAATGAACCCAAACAAACTCGCTCTGTAATCACTTTACACACCCTGCACCACTTCCTCCCTCCAGGCGCAAAGCAGATCCAGGCTGTTGCTCCAAGGATGGGGTGAGGTGGACGTGGGCTGATCCTCCAGCTGCTCCTCCATCTGCCAGGGAGCTCTGCTCATGGCTGGGGAGACGAATGCTGACCCAGCTCTCGCCTCCCTGGTGAACAAGGAAGGTTCTCCACACCCCGAGGGTCTCTAATCATGGTGGTATCCGGGCTGGCAGCCGTGTGAATGGAACAGCTGAAGGCAAAAGAGATGCAGGAGCTCACTCCCCTTTGGTTGGCCATGAAAGAAGTTGAGATGTTCTGGAGAAGCTGAGCAGAGGATGACACAGGGACAGGGTGATCCCCCACAATTGTCCCATGGTGACAGCGATCCCTGAAGGGATAAGAAGTGCAAAGAGAGATAAAATGCTTCCTAGGCAGCAACTGTGCCTTCAGCAAGGCCTGTTGGTTCCAGAAATGGAGGAGAGGAAAGGCCAGGAGTTGGCACCAAAAGGCAGATGGGCTCACAGCAGTTCAGAGACCTCCAGGAGACAGGCAGTTTGGCTGGGGGGATCCAGGTAGAAGAATTTTTTGCAGTGTTTCATTTGGATTTCCTCCAAGATTTCCTTCCAAAGTGTGTGGTGACATTTCCTCTTAGGAGCGGCTTGGAAGGAAGGCTTCACCATCAGCCCCGTGCACCACCTCACTTCACAGCAAGCCTTTCAGTAACCCTCTGATATTCCACCGTGGGAAAACAACAGCTGTGTTCCAGTTGAGGAAACAAAATGGAAAGAACAGCTTAAACAAACAAAACAAAACAAAAATCCTTCTGGTTCTTCTTTTGAGGCTGAGCTCCTTGCCTGGAACAAACCGAGGCCTGTGGCTCCTGCTTTCCAAGCCAAGGTGGGAATGAGGGGGGGATGATGCTGTGCTCCCCATGGCCAGGAGGAGCAGGACCACCACCACAGACAGGATGCCACCCAGCAGAGAGAGCGTTTTGCTGCAGTGCTACAACCAACAGGACACGACGGGAAAGACGGAGGGGGACACGCGGCTCTTGGGAAAATAAGAAGAACCATATGAAACACATGGGCAGGGCAGCGTCGGTCTCCTCGTCCCCTCTTGACCCTTTCCCTGCCCCAGGAGAGCAGCTGTTTGCCCAGGCAGGATGAGCCACGGTGGCCCTGCTCTGGACAAAGCTGTGGCATTTTTCGGGAGCCTCCTCTCCCAGTGGGTCGCTATCGAGGGATAGAATTGCAATGGCTCTGAAGGAGAGGAGCTGGATTGGCTCTGCCCTCCAGGAGCCCTGCAGGCAGGCTGCCTTCCCCTTGGGGACACTTGAGTAATACTGAGTTCATTTCCATGTCCTCTCCAGAGGCTACAGCCCTCAGAGGGCAGTTAAAGCAGCATGACAGAAGTTACCTCCCAGTTTCACCTCTGCAGAGTGAGGATGTGATGCTGGGCGAGGGTTGGGGTTTTCGTGTGTGTTCAATAGTTTCTCTCTAGGGCAAAAGGCAGAGGGGAAGCTGTGAAAAGGAGAGCTCCACCCAAATGTCTTCATGGCCCCAGAGCCAAGATTCCTCTGCAGTCTTTTCTTTTAACCCCTGGGGCTCTGTTGCTTTGTCCATAGGTTTGGAAAGAGAAGGAAAAGAGAGAAAGAGAGAGGGGGAGGAGAGAGAGAGAGAGAGGAGCGCTGTTCGGGTGACTCTGCTTACAGCCCATCAAAACTTGCACTTGGTAAAGATGATGATCTTAAGTGAGGCACGACTTGGTTTATCCCTCCCAGGGTGTCCCTGGCAGGACAGTTCTCAGCTGTCTATGCTCATGAGGGTTATAACTTGTTCAAGTTTGTAGGCAAGTTTCTGTTTCCCAGCCTGGTCGTCTTGATCGAGGGCTCCGAGAATCTGGAAAAGGAGAGAGGAAGAAGTGATAGGGATTTCAGGTTTTTTCCCCAAAATGACTGAGTCCAGCATCTCAAAGCAGAAGAGGAAGGTTAGCTTTCTCTAAGGCAGGTCCTGGACTTAGCTTAGATTGTGCAAGGCAAGTCAGTCAGCCAGGAGGGAACTAGGCAGGAAGTTTGGGTTTGATCTCACTCAATGCAAAATTCAGGATTGCAACCAATCAAATGGGTTCTTATCTTGGAGATCCATTATTTATTTATGAGCTTTATCCATCACCTGGCCATGCCACTTGAGATGCCCTAAGGAGTCTCATATGGCTTTCAATACATAGAACCATGCTGGACACCTCCAAGTCTGTGTTAGACCATTTTGGGGTGTTTTAGGGTATCTGGAATGATGCTGGGCACAGTCCTTAAGCAACTTTTGGCCATTGTGGATGTAAACCTCATGTAGGGCACCAGTGAGTTAACATCTGACCATCAACTACTTCAGCTGAGCCTGATTGAATGAGAAAGACACAAAACAGGGATCCAAAATCCCAAACCTTCCCTTTCCAAACCCCAAGCCTTGTCTCTCATTCCTGAAATTCTCCACCCTCCCAGCCAGGATGCAGACAGGTATCAGTGGCCCACCAGGGGATGGGTGGGCTGTCCCCTGGCCCCCCAGAGGTGTCCCCATGCTCTCACCTCCTCGCTGTACTTGCCCACGTAGGAGTAGATCTCGGAGAGCGCGCTCATGGTGTTGAACTCGTTCATGTGCATGCGGGACTGCTCAGCCAGGTAAGCATTCATGTCCTGGTCACTGATTGCTGGCATCTTGGCAATGTCTGAATAGTACCTGAGGGGCACAAACACAGGGGTTTCTTGAGGGGAAGAGCAGGAGATCAAGAAGTGAAAGCCGCAAGCAAAAAGGAGAAAAAAACCCCATGTGTAGTGTTGGACTTTTCTGGTTCCTCAGTGAAATACCTGCTCATGCTCTTCTTTTACAGCAAGAAAGGTGACTTAGCCAAGGTGGAAATAACTGAGCACTCATCCTGAGCACCACGTATGTATTGTATTCACCCCAGTCTGAGAATGAATCCCCAAATCCACAAACAAAAATGGGGGAAAAAAAACCCCACGCTTAGTGCTGGGCTTTTCTGGTTCCTCAAACACCTGCTCACGCTTTTCTTTTACAGCAAGAAAAGAGACTTAGCCAAGGTGGAAATAACTGAGCACTCATCCTGAGCACCACATGTCTTGTAGTCATCCCAACCTGAGAATGAACCCCCAAATCCACAAACAAAAAGGAGAAAAAAAACCCCTCACGTTTTGTGTTGGGTTTTTCTGGTTCCTCAGTGAAATACCTGCTTTTTACAGCAAGAAAGGAGACTTAGCCAAGGTGGAAATGAGTGAGCACTCCCCCTGAGCACCACATATGTCTTTTATTCACCCCAATCTGAGAATGAAGCTCTAAATCTGCAAACAAAAAGGAGAAAAAAAACCCCACGCTTTGGGGTTTTCTTGTTGGGCTTTTCTGGTTCCTCATGGAAATACCTGCTCATGCTCTTTTACAGCAAGAAAGGAGACTTAGCCAAAGTGGAAGTGACTGAGCACTCCCCCTGAGCACCACATATGTATTGTATTCACCCCAATCCGAGAATGAAGCCCCAAAGAGTATCCTGTGAACTTTCCCAGTCAATAGGAGCTGGATTGAAGCTGGATCGCTCTGTCAGACATTCAAGGGCTTTTAGCCCTGCCTCTCTTCCCAGAGAGACCTTGCTGCCCACTGACAGCTCAGGAGTTCACTCCCACACACAGAAAAACCCCAAATATTTGTATTTTTTCCTTGCACCATTCTCACCACTACATCTGCCCCCATTGCCAACGTCACCCACACTCAATCCAGTCTACCCCAACAACTCTCTTGCTCAGCATCTCCCTTTTGCCCCATATTTAAAGCTGGCCTGATATTTGTGGTAACAGCCTTCAACTCCAGTCTGACTGGGAAAAAATCTGCTTTTCCTAGGAGTCAACAGCATTCCCCTGGAGCTCAGGAGGACTGGGGGTTTATCCATAGGATTCCCCAGAACCACTGCCCAGCAGGCTTCATCTGCAGAGTGATGTCTCTTTAAGGAAGTTGCTATTTTTGATGTCCTTCCTCCCCCGGGTAAGGCAGGTCTTGGAGGACAAGGTTTGCAGAAGGTAATCAGTCACTGTCACTCGCAGCTGTGCTCCGCTGTCAACTGGTTAATTAGACACCATCATTTACATTTTTAATTTCTGCAATTTGACATTTTGTGCAGAAGGAAAAAAAATAAGAAGAAGAAGGGAAAAAAAAAAGCATAGCTGCAGCAATCCACAATTTTATAATTAGGAGGCAGAGGGGACGGGGAGCCAAAAGAGCTGACAGGTGTCCTGTAAACAGCGTGGAGACACCTGCTGAGATGGAGGCTGTGTGCCACTGCAGAGGAATTGGACATGGAAAGGATGTGTGGTGAGCATCCTTGAGGTGGGTGAGTGGGAAAATACTCTGTGACAGAGGAGGATGAGCAGCTGCTGGAGTGGAACACAGAGCAGTGCAAGAGCATGGGGGGAAGCCCTTCCACAGCAGGAGGCTCCAGCTGTGCTCAGTCTGGTTTTGTGCCCTTCACTCCCACCCTGATTTACCCCAATGAGTCAGTCTCTGTTGATAACCTGGTTTTGGTGGTGGGATGCTGATGTAATCCTTGGCAGAAGGAGGCTCAGGAGGCAGAGGTCCTTCTCGCTTGACATTTTCCAAAGCTAAACTCTGTTTCACCATAAAAACTTGTGCAAACCTCATTAATTTTACTGCAACTTCCAGCAGGCACAAAAACATCTCTCTCCCTGGAGCCCTGGCATTTTGTCTTCTGGGCTTAGGACCAGCCAGAAATCTTAGTCTAACTCAGTCCTGTGGTCTAAATACTCCTCATTGCCAGTGCTCCAGTGAAAAGTGGTGTGGGTTTGATTTTCTTTACACCCTGCTTGACCCTCAGTCCCCAGGTGGACTTGGACAGTTGTCTGTGAATAAAGTGAGCATCTAGAAATCCCAGGAGGCCCTGTCCTGCAGAACTACCCCCAGAAGAAGATGCTGAGCAGGAGGAATAAATATTTCTTAGACCTTTGCCACTTGCAGAAAAATTTAAACAGGTCTTGGCATCGCCTGCTGGAGAAGATCAGATCTGTGCTGCGCACAGGAATTGGTGGCATCCATAAAATGGCTGAGAAAACAAGGAATCTTAGGGTCAAAAAGCAAGGAATCTTAGGGTCAAAAAGCAAGGTGTGCCTTGGCACTGGAAAAAAAAACCAACATGTGCCACCAGCAGAATTCACAGACTTGTGGGGAAAACAGGCTGCAAAGCAGTGAAATACATTGATTTATGGCCCCTGAAAAGGGAGCAGCTCCTCATGAATGTTGGATAGGCACCCTTCTGATGGAAGAAATGAGAAGAGAAGGGGGCTCACCACAGCAAAAATAAAATGGGGTTGGTGGAGGAAATCAGAGATGCCGCTCTGGCTCTGACAAGAAGTTAAAATTCTCCTTTTCCTCTCTGTCTGAGCTGTCACCAAGTGGTGGCAGGATAGTGGGTGTAGGGACAGGGTGCTCCCAAAAACTGGAGCACAGACACACTTATCAACTCCAAGTTTGTCCTGTTTCCTTTCCACCTGGTAGCAACAGACTCTTGAGTCTGTGACTCACAAGGGTTTGAGAGCTCCCCACCCCTCTCCAGCCCTGCAGAGATCATTCCCCAGCAGCACAACACTCCTGTGACTCATCCAAACAAGGAAAAGCAGCAGGAAATGCTCCCTGGAGCCAAGGATGGGATGCACAGATCTGAGTTTCAAGAATCAGGGTTTCAGGGCTCTGGCCATGACAGACTCCCAGGATGTGATCTCAGTGCTCTGGGGTCACAGATCATCACCCACCAAAGTATCCTGGTCTCCTCCAGACTCAATTCCCTGGCATCACACACCTAAACAGTCATTTCCCATTCAACCCAAGTGTTTTGTGGCAAAATAAAAGAGAAAGAAGTGGAAACAAACATGTACCAATGCCTCAGTCTAGATGAGTGAGAAGACATAATATCCTTCCATCCAAATTCTGCCATGGCCCAGTGACTTATTTATGCAGAAGAGTTTCTAATGAAGCCATCACTGTGCTCTCTAAAGAAATGATGAATGTGTGTATTAAAGCATCCTAGCAGGGAGATGACAACATCCCTGCTGAGTCTTTATTTACCTTCCATTCCAGCCCAGATCCTCAGAGGTACTTAGAGCCTCTCTGCCATTTGCATACCCCTAATGCAAAAACCACTGAGGAGCTGTCACCAAACCCCAGAGGCCCTTCCATTCCCACTGCTGGAATCTGCCTGTGCTGCTTCCATCACCCCTGCAGCTGACAGCTCCCACAGCAGAGCTGGGCTGGGAGGCAGTGCCAGGGGCAGAGAGGGGCTCTGTCACCAGTGGAGGGACACCAGGTCTCACCTGAGGCAGGGACGGGGCTTTGACCCACTTCCACAGCCAACAGAAGGTTGGGAACACAATATTGAGCTGCATTCTCTCTGAATGAGACAGAAAAGAGCAAAGCAAAGCAGTAAATGCAGTTTATCTGCTCCCAAAAATGAGAATCCTGAGCAGATTTGCTGCTACTGCTGTACTGCAGTTTTGCTCATCTCCAGTGGATCCTTCCCCAGCTGTTTGCAGAAGATCCTCAGATGGAGATCAGAAGATCCAGCTTTATGTGTATGAGATTTGACTCACTGTGCCCCACTTCCACAGCCAAGAGAAGGTTGGGAACACAACACTGAGCCATATTCTCTCTGAATGAGACAGAAAATAGCAAAGCAAAGCAGTAAATATGGTTTAATCTGCTCCCAAAGAGTCAGGAGTGAGAATCCTGAGCAGATTTGCTGCTACAGCTGTACTCCAGGTACAAGGTAGCAAAGCAAAGCGGTAAATGCAGTTTATCTGCTCCCAAAAATGAGAATCCTGAGCAGATTTGCTGCTACTGCTGTACTCCAGTTTTGCTCATCTCCAGTGGATCCTTCCCCAGCTGTTTGCAGAAGATCCTCAGATGGAGATCAGAAGATCCAGCCTTATGTGTCTGAGTTTCCCTGGATTCACAGGAGCAGCCTCCATTCTTACCTCAAGGCTCTCCATCCTCTGATGTCACCACAGGAAATTTGTTCATTAGATTTCATAAGCAATTAAAATCATGAGGAATTGGGATGAACCCATCATTCCAGCACTCCAGGATGTGAGGATAACCAGGCCACGGGATGTGTCCTCACAGATATCAGGGGAACAGCAACTCCCCCCAGCCTGCCTCGAATGGAGAGAGAGCCCAGGAGACCCTCCATTGCCACTGGTGGATGGAGAAGGATTTGGGATGGACCAGGATACAGCTGGTACTCTTCTACTGAAAAAATAATTATTCTTGTTCCTTCCAACCTCATCTTTCCCTGGCTTGTGCTTTGTTTTTTCTTTTTTTTTTTTTTTTTTTTTTTTTTTTTGTTTTTTTGTTTTGTTTTGTTTTGTTTTGTTCTGTTCTGTTTTATTTTGCCAAGGAAACCGGCACAACAGTGACCTGGGCATCCATCACAGCGACCTGGGAATACATTTTGTCCTCTGTTTATCCAGGGATAAATGCTCTTTCCCTCGGCACCGACAGGGAAAGGCTCCTTAGTGGAGCTGTTTCACAAGAATGACTGTGCCTGCTGCCGCTCAGTAACTCATTAACTCATCAAAAGAGAAGAGAAAAGCCACGTTGCCAGTGCTCCCTCCCCAGCCCGAAATTTCCCAGCACAGCCCATGGTTTGGGCAGCTTAGCATGGAGCTAATTGCCTTCCAAAAGATCTTTTTGTCATGGCTGTTGTTTGTCGCTGGGATGGGACTGCACTCATTAATAATCATTTTAGCATATGAAAAGCTTGTAAAGAATCCATGTGCTGCAGACGGCAGACGCAATTACAGCAATAACATAATTAGGGTTATGCAATAGCCGGCTGGATCCAGACCACTGAAGGATGGAGAGGTGTGTGAAAGGGATAATATGGGGGACTCTTCCAGCAGGGAAGGGCTGGTGGAAAGCTTGGGAACTACCAGCTCTTTTTTTGGGATGCACTGGAGCAGTGCAAGGACGTGCACTGACACAGAATGGCACTTTGAGTCTCCTGGGCAGCATCTGAGCTGCTGGTGAGGCACTGAATTAAACTGCCCAAGGAAATACAGGGATGCCCCATCCCTGGAAGTGTCCAAGGCCAGGCTGGATGGCATCAAAACAGGATGACCCTGGGAGAAATGGTAGGGAGAAATGATGAGGTGGTAGGGAGAAATGATGAGGACGACTCCATCTTATCAGAAAGCTAATTAATTACTTTATTATACTTTATTATTCTATATTATATTACACTATGTTACATTACATCTAAACTGAATCTGCCAAGCACTCAACCCTGCACACACTGCACAGAATCTCGTGACTGTCACACAACAGTACCAACACACACACACCTGGCCCTGATAGGCCAAGGAAACAAAACAACATCACTTTTTTGAGATTTCTAAGGCTAAAGCAATGCCTAGGGCTGTTACAACTAGGGCAGTTATCTTAATGGAAAGTGGTATTTCCATTTTGCATTCTACTTTGGCACAAACACAGGCACAGCAAATGAGATAAGAATATTCTTGGGAAGAATTGTGCCTTGCTTTTCTCTGTGAAGAGAAATGTGGGGCTACACACTTGGCCCTGACAGGCCAAGGAACCAAAACACCGTCACTGTGGGTAAACCATCTCCATGGTGCATTCCACTTTTGGACACACAGGCACAGCAAATGAGATAAGAATTGTTTTTCTTTCTCTGAGGTTCTCAGAATGTGAAACCCAGAAATATTCTTGGGAAGTCATGCTTTGCTTTTCTCTGTGAAGAGAAATGTGGGGCTCCACACTTGGCCCTGACAGGCCAAGGAAACAAAACCTTTGGGTAAACCATCTCCATGGTGCATTCTACTTTTGCACAAACACAGGCACTGTAAATGAGATAAGAATTGTTTTTCCTTTCTCTGAGGCTCTGAGAATGTGAAACCCAGAAATATTCTTGGGAAGAATTGTGCCTTGCTTTTCTCTGTGAAGAGAAATGTGGCGACAGGATGGGGCTTGGAGCACCCTGGGATAGTGGAAGGTGTCCCTGCCCATGACAGGGGTGGGATGAGATGAGCTTCAAGGTCCCTCCCAACCCAAGGTGTTGGAGGGAACAATTCTGTGTGTGCAAGCCCTAGAAAGGGCAATGCTTTTATTCTGCCTGTTCATGGCTTTTCCTGCTGCTTGTCCCCTCAGAGTAAAGACTGGAGGGCTGATGGGCAGCTCTGTCTCAGTGGCTGAAGAGTGAATTGGTGCACAGGTGGAGCCTCTGGGAGAGGAGATCACCCAGCACCACCTCAGAGCAGAGGATGTGTGGGGCTGCACCCACCCCATATGGACACATTTTCATCTTGCCAGCTGAAAGCTGCACTGTAAGAACAGCTTTTTAGCGTGATGAGAAAACATTGGGATGATTTTTATTTTTTTTTTTTTTGAGATGAAAAGTGAAGAAAGGCAAGTGAGCAGTCTTCAGATATGCCAAAAGCTGCCCCAGAGAGGCAGGGAATGAGCTGTACCCCCTGCCATGGCGATGCCTGAGCTTTAATTACAGCCAGGGAGATTTTGGCTGCCCAGCAGGGAAAACACTGATGGGAAGGACAGGGAAGCACGGGAATGAATTGCCTGAGGACAGCAGAGGCTCTGTTGTTGGAGGCCTTTAAGATGGGGGTAGACAAGCATCTGTCAGGAAGGCTTTAGACAGAGCTGATCCTGCCCTGAGGCAGGAGATGGTCGGGTTGACCTCCCGAGGCCCCTTCCAGCACTGTTTTTTATTATCTCCACCGACAACACCCCCTGCCTTGACCTTTGGTATGCTACTTCTTGAGCCTTCTTTCCAGCAGAGAGAGAGGGGGCACAGAAAACTCATTTTTTAAAGTAGAGCCAGGATTTGCACCTCTCACGTGGTGCTTTTTTTTAAAGCCCTCAGAGTTTCTCCTTAAAACCTCAATAACTCACAATATTAAGGTACATGCAACTTTTTATTGCTTGAAATTGGCCCAGTTTGTCTTTCCTTCTAAAGTTAGCTGTAAAGTGGCCAACAGACATCACAAGCATCGCACAGGTAGAGATTTCCCAGTGACTTGAGAGCCCTGAAACCCCAGGCTGACGCAGCAGGTAAGTGAAATCCCAAATGGGTACGGGCTGTCTGTTTTCTGTACTCCAAACATGCTCATAAAGCTCTTCCTAACAAGACCCAGACCTCGACATCTAAAGGCTAATGGGATGCAAATCGTAGCTGCTGCATGAATCACCAATTCAAAAATGTTTGGGGTTGGAAGGGACCTTAAAGATCATCCTGTTCCAACCCCTGCCATGGGCAGGGACACCTTCCACTGTCCCAGGCTGCTCCAAGCCCCATCCAAGCTGGCCTTGGGCACTGCCAGGGATCCAGGGGCAGCCACAGCTTCTCTGGGCAACCTGTGCCAGGGCCTTCCTACCCTCTGAGTACAGAATGTCTTCCAAAAATCTCACTTAAATCTTTCCCTTTTAGTTCAAAATTGTCCCCCTTATCCTAAAAGTATTTGTACTTGTAAGGAAAAAAGGTGGATGGGATCATGGCCTCAGGAGTAGCACCAGCTGTGTCAGGCACTCTTTGCATCCAGGTTAACACAATGAAATGCAAATGTTCTAATTCTGAATCCCACATATCAGATCACTTTAAGCTTCTTTTGATCCTGAACCTGGCAAAACTATTTTGAACGGTCTTCATTGGATGACTCCTAAGTTAAGAACACTTATGATGTCTCCTTTAAGTTTTTCTAAGAGGGGCCCTTTTCAATGCACAATAAGCAGCCAAAAGGAGAATGAGTCCCTGCAGGGATGAGGAAAAAAAAAAAAGAGCACCAGATCCTCTCCTTGCAGCCCTGCAGGTGTTTTGGGCACCAGTGTGAAATGGAAAAACTCTTTGACTTCTGCTTTTTGTGCTCTGCCCCTTTTCAGTCTCCCACATCCTTGCCTCCGTGCCAGGCTTCAGTAGGGAAACATCATATTGATTGTGATGCAGGCAATTAAATGGTGTTAATGAAGTTCAAACAAGTGTTATCATAAGCTTGGCAGCATGGAGAGAAATGAAAGGTCAGCCACAGCCCTTTGTCATTTTTCAGTGTGGTGTTGAATGCTAATGAGACAGTCCCAATTAGAACAGGCTCCCCTTTGTATTGCTTGGGGATTGCATCAAATGCTCCCAAGTTCTCCAGATTTCCAGGCTCAAAGGGGACATTTGAAGTAAACTTGAAAAGATGCAGATCTGAAGCTGCTCTAATGTAAATTCAGCAGAGCCTATGGAGTTTTACTAACTGAAGTCAGATGAGATTCTGCTCTATCGTTACCATTCTTTTCCTTTTTTTTTTTTTAATGATAATTGAAAAGCTTCCACTTTGTTTTAGAACTACAGCCTGACTCTTCGTGGTGGCTTCAACAAAAGCCAAATAGCCTGTCCCAATTTCCTGGGTTAATTGTCCTGCCTCATCAGGCCTCGTGTTCTGCAGCAGGAAATCCAAGATGTGGCTGCACCAGGACACTTTTTAACCACGTGTTTCCAGCTCTCTGTGTCTCATTTGAAGAGAGAACCTGCTTTTTCCCAAAAGCCAGAATTTTTCAGCTGGATTGTTTCAGCAGGCAGAGTCCACCTCTGTTTCCAACAATGTTATAAAAGGACTTTCATAAAATCACAGAATAGTTTGGGTTGGAAGGGACATTTAGAAGTCATCCAGTCCAACCCCCCTGCAATGAGCGGGGAGAACCTTCAACTAAATTTAACTGATGCACAATAATTTTTTTGTTGCTGTCGTCAGCAAATCCATTCTCTTGAATAATTATAGAAATGGGCACTGAAACAACCAAGCTCCCAAAATGTCATGGAAGATGTCCATTTCATATATAGTTTTCCATGAGGTCGACAGGAAATTGCAAAAATTGGTAAATTTTAAAATTCCTTAATTAGTCATTGTCATGCATCCCAATGCTGAGGGCAACTCTTGACTCACCACAAAGAAGTAACTGAAAACTTGAGAAAATCCCACGCTAAAACATGAGCCAAACAAACAAATAAAACCAATGGAGATTCCTGACAGCCTTGCTGTTGAAATCTTTTGGAATCAAATTTCCAGTTGACCACCCTGTGGAGGTAGACCACTGGTGAGGCCAGAAGCTGTAACTATTCCCTTCCCAATGCACATTCCCAGGTGGAAAACAGATATTTGAAGGATTGGAGGGAAGTCCTTTCATCCCTGCCTCCTCCTTCTCATGCCAAGGTCATTCCCTGCTCTGAGTTTTGTGAGCCCTAAAGGTGAAAGAAAAGAAAGAAAAGAAAGGAAGGAAAGGAAGAAGGAAGGAAGGAAGTGGCAGAAGAAAGGAAGAAAAAAGAGAAAGAAAGAAAGAAAGAAAGAAAGAAAGAAAGAAAGAAAGAAAGAAAGAAAGAAAGAAAGAAAGAAAGAAAGAAAGAAAGAAAGAAAGAAAGAAAGAAAGAAAGAAAGAAAGAAAGAAAGAAAGAAAGAAAGAAAGAAAGAAAGAAAGAGAGAAAGAAAGAGAGAAAGAAAGAGAGAAAGAAAGAAAGAAAGAAAGAAAGAAAGAAAGAAAGAAAGAAAGACAGAAAGAAAGAAAGAAAGAAAGAAAGAAAGAAAGAAAGAAAGAAAGAAAGAAAGAAAGAAAGAAAGAAAGAAAGAAAAGAATGGAAGGAAGGAAAAGAAAGAAGAAGAAATGGCTTGGAGTAACCCAGCTCAGCTCCATTTCCAGACCTCTAAATCCAGGCATGTTTTAATCCAGAGTGCCTCAAGTTGGGTACAATCTACCACTGACTAATTAACCCTCTTAAGAGTTTCCTCTTTCTCAAAGAAGTTTGTTTGATTTCAGGTTTTTCCGATTTACTCAACCACTTCTTAAACTCCCTGACTTTTTATCTCCTGATTCACTCTTTGAAGAAGTCTAGTGGTCTTGAAGGATGCTATCTCCAGCTGATGCTGACTACAGAAATAGCTCCAACCAGCACTGGAAGCCTTTGGATTTGGAAAAAACTCCCTCAAAGCACAATCGCAGAACGGAGAGAAGGAATTCATTAGCTTGGGATAGAACTCAAATTATATTTTATTCATCCCTGATAGGTTTTTTCTTTCATCTCCCACAGCATCCAGGTGCCACTGCCTTGAGTCAGTGGAACTGACACACAAAAATAAAAGCAGGGAGGAAGCTCTAACCATATTCCAAAACCTGCAGTCTCCCCTTGGGCTTCAGTTCAAGTTGTCAGACATCAGTGCAGATAACAACCCAGCACATGCTGGGGACAGGAATCCAGGGCTGTTTACAAGCAGCAGGAGGTGTTATGTACCTCGTTTGCAAACCCAGTTGTTTGGGAAAACTTCCAAGGAAAACGCAGCACCTATTGCTGAAGATCACTGGGCACCAGGATTTAGCTCCAAAAAGTTGTAAAGTGAAATCAATACTGGAAAAAAAGCCAAAATAGAAACTGCAGCCTTTTGTTTATCCAGAGGGAAAAGAGAAAAAGAGAAAAAAAGGTGTTTGTTGCAAAAGGAAATATCCTATTCTCCACTTAAATACCTCAGTTTGTCACTCAAATGCAGCATCTCCCAGGATAAAATCAACCCCTTTGAGATGAAAACCATTATTTGTCTACAGAAACAGCCCAACCACACAGAGTGTTGCTAAAGCATCACTAGAGAATGACACCTCTGGGTCACTGTTGGTGCAAACTTGATTTCTAAATGGAACTTCCAACACTTGCTTTCCATTATCCAGGTCAATCCAGCAATCAGCCTCAATGCATTCTAAGAAACTTGGACACGGTACCAAAAGTAGGTCATAATTAAGCAAGGTAGCTCATAACAGCCTTGCAGGTTGCCTAGAAACGACATTTGCTGAAGTGTTTAACCACATCTAAAAATAATTGTCCAGACAAATCACAGACCAATGGGAGAATTGTTGGGAAAAAAAGCTGCCTCGTGCCAAGCAGGGGACGGAGCTCTTTGATCAGCCACACTCCTGTCACAAAACGAGAGAAAATCATCCCCAGCAAAGGCAATACAGGGATTTATAGCACAGTGTGAGGTGTCTGCGGCAGCAGAGGCCTTGTACAGCCTGCAGGACATGGTGTCAATTTTAGGCCATGCCTGGGAAGTCATCCAGAGCAAATCATGGCTGGAAGCTGGATGCAGTGCACAGGAATGATCTGTAGGATAAACCCGCCTTTGTATTTACAGAGCAGCAACTGTTCCCCATCTGTGCAGTTCCCAAACCTGTCAATAACGCCAGGCAAGTGCAGAATATTGGAAAGCAAAGCCCAGCTCCTGCTGGATGAAGAACAGGATGTGCTGTTTGCTTGTCCTGGGGGAAACCCTATGGAAAATGAGGCCCCAACATGCTGCAGGAATAGATGTTTTGGTTGTATTCCCTGTGGAGCAGCTCTGCCAGGCACTGACCCTTGGTCCAGCAGATGGAAGTACAGCCACAGGTCTTGGGAGTGTGGACAAAATGCTTGGAAAGACCTCTGACCTGACATAAAATACCTGCAGAGCTTCAGTCAGCAGCCTGTCAATCGTCTGGCATCTCACTCAAAGCACAGAAGAGCCTCCAAGGAAAGTTGCTGGGGGATAATTATAAATCCCTTGGGATCCAGGCAGTGTGTGGACTGTCACATTGGTGCTGAGAGCAGCAAACCACTCCAGGACTGTATGGAAAGGCTGAGAAGCCTGTATGCTTCCCAGGGCTCACACACATCACCTCCCCTTCCTCCCTCCCTCTGCCACTTCTCAAGAGTTTCTCCTCAAAGGAAGCAATGATGGCAAACACCTTCAGCTCCCACCATTAGTTAAATTTCCATCTCTGCTGCAAGGTAGAGGAATAAAAGGCTAACGTGGAGATTTCTACTTAGCAAAAGCCAAAGACAAAAAAGCACCAGGGGCAGTTTCCAAAAGTAACAGTGATAATGCCTCCTACCTCCACCCACAAAACAGGACCTGGTTGTGTCACTTTATGTCATTCTGTTGGAACCCTGGGTGCTGAGAATTTGAGATTTTCTGTGCTGCCAGGCACTGACCCCCAAAAGAACCATGCATTGACCTGAGGCCATGGAGAAGGCTTCCAAAATTCAATGATGGAACTGGAATTGTGGGTGTGGAGTTTGAATAGAAGTGTGTGATATCACAGGGTGGAAAACTCAGAGTTTAAGGTTTTAGAATACAGTAATATATATGAAGCAAGATGGAGGTTTTAGGGTGGTGGCTGGTCCTTCTCCATGAGTTTGGGTGGTTTTGTGTAACTGGACAGAAAAGTTTGCATTGCGGGCCATGGGTGATTGGTTATTGGGCTAAAAGTAAAAATAATTTAGGTGTCATTTTTTAATTGGACAGTTTATCCTTAAAAGACCTTGTTTATCCTTAAAAGACCTTATAGAGATAGATATGGGACCATTTTGTAGCTTGTTAAAGTACTCTAGAACTCACAGCTTGTGAGACTGTAACATAGATAAGAATTAATCAACATCTGAGTCCAAAAATGAAAAGCCGTCTCTGAGCATTTAATCCCAACCCGGATCCAGGCAGAAAAAGATAAAGAATCAACATCATTCCATAGCTGAAACTCACCTTTCCACCCAGTTCTTGTAGCTGGGGATGTCCTTGGCGTAGAGGAGCTTGTTGGAGGGGGAGTCTTTGCCCAGGCGGTGCTCTGAGGTGGAGCAGGAGTCCATGAAGGTCTGAGCCACCACGGACAGGCAGGCGTCTGTGATGCTGTTTTTGTGGATGTCGAACACAAACTGTGGGTTCTTGATCATGTTGACCCAGAACCGCAAGGGGAGGCTGCAGGAGAGGTGGCAGAGGGGACACAGTCAGGGCACAGCTCACAGGAGACACCACAGCAGCAAGTGGAGGGTGGGGATCAAAGATCGGGCTGTGGATCTGAAGATTCTGGGATAAAGTTTGCTATGAAAGGAATCCCCCCCCCCTACAAAGTCTAGGCATCACCTTTTGTCCCTGTAATCCTTACAAGGCAGATTTTGTGAGCCTTAGAGTCAGTACAATCTTGTTGAAGGTGCCCATAAATTAATGGGAGTAAAATTTAGGTGATGACAAACACTCTGAATCTGGATATGAAGATTCTGGGATAAACTTTGCTATGAAAGGAAACCCTCCTCTACAAAGTCTAGGGATGGTAGAGACATCACCTTTTGTCCCTGTAATCCTTACAATGCAGATTTTTTTTCAGTCTTAATACAATCTTGTTGAAGGTGCCTATAAATTATTGGGAGTAAAATTTAGGTGATGATGACAAACACTCCAAATCTCCCGGTGTAAGTTGCAATGGAAAGTTGACGCTGTTGGTTGCTCCACCAGATGAAGACAGGTATTGAACCCACAAAAATTATTATGGTGTGGGTTATGAAGCACTGGGACAGGCTGTCCACAGAAGTTGTGGCTGCCCCTGGATCCCTAGAAGTGTCCAAGAGCAGCTTGGACAGAGCTTGGAGAAACTTGGGATAGTAAAAGGTGTCCCTCATGGCAGGGGATGGCACTGGATGAGTTTAAGGTCCCTTCCAACCCAAACCATTCTGGGATTCTACACATTTGTCATTGAGGAACTTGGCTGTTAGCCCTCACAGCAATCCTATGGGAAGAGAGGTAGGTAGAGCTCCCAGGTGGAGACTGGGAATGCTCATGGCACAACCTGTAGGACACGATGTCCTGTCACACTCTGCTGCTCCAGCCCAAGCCTGCGCACAATCCCAGTACCCCGGGCAGGAAGCAGTTGCTACATGACAGGGAAAGCCCCATTGCCTCAAGGAAAAAAAAAAAAAAAAAGGAGCTGGGAAACAAGTATCACAGCCTTTGATATGAAAATATATCTGCCCTAACCAAGGAAATGCTATTCCAGTTGCAATCCAAAGCCCCTTTTCCCCTTTTTCTCCAAAGAGCAGCTCATTTGTATGAGATGCCCTGAGGTACATGTATGAGGTACCTCCAGCCTTTGCCTGGAGCCTTTTGTCAGGGCTGATGCACTGCAGTGATCATGGCCCAGGAGCTGGGATGTGTCACTGAGCACAGAGCCCAGCCCCTGTCTCTCTCTCAGGCAGATTGCTAAATCTCCCTTCACTCTCTGCATCTTTCAGCTTAGCAAATTCTCCTGATATTCAGGACAAACTCCCCAGTTCCTCCCATTTGCTCACTGCATTCACAACACTGTAAAAAACTCATCCCCAAGCCTGATGGATTTTGGGTAACAACCTTCCTGACAGAGTGCTTTCCTAAACCTCCGTGTGCTTTCCTGAGCAGCAAAACCACAGAACAAATGTAAAGGAAAGCCCCACAGAGGGAATCTGGTCAGCCTAGTTCAGGAGAAGAGGGAGATGCTGGAAAACACAGAATTATTGAGTGCTTTGGGAGGGAAGAGGCCTTAAAGATTATCCAGGTGTAGGGACACCTTCCACTCTCCCAGGTTGCTCCAAGCCCCATCCAACCTGGAATTGAACAAGCCAGGGATGGGGCAGCCACAGCTTTTCTGGACAGCTTGTGCCAGGGCCTTGGGGAAGAATAAGTAAAAAATGGCAATGAGACACGATGGAGTTGTGGGAATTTATGCTGGGAATGGAGAATCATCACTGGGGGGATGAGGTGGATGGGTGAACCTTGCAGAAGTCCTTGTGCAGCTGTTGGGTGAGGAGCAGAGTGTGTGTTTGTGTGCCTGGCTGTGGGGAGGGGATAGGGGACGATGTCCCTGGCTGGGAATAAAGGAGCCCTGTGATGTGACTTTGAGTTAATTTGATCTGATTGAACAGATTTCTTCACACTGCCCCTTTTCCCACAAACACACACTCTGCCTTCCCCCCTCCCCCCTTAAATAAACCTCCTGCTCATTTAGGCTGAGTGGCTGCAATCAGCCTTAGATTAGTGCCGCAGATAATGTTAATAATATGCTAATGTTTCATTAGTTGAAAGCCTCTTTGGTGCATGGGGTTTCTTTTTTTATGTCACCGGCGCTGTGACGATCTGCCAACTGCATGGCTGGGAAAAGGAAAAAATGCATGAGCTGGGAGCCCCACGGCTCTCCTCTGCTGCTCCTTTTATAGTCCCTGTGTTTGCACAAGAGAAGGGGAGGGAGCCACTCCCCGGGGAGCTCTTTCCATCCGGGAGACTCAGCAGAAAGGAGAATTTTCTTCACCGATCCTGGCTTTTCACACTGTCCCATTGCAGGGATGAGGAGCTGGAGCAGGGGGCTGATGTCACACTTTGTCCCTGATGCCACACTTTGTCACTGATGCCCCACTTTGTCACTGATGCCACACTTTGTCCCTGATGTCACACTTTGCCACTGATGTCACACTTTGTCCCTGATGCCACCCTTTGTTACTCACTCCAAAGAACACTCACATCCAGCTCCAGACCTTTAAATACTTTGCACCGTTGCTCCAGACCCTTTAAGTACCTCTGTGTGGGCAAACAAATAGGGCTGGGAATTAAAATACCCAGTGCAGATGAAGCCAGTGGTGTTGAATCCTCTCCCATGCCTCCCTAGATATTCCTATGTGAGCCTGGGCATATTTTGGCATATTTTGGCATATTCTGCATATTTCTAAGCAGCAGAGGGCTGATATCACACTTTGCCACTGATACCACCCTTTGTTACTCACTCCAAAGAACACTCACATCCAGCTCCAGACCCTTTAAATACTTTTTGCACCATTGGAGATGCTCTCCTGGCCTCCAGCTGCCACCCAGGAGGGTACAAGTCTCCTGTGGGGGCTCCACATCCTCTGAGGATGTCTTGGGTACCTTAAAATTCTCAGCTGGCTTGAGATACCTCTGGGTGGGCAAACAAATAGGGCTAGGAATTAAAACACCCAGTGCAGATGAAGGCAGTGGTGTTGAATTACCTCCCATTCTTCCCTAAATATTCCTGTGTGAGCCTGAGCATATTCTGGTATATTCTACATATTCCTATGCAGAGCCTGGGCACTGCAGCAATTAAAAACTTCATTTTTCCTCATCAAATCCCTCACAAATCCTGCCATTTCCTTGTAATAACAGTGCAAACTAGGACCTGTTTAGCCAAAGTGCTAATTCTTTAGATTTTGGGATCTTCTGACTTCTCCATCAGCTTGGCAAGGCTGAGCCTCATCCTTGGAGCCCCACACCAGATTCCTCAACTCCCCCAGCAGCCAGATGCCAAACACACTTCCCTCTAGTCTCCTTCCAGCCCAGTACCCATGCTGGGCTGTGCTGGGCTGTGCTGGGCTGCCTCACTCACTCACCAGTTGCTCTTCCAAGTGTGCCTCACGTGGGGGTCGTGGATGTTGTGCTTGTCTGCCTGCTCATCCAGGAAATCAAACATGTACTTGATGGCCAGGGGCAGGGCACTGCCACGGTGGGCAGTGCTGAAGATGGTCTCAAAGAGGTCGTCCACGAATTTCTGGAGGGTGCCCTGGTGGGAGAAGGAAGGAAGGAAGGGAAGAAGAACATGAGGTACAAGTGGGCAGAGGATGTAGGATTTTGGTACCCAACTGAAAACAGGGCAGGTCTGTGGGTAAACCAAGGTGTGATTGAAAACTGGGGGCCATCTAATATCAGTTAAACATGACATGACCTGGGAATTTCAATACAAATGTCTTTAAGCAGGAATGTTTATCATCACAAGAATCATTACACCTCATTTCCACACAGATTCCTCTCTCTGCATCCCATCCTCAATGCTTTAGTACAACCATGAGACAAAACCCAGCCATTTTCCAGGCTGGATTTCACCCAGGGCCATCTAAATTGGGAAGAGAAGTCTGTAGAAGGCTGTAGAGCACAGCAGAAGGTGTCATGGAGACAAAAATGACAAGAGAACCTAGAGAGGTGGGTGGTTAATGTGTGACCAATGTCCTTAATAACACAAACTTCATTCCCAAGAGGCCTCTTCATCTTTTATTCCCCACTGGCAGGAGAATCCCAGATCCAGGGCTTGGAGAGTCACCCTTGTGAGGACAGTTGACTTTTAGTAGGAAGGAGAGGAGCTGGAATATCTGAAGGTGACCAGGCTTGGAGAAGGGGACAGCTGAGGAGTTCTAAGCTGGGTTTGGGGTGGAACCAGGCAGGGCACGTTTTCTCTGTCACCAGAGCATTTCTGTGTGGACAAACAGCTGCTAAAATAACCAAAAATCAGTTGAATCTCCAACAAACATTCCCTGATATGAAAAATTTCCTCTCCTGCAAGATAAAACTCTGCCCTTTCTCCAAGGACCTAGGGAAGAAATGTCTCCTTTCTAGAAACAAAGCCCCGGGTTCCACCAGAGTGGCTCAAGTTTACCTAGAGCTAACAAACACTTAATTAGAAAGCTGGTGTCTCTGGCTGATTCACCACTTGATTTATTCTTTGGGAAACAAACAGAGGCACCTTTTGTTTGTGTGAACTCCTGCGGGGTGAACAAAGCCCTGCAGCACATCTGACTCAGAAAGGGCTCAGGAGGGGAAATCCTCTTGGTCTGACATGGAAGAGCTGCCCTCAGGTTCAGTTCCTGCAGGGAATTAGTTCTCTACATGCTCACCCTCACAAATGCCACGAAAACCTTTGAGGCTTTTAGGGAAGAGGCTCTTGGGTATCAGAGGTCAGGGATTTACCAGAATAAAAATCACTGTCAGTTTAACAAAGTTTTCCTGGGGATTGTATTACAGCGACTGCTCTCTCTCCTTCCCTCCCTCAAACGGCCACAATGAGAAAAGAAAATTGCTCGGCCCAAGAGGGGAAACAATAAAACCCCAACCTTCCTACTCTTCCTGTTGCTGTGCAGGTTTTGCAGCTGCTTTCCTGATATCTCCACAAAAAAAAACCCAAAAAAAAAAAACCCAAAAAACCAAAACCAAAACCCCCAAAAAAAAAGGCCAAACAAACAAAACCCCCAAAAAATCAAAAAAAACCCCAAAAAACCAAACCAAACCAAACCAAACAAAAAAAAAGCAACAACAATAAAAAAAACCCACCCATCAAAAAAGCCCCAACCCAAGTGTTGAGTTTGTGACCCAGAACAGAAAGCAAAAGCTGTTCAATGGTAGGGTAGGGGCTGCATCCCCAGACAACATAAATCAGCACCAGTCCAATGCTTGCTGGTCTACACCAGCTGGGGCCTGAGCCCTGGGGAGCAACACTTTCCTTTTTCAACATTTTTCACATGCTGTGTGATCCATAAAAGCCTCCTGATGCCAGGGAATGGGGCATGGACCAGGGGCTAAAGACAAAGCTGCCTCTCCTCCAAATCCCTCTGCAGCTCAGCCAGCCTGAGTGAGGCTGCAGGGAGAGCCAGACATCAGAGGCAAAATGAGCTGAGGAATAAATGAGCAGGTAAATCTGAAAAGTAGCACTTAAACTAGCGATGGAAATGTGTCTGATGGGCAAACTCAGGCAGCATTTGTGTGATCACATGGAATTGTGTTTGTGCCTATTAATACCCTGGCAAAAAATGAAAAATTATGGATGTTTGGAGACTCAGGTCAGGATGTCCCTGCTCTGCCCTCACTTGATTTAATCTGTATTTTCTCTCTGTGCATGCTGAGTTTTCATGTCTCACTGTAAGGTCAATGTAACCCTCTCCAAGTCATCAGCACAAGAGTCTTTATTGGCCCAGGGAAAATGTGGTGGAGGATTTGTACCACAAAACTCAGGATTTTGTGGTATAGGAGACATTTCAGACTGTGAGGCCTGACACATCTTTGGAGCCTGCTCTGAGCACCTGCACTGGGTCTTCACTCGCTCAGTTTTGGTACAAATTACAAACAAGTATATTTGACAACTCCAGCACCTCCTGCTTTGCTGAGGAGTTCTAGATTGGTGCTTTTCCCACCAGTCTCATGGCCCTGGATTGTTACTCCTCCTTGCTTTTCCAGTGTCTCTTTTTGGACTCTTTCAAAGCTCAAGCTCCTTCCCCACATGCCCAGAACTCTCCCCTTGCTCTATTTCCCTTCTGTTCCTCTCTTTTTACCCAGCTTTTCACCCAATTCCTTTAGGTAACCAGTTCCTTGCTTTTCCAGTGTCTCTTTTTGGACTCTTTCAAAGCTCAAGCTCCTTCCCCACATGCTCAGAACTCTCCCCTTAGTCTATTTCCCTTCTGTTCCTCTCTTTTTACCCAACTCCGGCATCCTTTGAGCGGCCTCTCACTTCTTGCTGGCAAGAAATTCCACCACGCACTCAAACCCCCCTTGTCCCCTGCCCTCACCACATACCTTGGTGGCCAGTAACCTGGTCAGGTAGATCTCAGAAACCATCTTGCTGCCTCGGTCACCCTCTTTTTGGTCTCCATGCTCGTGGTTCTTGACCAGGTGCCACATCTTGACGCCGCTCTCCAGGTCGGGGGTGATCATGGGGGTGCGCGAGCGGAGGCTGTCGGGGCTGCCCGTGTAGCGGATCATGTTTTCTGCAGGGACACACAAAGAGGGGTCCCCACGTGTCTCAGCAGCTCTTGGTGTTATAAGTAAAAGTTTAGTTATGTTAAATTAGGGTGTGGTTCAATTATATTGTATTAATTATGTTATAGTAATTGTGTTATGTTAAGAGGCTGTCGGGGCTGCCCGTGTAGTGGATCATGTTTTCTGCAGGGACACACAAAGAGGGGTCCCCACGTGTCTCAGCAGCTCTTGGTGTTACAAGTAAAAGTTTAGTTATGTTAAATTAGGGTGTGGTTCAATTACATTGTATTAATTATGTTATATTAATTGTATTATGTTAACAGTGGGGGGGGGTTATTAGAATGTTCTAGGAGGAGGATCCAGGGTTTGGTGGAACAGTGGTCTGGTGGGGCAAGGCGAGGTAGAAGAGGGATTGGATGGAAGATCTGACCATCATTTGAAGCCCTGCAGAAATGATTGGTCCAGAATGAACGGTGTTAAAGACCAATGAGAAGCCTGAAAATGGACCAATCCTGGACTCGAAGGGCGCTATAAATGGGGGAGGTTTGGTTGGGTCAAGGTTCTTCTTTTTGGATACTTGTTTTCTGGGGAGAACCCAGTGCACTTGGGGTTAGCACACTGTTCAGGTTTTTGGCACGCTGTGTGGGTGCCTGGGCTTATCCTGAGTACTCCGTTCCTTGCAGCTGTTTTAATAAACGAGAACCTCTTTCTCCAGAGAAAGTTTGGCCTTGTTCATATAGATAACATTGGCATTGGGGTTTTCAGGAATTCTGTTTTTGATGTGCCACCAAATGTGTTTTTCAAAGCATTGTCCACATGGTTGGCTCAGCAGCCACGAGCCAGGTGTGATGTCACCGAGCCAGGTGTGATGTCAATGTCTATACTACTAAATTAAGTGAGGTTCAAACAGTGATTTCCAGCTGTCCATAATCTTTACCTCTTACCATGTTCCCTGGCAAGTGGCACTGTCACTGTCAGACACTTTGGTTCAGGGGGTAGCACCAGTTCTTTTTGGTAACCAGTTCTGTACATGACTGGTTTTCCCATATTTTATCCATGCCATGCCATGCTGCTTAACATAAAGATACTGATGTCTCTAATGTGATCTCTTGTTTAGCTCCTCATCCCCAGATTTAGCTGCCTCCTCTCCCTCCCTTGGTATCAAAGACAACCAATTCCTGCCCAGCCATCCTCCTTACTCCCTGCTCCAAAATCTTGTTTTGACAGAAATCAGCCAGAGCCCCAGGTGGACATCCATGAATTTCCCCTCCAAGAATACTTTTAGCCTCCAAATTTTACCTTTCTTTGCCTCTGAGTGATGGCACAAGGCATTCCCCTCTCCCTGACCTTCTAGCAATGTTGCCTTTTCCAACCATAATTATCAGAAGTGTTGCACCTTTCTGTAGCAAGATCTGAATCAGCCTCATTAATGCATTACCAATCTCTACATATTAATTATCAGATGGAATATCCTTTTTCTCTCTGGATGCTGTTTTCTTAATTGCAATTAACAATCACTTTTTGACCCACCGCATCTTCTCCTCCCCCTGCCTCCTTCCCTATTCCCTCCTCCTGAAAAAATTAAATGGCAAAAGAATTAAAGAAATTCAACAGAAATTAACCCCCCTCAAGTCTTCCTTTCCAAAGGTCACTGTGTCTTTCAGTAATTGCAACAACATGGCAAAGAGGATGAATATTAATAAGGCCTCATGGATCATTTATGTCCTTGGAGAAAGTGGAAGGGGGCACCTCTGGACATTGAGTAACTGCTCTTTCCTTTAAGATAAAGGCAGTAAGGAGGATTGGAGATGCTTCCATAAATTAAAAATATGAATAAAGTGATATGACAGCAGCATTCAGGTTGGAGGGGGGTTTGCAGCAACCTGATTGTGCATCAGGGATGTTTTGCTTTGCTGTCCAGCATCACCTTGGTGTGACATGGGCCGGATGCAATTCTAGTGCAGGGGAAGAAGGTGTGGAGGGGGTGGGTGACACTCAGGAGGTCCCTGTTGGGCCCTGCAGAGGAGCTCCCACCTGGTGTCCCTTCCACAGCTGTGTCACTCTCTGCTGTCTCATGGGGACAGTGGGAACAACAGTTAACTGCCTTGAGATCTGCTGATAAAGACCTCAGACTCTTTAGAGTGACATTTGGTGATCTAGGAGGGAGGCAGCTAATTATACAGACTCCTCCTTTCATTAATGAGGGAGGAGAACCTCCCAAGAGCAAGCCAACCACTTGGACCCACACTTTGAACAAGTTGCCAGAGTTTTAGATGGCTGAATCCTCTCCTCCTGCCTCATTTCACCAACTAATCATCCACCCATCACTTTCCCTGCTGGTGCTCAGAGTCTGGTGACCACTGTGATGTTTGGGATCTCTTCCCAGTGCTCTCCCAGTCCCTCCCAGCACACGTGTCAGGACCCAGGACATTCCTGTGGCTGCCCTGGGTGATTCCAGACCCTGACAAGGGGCTCAGAGACCTTGGCACAGAGTCAAAAACACCTCTGCCTTTGATTTTAGCCCATGGAAACAATTACCAACTTTGTGTGAGGAGTTACAAGCCACAAGAGTTTGAGTAGAATGATAGTGAATTTGTCACAGGGTGAAAAAGTAGAATTTTGGGGATTTTAGAATGGGGGTTCAAGAGTCAAGATGGAGGAATCTGGGTGTGTCCTGTCCTTCTTCTCCTCCTTCTTGTCCTCCATCTTCTGCTGTGATGGTGGCACTTCTGGATTGGTTTAGAGCAGAGACAGACTGTCTAACATAGGTGATAGGTATTGGAAAATTATTGTAAATAAAGTACACGTAGTTCTTGGTATAAAAAGCCAACACCAGCCCAAGGGCAGGGACTGTGCCACAACCCAACCTGCTGGACAGATCTCAGCAGGTCAGAGAAAGAATGGAATAGATAAGAGAAAATAAACCTTGAAAAGCAGAGACGAGGAATCTCAACTTCTTCTTTGGTTGTGGGGCTGGGAGGGAAGACTTTCTAATACCTTGGGGGTCATTTCAACCACAGAAACCCAAGACACACAAACCCTTACCATACTTGCTGGCTGACGTCCGGGACACCGTGGAGTTGTTGACTGCATTGTAGGCAGTGACTTGCTTGGAGACCAAAGCCACCACAGATCCATCTGGGACCTGCATTAAAAAAAAGGACTGGGTCAATAAAATTCTGAAAAGTGGCTGAGGACCATGCTCAGGGCAGCATGAACTGCAAATCAGTGCCTCTGCAGGGCACAGTTTACCCTCAAAGCTTCGATTTCTGGTTTTGTTGAGTTGGTCTAGTAATAAAAAGGGACAAAATCTGATGTTGCACAGCCAGAATCTGCACTCGGACAAAGGGACAAGTGGTGATAAACAGATTCTGCTCCATCCAGGCCCTGATTCAAAGCCCAGTGACGACAGTGTGAGTCACTGAGTCATTTAGATTGGAAAAGGCCTTTAAGATCATGGAGTTCAATCATTAACTCAGCCCCACTGTGTTCACCACTAAGCCATGTCCCCAAGGGCCACATCCAGAGGCCTTTTAAACACTTCCAGGGGTGGTTTTTGCATTAACCCCAGTAAATCTGACAATAGGTTCCTCCCAGGGAAGCTCTCAGGCAGAGAAGGAGCACGAGAATAATAAAATCATCTGAGCTACTTCAAACAGGCCTGGCTGCTCCATTAGGATGATAAAACTGATGTGAAATGTTCCATTCCTTCCTCCAGCATTGCAGGTGACATCTGGGTGCCTGGTTCAAAAATTCCTGTCTACATTTTGCATTATGGTCCTCTCAACCTCTCACTCTTCCCTGTGACAAAGGCACTGCTGGGTTGAAGGAACAGCCACAACTTCTTTCTCTTTGGTGGTGTCAGAGGGTGGAAAAGCAGCCGGTTTGGAGTGGCTGATGTCCAGGATGTCCTGGGACAATGTTTTGAAGGATCACAGGACTTTTTTAAAGGAGCCAAGCTTTCTGTTTCTACAACAAGGCAAATCATGTGGGTCCCATGTCAGAAATGTTAACAAGCCCATGGCTCAAAAGAGCCATATCAGGAACATCTGTGATAAATAAGACATCATAAGGAGGAGATGGGTAAAAAAAAATCCCTTCTAATGACATCTAACTCTTGTCTGTGTAATAATAATAATAATAATTAGCACTTGCATGGAGTTTTTCATCTTCAAAGCACTGCAGAGGCTAATTAAATAGCCCCTCAGCTATCATGGAAGGCAATTATTGGCTCTTTGTAGTTTTAGCCCCACACCACAGATGGGGAAACTGAGGCAAAGGCAATCTCAGTGTCTGTCCCAGCATGATCTGTGTCAGCCTCCAGGACAGCCAGGAAAATGATGTTTCCTGAGGACCTGGCCCAGCTCATCATACAGCTGGGAGCTCATTGCCTGAAGCAAAGAAAACACAGAAAAAGCACAGAGAGGGAAGAAAATTATGCCTGGTTTGTTGATGAAATAAAGCAGGAAACGTCCTTGCTCTGTCTGGGGGGAAAAAAAATCAAATCAAAATCAGCCAGCAATGCTTCAGTCAATCTGAAGTAAAAGTTTTGTTTCCTTTTCAAATTATTCCTTGCTGTCTCCTCAGCTCAGCTCTTAAGTGACAAGAGAAAATAATCTTGTTATGAAACAGAGGTTGCTGAGGTGTGATGGAGGAAATGACAAAATTGTCAGCATCGGATTAAATTTAATGAGGTCTTTTTTGTAGGTGTTTTTTTGCAAGGGAGAAGACTTTGACCAAAACTTCACTTTTTTCAATAAATCTGCCACTTGTGTAAGTGGCATTTTCAGACATCTCTAACCCTCTATTATGAATTTCAGGTCATGCAGGGAGGAAGGGAAGCAGAGCAGGTCACCTGGACCAGGTTAAAGATCAAAAAGTTCCTTGTAATAACAATTCCACTGCTCCATGCTCCCCAGCCATGCTGTTTTCCACCTCCCTTTTCCTGTCACCAAGCCTCCCTCTTTCCATTTTTCTCTCTTCCATCCTTCTGAATTCTGCCTGCATTAAAAGGCCATGGATACATTGGGGAAAGGGGCATGGAATACCTTGATTTGTTTGTCTGCATGAGAAATATTAGCTTGTGTTGTCCTAATTTCCTCTTCACCCCCTCCACTCACCAGGGGTGTCCTTTGAGAGGGAAAAAAAGATTTTTTTTCTACCCTTGGCTTCCTCTCTAGTGCTGTTCAGGATAACTGGGACAAGGGCAGGAGGGATGAGCTCAACACAGGGGTTCTGCCCAGTTACTGCCCACTCAACCACTCTGCATCATAGCACAATAAAAACCACAAAATTATTAAGGTTGGAAAAGACCTTTAAGATCATCGAGCCCAACTGTTCACCCAGCACTGCCAAAGCCACCACTAACCCACCTCCCCAAGTGCCACATCCACAAGTTTTGAGCATTTCAAAACTTGCTGATTCCAGGAGTGCTGATTCCACCACCTTCCTGGGAAAGACAATAATATTTTGCTTTTTGCTTTGCTGGAAAGAAGACCCAACTCCTGCCCACCCTCTCCCATAGATACCTGGTAGTGTGCCAGCGTGTTGAGTCTCTTCCAGTCGTTCTCTATCTTGGTGGTGATGTCCTCATCCTGAAGGATCATCCTCGCCCCGCTCGCCTGCCGCCACTCTGCGAGGAGAAACAAACAAACAAACAAACAAACAAACAAATTAATTAGTTAATTAATGAGACAGGGGCTGCCTTTTTCCCAACCTGGAAATGAAACTCGAGACAATTTCAGCAATACTTACTAATATAAGACCTGATCTTTATTTGAAGGCCTTCAGGGACAGTTGTGGAAAGATGTCCACAAAAGTCCAGTGAGTATGATTTTACAGGTTTTAGGAAATTAGAATAATTGATAAAAAGCACCAGTTAGGAGGACAAGTGGTGATGCAATTCCCCCCCAAGTCAAGTCCCTTGTATGGAGCTCCCCTTGGCACTGGCTGTGCTTTGTCTCCATGAGGATGTAACTCAAAAAGTTGTTCTCAACCTTGGTTCCCAGGAAGAACCAAGACAGCACTGGGGCCCTGCACCTCCTGGGGCTTGGGGCTCTGGGATTCGTTTTGTCTTTCTGCCTAGGGAAAGGCCATGGAAAATTACTGGGAAAACTAGCTACAAATATAATAGGCTACAGGGCTACCAATATATGTGTGAATTCACAGAATTCACAGAATGACCAGGTTGGGAGAGACCTTCAAGGCCATGGAGTCCAGCCCAGCCCCTGGCACCCAGTGCCACCTCCAGGCTGGTCAAACACCCCCAAGGATGGTGACTGCACCACCTCCCCGGGCAGCCATTGCAGAACTTTCTCCCCCTTGCTGGAAAAGCTTTTTCCTGCTCTCCAACCTGAATTTCCCTTGGCACAGCTCGGGGCTGTGTGCTCTGCTTGTGTCAGTGCTGCTGGAGCAAGAGCCCAAGGGCAGCTGGGCACAGGCACCTTTCAGGAGCTGCAGAGAGTGATGAGTGAATAATACAGGGAACATAGGGAAAAAAAGGAAAAACCAAATGGCATCACAGGGACAAAGCCCTGGCACTCCCTGTGCCCAGAATCCACATGGACACACCTGTGTGGGCACATCACTCATCACTCTGTAGACTACTATTCCATAGTTACCTAGCTCCTAGGATTTTCCCTGCTCTTCCTCTTAGATTTTAAAATAATAAGCTAAGCTTCTAACACATTCCTGGAATGCTGTTTAGTCTTATTTTCAAGGAGAGGACCTACAAGAAGAACATTTTGTTTTCCAGTCAGAATCTAAGCAGACACAACAAGAAATGGGGCAAAAAAGCCCTGGAGCAACTCCAATGGAGCAGAATCCAGGGGGAAAATTGCCTGAATTCTGAATCCAGAGGAAAAATTGCCTAAATTCTGAATCCAGGGGAAAAATTGCCTGAGCAACTGCTCTTCTAACTGGCCAACGTTTGTTAGATACGATAGTTTGTTAAATTTATAAAACTTGTAGAAAGGCAACACTGGGTGTACCCATGACCACTGAGACCCCTGAAAGCTTCCAGATAAAGGTCTGCTTTTTGTTTTAGTATTTTAACACCATTGCAAGAGTTTTTCTCTTTTAATATTAGGCAACAATAGCAGGGGCACAAATGGGGCGAAAAGCCAGGGACAGATCCAACTTCTGCTCCTTGGAGGATGTAAATTTTACAAGTTTTCAGCAGCTGCCTGTGGGCAGGAGGGCTCCTGCTTCTTCCAGTTCTCCAGCCTCTGCCCTGGAATAGTCCCTCACTTCCCAGAGTGCCATTTTTTTGCTCAGATCCTGAAGAACACTCCATAAAATGACAGAATCATTAAGGTTAGAAAAGACTTCTAAGATCTTGGAGTTTTGAGGAGGATTGCTATAGCTTTCCCCACAGAAGAAGACTCATGGAATTGCCTAAAGCAAGGAAAACATAAACATGACCAAAAGGAGAGGAATTCTTCCTGTGCTTTCCTCAACCTGGACCATTCAAAGCTCTCCTCTTGGTTGTCACTTTTCAGTCACAGTGACCCAACTAAATACAGCTTAGCCAGAGCCACAGCAAAAAGTCCATTCATTTGCAGGAGTTAATTAAAATGAACTCTTGGATATGGAGACATCACCTGCCACCCTTGTTTGTTTTTCACAATATAAAAATGCTAGGACTGTTGCAAATTTCTTTTGGTTTCAGCACTTTTCTTATCACATAATTAAAATGCAATGGGAAAGCTGCACTTGCCTTTATTATTCATTTAAATTAGCAGGAAGAGGTCAGCAACTGTGTTTATTGCTGGGTGTTACTTTGGCTGGAGACACTGAGGGTGAGCAAGGGTTGTGTTGGCTGAGCACTGATCCTGAACTGCCCTTCAGCTACTGCAGCTCCTCACATCCTCACCTGCTGGGGTGGTTTTGCATGGGAGGCATTTATGGAAGGGATGGAAAGCTTCTAGCTACTAGAAAATTGTACACACTGTTGTGAAAAACAAACGTTAAAGGTGAAAGAAGCTCAGGAACTTTCAGGAGGTACAGATACCACCTATAAGTAAGCACAAGACTAAAGAATAAACCTAACCATAAACAGCATTTCTCAGATTATCCATAACTGTGAGACTACCATCAAACAAACCAAACAAATAAAACCCCTTTGGCATAGCAGACAATATCCCAAATATAAATATAGAAAAGCCTAACTACATCACACTACCCCAAACACACCAAAGTAAACACTGTGTACTCACAATAATAAAAATCACCACTAAATAATTAAAGACCTACCCTGCACCTCATGCTATGGCCTGTAACTCCATCTTAAGTCTTAAAAACAAGTCTTTAAAAAATATAAAACCCCTAAAAAAATTGAATCAAACAACAAAACTCATTTCAAAACCAACCTTATCAGCACCTAAACTAAAGAACATAACATTGGGTGTACCATATCCCCTACCATACACCAAATACAAAGTAAAGAAATACAATAAACTGTTGAAAACCACTGCACCTACATTGCCCCTGTGGAGTCTGAGGATGGTACTCTCTGCTCACTCCCACCTGGGCCAGGTCCCTGCCATCCAACTGCTCCCAGACACTGCTTAGAAGAGCAAAAAAAACTGAAGTTTGGGCTGGGATGGGAAATGGTGCTCTTAGGAAGTGCCCCACTCAAGGCCAAAGCCAATTCTGCTGTCACAGAGTGTTTCTTGTGTGTTTTCCTCATGAGGTCATGAGGACAGTGTCACTTTGACCTCCCTCCTTCATGGCCCTGCATATTCCTGTTTTCTGCATGTTTTCTGCCCTGGCTCACCTTTGGAGACACCCACACTCGTGTTTTGGGAGGGATGCACAGGTTTTTGAGCACAGCTTTCCTCATTCTGGGCTTTATTTGTATCCCAGGGCTGGGCAAGGTGTTCAGAGCAGATTTCCCCCTGCTCCAGGGACACCCTGAGATGTTTCCTCAAGGTTTTTGTGCAGACTTGGAGGATTCCTGAGCCCTTTCCTTGGTCTTCCTGCAGGGAGGACTATGTGAGGAAAACTCAGGGCCAGCCTGACTGCACAAAACAAGGAGGAAAAGCTTCAGGGCAGGCTTGGAGTCTCCAGTCTCAGTTTTGCAGCCTGATTTCCCTGCCCAAACACAAATCACTTCACCTCTGATAGTTCACTGAGCCCCTGAGCAATGACAGGGAAACAATGGGGAAAGGATCCCCAGTTGTCCCCAACTCTCCCTGGCCTCACTTTTCCCCTTCTCCACGAGTTCAGGGGGTCACAAACAGACCTGCAAGGGAATGGGAAGGGAGAAGGTGACCCTGCCATCCATGCTCACAGCATTAAGTGTCAGCTCTGTCCTGCTGGCAGCATGCTGTCCCCTCACTGCTGGGATCCAGCGCTCCTCTGAGCCAGCACAAAGGACAGACACACTCCAATCCAATTTGTTACACTCCCACCTTCCAGAGAGAGGGAGGAGAGGGGGAGGGAGGTAAAAATCCCATTAACTTTATCAAGCCTTCCAATCAGGAGCAGTGGTAAATGCAAACTCAGGAGACAGCTGCTGTGAAGCCTTTATATTTCATTCAGCAGATAGTGTATCTTTTTATTGCACGCAGGAATTACTTCTTTGCTTCTTTTTTTCTTTCTCTCTCTCTTTTTTTTTTTTTTTTTTTTTTTTTTTTTTAAGGAACAACCTTTCTGTTCAACTTGACTGGGAAAAAGGAAATTCCAGGGGCCCTTTGGCAATGAGGTGAATGCAGCAATGCCTGGCTACGGGGGTGACTCTGTGAGGAGAGGGAAGATGGGGAGATGTCACCCTGCACCTCAAATCCTACAGAAAATGTTACATCTCCCTCTGACCCAGGTGTAGGAAGAGAGGAGAAACTCAGCTCTGGGGTGGAGAAAGGGATGGGAACCAAAGTTTATCTCAGAACATGGAGCTGGGAAGCGACAGAGAAATATTTCATCCTGTATGGAGTGAATCATAGAATCACAGATTGGTTTGGGTTGGAAGGGACCTTAAAGATCAGCCAGCGCCACCCCAGCCATGGCAGGGACACCTTTCACTATCCTAGGTTGCTCCAAGCCCCATCCAGCCTGGCCTTGGACATTCCAGGGATCCAGGGGCAGCCACAGCTTCTCTGGGCACCCTGTGCCAGGGCCTCATCGTCCTCAGAGTAAAGAATTTCTTTCTTAAAATCTAATCTAAAAGTCCCCTTCTTTTAGGATTAAACCATTTTCCTGTGTCCTGTCACTCCTTGCCCACAAGTCCCTCTCCAACTCTCTTGGAGTCCCTTTAGGCACTGGAAGTTGCTCTCAAGTCTCTCTGGAGTCTCCTCCAGCTCTCCCAGCCTGTCTTCAGGAGAGATGAATGCAAATTCCCTGTCTTACCTTATACATGCTAAAGTTAGACCCAGTTTAAATGCTTCCAGTTTAAATGAACCCGCATGCCAGCACTGCAGGGCTGGTGAGGCAGTGAAATCTCACCTGGCATGGTCGACAATGAACCTGGGACAGCATCACTGAGAGCAAGCCAAGCCAGCAGCTCCCTCCCTCCACCTCTGACCTCAGCACCACCTTCCAAAAAAAGCATCCAGACCCCAGGGAAGAGCAAACACCTCGGCATGAAGCCACATTCCTGTTTTGTGACCCTCGCACCTTACTGCTTTCCCAAAGATGGGGCGTTTCGTGTGTGGGAGAGATCTTTTAAAAAATGATAATAACAAAAATCACCACCGTGGAAAAGAAGTCATTACTCAGAGGGCTGCCATTTGGGGGTTTGGACTGAAACCTAACCTCAGGGTGTCCAAAATCAAGGCTTTCAGCTGACAACCCCCTCCAGGAGTTGCCTGGGCAACTGCCAAACGTTGTGACATTTGCCACACACACAAGTCCCTCTGCCTGCAGCTACCCTGCATTTAACAGCTCAAAACAACTCATTAGCTTGTTTGCTTTCTCCCATGTGAGCAATCTGGCCTGAGCGTGGACAGAAAGCCCAGAAAATGGTGATGGGAGCAGGAAATGATGCTGCTGTTTGAAAGCCATGGGTTCCAAGGCCAGATTGCAGCCATCTGCTCTGCCCTGCTCTGCTCCAGCCCCTCCGCAGCCCTGAGCTCAGGGCAGGCTGATCCTGAGAGCTCTGGGATGGCTCCTGAGGGCCAGCAGGGCTTTCTGCACTCCCCTTGCTGCCTTCAGCATCTCTGAAGGATGCCAGGTGCCAAGGAGCATCATTTCCTTGAGGAGAAGCTGGGATGGAGCTGTGGCTGGGTGTGTGGACCCTCTTGTATTGTAAATTGTGTTGCCCCCAGATGAAGGGAGGAATGATGAATCTGACTCCATGTTCTGAGAAGGTTAACTTATTATATTATACTAATATCATGTTATGTTATGTTATATTATGTTATGTTATGTTAATTATGGAATACTATACTAAGCTATACTAAAGAATACAGAAAGAATACTTACTCAATGCTAAAAAGATAATAATGAAAACTTGTGACTCTCTCCAGAGTCCCAACACAGCTTGGCACCGACTGGCCAAAACAACTCACACCAGAAATCCAATGAAACAATCACCTGTGGGTAAACAATCTCCAAACACATTCCACATGAGCAAAACACAGGAGAAGCAAATGAGATAAGAATTGTTTTCCTTTTTCTCTGAGGCTTCTCAGCTTCCCAGGAGAAAAATCCTGGGTGAAGGGGATTTTTTCAGAGAATGTGAATGCTACACTCTTGCTCCCGTTTCACTCATGCTCCTCCCACATTGTTATCTGCCTTGCTGCTATCTTCTACTGGATAAGGGCTTATTATTTCTATTTTAATTGTTTTTCCCCCCTCCAGCTACCTCATCAGTGCTCCTGGCCAGAGCTGCCCATCAGCCAGTCTGTTGTCACTGTGGGCAAGCCTGTTCTCTGAGGGGGTGCACATGCTCATGCCAACTTGCTGGAACTTTCTGCTCCTCAGCGCTACTCAGGAGGTGATAGAATCACAGACTGGGTTGGGTGGGATAGAGAATCACAGAGTGGGTTGGGTGGGAAGGGATCTCAAAGTTCCAACCCCTTTCTGTGGACAGCTTCCACCAGACCATGTTGCTTCAGGCCCTGTCCAGTCTGGTCTTGAAGAGATCAGTATTTCCTAAAGCAGCAGCAATTCTGGATGCAGAATTGTCAGTCTCCAGCTGAAATCCCACACAGACACATTTCTGATTCCCAGAAGTACAGCGGAATCCAGTTAATCCCTGCATTTACAATGGACAGGTAAAATTCCTGCATCTCATTACGGACACATCCTTCACCTTCACAGCAGAACAAACTATCCCCAGCCACACCCAGCCTGAGATCTGCAGGGATTGGTCACTGTGGCCACCAGATGGGCCAGGAGATGTGGCTGTGAACCCCATTGCTGTGCTGTGCTGTGCCCTGGCACCCT
Source organism: Calcarius lapponicus (assembly GCA_039654755.1). Taxonomy (NCBI): domain Eukaryota; kingdom Metazoa; phylum Chordata; class Aves; order Passeriformes; family Fringillidae; genus Calcarius; species Calcarius lapponicus. The sequence goes on from CM077463.1 coordinate 16,512,235, forward strand.
GCCCTGCCTTCCCTCAGGCTCTCCCCACCTCTCAGCACTCCAGAGCCATCGTGGGTCCTTTTCTGGATGATGTACGTGATCTGCTCTTTACTGCTGCTGGTTTTGGCAGCTCCTTTCGTTATTCTAACTGCCTTTGATGGGCAATTTCTGTCAGGAACTCCTCCCTCCCCTACACATACACACACTCAGACACTTAGCTTCAATCCCTGACCTCTCATTGCTGCCTTCATTATTGCTGTGAATAGTTTCTTGGCCTCGTTCCATTCCTTCTCCTTTTGGTTCCTCTACAGCTCAGCTGGTTTTATAGACTCCATCATTTTCCAGCCCAGTCTCTTTCACTGAAGGTCACTGAGAGCAAATTGTGGCAGATTCAGCCACAATGGAGTCCCCAGCCCTCCACCAGACACCTCAGCAATGGCCTGAGCAGATTTTTCTACAGTTTTTAATATCCTCCAGATTTTTCAAAATGTTTTTCATATTCTCCAGGTGTGGTACCACACCTGCCTGTGGACCCCAAATTCAGACTACTCCCAGCATTCTCTCTCCAGGTATCTTTTTTCCACAGGTCTTTGGCAAGAGAACAAGAACGGTCCCACTCATGCTTTTTCCAGACCTTTGTCCAAGATGAATTCTCTGGGCAGAAAAGCATGGCACTGGCCAAAGATTTCCTAAGCCAGGAGCATAAACATCATCAAAATGTCCCTTCTCTCCTCTCACTGTGATTTCTCTGCCTTGCAGGGGGTGTGGAGAGAGGCACTTGGTGATAATCTCTGCTACAAACAGCTGGATTTTGGCTCAGTTCCCCACAGAAGACACTTGGTGTTCTTTAAAATGATCAGAGCTGCCCTGCCAGGCCAGCCTCTGGTGCAGAAGACCCCAAAATCTCCTGCAGGTGCTGAGCAGTGTCCCCACACCAGCACCCAGCTGGAAGGTGACAGTGCTTACTCGATCTGGGTTATCCTGGAATTTCACAGGGATACATCACCTTTAGAAGGTGCCAGGAAAATTCAGCCTGAGCGAGCCACACTCAATCCCACCCTGGCTGCAGTCATCCTTGCTTGCCTCTTTTCCAGCTCAGCTGGAAGAAGGAGCAGGGCAGGCAACTCTTCCAAGGGCTGTTCTTGTGCTCCCCCACAGATTTCAGGGGCAGTTGGTGACCCCTGAAAACCCCAAAACACCTCTTTGCTCTTTGTCCAGAGCAAAGTGTCTGGATGGAGCTCGTCCGTCTCCCAGCTCCCCTGTCCCCCCCTGCCAGCAGCAATCTCCTACCCAGGTCCATGTCAGCAGCTTTGGGCCGGTGGGAGCAGGGCACGTTCTTGAAGATGGCATCCAGGATCTTCTCCTTGACCTGGGTGATGGTGTCGCAGTTGAGGATCTTCACGGGGATCTCGGGGCTGTTCACGTTGTCGGGGTTCACGCAGCTCAGCACCTGAGGAGAGGCACCACACCTTGCACAGGGCACTGAAACCCTCTGGCTGCCCCCCTCGTGGTGTCTGCATCCTACAGGAGGGGTCTAGGGTGCAGAAAATTGTTGTATTTATGGGGTGCCCCGTCATTGGAAGGAAATGATGAATCTGACTCCATGTTCTTACAAGGCTAATTTATTATTTTATGATACTAGAAGATATTAAAGAATACTAAACTATACTAAAGAATACTCAAAGGATACAGACAGAAGGCTTGAAAGATACTAAAGAAAAACTCGTGACTCTTTCCAGAACCTCGACACAGCTTGACCCTGATTGGTCAAAGAGTCAAAACAATTCACATGAAACCAATGAAACAATCACCTGTTGGATAAACAATCTCCAACCACATTCCAGAGCAACAAAACACAGGAGAAGCAAATGAGATAATATGGTTTTCCTTTTTCTCTGAGGCTTCTCAACTTCCCAGGAGAGGAATCCTGGGCAAAGGGATTTTTCCAGAAAATATGACTGCCACAAAAAATGGGTACCAAGGGCATTCCCTCCCTCACATGGGCACAGAGTGTGTTTTCACCTGGGGGTGTCTTCATTGTATTTAAACATGGAGTCACAGAAGGGTTTGGGCTGGAAATGGCCTCAATTATCACCTCATTCCACCCCCTGCCATGAACAGGGACACCTTCCACTGTCCCAGGCTGCTCCAAGCCCCATCCAACCTGGCCTTGGGCACTTCCAGGGATCCAGGAGCAGCCACAGCTGTTCTGGGCACCTCTAACCCTCACCGGGAAGAATTTCTTTCTTAACAGCAGAAAACCCATGAACACCAGCTGAATACTTTCAGTAAAAAATGTTCATTGAGATGTCAAGGTGACTTAATTCAGGAGTGCCCTCCTTGCATTACCACCTGGTTTTGATAATCCCAGGGAAAAGCTTTACGTTTGTCCATCTGCGCAGCCATGGAGCTGAGCAGACCCTCCTCAGAAGAATGTTATTAATCTGAAATGCAGAGCTTCTTAAGAAATGAAACACAAATCAACATCAACAACTTTTGCTTTCACATACAGAAGAAGAAAATCAACCCAACTGGAGAGGCCTCTCTTTTCTCAGAAGGAAAATTTAATTTTCTCCGCTCTGTCCAAGAGTAAATGCAAAGCATGTGGTGAGGGGGGGATACCTTAAACACAGAGTATTTAACAGCAATCTCCCTGTGTCTCTGTTGATCATTCTGCTCATTTCTGGTGGCACAAGTGTGAAGTCTATAAAGTTTTATAAACTTAGCACACCTTTGCACTTGAAAGGGGTGTTCAGTGATGCTCCAGGCTTTACATGGTCATTAAAATGTTCCTGTGGCACTTTTACAAGAGCAGATATGTTGGTTTTGGTGCCTCAGACAAATTTTAACTTGACTTAAATTCCCTTCTGTAGCAAGCAAGAGGTGCTGGACTGTCCATCACTTTCCATCTTCACCTCCTAAAATGCAGTGGGAACTCAAAAATGGGGTGAAATCCTATCAGCCTAATTACACACTGCCTCACCAGGCTCCCTTTGGTGATGTCGTGCTCAGCCAAGAGGGACTTGTGAAGATATTGCTTACAAAGAGCTCTGTGATCTTGCTGGATGAAAGGGGAGATGTAAATAGGAGATATTGATTAGATCATAATGCTATTATTTGTATGTGACTTCCAGAAGTATTGAAAAAGCATCAATTCAGATCATAATAACAGCACGGATTTACAGTTCTGGAGCACCTTTCATCTCAAAGGATCACAGAATTGTACACAAAACTGCTGAAATGAGTCTAGTGTTGAAGGCCATTAGTTGGTCTGCAGCTCTCCTGGGTTATGCCCATTCCCAGCCCACAGGAAGCTCTTCCTCTGCAAACTTCTTGGGTACCTCTAGAAAATCCCACCTGGTTGCTGAGAGCCTGCACCGGTGTTTAGGTTATGATCTTAATGATCTTAAAGAAGTTTTCCAGCCTAAATTATTCTATCACAGGGAAATGGAGCAGTGAGGGCAGCCTGGGACAGCTCTTTGGGGTCACACCTGGTTCTGGGGACCAAGTTTCTCTTCAGGTTTCTCTCTCAGTGGTCTGATCTCAGCTAAAATGAGCTGGTGCCAGTCAAGGCAAACTCTGTGGTGTGATAATCTCTGCTACAAACAGCTGGATTTTGGCTTAGTTCCCCACAGAAGACACTTGGTGTTCTTTAAAAATGATCTGAGCTGCCCTGCCAGGCCAGCCTCTGGTGCAGAAGACCCCAAAATCTCCTGCAGGTGCTGAGCAGTGTCCCCACACCAGCACCCAGCTGGAAGGTGACAGTGCTTACTCGATCTGGGTTATCCTGGAATTTCACAGGGATACATCACCTTTAGAAGGTGCCAGGAAAACTCAGCCTGAGCGAGCCACACTCAATCCCACCCTGGCTGCAGTCATCCTTGCTTGCCTCTTTTCCAGCTCAGCTGGAAGAAGGAGCGGGGCAGGCAACTCTTCCAAGGGCTGTTCTTGTGCTCCAAGCACAGATGGGGCAGTGGTGACCCCTGAAAACCCCGAAACACCTCTGTGTTCCTTACAATGACTGTCAAGGGTGTCCCTCCAACATTTTAGGGAATTCAAAACCCAGTTATGGAAGCCAACGCCACTTCCAGAGCACAGTGGCTTTGGCACATATTCCCCAGGCTTTACATCATCTTTCCAGTGGAGTTTTCCAGCTGTTCTCATGTGGAGCATGAAACCTTTCTCCATACTCAAGCCAAAGTCAAATCCCACTGCTCCAGCAGTGCTGCTCACAGCCTTCAACACAATCTCAGATGTCAGCTGGTAGGGAACAGACCCCATGATGGGTTGTGTTCCTACATGACTGGTCACTCTGAGGGAGGTTTTGTGTTTTGTGGATCTCCCAAATGCAATGTTGCTGCTCCATCACCCAGCACCTTCATTTGGGCTTCAGGGTCACTCAAGGACGTGACTATTTGGGCACTGAGAGGACACCAGCACTGTTCTGTCACTCACTGAGGTCTGTGTCCCATCAGGATGGGGTCAGCATGGATGGGAATGGAAGAGGGAGGACATGCAGAAGTTATCTCTGAGCCCTGCTCTCCCACTGACTCTGTGGCCTTGGGACATCTCATTTCTCTGAATTTCTGTTTATTGACCTTTTCCTCCATCCTTGGGCATTTTTTTTTAATCTGCCAGCTCTTCCAGCCATGATCTGAGTGTCTGTGTACATGCAAAGCTTGGCTCAGCTAAGCCCTGATTTCCACTACACATTTGTGGCATTTAAATAATAAAGGCACAGTTTGTGATTACTCCCATGGTGACCCTGGTTCTGAGTGTGTGTGGTTTTTCCTGAGACCAGGACATCTCTGCAGTTCCTGTCCCAGGGACAGAAATCCCTCTCTCACCTCTGTATGAGGCTGGAACGTTCCATGGGGTTTTCATACAGTGAGGTTTGGTGGAGAAAAAGGAGAAAGACCCCAAAAAAGCCAAGCATAGGAAAGCATTATGAGAATTATAGAATTGTAGAATGGTTTGGGTTGGAAGGGCCTGAAAGATGATCTAATTCCACACCCCTGCCATGGGCAGGGACACCTTCCACCATCCCAGGCTGCTCCAAACCCCATCCAACCTGGCCTTGGACACTCCCAGGGATCCAGGGGCAGCCACAGCTTCTCTGGGTACCCTGTGCCAGGCCCTTACCGCCCTCACAGGGGAGAAATTTTTTCCTAATTTCCAATCTAAACCTACTCTCTTTCAGTTTGAAATCATTCCCTCTTGTCCTGTCACTCCAGGCCTCTGTAAATATTCTCTCTTCATTTTTCTGTTGGAATTCCCATATTGCAACCACTGAATCAGTTCTGGCTTTATTTCATTACTCTGTATTTTTAATAAAAGATGTCAGGCAGCTCAAGGAAGGTAGAAGAAGGACAAAATAAAACAGAAATAAAGAGAAACAGAAACGAAGAACAATCCTATTCATATTCTGCTCCTTCCTAATCTCCTTCACCAGAGCTGATCTCTGTAAATCTGCTGAGATTCCTATCGGGGTATATTTGTCTGCTCTTGAGATGTAAGAGGGAGAGCTGATTATCATCAAACAGCACAAAGCCAGCAGAGGAGAGCTTTGTTCAGCCTGATGTATAATTACTACCCTTTGCTGGCTGCTTCAGATCAAGCCTAAAAGGATCGGGGGGATTTCCTTCGGTGAAAGTGATCGCTCTGTGGCTGCATTTTTTTCTCTTTTCTGCTCATTTTCTCCATGTGTGATCAGCCTTCTGAAATTTTAGACAGCCACACATAACAGCAGAGAAGCAACACTCTGCCAATTCAGTAGGAAAGTCACGTTTTTAATATGCAGAATACAACTGTGGCCTTATTTAAGAATTAAGTCCACCCCCTCATCAGACTTGGATTCAATCAAAGCTCAGCTCTAGACTGGAGTTGAAGAACATGAAAAGGGCATTTCTAGCATCAGCCTGCTTCAGCTAAAGTCTAAGACAGGTCTAAGACAGGTTAAGGTCTAAGACTTGGAACTAAATGATCTTTAGGGTCCCTCCCAAACCACCCTATGATTCTGTGATTGGACACAGCCCTCAGAGGTATCTGGAGCTAAGTGAGATGAATTTCCCTCATTTGAAAGTGCAAATAAAATAATCTGATCAGTTTAGAGCATCTTCTGACTGTCCTAAAACTTGGGATTTGCTGAGAATAAAGATGGGAAATAGAAAAATTGATCAAGGATCATTGAAGGCTTAGAAAGTGTTCTTCATCCAGCAGAGACTTAGAGGCTCAGTGGATTTAATGCATCCAGGGAAGAATGAAGGCCCACAAACACTCTAAGAAGAGGTATCTAATGCTCTTTAATTGAATGGGAAGAGGGTGTAATCTCAGAGCAGAAGCTAAAGCTGCACATCTGCAATGTGTATCTTGCCCCATGCAGACAATTCCATTTTGGGGGAAATGGCTCAGTGACAGGGATTGGTTTTCTTTCCCTTGAAATCTTTAAATCAAGTTCCTTTCTCTTTGACTTGTGCTTTCTCAGGAGGGAGGGCTGCACCAGCTCTAGAGCTGACCCGATAGGTCTGTCTATAGTCTGACTATTCCTTGATGCTGAAATCCTCAAAATTTTTAAATTTTCACAGCCATCCTTAGGCAGCGTTACCCTACTAAAACACAAGAATAAATCACCCCAGAGGGTCAACCACTGGTTTTTGCTGTCTAAAGGCCCTTTAGGCATTAGAAGGTTGTGGATCAGCCCAGGGGAAGGTGTGCCCAGGGCACTCACCAGGGTCTTGTAGTCGATCTGCTGCCGGATGAGCTTGTCCTCGCTCAGCGAGTACCGCGCCTCCCCCGTGATGGAGTCGATGGGGCCCTTCTCCATCTGCTGCTTGATGGCACAGAAAAGGGAGAAGAGAGGCTCTCCAGCACACTCCTGCAGGGATGAGAGGCAACCACCAGGTGAAACGACAGGCTGGAATGGACAGTCCAGCTGGGCATCCCAGCGACTGCCTTGGTTCGCCACCCCAAGTGGCTCGTGGTGGATATCAGTGGGAACCAGTCCATTCCAACAGCACAGGATCAGAGGTGACCCTCCACTTCCACAGAGTACAACCAGCCCTTGGGCACACGGTGGAACCCTTAGGGATGGTCCTGTGTAGCACCAGGAGCTGAACTTGATGGTGCAAAGCTCTTGGGCACATGGAGGGACCCTTAGGGATGGTCCTGTGCAAGCCCAGGATCTGGATTTGATGGTACAAAGCTCTTGGGCACATGGTGGGGCTCTTAGGGATGGTCCTGTGCAGCCCCAGGATCTGGATTTGATGGTACAAAGCTCTTGGGCACATGAGGGAAGTTTTGTGATGTGGGTCTCCAAGTGCAGTGTTGCTGCTCCATCACCCACCAGCTTCATTTGGGCTTCAGGGTCACTCAAGGATGTGACTATTTGGGCACTGACAGGACAACAGCACTGTTCTGTCATTAAGAAGTCTGTGTCCCATCAGGATGTGGGGTCAACATGAATGGGAATAGGAATTGGAGCACATGGAGAAGTTATCTCTGAGCCTTGGGACCCTTAGGGATGGTCCTGTGCAGCCCCAGGAGCTGGACTTGATGGTACAAAGCTCTTGGGCACATGGTGAGACCCTTGGGGATGGTCCTGAGCAGCCCCAGGGGTTGGATTTGATGGTCCTCATGGGTCCCTTCCAGCTCAGCTTATTCTGTGGCTCTGTGAGTGTCCTGTCATGGTGTTGGTGTTCCCTGGCAATGCTGGGGCTGTTCTGGTGATTGCCACCAGGCCAGGGCTTTGCACTGGTGCAGCAGGGAGTGGGATGGGTCCCAAATGACCTGGAAGCAGGTTTTAGAGGGAGATGGATGGCTGGTGCCACATCCTGGGTGTCTGGGCAGAATCCACAGACTCCCTGAGCACTCTCATGCCTCAGGCAAACAGGAATTTGCAGGCAAACAGGAATTCTCAGGCCCAGATGTGCCCTTGGACCCGTGTGGAGGTGACAGAAGTGTGGGGCCCAGCACAGGACAGCAAAAAGCAGCCCCAGGCAGGCACAGCCCAGCTCATCTGTCCCTAATTTCTCCTCATTGTTTCCACTCACTCTTCCCACGCTTTTCCTCCCTTGCTGCACCCGGAGCTTTCTGCTCCTGCCTCCCTTCCCCTTCATCCCTCCCTCCTTCCTGCCCTCCTCGCCCTCTCCTCTCGTGTCCCAGCTCAACCAGCCAGGTCATTTTCCTCTGGTGTAAATCCCAGCGAAAACAAGTTAATAATCGAGGCAAAGTGGCCCCTTTTTCAGTCCCTACACCTGTCTCCCACTTAATTAGCTTATCTGCCAGCAGCATATTGCTTCTGTGTGCCTGTCTCCTGCCCTTATCAGGCCTCTGTTCAGGCTAAGGCAAGAAGACAAGTAGCTGAGTGGGGTGAAAAAAGCCCATTATAAAAGCAGCTCTTTAGAGAGTCACCTCCTTATATCCTTTCCTTTCAGCTGAAAGCAGGGATCTGATACTGGAGTCACTGAAATTACCTTCCAGGGACCTTCAAAACTTTCCCATGTGCTCGTCCTTGAACTGGTTGTGCCTGGGGAAGGCTCAGGGGGATTGGGGTTTATTTGTACAGCCTCAAATTGCCTGGCAGAGGTGGTTATTGTGTCCAAATGAGGATGTGAGGTGGGAGGATATTTAGCAGCTGCAGTGGGAGTAGGGGAGAGGTGCAGAGCTCAGCTCTTTCCATAAAGGCTGGCTCTGAGCTTGGCAATTGTGATTCTTGAGGCTCAGTGCGGGTCCTGCAGGGGAAATTGGATTCCCCCGCTGTCAGTGGCAGGGCTCAAAGACTGAAAGACTTTTCCAACTCCACAAAGCCCAAGGAGACCTTCCAGGAGGAATGAGAGAGCTCAGGGGCTGCCTCAAATCCTTGCACTCGAGTTCCTTCACACAGCTTTGCTGATGAGCACCCCTCCACTCCTCGTGGGGCTGTGTCTCAGTGCTGCCTCTGAGCTGGGCTGGAAGGAGATCTCCATCCCCTGTGCACTGGAAATATGGGTCACCACATGATGGAGAGCTCAGTCTGCTCTTAAAAGGACAGCATTTTCCACAAAGGTCTCAGGCAGGCTCTGAAATCCTTCCCATTTCCACACTGGCCCTGAGATCCCACCTCTGTACAAGAGAGAGACCAACAAGTTCCCTCTCTACAAAGTGTCCCTCTTTGTTCTCCCTGGGTCAGAAAATAGCCCAATTCCTATTAGGCAGTGACCTCCTTCCAGAGGCAAAAAAAAAAAGCCTTTAACTTGTTATCTGGGAAGTTTTCACCCCAACAGATCCTCACCAAGAAGAAATGCTTCAAAGCAGCTGTTTTTCCAGGCATGCTCCTCCTCTTACCTTGAGGAACTTGTAGAGGAGGAAGGTGAACCAGTTGGTGAGCATTTTCTCAGCCACAGACTCTGTCCTAAAGTGGAGAAAAAAGAGAATTGGAAATGAGTTTGTCATGCTGGTCCTATCAAAATATTGCCTTGGTTCATCTTCCTGCCCAGTGGGAATTCTGGCATGGCACCATCAGGATTTAGCATGTCCTAGGTCCCCTGTTTTAGTTTTGGATTTAGGAAACCTGCAGGAAAACCCTTGCTGCCATGTTGATTCTCCTGTGGCTACAAGTCCCTGTGTGTGTCTGTTTTCCAGTGTCTCCAACCACGAGAAGGAGAGTTGATGACATTTGAGGGAATCTTCTCCAAAGAGCTCAGGGCGGATAAATCCATCAAATCTGAGGAGCTCAGAGCGAGGCCATATGTCAAGGAGGCTGGATAAATACTCAGCAGAGACAGATCTAAGTCTCTGGGGAGCAGTTATCTGGCACTGCCTATCTCCCTGGCATTTGGGAGTGATTGCACTCCTCAATGTGTCACTGTGGCACATACACAGAGCTCATCCTTCTGCCCTTGAGCACTCTGTCCTCAATCAAACAAAAATCCATCTCCAGGCTTCAGAGTGAGCTTCTCCTGCAGAAACTTGTGCTGGCTTCAGCACATGCACTGGAGAAAAAAACAAGAGAAACTAAAAGAAGCTTGGGAAAATCAAGAAAAAAGAAGAGTCCCTGCCTGGAAGAATTAAAGTGGGTCTCACCTAAGCCATGCAGAGGTTCTTGCTTGTTGTTGCTGCTGCTCTCTCCCCAGAAAATCTCTCAGGGGCTGGATGAACACTGGACACAGTGCTCATCTTCTTTCTTCTGTCAAACTCCTCTAAAACTTCAAAAGATTCCCTTTCACAGACTCATGGGGAGGGAAGGGAAGCATCAAGTTGAATCCAGCTGCTCCAAAGAGCTGTCTGAGGAGCTCACATCAACATCTGACCCAAGGCACTGAGTTATTCACATGTTCTGCTCTGGTGCTGCTCAGTGCAGAACTTCTTGGACTTCCCCTGGTGCTCTCGGGGTTTGGAACACTGGATGTGCCTTCTTTGTTCCCTGGCTCTCCTTCCAAAGGCTGCAACTAATGTCTAGCAGAGAAGATTAGAGTTAGAAAAGGGCTGGAGCAAGGAGAAAGAGGAAAGATGGGATGCTCAGAGTGAGCAAGAAGGGAAGACAAAGAGATGGAGAAAGGGGAAGGAAAAGGAGGAAATGAAGGGGGGAGGCAGTGCCAGGCACTATCAGAGAAGAAGCACAGGCAGGAAGCTTGGGGACAGTTGGAGGGTGGTCACCAGCCGGGCTGTAGGGCTTGATCACATCAGGGAGTCAAGTGACACCAAAGCAAAGCCTCTGCCCCTGGCATTGCTGCCCTGAATGCCAGGAAGTGCCTTCTGCTCCTTTTCTGCTGGTTCTGCACAGTGGGCCATGTGCCAGATGAAAAATCCCCCCAGCCCAGCAGGCACCAGAGATCTCCTCTGTGTCCAAGCTGTCCATTGTAATCATCTGGGGGCTCCTCAGAGTCAGCTCTGAGCTGTGGCAAAGGCCATTCATCTCCAGAACCCCCCCCCTGATTTTATTTAGGGTCCTTGAACCAGGAGGGTTGGGCCAGTCTGTGAAAGGGAGGTGAATCTGATCCTAAAGGCAGAAGAGGGAGCACTTCCCTAGGCAAGGAAAGGACATTAATTCCAGAGCAGTAGATTCCAAACTTGAGGCTTCCCACAGAACTGTGGAGTTTAGACCTTAGGCCAGGCCAAGAAGTATCAATTCAAACTTGTTCCCTGTATGAAACCAGTTCTGTTGTCCCTCTCTTCTGCTGATTTCCACTAACTCCCAGCTCTGGGAGAGAAAGGAGATCCCAAAATGCAGCTGAAGACTCTCCAGGTGTCTGTAGTTAACTCAAGAACAAGAAACAAAGCTGGGAAATCCATGTCCCAGGCAGGAGATGGAAGTTGACCTCCTCTCTCCAGGGATTTAATAGACTATATATGTGATATTCCTGTACACAACATAATCAGAGTTTTCAGATTAAAAGGAAATGTAAGCATAAATTAACATTTTAAGCATGCAAAGAGCCCAAAGTAAGGATTGAGCTTTTTCTCTCCTTGTGAAACTTTCTGGAGGATCCACATGAAAATCCAGAGGTGGATTAGTTCTGTAACTTTTGATCATTGATTACTTTCTGGTTAGGGAGAAGACAGAGCAATCATCTCCAAAGATGATTATGATGTTTATGTGGGCAATATGGGAAATAGTAAAGGTAAGAAGACTTCTAGAAAGCTGTAAAAGGAGGCCTTAGAAGTAGAAAGAACAGAAAACTTAGAACTAGCTGCAGCTTAAAATCTGAAAGTAGAGAAAGTTACAATAGTACAAGCAAGCAAGGACATGAAACAATAGCTTGAGTTTTAGGCTTGGCTAAGATAGACCTTAAGACTGCAGAAAAATATGCTTAGCAAGAGAGTAGAAGGTTTTAAGCTTAATAATGGTTTAGGTAGAAGGTTTTAAGCTGAATTGTGTATTGCTAATAGAAAGCATACAAGCAAGCATTGTATGAAGCAGGTCTACGTGTGCTTTTAGTAATTGGCTAGAAAAATTGTCTGTAAGCTCGAGCAATATGCTATTGGCTAGAAAGTTTTTAAAATGTTCTGTAACAAAATGTCTTAGGTTGGAAATGGGGTATCCTATCCCCATCTGTCAGAGCTGGGGCAGTTCTCTCTGTCCATGGGGCAGTTTTTTCTTTATCTCTGCCACAGCCAACCCTCCCTCCAGGAGATCTCTGCTGTCCATGGCCAGGGAGTGTCCCTGCAGGGCTGATCCAATTCCAGCATCCCATGGGGAGATGCTGCACCCAGGGCAGGAGCCAAGCATTCCTACCTGGATCCAATCTGAGCCTGGCACAGCACAGCAGCCTTTGCCCCCTGCATTGCCAGAGGAGCAGCTTTCTGCTGCCCTGCATTGCCAGAGGGAGCCCAGGCCCATCTGCAGCAGCCCTGGAGCTGCAGAGGAAAACTCCCCCCTTGTGCAGGATCCCTGCTGCAGCAGAGCCACAGCTGGCACTGCAGGAGGGCTGAGCCCCATGGGATGGGGCTGTGCCACCCCCTGACACACAGGGGCAGCTCCTGCTCTCACTCTGGCTGTGGATTGGTTTGTTTGTACCATTGCATTTGTATTTTTAATTTTCCTAATAAAGAACTGTTATTCCTACTCCCATCTCTTTGCCTGAGAGCCCCTAAATTTCAAAATTACAGTAATTCAAAGGGAGAGGGTTTACATTTTCCATTTCAAGGGAGGCCTTCCTAAGCAGACACCTGTCATGTCAAACCAAGACACAAAGAAATCTTTGGCCCTTGCTGGTTGTACATCAGCTATTGCCATCTTCCAATTATCTCAACCATGCAATGAGGCTGCAATAAAGCTCAAGGAACATCTCCCAGCACTCCCATCCTGTTCATGAAAAACCCCAACACAGGGCACAGCCCTCCCAGCCCAGCTCCCTCCATGCCCAGCCATCCTTACCTCCGGAGCAGCAGCTTGGGGTGGTTCTTGCTCTCCAGGTTTTTGTCGATGAGGTCGGCCAGGAGCTGTTTGAGGACGTCGGTGGCGTACTCCAGCTTGCTCTGCAGCACCGTCATGATCAGCGAGGCCACGTTGCCGCGGTCGCGCATGGAGAAGCTGCGCTGCGACTCCAGCGTGCGGATGAAGGACAGCAGGAACACCTTGTTGTTGATGAGCTGGGCAAAGAGCTTCAGGCCCTTCTCCACCCGTTCCTGACGGTAGCCAGGGACCTGCGCAAGGAGAAAGGGAGTTTCTCAGGTTTTGTGTTGCTGGAGTGGCTCCTGAGGTATTAAAAGTCTCTTTTTCCCAGCCCCGCGACTGAAGAAGAAGTCGAGATTCCTCAGCTCCGGTTTTCAAGGTTGTTTATTTTCTCTTATCTATTCCATTCTTCTTCTGACCTGCTGAGATCTGTCCAGCAGGTCAGGTTGTGGCACACTGCCCTTCTTTTTATACTAAGAACTACCTGTACTTTATTTACAATAATTTCCCAATACCTATCACCTATGTTAGACAGAATGTCTCTACTCTAAACCAATCCAGAAGTGTCACCATCACAGCAGAAGATGGAGGACAAGAAGAAGAAGAAGAAGGACAGGACACACCCAGATTCGTCCATCTTGCCTCTTGAACCCCAATTCTAAAAACCCCAAAATTCTACTTTTTCACCCTGTGACAAACTCACTATCATTCTACTCAAACTCTTGTGGCTGGTAACTTCTCACACAAAATTGGTAATTGTTTCCATGGGCCAAAATCAAAGGCACAGGTGTCTTTGACTCTGTGCCAAGGTCTCTGAGCCCCCTGCCAGGGTCTCGAGTCCTCCAGGGCAGCCAGAGCAATGTCCTGGGTCCCAACAGGAGTTTTTCCCTTTCCCACTGTCAGACGTCCTGTCGTTACTCTCTCTTTGCTCTCATCCCTCCAGCTCCTCAGCTAAGGAAAGACAGGAAGGGAATTCATACATCATCTAACGATTAGGAAGTCTGAGAAGACTCCCAGCCACATCCAGATGGTGTTTCCAGTCCTGTGTTCCCCTCTCTGATCAGTACATCTGTGGCAGCAGCTCTCTGGCCACAGAGAGAAACAAAACTTTCCCAGGCATTGTTCTGGGAAAGGCTGTGAGAAGAACAGAGGAAAGAATGAGAAACAATTCTTATCTTCACTTGCTGTACCTGGTATTGTGAACATGTGGAATGTGTTATGGAGATTTGTTTACCAAAGAGTGGTTTCTTAATTAGCCAATGGTGATGGTGTTTTAATTAGAGGACCAGTTAGGTCTACTTGTAGTGAACTAGGGTATAAAATTATGGGTTTCTTAATAAAGATTATTATGGCCAGCCTTCTGAAATGCATGGGGTCTATGCTAAATAAAGACCCAGCCAGGGGCCCGCTTGTGTTAAAATGCCAAATTTGGGTGGTTATTAGTTATATATGCCTTGGTGACATGTGTTGCTCTGTGGTGAGACCTTCCAGCTTCCAAGAAAGGTTTTCAAGGGCTTTCAATACACCCAAAAGGATTTCTGGTGCCTAAATGTATCACCATGCCACGTTGTATTTTTACTTTAGTAAGACTGAAGCCTTATTCTGATTTCATCCAAAACTTCTTTCTCTTTCCTGAAAGAATCCTGCTTTTAGAGGTTTGGGGTTCAGCTTTAGGGAGCTGGGAGAGGCACCAAGAGAGTGAATGGGAAAGAAAGGCCAGGGTGAGGTTTTGAGGAGATGAAGAGGCAGTGAGGCAGTGGTTGAGGTGTTGACCACGGAACTGGGTCTTGGTTTGAAGAGCAAGGCAGGTGTAGGTGTGAGAGGACACTCTGAGCTCCAGCAGAACCCCTGGGTTTGGGAGCTGAGGTGTTTTGGAGACAGAGTGATTGATGAGGCTGATGAGCTCATTTTTATATGGAACAATTTATATGGACCTCAGTGCCGGACCTTGGGCTCCACAGAGATCTTTTTGATCCTTCTGGCTATAGGCAAAGATGGAACCTAAACAGAGAACCCCAAACTCATCCCTCCACTTGCTGAAGCTGTTCCAGCCCTTGAAAAAGTTTCTTGGAAGCTGGAGGGTCTCACCACGGAGCAACACATGTCACCAAGGCATAAATGAATTTATAACCACCCAAATCTGGCACTTTAATTCAAAATAAGTTGGCTTGCTTAAACAGCCAAGCAATGCAAGCCCCCTTATAGAGTTGTTACTTTTTAATTCTGGAAATTAGAGTTCTAAACTCTTTTTGCATCCAACAAATAAATTACTTCCTAAATAGATTGAGGCAACCAACCAACCAACAAACCACCACCACCCATCCCGCCAATAATTATTTTTAACTCACTCGCTTGAACATTTAATATTGTCTGTCCCAGGGTTATTATGGAGAATTAAAACAAAATAACAAGAAAAGTATTTTGTGCTGCATCTGGAAGCAGTTAATTAGCAAATGAGCTGGAAATAAGTAAGACCTTCTCACTGTGGGATCTGTGCTGGGGCCTTTTGCAATAAATAGCAATTCCTTCTGGGTGCTACAGAGAAGGGAGCAGAATAGGAGCTGCCTTCACGTTGGTAGCCAAAGATGCTGACACTGAGAGAGCTGGTGAAGCTTTAAAAGGGATTAAGGGAAAAAAAAAACCCAACAAATGGAATGAAAGGAAGAAGAGATCAAAGGTGTTGGATTGAAACATTAGCTCAGTGTGTATCTACATAGGGGAGCATCCGTGCTAAGGCCTCTGAAGGGGTCAGATGCTGCTCTGTGATCAGCTGGATGGGGTTAATGAATGCAGGGAGGGAAATTGGCTGTGGGGATGATGGAAATGTTTGTGTGTACACACATGTGAGAAGGAGGTTCAGCGCCCCTCGTTCCTCCTTTGCTGGAGCTGCTCGTCCTGAGGGAAAGCAGCCGGATGCCCCTCAACCTGCACTCCAAATCTGTATGGTAGCTACGTGTAACTCAGCCTCCTGCCCAGCCCCACAAGCCCTCCTTGCTGACAGATCAAGTTTTTTTAATGTCTCTCTCCACACAGTCGGATGAATTTTGGCTCTTCCCCATGGCAGGAGCAAAGCTGAGCAGGCATCTCTGATTACACAGCCAGCCAAGCGTGGGCCGGCCTGTGCCAGCTCCTGCTCCTCCTTCCTGCCAACCAAGCCCAGGCCTGGCCTCCAGCAATCTCCCAGGCCCATGCCAGAACCTCTCTGGAGCTCAGAGCCTGCCAAAGGCTTTGCAGAGAGCTCAGCCAACACCTTGGCCGTGGTGTGGCTCCTGATTCTCCAGCCCAGGTATTCCTAGAGCAGAGCCTGTCCATCTGCCAGAGCCTAGAGCAGATTTTAGCCTGGCAGACCTCACCTGGGCTCCCATCAAGCTCCTGTCACCACTCAGGTGATACAGGCTCTGTGTAGACCCCAAGATTTGTGAACAATGTCTCACAAATCTCCATGCAGAGCATTAAGGTGGAGGAGGAAGATGTGGGGAGGGTATGGACAGACGACACTGTGGTTTTCTGACCTCACTGCAAACCAGAATGCAGCAGAGGTGAACCTCCCTCAGTGGCAGGGGGTTATTTTTATAGGGGTGGGTTATTTTTATAGGGGTTACCACAAAGAAAACCTGGCCTTGTAGTAGTGTGAGGGTCATGCAAAGCTGGATGACACAGGCAAACATGCTCCTCTGTCACACAACAGGTTTTCCTTGTCCCTGCATGGCAGAAGATATTAAATCCAGTCTAAAACTCAAGGCACAGAAGGGTTAAGATCAAAGAGAAGCTTAATTGAGTAGGCCTATGATTTATGAGTTTTCCAAATCAGTGAGTGATCCGACAGAATTTAGTAGGTAACAAGTGACAGGATGAGACGAAACGGCCTTAAAGTTGTGCCAGGGGAGGTTTAGATTGGAAATTGGAAAAAAATTTCTTAATTGAAAGGATGATCAGATGGTGGAACAAGCTGTCCAGGGGAGTTATGGGATTGCAGTCCCTAGAGGTTTTCAAAAAGTGTGTGGATGTCACACAGGGGGACATGGTTTAGTGATGGAATTGACAGCACTGGGTTGATTGGAATTGATGGTCTTAGAGGTCTTTTACAACCTAAATGATTTTATGATCTGATATGATCTAAGAGAACAGCAAGCATTTTCCCCTTTCAACCCAGATTTTTAATGAGGATCTGCTTCACCCCTTGTAGGACACAGCATAATCAAGTCATCACATCCCCACCACTGAAACAGAATCTCTGGAATTCAGGACTGAACAGAGAGGCATGAGAGGAGCTCGAAGCAGGAAATGTTGTTGTTTTACCTCCAAATCCCTCAGGACTGGATGATCCTCAATGCCAGGGAAAAGCACTCTCATCGTGTAGGTTCGGTAGTCGAGGAAAGGGATCCCAGCTCCATCCAGGTCACTTGTCAGCTCATGGATGTCTGTCTGCAGCTCTGCAAAGGCTGGCACAAAAACAGAACAACTCAGGGACCAGTGAAAATCCAGATCAGCCTCATCAGAATGGGAAAAAACCCCGATCCTCATGAGTGAGAATAAGGAATAAGGCAACATGCGGAGAGGAAGAAGGTGGACGAGAGCAGGGTCGCCTTTCCCACAACACAGGGATGTGTGCCAAGGCTTTCTGTGGATTTTGAATTATCAAATCCAGTCAGGAGAGGATTGGGTGAGAGAAAGTCTGAACTTTCCTGAACTCTGGGAGAGGGTGGAGAAAGTCTGAACTAAGGGAAAACAGGGAAAGTCAGATTAGATCCAGGCTCAACACTGTGGTATTTTGCTCGAAGCTTTTTGACTGGATGCCAACACACTCCTACCAACACTGACACATCCTGCCTCTCTCGGCCTACCTTCTTTGCACTCCAGGGCCACCCTGGATTCCAGGTTGTCCATCTGCATCTGCAGGCGCTTGAGGGTGAGGTCGCTCTCCCTGGACTTGCGCTTGTAGGCGATGAGCACGGCCACGATGAAGATGATGAGCAGCCCGCCGGCCACCGCGATGCTGACGATGGCTGGCAAGCTGAGAGGGCTGTCTGGGGAGATGTAGACCATCCCTGGGGAGAACTCCATCCCTCCTACACGAGCCTAGAGGGAAAGCAGCAAAGAGACTGTGAAACTGAGCAGGAGTGCAGAGGAGCTCTGTCATCGTCACCCTCTGTCACCCTCTGGCTGAGGGTGAATGGTGACATCCCCTTGTCTCCCAAGCCCAAAGGGGAGGTATTTGGATATGGAACAGCTTTAAAAACACTTGAAATGATAGAATCACCTCTGTTGGCAGTCCACAAACTGGACTTGTGGTGAGACAAGTCGCCGGTCACAATTTCTCCAAATCAGTTTGGGTTTCATTCTGGATTTTTCATTCCCTATCCTGATGTGTTGTGTGGGGCAATGATGTCACTCAGGCCCAAAATACACACAGAAAACAGAGCTCAAGATATGGTTTGATGGGTCCTAACCCCACAATGGGGCAGAGGAGAGCTGGCCCATTGAGTACAGTGGGGACTGCAGAAATCAGTCACTATTTTCTTTTGACTCTCCCACCAGATAAAACTGTACTTGGAAGCCTCTGGGATAGTGAAGATCCACCACAAACCCCACAAAGCCTGGCCATTCTCTTTACAGCCCCTGTCTTAGCCACACATTGTCAGGATGACTGCAGATGTGCACCAGTAAGAGTTGAACACAGCTTTTTGTTCTCCATCTACTTCCAGAGGTTCCCAGAGCTGCTTCCAGCCTTTGGAAGAAACTGCTCTGAAAGGGCCTTGGTTTTAACAACCAGAAAGAAACCCTGCAAGCACTCCTTGAGCAAAATGTTCTGAGCAAAATGTTCTGCTGAAGCAAGTCCTTCGAGCCCTTTTATACAACATGAACACCACTCCCAGCAGGAATCCCACAGGACACCACTGGCTTCAGGCTACTGCAAGGCTGTTCAAAGCTATTTGTAGAGTAGGCAAAGCTTGAGTGATGGGAGAAAAGCTCTGCTGGCTGGACTGAAGTATAAAAAGGCTTCTAGGCTGTGTTGTGTTTGGGAATGCTGGTTGTAGGTCAGCAGAAAGCTGGGAAGGTGCCATGCAAAGAGCTTGAAGGATGATGAGCTCCATCACTTCACCCCAGCTGAGCTGTGTCACAGAGAGGCACAGCTGGCCCTGCACAAAGAGCAAACTCTTATTGCCAGGCAGAAATGCAATTAGGACCCCAGCAATGACTGTTTCCTGCTCCCATTGCACCTGGGACCACTGCAGTGTGGAATTAAAAACTGTTTTCTTTCTCCGTTGTGAGGAGTTCTCCCTCACATTTCCTCATGTTTCTCCTCCACACCCCAGCCTGGTGTTCAGCCCTGTCCTGCATCCCACTGGCTCTCAGGTAATCTCCAGCCTGCCTGGACACTTATTAATCCCAGGGCTTCCCCCATCTCAGCTCAGGCACCTACTCAAATTTCCTCTCTAGGTTGCAGAGGAAGAAACTGGCCCAGCTGGAGCCAGCAGAAGGGACTACAGAGCAGAATCATGAATTAATGGATTTTCCCAGGTGCTCTCCACCCCAACCCTTCCTGGGGACATGAATCTCAGTGACTTTATCATCTCCTAGAAGTTATTGCAGCCTCAGGGAAGAAGGTTGTTTTGCTCTACCACCAGGTGTAGGCTGCTCCTCAGTGGCCAAAGAGACACAACTACAACCCTTATGTCATGGACAAGACCAAAGTGAACGTCTGAAAACAGCTAATTTCCATCCATCCCTTTCATGCCATTTTGGGAGGGGGTCTGGAGAGATGAAATGTCCACAATGAAAAACAAGGACTAATCCTAAACTCAGCTGTTCGGGTAATAGTTTCAAGATGACCAATTGCTACCATGACACCGATGGCTTGTAGAGCAATTTTAGTAGCCAAGGAACCTCAGACACACAGTTGGGATGCAGCAGTAATGAGTTTTCCCATCTATTTAAAGATCCAAGATCCAACTCACTTATAAATCCTGAGGTTTGTTGTTGGAATGTGGCCTGTTCAACTGAGAAGGCAAACTGCCAAAATCACATCCTAATCCATGCACTGGAAGTTGCTCCCTCTTGCCCTAGACCACTGTCCCAAAATTTTCTCACAGCTCACACGCTTTTCCTTCCTGTCAGTGGATAAATAAATTGCTTAATTCTTTTCCATTTTCTCTTTCTCCAAGCCCTGCAGGTCAGACGAGTCCATTCAAGGAATATCAGACTAGACTCAGACAACCCCGATCCCAAATCCCAGTGCAGATCCATCCTCAAAGCTGGAAGAACAGCCCCTCTCCATGGGTGGGATTTCTCTCACCAAATATTCCACGTGCACATCCGAGTTCAACACTGCAGCATGATTCCAGAGCCAACAAAGAGAAAAAAAACTTTCAGGATGTGATTTATGTGAGCTGCTTCCAACACCTTTGACATTGGGATGAGGCTTTTCATTCAGTGGAAGTTCCCATTTCTCTCCATGCATGAAAAGGGGATCTAAGCTCCAAAAAAGCAGGTGTTCAAAGTCAGGCCCAGTGTGTTCCCCTTCAAAGGTGGTTTCATCACTGGGAAGGTCTCACAATCCACAAGTGAAGCTGCCATGATCTGAGGGAATCTGGCTCTTGAAGAAGAAAGTCTACGAGGCTGCAGTGTTATTGTGAGCTTTTAAAAGAAAACACAAGAAAATATGCACATACAGCTGTCCTTTACTTCTTAATCCACCAAGTGGTTCTGGAGGAAGCTATCTTTACCTTTCAGAAGGCTGACCATGAACCCAGCAAAGAACAACAATCTGGCCATTTTTAAAGACTATTAATCATGAATTTGTCCTAAATTAGACTAGATGTTCTAAACGTTTTCTCCAACGGAGTCTTAGTGGCCACCTGTAGGAGCTCAGGAGTTCTGAAGGAGTGTCTTTCCTGGTGCAAATAAAATTATCCCTCTAAGGATGAGACGAATCACGCCCTGACCTTCTGCATTTGACCATCTGCTGCATTTGACCATCTCTCCATTCATTATAAAGAGTCTGGAGCACTTTTCAGATGTGGAACCCTTCAGACGTGTTCCACATCTTCCCTGCAGACCTTCTCTGGTGTAGTCACTCCTGGATTTTTCTCACATCTCTTTCTTTTCCTTGGAAAAACTTGCCTCTGGGTTTTAGTCAATCTTCTTTTTAACCATCACCCAAACCTTTTATTTCCTTGCTATGTTTTTTCAAATACTTAACTCTGTCATTGTGTAAAAGACAGCTCAAAATCAGACAGCTCAAAAGAACACAGATCAAAACGTGTTGACATCAACGTGTGTCACTGCCACTGTTCCTTCACTTAGAAATAATCTCTGTGTTGCAACAGTTGAGTCACTCCCATGACTCCCTCTCAGTTTATGCCACCTCGCTTTGTTTGTTCAACAATTTCCTCAAGGTCAGAGAGTAAATCTTTGGCAAAATCAGGAGGAGGAAACTTCTATCAGTTATCCTGGGCCTCAGACAGATGATTTGATGTCTTGAGATGGCTGAGCTAGAACAGATAGAGTTCCAGAATAAAGCAGGGATTCATTCACAGGATCTCCTCCATGGATGCACCTTGGGCAGCACCAGAGCCCAGCCAGGGCTGCACCCAAGATGACCCAAAATGGCCCCAAAAATGCACGAGCGCTGCCAGGGTCTCTCCCTGGGATCAGTTCTGCTCCATTTGCACCTTGCAGTTCATTGTCCCATTCCAGCTTCAGCCCCTGCAGTCCCACCCTGCTTGTTTTTCTCTCTGCAGCCCACGGGGTTTGTGCTCCTGGGCTGAGATTTGGGTCATTTGTCCTTGGTGCCCAGCTGGAGCAGGAATTGTTTTGTCTCCCTGCTCTGTGCACAGAGCTCACCATCCCATAATATGGAGCTCAGACCCACACACCAAAGCAGCACAGAATGTGAAAAATAGAAAATCTAAAACCTGACATGTCAGTTTGTGTGAAATGTGGTCCCAGCCTGAGCAGCAGAGATGCTGTGCCATGCTGGAGGAGGCATTTTCCAGCCCTGGTTCCAGATGCAAAGTCCATCTTTGAGTTACCTCCATCATCTTTCCAGTTTCCCAGCAGTCTAGCATCCTCAAAAAAGGATTGTTTTTTAATATTTGCTTCACTTAAACTGTCCCAAAGCTGCAGGAGCATGGGAGTCTTCCCAATTAGTGCAGCCTGGCCAGATGTCCATCATCCTGGATCCCCAGGGGTTGATTATTGCTCACCTGGCTTTGGAGTTTTGTCTCCCCAGGATTGGCTTTGTCCGTCTCTGACTAACCATATGTTTAATCATATCCATGAAAATGACAGGAACATTTATTGCCGTGCTCAAAAGCTTTGGTTTTCACACAGAGAAAATCTCTCACTTCATTATTGCTCTTCTTGGAGAGTTTTAATGTGCTTTGCAATGAATCGAGAGTCATGGTGCATTTGCATGGCTGGAGAGGATTATTGCCTCTATTTTCCAGATGACAAACTTTGGCACAGAGAAGTTAAGTAGCCACTACAAGGGATCCCAGCAGCAGCCACAAAACAAGACCCAAAATGGTCATCATGAGCTCTGCTTCCTTAAAAGTTCCCAGGAAAAATCTTTTAAAAGATCAAACTCTCTGAGTCTCATTGCACTGAAATAAATAAATTAATACGTGACAGATACAGCTTTGGGAGGCACAACAGAAGAACAGTTGTTCACAAGGAATGAGAAACACTGATGTCAGTTGTCAGCTTTTGTTGTTCCCACCCACAGCTTGGTACAACTCCAGGGTGTTTGCTGATATGATGTTTATCAAGCACCAGCATCAAGGAATTCAAATTATTGAGAGGAAAGTAAAAAAAAGGAGTAAATAAATAAGCGGTGAGAGGAGGAGAAGCTCCCTCTGATGTAATCACCAGGTCCATTCTTCATCCAGGAAGGATTTGTAGAAGCACACTAAGTTTTATAGAAGTCAGAATTCTGAAGTCCAGTCACACTATTGTCCCACATCCTGCTTTTTTTTTTAATCTCTTACATAAAGGCAAATTTTAGTCACCATCCTGTCAACAAAGTGATGGGGACTGTAATTTCATGTAGGAGCATGTTACACGTGATCTCATGTGAGAATCCAGGGTTCCTACAGCCCATACAAAAACAGAAGAGAGGCAAACTCTCCTACTGGGGTTTGATCATGAAAGATGTCTCACTGCCCACAAAGACCTCCAGGTCACTTTTTCCACTGTTCTACTTCTCCAAGCTACCCTCAATGAGAATATTACACCAAAAAGGGGCCCTGATGTTTCTGGGAAGGCAAGCAATAATGCAAACCCCTTGGAGCCCTCTGCCAGCTCTCCAGCTCTGCTGTGCCCTCCCAAGCCACCCAGGGAGCAGGGGCTGAGGGGCAGGCATCACTTACCATCACCTTGTGCCTCCCAATGAGGTTTGGGGACTCACAGAGGAGCTGCACATCTGACACAGTCACTGCACAGGGCTTCTCCCCCACCAGCACGGTGTAGTTCAGCCTGGCATTGCCTCCTGCCACAGGTGGGATCAGATTCCTGCCCTGCACAGAAAGGAACATCACACCCCAAAATAACCAAATAAACATCAGGAAAGAGTTTTCTTCCCCCCTCTGGTTCATTCCTGGGATACCAGTGTTGATATTGCATTTGATAGGATCACTGACACTGCTCCAGGCCAGGCTGGATGGATGGGGCTTGGAGCAGCCTGGTCTAATGGAAAGTGTCCCTGCCCATGGCAGGGGGTTGGAATGAGATGGTCTTTAAGGTCCCTTCCAAGCTAAATATGATTGCATTATGACATTTGTAGCTCGCCATTTGCTCACACAGAGAGGAAAAGCCAATTTAGGAACTCACGCAGAGAACAGCATGAGTGGTCACAGACTCAAAGCAGTCACAACGGCCTGTCCTGCTCCTCCCTCTCTGCAGCTGAGTGGGAAATGCTCCATCTAAGTCCTGCACAATAAAGCCCTCACTAAACATAGGCAGGCAAGCAAGTCAGACCCCTTTCCAAACATGCAAAAAGCATCTGCAGTTAAAATAACTTCTTTGCATATTCACTGTGTAAAAATAGTGATACAGAAATGCTGTGTCATAAAATTCCTTCTCTCTATTGCTGTGAAGTTTACAGAAATTTCAAGGGACTGATTTGGGTTAAAACAAGGGGGAGAGGAAAGTCTTGAATGAAGAAATGAAACAGAGTTGGGTATTTCACTATCAGCCACATTGCAAGGGTAGAAAATGTTTTCTGGTGAACAGCAGTAGGTACAAGTTTAGGCTGCACCCAGGAGTTTATAATTTTTAGTTATGAGTGTGGGCAGTGCTTGCTGTTTGCTGATGGTGACTCTGATGTGGTTGGAATGGAGGAAATTTCTGGGGAGCAATCAGGATGATTTATGGGGGTGCTGGCAGGCACAGAGAGGCAAGAGGCAGAATTTCAGTCCAGTCCTTGGTGCCCATCTCACCTTCAGGATGATGGGACTTCCAGGCTTCAGCTCCAGGATCCCTGAGGGATTGAAAACCTCGAAGATGGGGTTGGGGTAGTAGGTGAAGTTGGTTTTGTTGAGGATCAGCAGGGACTGCACATTGTCAAGGATGAAGCCAAACTCCTCCGGGCGCTCGGCGAGCTCAGACTGGTGATTGGGGGTCCACAGCCAGAGCTGGGGCCTGGCAGGTCATCTCTGTGCTGTTCTGCACCTCACAGTTCTGGGGAAAGAGAAACCCAAAATGTTTCTGGAAATAGGGACCCTGGCAGGTCATCTCTGTGCTGTTCTGCACCTCACAGTTCTGGGGAAAGAGACCCAAAACAAGGAGTGTTTATGGGAAATGCCCCCACCCTTTCCTGGTGGGCAGATGGCTCTCAGGGAGAAGGAGGAGCAGACTCCCATGGGTTACTCTTATTCCCCATCACACAATCAAGGCTGGGCAGGGGTTAGGAAAGCCTTGCTGGGGCAGTGTGTGGAGCAGTTTGCACATCAACAGGGCCTCCTGTGCCTCTTCAGAGAGCTGAGCCTCTGTTGCCAGCATCAGCATCTTTCCCTGACTTTGTTTCCTTCTGGAAATAGAAATTTCTTCCCTTATTTTTTGCACAGCAGAGATTAGTCAAAACCTCACTACCACCTTGCAATTAGATCTCCCACTCTGGTTGTTTTTCCAAAAGTGTTTGTGCAGTGCATGCTCAGTTGTGCTCAGTTTGGATATCAGGTCACCTAAAATGAATCAAGCAAGCTGGAGGAGCAAAGACAAAGGTGAAGGTCTCAGAAGACCCTGATGTTTGGTTCCAGCCTTGCCAAAAACCTTCTTTTTTTTTGTGTGTGTCCTTCAGGGATGGGGTAATATTTCTGGAAACAAACCATGCCCTCTTTTTTGGGCTGCAGTAGGAGATTTCAAGCCCCAGTAAGTGTCAGCCAGACCCTGTCCCCAGCATGGCATGTCCCCTCCTATTGGAATATTACCAATATTCCAGCTCTGCAGTCATACTCACATTGACATGCTCCTTTCCACCGTGCTTTGCTCGGATCTGAGGGTTTTGGATGAGGTCCAGGTGAGTTCCCCACACAGCAATGGGAGTGTTGCCACTGGAGAATAAGAAATGGAATTAAAGAATGAACCCAGGTGATGGATGTCAGAACTCATCACAGCAGAAATAGGTGATCTGTGTTCCTAAATGTTGGTTGCAAAGTGTCTGACCATGTCTCATGGTCCCATAGAGAGGGAAGGACAAACAAAACAAATAAGTTTTCATTCATTCATAAGGGGAGAAATAGTTGTTGGGAAGGATGAAAGTTTACCAAGAAAGTCTCACAGATATGTGTGCTTAGCAGAAAGATTTTTAAAAGTGGAGTCTGATGAAGGAATAGAGATGGAAGCAAGTTTTGATCTAGAAGAAAAGAATTCCTGAGCCAGTCTCACTGGATAACCAAGGAGGCAAAGGGTGTGTTAGTTAGAAGGGGTTTTATGGCTTAGAGCAAAGGATAAACCCACCCCAAACAAGAAGATGTTTTTACCAAGCACAAAGACAGCACAGGCAAACAAGCCTGCTGATGTGGCAAGTAGAAAAAAGGTCTCAGAACTTTCCACTGCAAGAAAACTGAAAAACAACTTCTAGCTTAAACTGAAATGTGCTAACTTTTAGTGATTGGAGAACAGTAACATGAATATGGTAATTACAGTAGTTATGACAGGCTATAGATAACAGTTCAGGTATAGATTGGTTCTACTGCATTAAGATGCTCAGCAAAGAAAAGTCTATAATGCATTGTAACCAAAACCAAAGGGTCTCCAGGCCTGCCTGCAGCTGGAGCTGACAGCTGTGGGCACAGCTCTGTCACCCACCACCCTGGGCTGCTGTGACACCTTGGATACAATAAACTGCATTTTGGAGAGCCCCTGGAGTCCCACATCCCTCATTTAGGCTCTTACAATAAGTGAAGAAAAATGCTTGCTGAAACTGCCAGGTGAGGCAGCCTCTGGGTATCGATGCAGGGCTGGTGCAGCAGGAGGTGGGGGCAGAGTGATCCAGGGCTGAAAGGAGAAGAGATGTCCAAGAAAGCAAAACCTTCACCTGTCAGGGCTCACACCGCCAGGACAGGAGGAGGAAATGCCATCAGCACACAGCCCCATCCCTGAGGGTTTCCCAGGGTGAGGAGTGCTCTCAGCAGTTTCAGCACCTGCCTCTATAACTCCCTTTGGAAACTGTCCAGGATGCAGTTTATTTCCTGCTGGGAAGGGGAGGCCATGTGGAAATCAATGGGGTTGTGAGAAGAAAGCTCAGAATCCCTTTCCTGCCCCCAGGTAAAGCTGCACTTACAGGAAAGGGCAGGCATGTGCATTATAAATGAGAAAACACCAGAGAATAAACACCCTGGGAGGAAGAAGGCAACAAATCTCCCCAGTTTCTGACCTTTGTTTTCAGTGCTCCTGATTTATCTTCCATTATTAATCAGCTGGGGAGGCAGGAGTGAATGCAAACACACACAGGAGAGATGCCAGGTTTGGGTGAGCTCTGCTCCAGCCCCTCTAGCAGCACCCACACTGATGAACCAAACAGTTTTAGGGTTTATCCAGAGAGAATTGGCACAACCACATCTCTCAGCAGATGTCTGGGGACGCTTCTCTGGGAGGCTCCTCATGGTCTTTCACTCAAGGGCTGGGCTGGTCCATGGTTAGGGCAATATTTGACCTTGATTTCTGCAGAATATCTCAAGTTCTTTCTCTCTGAAATATCAACTATAATGGGAAATTTTATGGTGCAAACCCACATTTTGTTGTTTCCATAAGATCTGGATGAGTTTTTTGAATGCACAAGGGATCCTGATGAAGTCACACATCTGCTTACAGGAGACCTTCCCTGCCTTACAGAAAAAATATCCTCTCTTCAAAATTCAGCTTCCCTGTAAATATTCCTGACATCATCCACAGAGAATTCTTCACTACCCAGAAGTGTATAAACCAAATTGTTCTTTCTCCATTGTCCTGGATCTGTGAGCCTTTATATTAATAATAAAAATACAATTTTATTGCTATTATTATATAATTTAATAATAATATAATTACTAATATATAATATATATTAGTAATTATATATATAATATATATAATATATATAATATATATAATATATATAATATATATAATATATATAATATAATTAATCTCTGCTGATTCAAACTAGAAGGGATTTTATATCTTTACTTGGCTGAAAGTTTTATCTGTTCCACAAAAATCCAATGTGTGAGCACACCTACAGGTATGTGTGTCTATATAAAGACAAATCCTTTTATTTAATCAACCAAATCTGTGCACACAGCTTTAAACCCACGAGTTAAAAACCCTCTCTTTGGGTTGGAATCTGAGCTTGCAGGCTCAGACCACAGGCAATAAACAGAGCCACAGCACCTGACCAGAGAGAGGGAAAGAAAAAAGGTAAAGCAGTTTTTTGTTTGCTGAAGACTTAAAGTCACTCCCAAACCCTCTCTGGCTTGAAAATAAAGGAAATAAAACTGTTCCTTGCCTTGAAAATCACCGGCCATTGGCATTTGTGCCTGCATCTGGCTGCTCAGCCAGGTGGGAGCAGAGCCTGGAGACCTGCTGCTGCCCAGCAAAATAACAGAGGTGCCAAAAGCCCTCAGAATTTAACAGTTTATTGCCCCAAAAGACCCTGAGTATCATTTTCTGCCTGCAGACTCAGGTAATTGCTGGATGTAACTCAAATCAAACCCAGATCAAAAGTATTAATGGAGCCTCATAAAATTTTATTTACTTGCCAGCCCAGCATGACTTTTTTTTTTTTGGGCTATGGAAATAAATTAGCAGTAATCTTTTCTTTATTGTCTTGAAGAATAAAGGTTTTAAGCCAGGCTTGGTACATTCATTCACTGGTTTTGCAAAGCTGGTTTAGTGGCAATCATCTCCCCCTGGGAACAGCTCAGCCCCACAGTTATGGCACCTAAAACTGTCCCTGACACCACAAACCCCCATGGCAATCCTGGATATTCCATCTTCTATTCCTCTTCTCTTTGGAGTGACTCAAAAGTGCTTAAGAAAGAGGATGAAATTGGGGAGGTCTGGTTAAAAATGCTCAAGCTGATGCTTCCTGATTTCAGATGAAGAAAGCAAAGGGGAGAGATAGTACCAAAAAAAATGCTCCATCCCTGGAAATGCTCAAATCATGCCTGGAAGCATTCAAAATCTGTGTAGTTGTGTCACTTGGGGACATATTTTGGTGGTGAACATGTCAGTGCTGGGTAAAGAATTGAGGACAATTATCTTAGAGGTTTTTTCCAGCCTTAATAACTCCATGAGTGATGAGACATATGCAGTCCCAGCCATCCATCCTAGCAGCTACACATCCCACAAATAACCCAGTACCCCCTAAACAAACACCTCACCCTTATTTCAATTTTTTCTGGGATTTGGGATGGGAGATCCCATCCATCCTAGCAGCTACACACCCCACAAATAACCTGGTACCCCCTAAATAAACACCTCACCCTTATTTCCATTTTTTCTGGGATTTGGGATGGGAGATCCCATCCATCCTAGCAGCTACACACCCCACAAATAACCTGGTACCCCCTAAACAAACACCTCACCCTTATTTCCATTTTTCTGGGATTTGGGATTTGGGAAGCAAGAAGGCTGTGGAGAACTCCTCACCTCTCAGCCACACCTGAGGCCAGAGAGGGAGAGGAAGAGGAAGAAGAAGGTCCCTGTGTTGCAGCTTTCCAGGGGATTTTCAGGAATTCACTCTCCTAGGCTGTCAATCTTGCACCATTTTAAGCAGCACTGAACTGGCTTTCTAAGGGAGTAAAGTGATTTCTCATTTCACTGATAACCTGGACTCTGACTGGAAATAAAAGCCCCAAATGGAAAATCCTGACATTAAAGCTTCAAGCCCAATGTGCAAAGACTCAATCCGGCTAAATCAGTAAATTCCCTCACGGTAATTAAAGGCACTAATTGATTTGTGAAAACATCTTTGGGATGGGAGCTGAAGTGGGGGATTTACAAGCCCTGCTCCTAATCCCCAGGTTCTCCAATCAGTCCAGTTTGACAGGAAAGCAGAGAGCTGCCGTGGATGAATGAGGGGAGACTAAGATTTCTTATTTTGTATCTTTTCAAGGAAATACCAGTGCATTTAATGACCAATTTCTCCCTTCCTGAGGCCATTTCTCCAGGCTTCTGAGAGTTTGGGGATCACTTTGATGCTTTCCACAACCAGGGCAAACGCTGCTCTCAGGCGCCTTCATGTGAACCCTGTGAATTCACCAAAGCAGCATCAAGGGGGTGAAGAGAAAAAGGGATCCCTAACGAGGAGAAAGGCTCTTGGATGGGGCAGGGAGCAGGGCTCCCATTGTGTTTCATCTCAGGACAGAGCCCCAGGGCCTCCAGGCACCATGGCCAAGCTGGCAGTGCTTAATCCTGAGGCATCAAGTCCATGAGGGCTGTGGGAAATGTAGGAATTTCAAGTCCATGAAGCCTGTGGGAAAGGTAGGAATTGCAGCTTGCAAACTGTGAGAGAATGAAATGGTTCATGGCTTAAATATTGCATAAAATCATTTGCCCACTGTAGCAAACTACAAAGAAGCAGCTGCTCATCTTTGACCACTGAAGCCACCCCTCCCCAAACACACCTACAAAGAGAATTTGGAGTGTGGAGGGAACTTGGGATGAGATGAATGTGATACTATTGTCCAGTCCTCTCAGGTCTAGGGAGAAGAATGTGGTTCTAGAAGAGACACTGGGATACTCAAACCCTCAGGGGAAGCTGCCATGGGCAAAGCACCCACCCATGTGCCAGGGGCAGGCTCAGCCCAGCTCAAGCTGCAGCTGGTGTTGGACCAGATAAGGAAAGAGGTGAACCCTGGGAGGAGGAACTTTGTCCTTATCAAGTGTGATGCCTTGAGAAGGCTGAGCTCGAGCAGAGGCTGGGGAGAGCTCCAGAATAAAGCAGGGATTCATTCCAAGGATCTCCTCCATGGATGCACCTTGGGCAGCACCAGAGCCCAGCCAGGGCTGCACCCAAGATGACCCAAAATGGCCCCAAAATGCACGAGCGCTGCCGGGGTCTCTCCCTGGGATCAGTTCTGCTCCATTTGCACCTTGCAGTTCATTGTCCCATCCCAGCTTCAGCCCCTGCAGTCCCACCCTGCTTGTTTTTCTCTCTGCAGCCCACGGGGTTTGTGCTCCTGGGCTGAGATTTGGGTCATTTGTCCTTGGTGCCCAGCTGGAGCAGGAATTGTTTTGTCTCCCTGCTCTGTGCACAGAGCTCACCAACCCATAATGTGAAGCTCAGACCCACACACTACAGCAGCACAGAATGTGAAAAATAGAAAATCTAAAACCTGAGGCATCAAGTGAGCTCAGCTGTGTTAACTGCCCTGCCCAGGGCTGGGACATTCACCCAGAGCCCCTGAGGTGCTCACTCTGCTGCTGGGCCAGGATGGGACATAATGGAGACACCTGGGCTGGGGCAAGAGGCAGCTGTGTCGACTTAGAAGGTACTAAAAACTTGTGATCCACCACATTCCATCATCCAGGTGTCCCTGATCCACAGCTTTCCATCATCCAGTGGAAAACTCTCTACTGGGTGTTCCCACCTGAGTATAAAACCAACAGAGGTTGTGTCCTGGAGATTTTGCTCATAATTTCTTTGGGATGCCCCTTGTCCTCTGATAGATCCAGTCTGTGACCATCACTTCAACTGGCAGACATCAAAATTGCAATGACCAACTTCTGTGGTGCCTATGAGTCGTGCAATCTTTCTACTCTCATCCTTTCCTTTTCTTCCTTATGCTTTTTCTCATGTGATATTTTTAGGCTTTTGTATTTTCATATTGCTAGAGATAATAACAACCAAAATGGCTTTGTAGCTGCTTCCCCTTTAAACCAAATAGTTCTAAAATAAACCTATGTATATATAAATATATATATTTATGTATATATAATATATCTATATCTATCTATCTATATCTATCTCTCTATCTATATATATTTACATATATATTATATTATACAAACATTAATCATTCAGTGTTATTTCACTCTAATCCACCCTGAGGGTTCTACTGGCTCTGGAAAGTTTCTCTGCAGAAATTCTTGGTGGGGACAATGCTTGTAAATCATTTTTCTACACCAAGGACCAAAGTTGTCAGAGCAGTGCTCCTTTAAAAAACCATGGGAGTTGGGAGAAGGGTTTTCATGGGATGCTCACCTGAAGATGCTCCACTCAGGCTCGATCCTCAGGATGGTGGGATCCTCTACATATTCATAATGCAGCTCCTGGTGGATCTTGGCCTTGTCCACTCTCACAGACACCTTCACCTTCTCAAAGCCTTCATAGGAGGCTGTGGTGTTACAGACAATGTGCTTGGTGGATCTCCTGGGAGGAGGAGAAAGTAAACGTGAGCCCTGTGCTACCAGCAGCAAAATGGTGCCCAAAAGAGCCCAGCTATTTATTCTTATGTCCTGTGCACTGAAGAGGTGGAACTCAGTGTGAACCATTTGTGTTCCTGTAGCAGTCTCTGGGGAAGCGGCATTGCATTTTCACTGGTTTAAATAAAACCACAAGAGCCCTCATCTCTCAGGACTCAGAGTAAAATCTGAACCCCAAGGGCAGTCCAAACCAGGCTTCTCTGCAGAAGTATTTCTCTGTGATTAAACATTTGATGGATGTTTCCTTCCTGCCTGCAGACATGTGCAGCAGCAGCTCGTAAAAGGGGTGTTTGCACCTCAGCTTTGCAGTCTGGGATCATAAAGTTTGCTTTGCATTAGGACTGTAAGTCTTGTTTTAAGTGCAGTTTGCAGCATGCCTGGGACCTCTGGAAGTGCTAATACAGTGGGAAGCATTTTATGATTAAAGAGGATTCTGCATAAACCTTTCCTTTTTGGCAGGGCTCAAACCCAGCTCCAGGTCTGCATTCCTTTCAGAATGAGTCAAAAATCCGGGCACCAAACATTTTCAGACTTCCCAGTCCTGTGATTTGTGATGCAGCCTCACCTTATACCCCTAAAATGGAGGTGTAAGTCACCTCCAATGATTGCACCCTCCAGGTGCCCTCTGAATTCCCCCAAAAGACAGTGCTCAATCCCTCCTAAAATTCCCTAGTCTTCAGTGAGCATCTCCAAGCAGCTGTGGCTCCCACTTGGCATTTCAAATCACAGCCTGTGACTTCACCCTGCTGAATTTTGGATGCTGGATCGCTCCACAGTCATGACAGGCTGCTAAAGAGGATCCCCACAGCCAGGAGAGGGAAGGGCATTGCCCCAGGGCAGTGCTCCCAGGTCTCCTGTGAATGAGCTGTTCCTCTGCCAAGGACATATTTGGGAGAAATGTGCCAACTTCATCTTCAGCCCCCATCTCTACTGGCAGCAAAATGTGTTGCTCTGGGTAGTTTGGAGCTGCAGGAGCCCTTGGGAATGGGATTCAGACTCATTCTCACAGGGATCAGGGAACATCCAGCAGGTAACACTGACATTAAGCCTCTCTGAAGCGCCATTGAGCAGGAGCCAACACGGAGCTGAAATGTTGCAAATCATCCATTTCTTAGCACTACAGGACTATTCTGGGATAAAAGGGAGGTGGTTTAGTACTTCGAACTGATGTTGTCAGATTTTCTTTGTCACCTCCACTAAAGCAGGGACATGAAAATGAATCTTTTAAACGACGCACTCCCAGAGCAAGTAGCAGAGCGCAGGACCGTGGAGAATTGTACTGAAATCTGACAAGAGACCACGGGAAAAAGCACATCAAATACCAGTCAAAACAATGAAATAAATCCTATTTTCTCTCCCCAAAACATGGCCAGCAAGGCTGTGCATGGTGCAGAATGCACAAGTCCTGTTGCAGCAAAGGAGGCACTTGAGGGACAAGGTGTCAGGGCTGCAGGCGAAGTTTCCTGACTTTAATTGTCATTTAATCTTTCAGGCATGAGCAGCAGGGAGGGCTCATCTGTACCTGTAGAAGAGGCAGGGTTGTCTCCCAAAGGTCACAATGACATTGCTGCCAGCGTTGAGGTTGTTGCCTGTGATTGTCACCTGGGTGCCACCCGACACTGGTCCTCGCTTCGGCTTCAGGTCAGAGAGGGTCAGAGTCTGTGGAGGCAAAGGGAGGTGTTGGAGACACAGCACAGGGACCTTCCCTCTCCTGTTAGTGCTGGAGAGAAGGAGGCACCCCCAAGGATTATTCAGGGTAATTCTGAAGTTGGCCACATCTGGCTGATAAAGGAGCCTGGGGTGACAGCAGACCTGTCAGAGACCCTCTGCTCCAATGCCAGGTTTGGTGAGATGAGTTCAGACCCAACCCCAGTCTGTTCTCACTCCTCCAAAATGAGATCTGCCCTTGTACCCACTCAGAAATATTCCTACAAAGACAGGTCCATGCCTGGAACACCTTGGGTCACAACCTCTCATCTCCACTGCTTGTTTGCCACAGCCCAGGGCTCTTTTTGCTGTCACACAGTCCCAGCTCTGCAGGATAACTCAGGCAGTGAACTGGTTTGATTGGATCTTAATGGGGAATCTCCATCTCCAAACTGTGGAACTCAAAAGTGATGAAAATTGGTTTTGAGAAGATCACTCAACTTTACTGATTCCCAGAATCACAGGATGGTTTGGGTGGGAAGGGACCTTAAAGATCAGCCAGTCCCACCCCAGCCATGGGCAGGGACACCTCCCACTGTCCCAGATTGCTCCAAGCCCTGTCCAGCCTGGCCTTGGACACTGCCAGGGATGAGGCACAGCTTCTTTGGTCTCCCCACCCTCACAGGGAACAACTCCTTCCCAATATTCCATCTAACCCTGCCCTCTGGCAGTGGGAAGCCATTCCCCCTTGGATGGAGGAGAGCTCAGCAGAACATCTGAGTTTGCTCTTGCCTCTCCCACACAGGATCTCAGAACCACTCCAAGGTCATCCAAGTCCAGCCTGTGACCCATCCCCACCTTGACAACCAGAACAGAGTTCATCCAGCTGTTCTTTGAACACCTCTAGGGATGGGACCCCTTCACCTCCTGGAGCAATTCCAATGTTCAACAACCCTTTCCATGAAGAAATTCTTCCATGCCCACAACACCTGCCCTGGTGCAAAATGCCCACACATGACCCTAAATTTTTCTCTATTCTGACTTGGATGGCAGCCTCGAGCTGTCCTTCACTGAGACATGGTGGTGGTGCTTCTCTGAAATGCCACAGCCTCAGAAACAGCACTGCCCACTTTTCCTTTTTCCTGCTGATTTTCTGAGGCTCTTTTCCCAGCCTAACACAGCGCTGTGTTAATATATCAAAAAAGGGGCACAATTTCTTTAGAGGCCCCAAATCTCAAAACTCTTTTTCTTACCTTGCCACCCTCCCTTTCTTCCCCAAATCAAGATAAAATACTTGCGCTCTGAAGGCACAGATCACCCTGTTACCACAATGCAGAGAGGAGACATCAATATTCAGGGAGAAATTTGGTGTTACAGTTTATTCTTTCATTTGCATTTTAATAGAAAAACTTTCCATTCAGTCCCAAGTGAAAAGCTACTATATGCATTTAAATGAAGATTATTTCTTTCCCCCTCTCTTTAAGAATGATGACACAAGTGCTTGAAGCTCTCAGCTCCTCTGAGCGAGCAGGTACATCATGCAGTCACCTTATTGAGCTTTGGAGACCATTAATCCATGTTTATAAAACCACCTGACACACACCACAGCTCCCACTCTCACACACACAGAGCCACCTCTGTTCCCAGGCCCCTCTGGTTTAATCATTTTGAAAAACAGCGGCAAGATTTCCATTTTTCCATTTTGTTCCTGTTCTAAATGCAGCTCTTGGAGGAAGGGCAGAACATGAAAACCAGACTTACGGCTCTGTAGGAGGATCTGTTGTCAGAGCTGGGCACTTTCTGTGTTTAAACCTGGCTGGTTTTCCCTTGATGGTTTGGAAGCTGTTTTTATACTTAGAATCATGGAATTTTTGAGGTAGGAAAAGACCCCTATGATCTGCAAGTCCAGGCATTAACCCGGCACTGGCAAGGCCACAACTAAAGCACCTCTCTAAGCACCTTGAACACTTCCAGGGACAATGATTCCACCACTTCCATGGGCAGCCTGTGCCAGTGCTGGACAACTTTTTCATCAAGAAATTTCCCCAAAATCCCCCCTAAGCTGCCCTGGCCCAGCCCGAGGCCGTTCCCTCTGCTCCTGTCCCTGTTCCCTGGAGCACAGCCCGACCCCCCCGGGCAGGGACTGTGCAGAGCCACAAGGGCCCCCTGAGCCTCCTTTGCTCCAGGCTCAGCCCCTTCCCAGCTCCCTCAGCCTCTCCTGGTTCTCCAGCCCCTTCCCAGCTCCCTCAGCCCCTCCTGGTTCTCCAGGCCCTTCCCAGCTCCCTCAGCCCCTCCTGGTTCTCCAGGCCCTTCCCAGCTCCCTCAGCCTCTCCAG
Source organism: Calcarius lapponicus (assembly GCA_039654755.1). Classification (NCBI taxonomy): domain Eukaryota; kingdom Metazoa; phylum Chordata; class Aves; order Passeriformes; family Fringillidae; genus Calcarius; species Calcarius lapponicus. The sequence continues at coordinate 16,547,979 of CM077463.1, forward strand.
GCCCTTCCCAGCTCCCTCAGCCCCTCCTGGTTCTCCAGGCCCTTCCCAGCTCCCTCAGCCCCTCCTGGTTCTCCAGGCCCTTCCCAGCTCCCTCAGCCCCTCCTGGTTCTCCAGCCCCTTCTCAGCTCCCTCAGCCTCTCCTTGTTCTCCAGGCCCTTCCCAGCTCCCTCAGCCCCTCCTGGTTCTCCAGGCCCTTCCCAGCTCCCTCAGCCCCTCCTGGTTCTCCAGGCCCTTCCCAGCTCCCTCAGCCTCTCCTTGTTCTCCAGGCCCTTCCCAGCTCCCTCAGCCCCTCCTGGTTCTCCAGACCCTTCCCAGCTCCCTCAGCCTCTCCTGGTTCTCCAGGCCCTTCCCAGCTCCCTCAGGCCCTCCTGGCTCTCCAGGCCCTTCCCAGCTCTGTTCCCTTCCCTGAGGAGCTCAAAACTGGATCCAGGATTTGAGGTGGTGTCCCAGCAGTGCCAGCACAGTGGGGTGGGCACTGCCCTGGTCCTGCTGGCCACACTATTCCTGATGCAATGCCGGTGCCATTGGCTTCTTGGCCACCTGGACACACCTGGCCTCATGTTGAGTCACAGGTCCTTTTCCACTGGGCAGCATTCCAGCCATTCTCCAAGCTTGGAGTGTGGTTTTCTGGGAATATTCTCTACCATTCTCTTTTACTGGGATAAAAAACTGCAGGAAGAGCATGGAAATGCAAGGGATGCACTTCAGTACTGCTCTTTTATATTTTGGGTACCACCTCAAGCTCTGATAGCAGCTCCCTTACTGATGTACACCCCCACCAGTACAAATTCCTGCTGACCTTGATGGCTGATGCTGGGAGGTGACGTCCCAGCTGGCAGAAAATGGGTTTGGGAATGGCCAACCTGGTGCCCAAAGCCCACACAGCTTCAAAAATCATAGAGAACATCTGAGTTAAAGACCCAAAAAGCTTTGTCCCACCCCTGGGTGGGTTCCCTGCCCTCTCCTTGGGGTAGATAAAGCAGCCATGGCCTTTTGAGGATCCTCACAGGCCACAGCCACACCAGGAAGGCTCCTTGGCAAAGCCCTGCTGTGCCTGGAGCCAATCTTACAAATGGGTTTGTGGCTCAGCTTTCAAAGCTGTGATCAGCCCTAAATTATTCACAGTGGTCTTCCTGAATATTGCACAGCACATTCACAGCAAAACTCCAGATAATTCACCATTTCCTCACTGGTGGAAGGTGGTGGAAAATGCAAAGAGAGTCTTGTGGATCAGTGATAGGCTGGAGATTGACAACGAGGGAAAGAAAACAGGAAATTTTCTGCATTTTCTAGGATTTTACCTACTTTCCTCAGCTCCCCAACCCTTTCTTTCCTCCAGCATCTCCTGCACACAGGTTTTCCACAGAGAAGCACCATCAGAGCTGGGTCTAAACTGCCCCCCATGGAGTTTGTCAAGACCTTGGATCGCATTCCACTCCTCCTGGGAACACAGGAAGAGGAAGCTGTGACTCAAACACAACCTGTGCACCTGAGTTTCCTTTCTAGAGGTTCCACAGTAGCAGCAAGAAGGAAAAAGATGAAATGGAGGGATGGGAAATGCTCCCCACAACAAGGATTTTAGGAGCAGACTCAGAAGAAATGTGGAGCAGCCCACAACACCTGCACTGAGACACAATATTTTCATCTAAAGCCAGAATAAAGGTAAACTTTCTTCAGCACCCAAATTAAGAAGTGAATGTAATATTTTTTCATTGAAAAACTGGAGCAATAATCACAGCAAGAAAATGAATAACTTAAAAAAATATATTTCATTTAGATCATCATAAATTTCATTTCAGCTTTGTTTCCCTCTTGGCTTATTGTACTTTCTAATGCAATTTGCAGGTTTTGATCACAGACGAGTTTAAAACAAACGAGCAGCTATTTGAATTTAAAAGTTCTGGTTAGAAAGGTGGAGAAAAACCATTCTGGCATCTCTAAACTAAGCCACCTCTTTCTTAAAACACTGAAATTAAGTACTCTGCTCAGCCCAAACCATCATCTCTTCGAATTCTTGCAAGACAGGGAAAGGCTGAACCAATTGGCCAACTCCGACCAAGTTTTCCTTCAAACCTCTCGAAAATCAATTTTCCAGAAGATTTGCTATGAGTCAAGAAGTGACATTTATCTCCCAGGTGCTGCCCTTCCTTGCTTTTCAAACATCTTCTTTCCCTTCAAGCTGCCACGCACCGCTGCAGGATGCCAAGGCGCGTTGAGATTCCTGCAACAGCATCTCTGCCCTCCTGGCAGAAAAACCCGAGGAAGCCAACAAAACACAGCTCCCACTGTGAAAGCAGCGGACACGGGAGAGGGAATATGATGGGCAGGCTGGAGAGTGTCTGTATTTTGGGTTTTTTTTTGTCTAGCACAAAGGTATGGAGGTATTGAGCAGAGAAAAACCCCGGTGGCTTCGTGCTCGTGCCCTGGCAGCCGGGAAGGCGGCGAGCGGAGGGAAAAGCTGTCACAGATGGACACGGATGATCAAAAGCAGACAGTAATTCCAGGAGTAGCAAAGGTGACACGTTGAAGTGTAATGTCCTGGAAAGAGCCCTTCTGGCTGCCTGGTAGGGGCTTTCTCTCAAGGTGTTTCTGTGCCCTCGCCACCGCAACACCTGAGTGACATCGGGAAATGCAGAGAACAGAGAGAAATTTCTGTAGCTCGAGGGGGGAATCCAAGACATTTGCATTCATTACAAGTTCCCTTTACCATAAAGAAATGCTCAGGCATGTGAATAATTTCAGAAGAGACCCATTCTCTTGCAAGAGCCGAGAGCTTTTGATGGGAACAAAGGGACCCTCTCATCTCAAACCTGCACAGATCTGAACAGATCAAGGCCAGACAATGCTTGCATGTCCCCAGCAAGGGGCCTTAGAGGAATAATCAGGTCTCTTGGACAAGGAACATCATCAGAAGGGAGGAAAAAAGCACAGGTTGAGTGTACAACATGTGTTTGCACTTGAACTGAAGCTGATGCTTGCAGGTATCTCTCGTTTCATCACGGAGCATCCAAAACCAGCACTGAGCCCCAGTCACATCCTACAGCTCACCAGCAGCCTGAGCTGGATCTGTCCTGATCCCAGTGCTCCTGGTGTGGATGGGATGAATAAACACCTGGGGGAATCCAGGAGGGAAGAGACAGAAACCAAATCAAGACCATCACACTCATGCTGCTGAAGATCCCAGGGTTGTAATGAGTAGTGACAGCACCCAAGTTGCTTCTGGAGGACACCAGTGGCTCCCAGCAGAGGGGTGTTGGTAGCAAAAGCATCACACCCCCCAAAAAATAAGATACTAGGGAAATTTTTTCCTTTTTTAGCTCTTTTCTATTCTTTCCTGTACAGCACCTTTAACTATTAATGAGAATTTTCTGTATTAATTTGGACCACGGCTGCATGGAACTGTAACTGGACTAATAATCTGGACTATTATTAGGTTGTTAAAACTTTAATTAGACCAGCTATTTTTGCTGGGAACAAGATGTTGAAAGGAAATTGAATGAACAATTTGGTGCACCGGAATGGCAGCGAAGAGCTCAGAGGCTCAGTGTGGTGAAGGACATTGGACAGAGGGAGCAAAGAGAAGCAAGGCCAAGGAGTTCAGGGCCAAGGAGAACTTTTTCAGGAACTTACCATGAAGTAGTAGAGCTGAGAAGACCTGGCCATGAACTCTGGCTTGCACTCGGCCACGCAGATTTCCACGAATCCGGCGTGCTGGCTAGGCTTGGCCTCCCCCATCTCACACACGATCCTGAGGGGAAAATAACAACCAGGAGCAGGGTTTGAGGAGTGGTTCTGGTAAGATGGAGTTGCAGCTAGGAGCCCTCACTGCTGGGGGATGGACTGAAGATTAATCCACCCTCTTCAGTTCCATCCAGAATCCAAATTGTGGATGAAGTTATTCTTGAGAATGTGGTGGCTTCTGGCTGGGACAAGTGCTGAGGTGGTGTAAATCTACTTAAACACACAGAGAAATGTTGGGCTGAGGTCTGGCTCCATCCCTCTCAGCTCCAGCCTGGCATGGTGGAGGCAGCTCTAGGGTTTAATGATCACTCCTGCATTTAGCAAGAGGCTTTTCAGGATTGCTGCCTTCCAAACTGGAATTGAACACTTTGGGGCGAATGCTTGGTGAAAACCAGGATAACTTCAGGGCATTTGCCATGAGGATCACCTAAATATGCAATCCAAACACAGTAATAACAGGATTATTAAATAAATGGATTATCCCGAGATGTACATGAGGAATGGCCTCTTCCATCCCTTAATTCCCAGGTTGGAATGGATTCCTTGGAAGGCCCTACAGGTAGGAATGTCATTAGGTGTGCTGTGGCCTTTGCTCTGCCACACACCCCACTTACTGCTCTGCTGGGATGTACCCTTCCACCAGGGGCTTGCACTCCACGCCGGCCACTTTGACATGGGAGGCGATGTCCCGGAATTCCAGCCCCAGGTTCTCCCCACGGATGGTCACTCTGGTCCCTCCCTCACGAGGGCCCGTCACGGGGTTGATCTGGGGAAACAAGCCAAGAGAAAGGAGAACAATCAAACCAGGCACAGAATCCTGTCTGCGGCATTCACATTTTCTGGAAAAATCTCTTCGCCCAGGATTTCTCTCCTGGGAAGGCGAGAAGCCTCAGAGAAGAAGGAAAACAATAATTATCTGATTTGCTTCTCCTGTGTTTTGCTCATGTGGAATGTGTTTGGAGATTGTTTATCAACAGGTGGTTGTTTCATTGGTTTCTGTGAATTGTTTTCACTCTTTGGCCACCAGTGCCAAGCTGTGTTGGGGCTCTGGAAAGAGTCACAAGTTTTCATTATTATCTTTTAGCCTTCTGTAAGTTTCCTTTCTGTATTCTTTAGTATAGTAAAGTTTAGCATTGTTTAATATAATATAGTACCATAAAACAATAAATTAGCCTTCTGAGAACATGGAGTCAGATTCATCATTCCTTCCCTTCATCTGGGGGCAACACGAATACAAAACCTGTCAGGTGAAAGAACAGACAACTTTTGGGGATAACTAGGGACACTTCTAAATGCTGAACAAACCTACTTCAGATACACAGAGTATGCAAAATTCTGCCCCAGACCTCATTTACTCTCTTTTAACTACTTGCAAAACATCCAGAGATGAGTTGAAGATCTTTTTTTTCTGTGGGGATTTGTGGAGCTGCAGCTGAGCTCTGCACTTTGTAGATGTGAGCCATGGAAAGGCAGCAGAGGGACACGGTGGAGAGAAATGGGAGACAGGACAAGACAAGGACGTAAAGGGTTGAGCCAGTCACTTGAAATCCTGAATTCCCAGCCCAAAACACATGGAGGTAATGGTCGTGCAGCAGAAATTCAGCTGAAAATGTCCACCTGGAAAAAAAAACAGCCAAGCCACAGCAGGAGCAGGGTGTTGGGTTAGGTGTGGAGGAGGTGGATGGTGACTGAGACAGCAGCAACAGCTGCTCTGTGCCAACACCTCTTCCTGAAAAAGCTCCAGTTTCCCTCCTGGGAGAGCTGGGGCCATTGTGAGGGCATGCAGGGAGCATGGACAGATCATTTGTGGAGCCTCTGGGCCTCAGCATGAGAGGAGCAACCATCCCAACCAAGCTGGGGGCTGCTGGAATGGTGTTTACATCCCAGCCTGGCCCTGCACCAGACCCTCACGGGGTGTTGCTCCATCCCCCTTGTCCAGAGCCAGGTGGGAATCAGCACTGGAACTGTCTCCTGAGCATTGGAACAACACCAGAATCACGGGGCTGGCCCTTAATTATCTCCATCCGGCCCTTCCAGCTCCTCACCATGCCCACTTTGCCCCTGCCCACTTGAGAGGGGTTCAAACACTTCCCTTGCAAGGTGTTCCCTGCTGCCTGCTCAGGATGCCACGGCTGCCATCTGCCAGGGCTGGCACAGCTCTCCCTGCAGTGAGCAAAGGGGAATTCCCTGTCTCAGGGCCATTCCCACCTGCCCCTGGCTCTGCCAGGTGGGAATCTGGGGCTGGCAGCCATGCCCTGCTGCTCCCAGCCCCTTCCCAGCACCCAGCCTGGCACCAGGGTTGGTGTAATTCCCACCCAAAGGGTGAATTTTAGAAGGGCCAACCTTTAATAAAAGGAGGGAGAGCCAGGCACTTCTAGGAGATATTTAATTGTAGGATATTAACTTTAGGATATTAATTTTAGGTGTTGTGAACCAGCTCCTCAGTGAGTGTGACTTATCTCTGACTCTAAAGGGAACCAGGAGGTATTTGTGGTGGTTTTCCAGAAGGGAAAAGCTAAAGGGGAAAGGGGAAAGGGAAAAGGGGAAAGGAAACGGAAAGGAAAAGGGAGAGGGAAAAGTAAAGGGAAAAGGGAGGGGGAGAGGGAAAGGAAAAAGGGAGAGGGAAAAGTAAAGGGAAAAGGGAGGGGGAGAGGGAAAGGAAAAAGGGAGAGGGAAAGGGGAAAGGGGAAAGGAAAGGGAAAGGGAAAGGGAAAGGGAAAGGGAAAGGGAAAGGGAAAGGGAAAGGGAAAGGGAAAGGGAAAGGGAAAGGGAAAGGGAAAGCTGTCTAAAGCACAAGATTTCAAAAAATTCTTTCTGTGGCTCAAAAAGCATCAACAGGAAACTTCCTAGAGCACAGCCAACACAGCACCACTGAATCCTTCCCTGGGTAATATTTAATTTGTGAAGGCCAGCTTTAAAACCCATTTATTTCCTTAAAACCACTTATTTCATCAAATAAAATTTCCTTAAAAAACACTTATTTTATCAAAGGAGGGCTTGGGGTTCTCCCAGGGTCACATGGAAGATTTTTTAACCCTATTTCACAGCTCTGCCATAGATTCAACCAAGAGGAAGGTGTTGCCAGGTTGTTTTCACAGCAGGAGAGGAGGAGCCTGTTCTCTCACAGGTAAAAAACATTGCATGAGACCTGTCAGCTTTGGAGAGGAAAATCCAGGCAGGGAAACAAAAGCTGCCAGGAAGCCTCAGCTTCCTCTGGAAGACCCAGAGCTGCATCTCAATTTCCAGTCTGTGCTCACATCAACTGCTGCTTGTCACTCCTAAAGGAGGTTTTTGTGGCTCAGCGAGTCTCTAAGTCCCTTAATTTCCCTGAGTGGCTCTGTAAATGCCAGAGCTGGTACAGAAATGGGGAGATCAGTGCTGCAGGGGGTGTGAGTGCCCCTACAAGTGTGAGTACACGTGTTCTTCCCTGCAGAGATCCAGCCCTGGCTCCTCTCCAGGCTCTGGATGCTCCCACCCCACAGCTCCAGACCTACCATTAGCTGCAATATATATCCAGTCACTTGAGATTACTTCCATGCTAATGGCTCAGAAAAAGGCCTTCCAAGAGCTACTTAGGATTGCAGCAGGCAGCTGGAATATTTCATGAGTGAGTGTTGCAATGATCTGTTTGAGCTCAGAGAGTTGTTGGAGGAAATGCCAGCAGAATTTGAAGCACTCTGGAGCTGTAGGGTGGAGAACGAGGGCTTTGCTCTTCAAAATGAGGCTGGAGATGAAGGATTAGGGTTAAAGCATGACAGGGAAATGTGGGTGAACCTTCAGAACCTCTGCACACCCAGGTCCTTGTGTTTTGGATTTCTGCTCTAATTGATCATCCATCAGCTGCCCCGTACCAAATTCTATCATTGTTTCACAAGGTCTGAGAATCTGAAAATATTTTTAAAATATTTCTCCCAGCTCCAAGTGATTTTCCAGAACTCATAGTTGAATTTTCAGTTGAATTTATCTGTCCTTTTTGACTGTCTGGGTTTGATTTCACAGCTTCAGGTGGTTCAGGTGGGGTCAGAATTACCAGTCTCAAATAAATCCAAGTAAAGTAGAGACCTTCACCTTGGAAACACCAGAATGAGCCATAAACATCCGAATAAACTGAACTCCAACAGTTCAACTGAGAGAGAGCTTTGAAAGCTGGTGAATGACAGGGAGATGGTTCAAAACACAAGGAAAGGGGTTATTTTCAGTAACATCTAGGAAAAACAGATTCAACCCAGCCTTTGCTCTCCCCAAATGTTCAAGCATAGATATTGGTTTAGGGCTCTTCCATAACACCCACACTTTCTGAATCTGAATCAAATACAACTTTAAAAAGCTTTTCTTGCTTTCTAGGAAAATAACCTAACTATTCCTATTAAAGCACCACTGTGGGGGTTGGATTTTCCCCTTTTGCATTTCCCCACATTTTCCCTGTTTTGTTTCCCTCCTGATTTTCCCGTTTGTAAATCAGGCCCCGGCCACATTGAAAGGTTGCTCATGTTGAGTAAGGCCTGGTGGCTGAGAGGTGCTCAGGGCAGGAGGCAGCTGGAAGGGATGGAGCCCTCATTTTCAAGGCTCAGGTCTGTCCTGCTGCCAGTGCTGTGACCCTGAAAATGTGCCTGGCATTATGGCAAAGGCATCGTAAGAAGCAGAAAAAAATCCCCTTAGATTTCAGGCCTGACTTGCCTTCCCTGCCTTGTCTCCCTCCTTTTGCTCCTTGTCTTTATGATCTTCCTATACTCTTATTTCCTTGTGAACATTTCCTCCAGCTTTTCCTTTGGCGCAGTCAACATGATCAATAGGGAACTCTAACAAGCTAAAAATGGAGCCCTATCTCTCTCTCTACAAGGCCTTTTAAGGATAAACTGTCCAATTAAGAAATGACACTGAAATTATTTTCACTTTTAATTCAAGAACCAACCACCCATGCTCGCAATGGGGACTTTTTTATCCAATTACACAAAACCACCCAAACCCATGTAGAAAAAGGTGAAGAAGAAGGTGAAGAAGAAGAAGAAGAAGGAGATGAAGAAGGACCAGCCTCCACCCTAAAACTTCCATCTTGCTTTATATGTACTACTGTATTCTAAAACCCCTAACTCTGAGTTTCCCACCCTGTGATATCACACACTTCTGTTCAAACTGCACACCCACAATCCCAGCTCCATCATTCCATTTTGGAAACTTCTCCAGGCCTCAGGTCAGTGCAGGGTTCTCCTGGGGGTCAGTGCCTGGCAGCACAGAAATCTCACATTCTCAGCAGCCAGGGTTCTAACACCCAAGGTCACCCCTGGGTTGTAAAAAAAAAATTTGTAAAAATTTTGTTCCTGCCTTTGAAGCCACCATGGCCTCGCATCCCCAGAGTGCCTGAGGCTTTTCCTGACCCAGCAAAACTCAGCCCTGACCTCCCCATCCCCAACCCAAGCCCAAACCAGGAAAACAAACCAAGGAAAGGGAATCCCCCAGCTTCTGGCAGATCCACCACTTACATCCGTGATCTTGGGGTTGGTGCACTTGCCCTTGGTGCTGGAGAGCTCCAGCCACTGGCTGTCCTGGGCTGGGCAGTGCTGCTTCAGTGTGCACTGGTTCTGTCCCTGGCACCAGCCACACTCGAAGTCGGGGTCGGCTTTCAGGCAGAGTCCGCAGCTGTCCCGCATGGCCCCGCACTTGTACAGGTGAACTGCAGGGACAGCAAACACACGGGGCCTGAGAGAGGCAGGCAGCTCAGGGGAGGGTGGGATGGCAGTGGGAGAAAGAGGGGAAAGTGTTCTGGGCTGCTCATGCCAGAGGCAGGATGGAAACTCTCCAGGGAGGTGAGTAATGGGGCAAAAAGCATGGACATCCTCCTTGAAATAAAGTTAATTTGTTAGTTCATTCTTCATCAAAGGTGGTTTTGGAAGCTGACAGCAGGAGGGATGAGGTATGGGAGAGGAAGAGGTATGGGAGAGGAAGAGGTAGAGGTATGGGAGAGGAAGAGGCATCAGAGAGGAAGAGGTATGGAAGAGGAAGAGGTAAGGGAGAGGAAGAGGTAAGGGAGAGGAAGAGGTAAGGGAGAGGAAGAGGTATGGGAGCAGAAGGTAAAGTGAGGGACTACAAGCACAAGGTTGGAGGAAATGATGCCTGGGCAGTGATTTGGCCTCAGTGCCTTCCTTTCTCAAGGTCTGAATGCCATAAAGTGTCACCAACAACCAGCCTCAGACTCAGCACTTCATCCTAAAAGAATTTTCTAGACCTGGCCTGTCAGTCTGGTTTTTTAAGATTTTCTAAGCCTTCTGATGTTGACATTCTTGTAGCGAACTTTCTCACGCACTTTCTGTAAATAACTCATTGTTTTGCATTCCTGTATGGAGGAGGAGAAAGCTGATGGACTGTTGGTTTGTCCACTGTCATTGGAGAGGTGGCACTGTCACCCTCCAATCCACTGTCACTCTTGGAAAACTATAAATGTTAGAGTCAGAAAATAAACTTCCCTTTTTCTTCACCTTGAGAACAGCGGTGTGAGCTTGTGTTCTTTCGCGTCCTATAGCGACACTGGCCAACCCACAGATTAAACTTGGGTGTGAAACTCCCCAGGATTTTGTGTTAAGGTGATGCCACTCAGGTTTCCCGCTTGACAGAAATCCCAGAAGGTAACAGTAAATACACAGCGGTTCATTATTAGGCTGATTCCATGGATTCACCCTTCCTTCTGCTCCAGAAATTCACTCTGCTTCCCACTTTGAAGCAGAGTTGATTCCACTCTAATACAGACAGCAGTGATTAATGCTTAGCTCCATTTTGAGATGTTAAGTGATTAGAAGCACTCGGAGGTTTTTCTAATAAAACCTAAAAATATTGAAGTCCTCCTACTAAACGAGATCACGCTATCTATCCTTATTTTACAGATGTAGAAACTGAGGCCTGGCTTGCACAGGGGACTGATAGCAGAATTCTCCTCCTGGAAGATGAAGGTGACAGAATCAAGGCTCTCAGACTTTTTTCTTTCCTTCATTTGTGGGCATATTGAGAGATTTTCCCTCTGTGCTTGTTTTGCTGTGTCTGTGGGTGACTAAAGTCATTTTTATCTTTATACACAATCCCAGAGCTCAAAGGCTTTGGAAATATTTATGCTGAAAGGCTCTGTCTCTCCATACCTTCCCCCTCAAAGTCAGCAAGTATTGGCCAATGTAAGAAAAACCCAGAAACTCTTTACTTCTGCAGGCTGGGTGCAAGAAAAGTACCCCAAAAAGCCTACAAAACATCTGACAAACACAGTATTTTCCAGATTTTGTGGTATACACCTCTTTCCTTAGTTTTCTGTGGGATTTCCTCAAATTTGCTGAGTTGTTCTGCTTGAGCTGCTACCAGTGGGTATTTCTGTAGATAATTTAGCAGGTTTGGGTCAGTTTGGCATTTGAACCTCCCAGCCCAGCCCATGGTGATGCTGGATGTGAAATCAGTGGCATCTTGGTCACCTCTGTGTGGCACTGCTTCCATGTGATATCTCTATGGGCACATGCCTAAACTCTCGTCTTGACCAAAATCATGATGATAATGTCCAAATTACTCATCTGGGAGAGCCACCAGCCAGTGCTGCTTCCCAGATTTTTTCCTAGTCATTATTTGCAACATTTTGGCTTGGAATAGCCCAAGGTGCTAGAGATGATTCTTGAGTTCACCCTCTGATCTGTTTTATGTTATTGGCACAGACAGTCCTAAAATATGATCATCATGATTATGAGATTTATTTCATTCCCACATCACCTAGGATAGCTCAATGCAGCCCAAGAAAAGGATTTTTGGTGTGGATCACCTTGTGTCAGGGGGGCTCATTCTATGGTAGCACAAAACTAAGCAGGGCTGGGGCAAGCATCCAAATTCTGACCTCCAAGCCATACAGTTAAAGGTTCTCCCAGTCCACAGCACTCTTTGGGCCCATGGAAATCAGCAGTGTCCTGGAAACACCTTGGTACAGCTTGGAGAGAAGGAGACAACTTCAGAGCAGAGCAGGGTGGCACTTTCAGCACAGGCTGTGCCTGAGTGCCAGGGCTGGGCAGGAATCTCCAGCCTGTTGTGTTTGCTAAGTGGATTTAACCCTCAAAAGCCACAGTTTTGGGGTTTTGCTGCCAGAACTCTGCCGTTCAGAGGGTGAGAAGGGCAGATGGGGTTGTGCCACGGGGAGAAGAGTTTCTTTGTGTGTTGTTCTCCAGGTTGGATGTTGGTTAGTGGGAACCTCACCCACCACCCCTCAGCATGAGGGTGGGTGTGTGTCCTAGATTGCCAAGCAGTGTGTGTTCTATTGCCGTCTATCAGAGCTGGGGCAGTTCTCTCTGTCCATGGGGCAGTTTTTTCTTTATCTCTGCCACAGCCAACCCTCCCTCCAGGAGATCTCTGCTGTCCATGGCCAGGGAGTGTCCCTGCAGGGCTGATCCAATTCCAGCATCCCATGGGGAGATGCTGTGCCCAGGGGAGGAGCCAAGCATTCCTACCTGGATATAATCTGAGATTCTGGGACACCAGAACAGCCTTTCCACTGGATTCCCAGAGGAAGAGCTTCCTCTTCCACTGGATCTCCAGAGGAAAACTCCACCCTTCTACAGGATCCCTGCTCCAGCAGAACCACCCCTGACACTGCAGGAGGGCTGCAGCCACAATTCCAATGGGACTGCTGCCAACACCCTGACCCACAGGGTGTCAGGCTGTGTTCTGACTCTATCAGTGCTGTTTTGATTTACTGCATGGTTTATTTTATTTTTATTTTCTTCCCTAATAAAGAACTGTTATTCCTAATCCCATGTCTTTGCCTGAGAGCCCCTTAATTTTAAAATCATAATAATTCAGAGGGAGGGGGTTTACATTTTCCATTTCAGGGGAGGGTTCTGCCTTCCCTAGCAGACACCTGGCTTTCCAAACCAAGACAGCATGGAACTGTGTGACAGCACCATGGGAGAACCTGCTGGGGACAGATTGAGTGGGAGAAGGTGTGGGAAGTGTCCACGACAAGGTAAAGAGAGGGAGGGAGACATTTCTGAGAGGTGATGATGTGAGAAGACGAGAATCTGCAGGTGTGAGCTGCAAATGCAGGGCAGCCAAGGGGAGGGGTTGCCTGGGGGGAAGGTTCCAGGCTGGAAAGACAAGGAAGAGGATGATGTGGATGGACCATCCATCTCCAGAAACACCCAGCCTGCCTCAGGACTGTGGCTGGATGTGCAGCCCCCTCTGTGAGGGGCACACCAAACCTGTGCCATCAGTGGTGGTTAAACACAGGTGGTTTTTAGATCCTTTTTATCATCATCATCATCATTTTATTTTGCTCAGAATTCTCCTACTGGAGAGCTGCAGCTTTCCTGCTCCCCTCCTGCCTTCCCCTGCTCATTACTAAATTGCCTCTGAGCAGAGAGCCCATTCTCCTGGCATGTTAACTTGAAGAGCATCGCGGCAGGAGAAATAAAAGAGGGGGAGAAAAAGCCTGGAGAGGGAGGGGCGTGAAAAGCAGACACGAGGATGCGGGGAGAGGCGGGAGGCAGGGACGATGAAGGGAGAGGGAGAGCAACACAAGTGGGAGGGAGAGTCGCATTTCTCAGGTGGAATGAGAGAACTGGAGGGCTGGGGGGAGGCACACAAAGCACTCAGAAATTGGTAATTTGCAGAGTGCAGAGAACAAGTGTGCAGCAGCCAGCACGGGGAGACGGCGGCGGCTTTGTTAAGTGTAGGGAGCGAGGGCCCGTTGCTAAGGTTACTGCTTCCAAGGACAAGTTGAAATAACTCTTTACCTTTGTTCTGTGCTGGGTTGTCAATGTTGAAATTCCCGTTCCACACGACTGTCAGCTCCACTGGCAGGCTGTTAATCTCCATCCCTTCGTACGAGTACTAGAAGTGGGAGAGGAAAAACAAAAACAAACCAAAAAAAAAAGTAAACCCCAGAGCCAGACTTAGAGAGTGCCTGGAGGTGGGGAGGGGATGGGATGAGGCAAGAGGTGGTGCTGAGCATGGAGAACGAGAGAAATGGAACTGTCAGTCACCTCCCTAATCGGCAGCACCTGCCAGAATGCCACGGGATGCTCCCAAAGCTGGGGAACTCCAACCATGCCCCTCCCAAAAACTCATTTATCCATTAGATGAACATTCATAGAATCCCAGAATGGGGATTGGAAGGGAGATTAAAGATCATCCAGTGCCACCCCTGCCATGGACAGGGACACTTTCCACTGTCCCAGATTGCTCCAAGCTCTGTCCAACCTGGCCTTGGACACTGCCAGGGGCAGCCCCAGCTGCTCTGGACAACCAGAGCCTCACAGCCAAGAATTCCTTCCTAATATCTGATCTGAACCTTTCCTCAACTTAGAGCCACTCCCTCTTGGCCTATCAGTCAGAAAAATATTCCCTTATCTAACTGCGTTTGCATGTGACGGGCCTTAACTTTGAAATCCATTTTTTGGGTGTTGAGCACAGATTTGAAAAGTATTTTTCCAAGCTGGGTGCAACTTTGAGGTGTAAATTCCACATTCTGGGTCTTCCATCCAGCTGTGCCTCTGCTGTGTATCCCATGGGTGCTGAGGGGGTAGGTGAGGTTATTTACACTAGGGATGTCTTGAAGAACTCTTGGGAGCTGAGTAAAGTCTCAAAATCAGGGAAACCCCCAGAAAAGGGGGAAAATGGAGCCACTGTGTAATTATAGACCTGTCAGCCTAACTTGGTTTCCCAGAAAGAAAGTACATCAAATTATTAAACAATCAATTTATAAGCACCTGCGAGATGATAAGATGATAAAAATCAGCCAGCACAGATTTGTCAAGAACAAATTGTGTCAACCCAATCTAATTTCCTTTTTGACAGGCTTAATGACTTTGTGGATAAAGGGGAGGCAGCAGATGTGATTTATCCTGATTTCAGGAGAGTGTTTGCTACTATCCTACAGCAGATCCCCATAAACAAATCACGGAAATATGACCTAAGAAAGGCCACCATAAGGTTTATGCAAAAAAACATTAAACAAAAAAAGAAATCAGATGATTCCATGTCAAGCTGGGAGGATGTTTCAAAAGGAATATTGTCCTGAGTCTGGCATTACTCAGTATTTTCACTACTGACTTGGATGATTTCACGACTGTTCTGGAGGGGATGTAAGAACCTCCAACAACAGGGTTAAGAATTCAAAACAAACTTGACAAATCGTAGAACTGGGCCAAAATCAACCAAATGAAATTCAATGCTGGCAAATGGGGACTATTTTTTTCAGCAGGAGGAATTGATGCAAACTGCTCTGAAATTGGAGTGGCTGGGCAGTGCTGCAGGAGAGGGTCTGGGGACTGCTGGAGATCATGAACAGACTGTAAATCAACAATGCCATATTGCTGCCAAAACCCAAACAATTCTCCTTTGGGGATGGAACAGATAGAGTTTGTTACATGTGTAAACCCCAGGAGGCAATCACTTTTCCCCACTTGGATCCAGAAAAGCTTCAGCTGGAGCAAGGAGTATCCAGTTTCCAGCAAATATGTCTTAAAAAGCTGCAAAAAAACTTCTGAGAGAGTTGGACAGAATTAAACAAACGCTTGTCAGGGGCAGTCAAGGCACACAGAGGTGACCCCAAGGAAGGAAATGGAAGCTGCTCTCTGGAGGCCCTCTCCATGTAGTGCTGAGTGCTTTTTTCCACCTAGATTTTGATTTATCTCAAGCCAGTTCACCCAGGGTTCACCCCACTGCCCAGCTCCATCAGCCTCTCCCAACCAACACCTCAGCAAAAAGCCAAAGCCTCATGGTGGGAGAGGAGATTGTTGATGAAAGGAAACAGAAGGGAGCAAGAAAGAAGCGGAGAAACATTTTGTGCCTGCTACTATTGCTGAGAACAGTGCACAATAGGATTTACCCTCTCCAGTAGCATCAGATGCTCCTGCAGTTTGTGCAAATCCATATCCATGCCTGACCACTTGCAGCATCCTGCCCTTTTTAATTTGATTTGAGCACACTCAGGATGATAAATCCAGACTGGTTTCATGGTATATCCCTCCCTTGTACCTCAAACATGTCCAATAGTGGGGAAACTTCTGCAGAATTTCAAGAGCAGGGATCTCCCGCTGCACTGGGATCTACAGCAGGACAAAGTCCTACTTTGAAAGGAAAATATTTTCCCCACTACAAAGTTAGATATCACTCAGCAAGCTGGTTTGGCTGGGCCAAAAAAGTCACTAAAGAGTCCCCCATCCCTTAAACTCCTGTTGTGGTTATCCACAGAGATGCCAAAGCTCTGAGCTTTGCAGGTAGGTTTTCCTGGATCCATTAATTGCTGTATAATTGGGGAGTAAACGGTAACTGGTGATTTCTGTCCATTACAGCAGAGTGGGAGCTGCTTGCACAGTAATTCCTCTTTGCACAGACTAAACACAATTAGCCATTAATCTGCAAAACGCTGTGATTATGATCCAGTTGTAGGGAATTGATGGGTATTTGTGGTTTCCATGGAGGTAAAGAGCAGCCCAGGTGAGCCAGGTCCTTTGCAGCAGACATGCCATCATTCAGGATTTGCATTTTTAGGACAATTTTGGGTGTCACTGCCGGCAAGATCCAAGATGATGCAGAGCTGTCTGGATTCACACCACCGGATGCAAGGATGGGGAGACAGGAATGGGAAGGAGCGTGCCTGAAGAGCGGTGAATAATTAAACTTCTGCCACTCAGGAACAGCTGCTTTGCACAGCACTTTGAAAACGCTGATTGGGAATGGAAAATGGGATATTTACAGAATAACTGGTCATCCTGAAGTCTGAAAATGAGTCTTAGAAAGGGCCTCACCAGAGCCTTGTGAGTGTTTTGGGATTGAGCTGGAAGCAGAGCCTAGGCAGGGACAGGCAAGGGAATCCCATGGAAGATCCCAGCAGCAGGAGCTCAGCTGGGATTTTAGATCTTATCTGTCTCCAGCACCAGGGGCAACCACATATTGGACTTTTTAACCCAGCAGGCTTGATCCAGCCCTGGAAAGGGGATGAATCTCATGGAAGAGCTGTGAGGATGAAGCCAGCTGGGATGAAGATGCTCACACTGACAATTTGCAAAGGAACCATGAGGAAATGTTTCATAATTCTGACACCACCTTCACCATTTCGCTTTAGCGAGAACTTCACTTTCCTTCATAAGAAGTAATCTAGGTTTTGAAAAATTCTATATTCATCTCCAAAAAAATAAGACAAGTATTGGTGTTAAAAGCTGGAGATCAAAAAGCTGGAGATTAAAAGCTTGATTTTAGCAAGTTATGATTTTTTTTTTCCTAGTGTAAGTATAGATATGTATTTTTGAAACAAGTTTCAGTAAGTGTCTGGGTGTTAGTACATATTTTCTGTTTCCAGCAATGTTCAGTATTGTATGTGCTTTGCACCTCAGAAGTGAGTCTGCCAGGGCACTTAGAGAATGTAAGCAAGTCTTCCAGGGACTTCATGACAATGGGCTACCACTGACACAACACAAGAACCCATCCACCAGCAGAGTCAATCCCCCAACCAAGCACCTTTCCTTAATAAACACTCAGCACCAGCTAGAAATTCCACAATGAATAACAACAGTAAAATAATAATAATAATTTAAAAAATCTATTTACCACATGTCACTAACAGAGAAAAGATTTCCCCTAATAAAAGCACAGAAAAGTAGATCTCAGCTGTCACTGGTGACAGCACAGGGGGGTTGTTTTGGGTTTTTTAAGAACAAAAAGCAAATACCACAGGCTCACTTAAAGAAACAAGTGACTCCAAGAAGTCCTCTACCTTTTACCTGTCTTTGGAGGTGAGTTTTAGACATATTGGACTTTTTAACCCAGCAGGCTCGATCCAGAGCTGGAAAGAGGTGTGAGGGGATGAATCCCATGGAAGGGCTGTGAGGATGAAGCCAGCTGGGATGAGGATGGTCACACTGGCCCTGCCCGAGCCCATCTGATGCTGTGTGGGCTGCAGGGCAGCAAAGCAGAGCAATTTGCAAAGGAACCACAAGGAAATGCTCCGTCTTCCTCAGACCACAGGAGCTGCTCACTCATTGTGACCCCTCTTCAAAGCCCACTGAACTCAACAGGAGTCTTTGAAAAGGACTTGCTCAGCCGTGACAATAAGATGGAAACGTGTTTCAGGGGAGAAAAAAGGGCTGGAGCTTCGATCTCCAGGAGAGCAGAGCTTCCCGGACACTCCTGAGCAGGGCTTGTCTCTCCACCTCTCCTGGCACAGCTGCCTCCAACACAGGCAAGGCATCCCAGAAGATGCAAATCTGCAAATCTGACCAGTCTGGATTCTAATCACAATAATCTCATCAAAGCAGGAAATTATGGGCAATTTGAGGGGCTGGCTGAGAAGGAAAGGCTGTTCTGCCCGGAGCACAGACTGGCTCTCTTCAGGAAATGGCAAAAATCTACTAGAAGGAGCTGTTGCACTTCACAGGAGCAATGTTTGGAACTCACAAGTATCCTTATTTTTGCCTTTTAAACCCTCCAGTAGCATCAGATGCTCCTGCAGTTTGTGCAAATCCGTATCCGTGCCTGACCACTTGCAGCATCCTGCCCTTTGGTAATTTGGCTTGAGCACACTCAGGATGATAAATCCAGAGTGGATTCATGGTATATCCCCCCTTTTACCTCAAACATGTCCAATAGTGGGGAAACTTCTGCAGAATTTTAGCAGAATTTTGTGTTGGTCTGTTTTTTCTGACACCCCTTTTGTGATTAGAGCTCAAATCCAAGGATTGATTCCTGTACCTGGCTCATCAACCCCTTGCACTATCCAGTGGAAACCATTTAATCTTCCTTGCATCAATTTTCCAGCCATAAAAAGCCAGAAAACTTCTTGTTCCCTATCATTCTGTTTCATTGGATCCTTTGCTTCCCAGAGCTGGGACTGAATTTTTATAACTGGGTATCACCCACAGAGTCCACATGGTTATTGGGGTTTCTCTTTCATTTAAATATCCATAAATAATAATTAGAGAAGTGGATGTATGAGGGTGACATTCCCAGTGGGAGGTTTGGAACTAGATGATCATTAAGATCCCTTCCCAAACCATTCCCTGATTCTACAACTCACAGCCCTGTGCTTCTCTTTTAGCCACCCACAACTGTGTTTTCCCATGATTTCTGTGAATAGCTCCTCATTTTTTTCTCAGCTCTGCTTTCTATTGGATTTTTTTTATCACTCCCTTCACTGTGAGCCACACCACGGAGTCAAATGCCACCGAGATCTCTGCTGAAGGGCAATGATGTGACAAATAGAGCTGACTTGCTCTCCTGTCCCTGAGCCACACAGCACTTCCAGCTGCACCACTGTCACAGACTTCTTTTCTGAAAAATCCTTTCCTTAGGATTTTTCCTCCTGAGAAGCTGAGAGGCCTCAGGTACAAAATGTAAACAATGGTTATCTGCTGCTGTGGGATGCAACAGGTGCATCTGTGATTGGTCTCATGCAGTTGTTTCTAATTAATGGCCAATCACAGTCCAGCTGGCTCGGACAGAGAGCCCCGAGCCGCAAGCCTTCCTTATCATTCTTTGCTATTCTATTCTTAGCTGGCCTTCTGATGAAACCTTTTCTTCTATTCTTTTAGTATAGTTTTAATATAATATATATCATAAAATAATAAATCAGCCTTCTGAAACATGGAGTCAGATCCTCGTCTCCTCCCTCATCCAAGAACCCCTGTGAACACTGTCACACACCACCTCAGGTCCCACAGCACACAGAGCTGTGGAGGATTCAGGACAAAATCATCAGCAGGGATTTTGCTGGTGGCAACCAGGGTGTGCCAAGGCCAGGGGTGGGCAGGAACCAAGCAAGGATGAGGGATCAGCCAGTGGGAGGTTTGGAACAAGATGATCTTTAAGACCCTTTCCAACCCAAACCATCCCCTGATTCTACAACTCACAGCCCTGTGCTTCTCTTTTAGCCACCCACAACTGTTTTCCCATGATTTCTGTGAATAGCTCATTTTTTTCTCGGCTCTGCTTTCTATTGGATTTTTTTTTATCACTCCCTTCACTGTGAGCCAAACCACGGAGTCAAATGCCACCAAGATCTCTGCTGAAGGGCAATGATGTGACAAATAGAGCTGACTTGCTCTCCTGTCCCTGAGCCACACAGCACTTCCACTTCCAGCTGCACCACTGTCACAGACATCTTTTCTGAAAAATCCTTTCCTTAGGATTTTTCCTCCTGAGAAGCTGAGAGGCCTCAGGTACAAAATGTAAACAATGGTTATCTGCTGCTGTGGAATGCAACAGGTGCATCTGTGATTGGTCTCATGTGGTTGTTTCTAATCAATGGCCAATCACAGTCAGCTGGCTCTGACAGAGTCTGAGCCACAAGCCTTCCTTATCATTCTTTCTTTTTCTATTCTTAGCTGGCCTTCTGATGAAACCTTTTCTTCTATTCTTTTAGTATAGTTTTGATGTAATATATATAATAAAAAAATAAATCAAGCCTTGTGAAACATGGAGTCAGATTCTCGTCTCCTCCCTCATCCAAGAACCACTGTGAACACGGTCACACACCACCTCAGGTCCCACAGCAGGCAGAGCTGTGAAGGATTCAGGACAAAATCATCACCAGGGATTTTGCTGGTGGCAACCAGGGTGTGCCACGGTCAGGGGTGGGCAGAACCAAGCAAGGATGAGGGATCAGCCAGTGGGAGGTTTGGAACAAGATGATCTTTAAGACCCTTTCCAACCCAAACCATACCCTGATTCTACAACTCACAGCCCTGTGCTTCTCTTTTGGCCACCCACAACTGTTTTCCCATGATTTCTGTGAATAGCTCATTTTTTTCTCAGCTCTGCTTTCTATTGGATTTTTTTTATCACTCCCTTCCCTGTGAGCCAAACCACGGAGTCAAATGCCACTGAGATCTCTGCTGAAGGGCAGTGATGTGACAAATAGAGCTGACTTGCTCTCCTGTCCCTGAGCCACACAGCACTTCCAGCTGCACCACCTCAGGTCCCACAGCACACAGAGCTGTGAAGGATTCAGGACAAAATCATCAGCAGGGATTTTGCTGGTGGCAACCAGTGTGTGCCACGGTCAGGGGTGGGCAGGAACTAAGCAAGGATGAGGGATCAGCCACTGGAGCAGGTAATGACACTGATCATGGCATGCTCTGGTGGGTCAGCCCTCCCCATTCCCTCTTCCTTGATCATTTTGGGCTGATTGCAAGTGCTGGGGTTCCCATTGCTTCCCACTGGGAAGATTGCACTCTGCCCTGATACATCCAGCAATTTCAGCCCTTCCTGCTGACATTTTTACTTCCTTATTTCTGTGTCCCCTTAGCTCCCCTGCTTTTCATTCCCTCCCATCCCTCCATGCCCAGGCTGTTGGCAGAGCTATCCCCAGTGCAATAAGGGATGGCAGGAAGGGTCCCTCTGAGTGATAATTGTGTGCCTTGGGTGGTGTGACAGAGGACAAAGCCCAGAGCTGAGAGTCTCACACCACTTGACGAGAACAATAATTGTCCCGAATGGTGCTGCCTGCAGAGACTTATTGCTGTTATCAAATGAAATATCTCTGGGAAAGACGGGGAGAGAGGCAGATCTGCCTCCTGACTGGGCTGAGCACCCAGGGATCATCAGTGCTGGATGTGGCATTACTGACAGACAGGCTGCTCACACCTGGGTGTCCTGAGAGCATCTTTCACTGAACTTGGAGCCACTTAGAAAAGGTGCTTAAGCTGGCTCTGACCCCTGGTGTAAATCCTGACGGATCAGGAAATGCAGAGCAAAAGTTAAGGTTCTTTCCCTGATTCTATCCCGTGTGAAAGTAGGAAAAATCCCGAGTTTTGAAGAAGTTTTTTCTGTGAGAGGGAAATTTGAGCTCCTGGGTGCCTCATGTGAGATGGGAGGGGGCAGATCCTGGGGCTCCTGCTGGCAAGCAAGGCAGGGCTGATTGCAGCCATGCAGCACCAACAGAGGGATCTGCTGGCAGGACAGCATCCCTTCAGGGACTCACTGTCACAGACATCTTGTATGAAAAATCCTTTCCTTAGGATTTTTCCTCCTGAGAAGCTGAGAGGCCTCAGGAACAAAATGTAAACAATGGTTATCTGCTGCTGTGGGATGCAACAGGTGGATCTGTGATTGGTCTCATGTGGTTGTTTCTAATTAATGGCCAATCACAGTCCAGCTGTCTCGGACAGAGAGCCAAGCCACAAACCTTTGTTATCATTCTTTCCATGCTCTTCTTAGCTTAGCCTTCTGATGAAACCTTTTCTTCTATTCTTTTAGTATAGTTATAATATAATATATATCATAAAATAATAAATCAGCCTTTTGAAACATGGAGTCAGATCCTCACTTCTTCCCTCATCCAAGAACCCCTGTGAACACGGTCACAACTCAGCATCACAGCACATCCTCCCACCCTCCCCTGGACCTTCTCCAAGCCTGCAATGCAGGTGCTACCTTCAGTGCCTCCTCCAGCAACTCTGCTGAGTAAAAAAGCTCTGTCAGAGGGGGTTGGTTGGATTTGCAAACAGAGCTCAGACAGCTCTTTCCAAAGCCAGGTGACCCCCGGAGCAGAGGCTCATTGTGCTGCGGTGGCTCCTGCCTGAATGCTAATTCTGGCAGGGAAGGAAATAATCATGATGGAGACAGATCTCCAGCACTCCTTCCCTATTGTCTGTGTCCTCTGCCACCTGCTCCACCAGCCAGGGCTTCTCTGCTGCCTTTTTGTATCTCTCTGAATGCTGCTTTCTTTTGTCTGTCTCTCCCTTCCACATCTCTTTCTCTCAGTGTCTGGCAAATTCCAAGCAACAATGAAATAACATTTCTCAGGGGAAAAAAAAAAGAAAGAAGAAAAGAAGAAAGACCTCAAATCAGAGAGTCATATCTCCTTCAAAAGGAAGGGGAAGAAAAGGGGTGGAAAGGAAAGACAAGAGAAGGAAAGGGGAGGAAAGGAAAGACAAGAGAAGCAAAAAAGGAGGAAGGCAAGGGAGAGGGAACGGGGAGGACAGAGGGAGAGAAGAGGCAAAAACAGGATAGAAAAGAGTTGATTTTGTTCCCAAATGAGCCTCTCTCCTTGTAGAAGAAATAGATCCACTTGGGCCACCAAAAACACAGGACAAGCATCCTGCAGATAACACCAGCAATGAGGTCAGGGAGTGCCTTGGCACCAGCCTGAGGCTCAGCCCTGCCACCCTCTGCAGCTCTGGCTTAGGAAAACAGACATTAAAGTCAAAATGGTGCAGTCACAGCACTCAGGCATCCTATGAGCAAATCCATCTGGGGACTCATCAAACCCCACTTCTCCAGTCCCAGGCATTGGCAATTTCTTGGAGCATGCAGGTGGTGTGGGAATAATCACCATTACCTGTCAAAACCAGGCTTTTATTGGGTTCTGCAAAGTGGGATGCTGAGACTGGCCGGAGTTACTTTCCTGCTCAGCCCAACTGTGCTTAAATAATCCTAAAATGAGATAATTCATTGGAATGCCTACGTGTGCCAGAGAATTCCTGACTCTAAAGGGTCATTAAAGGTCTGTCTTGCCTGCTAAGACTCTTTGGACAGATATAATCTCTGCCCACCACCATGCAATTCCCCCTTAACTTCCACCGTTTTAAAAATAACACTCTAAAGAAAATGTGCATCCCTCCTGAACTTCCCAGTCTGTCCGTTTCTAACCTGAAACCTGAATGCTCACAGGTGATTAACCAGTAATGGAAATCAGGGAGAGATGGGAGGGAGGGAGACAAAGGAACAAATAAAAGAGCATTGGTTGGGAAGTTGCTTGTTTGCAACAGATGTAAAATGTGTGAACTGCCTGCAGTCTTCAGCCTTGTTTAATGCAGCAGAATATGTTGTGACAAGCACTGCCCAGCGTGGAGTGGCTAAAGCCTGTAATTAGCTCTTTGACTAATAAATCATCTCACAGCAGCAGCAATGGAGATGACTCAATGCATATCCTGGAGACATGGATAAACCTCTGGAGAAGCAGAGGCCTCCATTGCACGTGGGTGCTGACTGGGTTTGTCCCCAAAAGTGACATTGCTGTGGTGACAGCACTGTCGTGACTCACACGGGTTCCTTGCAAGGAGAGTCACAGGTCCTGCCCTTCAGGTGGGGAACTGGAGGTGGGCACAGACAGACAGACTGCTCAGAGGGCGTGTGAGGGCTGCAGGAAGGTTTGACTCAGCCTAATCCTATCCATCCTTGGATGGCAATTTGTGCAACCTGGTGCAGTGCAAGGTGTCCCTGCCCACGCAGGGGGTTGGAACTGGATGATCTTCAAGGTCCCTTTTAAACTCAACCCATTCTGGGATTCTGTGTTCTCACCTTTTTCCTGGCCCATTACATGCTGGCATATGTCAGGCTGTTTATATGGGGTTTTATCATCAAACTCCCCCAAAATAACCTTCACTCTCATGTTGACATCAACACCTGTCCCACTGGAAGCCCTTTTTGTGGGAATACGAGCAGGTTAAGCTGATATTACTGCCTGTGGGTCATTATTACAGCCTGAGGATGGGATCCAGGGGCAGAAGCAACAACTGAGTGGTGGCATCAGTTAGCCCAAGGAGGAAAAAGAGCAGTCTCAAGCTACCAGCCAACCTTTTCCTGCCTGTGTTTGGAACCACAGAATCATGAAAGCTTG
Source organism: Calcarius lapponicus (assembly GCA_039654755.1). Lineage (NCBI taxonomy): Eukaryota > Metazoa > Chordata > Aves > Passeriformes > Fringillidae > Calcarius > Calcarius lapponicus. The sequence continues at coordinate 16,572,289 of CM077463.1, forward strand.
AAAAGGCCTCCAAGATCATCAAATCCAATCTTTGACTGAATCTGTGCCCACTAGACCCTATTGTGAAGTGTACACCTCGTTTGAACTCCCCCAGGGATTGTGACTCCACTTTTTTCATCCTATTTTAACGTTTAACCACTCTTCGGTGAAGAAATTTATCTTAATATCCAACCTGAACCTCTCCCAGGAATGGTGACTCCACCACTGCCTTCATCCTATTTTAATGTTTAACTACTCTTCCAGCGAGTAACTTTTTCTGAATATCCAACCTGAACCTCCCCTGGCATTTTGAGGCCATTCCCCCTTGTCCTATCACCAGCTGCCTGGGAGAAAAGCCAAACCCCAACCTCACCACAACCTCCAGGTGGTTCTAGAGAGCAATAAGCTCTCCCCTGAGCCTTCTTTCCTCCAGATTACCAACTCCAGCACCCTGAATGAGGTGAGAAGGGCTGTGCCCGGACCCCATCTCCCCTGGGGACAGTGCTGTGGGCGCGTGTGTCCCCTGCTGCTCACCGAGGTGTTCTGGCACTGCACGCTGGAGCTGTTGAACCTCAGGGCTGGCACCCTCTGCTCGCTGCCCTGGATGCTCAGGATGCACTCGTAGCCCCGCTGGCCCGACTGGGGCTGGGGCAGGTTCTTGGCCTTCAGAGTGATGGGTTTGATCACCTCCACGGGCACCAGGATCTTCTCGGCCTGCAGCAGCTGGGGGCAGTCCTGGGGAGAGAGCAGACACCGAACCAAGTCAGCACAGGGGTTTTCCCAGCCTCAGGAAAAGTCCTGTGGTGCTTCCCAACCTTCTCAGTTTGCCTGACTACAAAGCTTTGGCAGCTCCCTGGGCCTTGGTTTGTTACTGAGCTTCTCAAGGAGCATTCCTGGGAAGGCTCAGATAAACAGGGGAGGAAGGATTGCTTTCCTTCCTCCTTTCCTATACACCATCCTTTCCTATCTCCCTGGCTCCTTTAAGCCTCCAGGACCCAGGGAAGACACCTCTGGTGCTTTCTCATACCTGCCCTGTTTATTCAGGTAATGGAAAAGCAATCATGTTCTCTCCACAGACTTAACCCAGTCACAATGCCATGATAAAAGTGAATAAAGCAAAAATCTGAGCACAATTCCTCCATTCCCAACAGCCAGCACACCACTGTACAAAAGGCACAGCTCCAGCAAGACCTGTTGGAACCTATATTCTCCAAAAAGAGAATTTATTTTGGCTCAGAAGAGGAGAAAATATCCATTACAGAGATCTAGACCCAGCTGCCAAGAAACAACTGTCACAAAAAGCATGGAAACCACTTGGAAAAGCTTTCCACTGGCTCACAAAAGGAGAAATGCCAAGTGGGTGCTGCTAATGTGGTGCTTCTTCATGGGTCCCTCACACAGGTGAACCCTGGGCACCCAGAGCTGCCTAACAGGTGGCTGCATTTAAAATTTCATTAATTAGCACAGCTTAATTAGTTAGAGTGGCCATGCTCTGCTTCTTCATAGCACAGTCAGACAGCTGCAAGATGTCCCTTTCATGGATGCTGGGGTGACATCAGCTCTTTAGGAAATTACTGCAGCCTTTGCCTGTCCTGCCCAAAGATAAACCCAGGTCCAGTTAGTTCCAGCAGAGACAGGGAGCTGTAGGTGAGAACAGGAGGAAAATGAGTGATTCAGGGCAGAGAAGCAGGGAAAGGAACTGAAGGGTTCAAAAGTGGAATTTATGGCTCGTTGAGAGCCTGGGATCTTGTTAGAGCAGATGGTGGGAGCATCTTACTGAAGCAATTAGCTGAGGGAGATAAAGAAATGGATCAGATGCGCAACATCTGTAGTTTCACCAACCAGGGACAGAATTACCACAGCCAACACTCATCACATGGAGATGTGAGCTCAGCCCTGGCCAGGGGCAGGCAGAAAATCCAGTAACCACCCAATGCATCCCTGCAGTGAAGTCCAGAACCTTCCCCAGTCCCAAAGAGGGTCTGAGGGTCTGTCCTAAGGGGCTGCCAGACTGAGGAGCCTGAGAGATGATTTTTCATCTGCACTTACAGGGTGATGCCCGTGGTGGAAGTAACTGAGAGCCACTGATGGGCTTCAGCTGGGCTGGCACCAGAACCAGGAGAGCCAAGCACATCCCCTGGAGCTGGGGGGAGCTGAACCACCTCGGATCCAGTGGCTCTTTGCCTGAGATAATCTGGCACAAGGCCTGGCTGGATGTGTGCTGCCAAGGCTCAACAGGCCATCCCATTAACCTGGCTGGAAGGAGGAAGGGTTGGAGGTGGAGAACCCATGGGGTACTGCAATGCAGGGATGAGCTTTATCTCTGTCACCCCCTGCACTCTTGGGGCTGCAGGATTGAGGAGCTACTCCCTGTTCCAGCCCTCCCTGTCCTTGCTGCTGTTCTGTTCTGTGACGGAACCTCTCCAGGGAGCTCCTAATGCTGAAACACAATGGGTAAAGTGTCACTGAAGCATTTTTCTTGGTAAAAGAACACAGTTTAACCATCTGGAAAGTCTTCCCAAGCTTGGGTTCAATGGTTCTACCACACCATGGCACACCAGCATTATGGCTCCCTGCAGCTACTCAGCACAAAAAAGTGAGGCATAATCTATAATTCTGGATGATTTAAGACCAATAAAAACCCCAGAGGGCAGAAGAAGGATGTGATCTAGGCCATATTAAAGAGTTTTCAGTACTGATCACACCAGCAGACGCAAACACCATTTGGGACCTTATGTCTTCAACACCCCTGACCCTTCCCCATCACCTGCACAACAAATCCCGGAGCCTCTGCCTCAGCTCCCTCTCTTTCTCCTGGCACAATGAAAGACCTTGGCAGCAGCCTCTCCTGGTTTATTTTCCAGGAGCTGAGCGAAAGATGCCCTGGCAGAGGGAATCAGTGGGGCAGGAGGATGGGGAAGCCCTATCAGCCGCCGCGCAGCCGTTTCCCAGGAGCGGGCATTTCGCTTGATGTGTGTCACAGAGAAAAGCCTCTGGTGGGGGCTGTGGCATGGAGGATGGAGATAGTCCACTCTGCTACCTGCAGGCCGATCCCAGCCCTTCAGCCTGGTCTTTCTTGTGTGGCTTTATCCCGTCCCCCTCCACCACTGGTGCTGTAACCTTCCCGATAACACTTGTTTCAAGTTCATTAACGAGCCGTGATTGAGGCAGCCCCAAAACAGGGTTCGTTTGCATATAAAAAGCTTTGCAGTGCTGTGAGGAAGTTCATTATAGATAATTGAAGAGGCAAGCGCCATAAAGAGGAAATCCTCCCAATGTGGCTTTATCTGATTGACCTAATGTTCTTTCTAATTGAAACGGGGAGGGGAAAAGGCAATTTCATTGGGTGATGTACTGCTTAAAACCTCAGAGCTTGGACCAGGCTCTGGGTTCAGATTCAAGCACAGAACTCATTTTGCAGCCTGTGTCAAGCGTTGGGTGGTTTGTATTTTTGGGAGTAAAACAGGCCAGGTTTGTATTTTTGAGGGTAAAGCATCAAGCTGACCAGAGCAGACCCAAGCAGACCCAAGCAGAAGGCTTTGTAAAAAAGAGTTATTTTGGACATTTTGCAGCGGAGACACTTTCTCTCCACCCTTTTCCTTTCCTATGGACATCACCTAGGTTGGAAAAATACAGTTTTCACAGGATGTAGGAAATAAAATCATAGACTGCCAACAAATGCACCAAGGATGGGCACAATCCCATCCCTTTTTGCCTTTGATATATAATAAATTAAACCTTTTGCCTGACTCTAAGGGGAGCTGGCAATCCAGAGAATCATTGTTGATTCATTTTGTGTGTGTAGCTTCATTGTAGCTCTTGAATGCTTTCAAATGAGTCAGTCCATTTAAAATAATATCCTCCACCCTTGCCAATTACTGGTATCAGCAGCAATGCACACCTCACATCACCAAAATTTTGCCAATTACCAAGTCAGAGAGCTTTTGCAGTGAAACCGCTGCACAAAATGAGCTGTACTCATTGGGTCGATGGTAGTTTAATTTTCTTTATTTATAACTCCTCATAGAGCGCCTGCAAATGTGTTTTTGTTGTAGCTTGCAGGAATAATAGAGTCTCAGAAATATGAGGACCTTTTCTCTCACATGTGCGTTATGGCCTTCATCAGAGCTGAGCTGAGCTGGTCTCCAGTGAGAGCCATTGAGAGGATGCTGCTAAAGAGGATGAGGAGGCTTCTCTGAGGCCGTGTGGTTGGCCATGTTTAGGTGGAGGTGTGCTGGGTTTTCACCTGCAATTTAGCCTTGACAAGGCTATGTAATTGTTTTACTAACATCTCTTTATGAGAAAGAAGCATAAATGGTCTATGTGGTTGGCTTGAAACCAGCATATGGGGTTTTGACTCTTTCCTTCCCTGAACTAACTAGTTTGGTTTTTTATGGCTCTTCATACATCCAGAGTTATGATTTTATGGAGGTTTCACTGTGCTCTTTCCCACTATAAGCTGGAGACTGACAAAATACCCCAGGTTTCTCTTCTAGGAAAAGGCACGTCAGGATGTCTCACAGCCTTGTGATACTGCACAGGTTTTCTCCCAACTTATTTGCACAGCTTGGCTCTCTTGTTAGTGTTTTTGGCCCGGACTGTGATCCAAAGGATCATCAAAGTGTTTTCCAGTTCCCAGCAGAAAAGGAGCTTTATCTACCTTGGCTGGCAGGCATTCCACATGGGAACAGGGAACACATCCATGAAGGTTCAATACAATGAGTCCCCCACCTACCAACAGCCCCCACCTTTCACTGGGGTTCACTTATCCCCACTTGTGCATCTCTTGTCAGCCAGAGCATGGAACCTTTCCAGCTTTTCCTTCATACTCCTCCCTCATGATCCCTGGCAGTTTTGGCTGGATCTCCACATTCCCTGGAAGGAAAATAAAGCTCACCTAATGCTGAGGGCACCGGGGGCACCACTGCCCAGATATTAATTTTCTTTATTTCTTTACTCAACCCTTGGCAATGGGTTTTTACCCTTCCTCTCCCAAAAGAGTAGGAGTCACCTCCATTCAGGAACAGAGCATTAATTCCTTCACTGCTCCTTCATTACTTCATTCCAGCACTAACTCCATCATTACTCAAAGCATCCAGTTCCTCTTTTCTTCTGCCATTAAAAGCCATTTATTTAACTTTAAAGGTTTTTTTTAAGACTTTCTTTTCAATATCCCTCCATCCAGCAAACATCTTTGTACCTTATCTAAGGTATCTTGCTTGAAAAAAAAAATGACCGCACAGTGAATCTAGGCAGTGACCAAGATTGACTCACTCAGGCCCTTTGGGACCCCATAAGAAATGAAACTCAGAATGTTATTTACTCAGTTATTACGTAAATAAATACATCTTTTGTTCATCTGCTCTGCCGAGCTGCAATGTTCTGTTTTCTCTGCGTTCCCTCTGGCTTTGTCACCCGCCTACTCTGCTGTAATCAAGTCAAGAGGGTAAGAGTTGAGAGGCAGAGATTGGGTTTTTATAAAGATATCTAGACCACAGCATCTGGATGCTCTGTAAATTAAACTAGATTAAAAAAAAAAAAAACAAACCCAAAAAGCCAAAGACTAAATTAAAAACAAAAACAGACCAAGGAAAGAGAAAGAAAAGGCAGACAATGAATGAGAAAAACAAGAGGGAAAACAGGCAAAAGAGAGGCAAAAACCCCCCAACCTTTCATTGACATTGCAGAAATCAGATTTCACCTGGATAAAATGCAGGAAAAAAGCAAGTTTACAAATGAGAGGCAGCAGGGACTGCCTGGAATTTGTTTCCTGAAGTTGTCTCTCACACCTCTGCACAGTCACACGGGGTCACCACCCTGTACTGCTGCAAACCCAGGGCTCCAGGGCTGCCAAGTGGTTCCTTTTAAACTCCTGCACAGTTTCCCAGATCCTGGATAGTCTGGAGAAGGAAGCAGCAAGGAGCTCTCCATCCCCAGTGCAGGCGGAGAAGGGGTGAGTTACAGTCCACGCTGTGTTTACATTATTATACCACTAATTCTTAGCGTCGTAAAAATTATATTTAAAATTTACACAAACAGTGCTGGGGAACGTTATTATGTTATAAAGTGGAATCAGGTCAATGCCTTGTAGGCAAGAATCCAAGCTCCATAAATTTCTGGATATACTTCTCCCAAATTTACATCGGCACCAGCAGCAATGAAACCAGCTCCGAAAAAAAAGCTCACCCGGTCAAAGAATTTTTTAATGCACCATATATTTTATCTGCACTTCCTAAGTTTACAGTGTTGTTAGCTTGATTGATGGTGTGCTTATTTATTGGCACAGCAAAAGTAATAATACATGAGGAAAACGCTCCGAACTTTAAAGGCAGCTGATGAGGAGAAAGCAACAGAATTTATGGGAAGTGTAAACATCTGCAGAGACAACAAAGGAATAATTGAGTCCCTGCATCTCTGTCACTTCTGGTGGCTGCTTTCTAGTCAAGAGTCTTCCACACACTCAGGAGCAAATTCCAGCTCTCTTTGGTCAGGCATTGCAAGGGGCTCTGGTACCTGGCAAAAGGGGATTGGCCTGGAGGCTGGTGGCCAGGCTAGGGAAAGATTTGGTTCTGTTTTAGCTCTGTGCACTCTGGCAGCTGCACATGTCTATTGTATTTTTGGGGTGCCCCAGCTAAGGAAGGAATGATGAATCTGACTCCATGCTCTCAGAAGGCTCATTTATTATTTTATGATACTATATTATATTAAAGAATGCTATACTAAACTATACTAAAGAATACAGAAAGGATACAGACAGAAGGCTAAAAAGATAATAATGAAAAGTCGTGACTCTCTCCAGAGTCCTGACACAGCTGGACCCTGATTGGCCAAAGAGTCAAAACAACTCACCAGAATCCAATGAAAAAATCACCTGTGGGTAAACAATCTCCAAACACATTCCAAAGCAGCAAACACAGGAGAAGCAAAACAGGTAATTATTGTTTTCCTTTCTCTCTGAGGCTTCTCAGCTTCCCAGAAGAAGAATCCTAGGCGAAGGGATTTTTCAGAAAATATGACAGTGACACATGTCAGTGGTGGCTTGCACAGATACCACAGCTGGAGGGAGACCAGCAGGTGATAAAATGGGCTGGGCTGGAAAGGATATTAAAAATCATCCAGTTCCACCCCCTGCCATGAGCAAGGGCACCTTCCACTATCCCAGGTGGCTTCAACCTGGCCTTGAACGCTTCCAGAGATGGGACATCCAAAATTTCTCTGGGAAACTTCTAGCAGAGCCTCCTCACTGATGGACAGGAGATCATCAGCTCAGCTGCCTTGGGTCCCTGGCCTCGGTGCTGTGGAGGCTGGGGAGAGATGAGTGATGCTATCACCAGAGAGTGGCTGCTCACAAGCAGGATCTAAATGAAGATAAGCAACCTCCCCTGCCATGGCTCACTGCCCACTCCTGGTGATTGGGAGCAAAGTGATTCCCCCAAGGCCAGGCAGGCAGTGCTGGGAAATGACCCAGGTCTGTTGAGAGCTTGATCCTAACCCAGGACTGTTCTGCCTCTGAAGTCAGTCCACACATCACTGCTGATGAACATTAATGATTTTACCCTCCTTTAATTCTTTATTAATAGAGTCTTTCTTAGCTGGTCCATTATTTCACGAGGATCAAGGTCAGGCTGCCATAATTATCCAAATGCCACATTTATCCTTTTTAAATAGAGACACAACATTAGCTTTCTTTCAGCCCTTTGCTGCTTTGACACACTCTCAGAAGGAGAAGTAATGATCCAGAGAGCAGGAACCTTCTGGTCACTGGATTAGGGGAGTGGACCAGTGACAAAAATAGTCGATGGTTTTGTCATGAGGTCCATCTGCTTGCTGGAAAGAGGCTACTGGGGACACATGAGTAACCTCAGTCCTGATGCTTCCTAAGCTTGGAAATAATAAATAATATGAATATGAATATTGAGGAAGGTGGTGTGTGTGCAAGAGACAAGAAAACCATGTATTTACTTGGGCGATCTGTCTTTTGTTAAAGGAAAAACCTGGTTAAGTAAGGGAGTTCTTCCAAACAACTCACACAGGAAAGCTGGGTTGTGCAAAGCTGTGGAAGGCACGGAGGAGAGCACAGGCAGCTCATAAAACAGTAATTAATTCCTTCTCTAATTAGGCCTATATTAATCTGCACCCTTCCCAGCCAGCCTTCTATAAGGAGTTCTACCAGAATTTCACAAGAACTTCCGTGCACGTTCCTGCCCATGGCAGTGGGGTTGGAATTAGATGATGTTTAAGGTCCCTTCCAACCCAAATCACTCTGATTCCCTGATAATGATGTTGACCTGTCACTCCTCAATGAAGTTCATTATTAACCAGTGCCAAGAAATGGGTTTGGCACACATAAGGGACATTATCCAACTAAGAATTCCTCAGAAGTGGGAGGCATTCCCATGACAACACTCTCCCATGGGGATTTCTGGGGTCTAACGAGGGTTGAGTCAAAGCTGTAGTGCCTTCTTCCTAAGAGGACTGAAAGCCTATTTCTCCTCTAAAGTGTCGCAGACATCTTTTTATGAAAATCTTTTCTTAGGATTTTTTCTTCCTGAGAAGCTGAGAGGCTCTAAGAACAAAATGTAAACAATGGTTATCTGCTGCTGTGGAACGCAACAGGTGGATCTGTGATTGGTCTCGTGTAGATGTTTAGATTTAGTGACCAGTCACGGCAGAGCTGGCTCTCTCTCTCTGTCCGAGCCAGCTGCCTTTGTTATCGTTCATTCTTTTCTATTCTTAGCTTGGCTAGCCTTCTGAGATGAGACTTTTCCTTCTATTCTTTCTAGTATAGTTATAATGTAATATATGTATCATAAAATAATAAATCAAGCCTTCTGAACATGGAGTCAACATTTTCGTCTCTTCCCTCATCCTGAAAATCCCTGTGAACACTGTCACACTAAAGCTGTGTTTTTTACAGCCAGAGGAACCTGAGAACTCCAGACTTTCTGGAACTTTGAGGGCTCCAGACTTTGGCCCAATGAGGCCCAGAATGGTCAGTGAGTTTGGCTGTGGATGGAGGAGACAGAGGAACAGATGGGCTGGAGGTTGCACAGAGGTCAGTTCCTTTGGAAACCAGGACAGTAAGCCCAGGGAATCCTCATCACGGCTTGGCTTCCACAATAGGAAGGTCAGGACCACGACATCACAGCTCTTATCTCCCTCCCCGAGATCCACGGCACCATGAGGTAACATCCAAGCCAAAGCAAATGGACTCATGCTCAAAGAGCAGACAGGGAAGGAGGGCCTGGGCTGCTGGAGATGACCCAAGAGAGGCAGGACACACTTTCCAGCCTCACCTCTTATCTGCAGCCCCAACATCCTGAGAATGTTTCTCCTTGGCCAGCCCCCAAAGCGGTGAATGCAGCTGATGCTACAATGGAGAAAAGCGAATTCTTCCAAGCCAAGACATCACCATGGACTGTCTGAATGGGGAATTGTCCTTCCTCCCTCAGACTGCAGGGTGCCACAGGGATCCCAGCAGTCCTGAGAGATATCCAAAGAGCCAGAAAACCCTGTAGCCACTTGAGGCATTACAATAGCATTGCACTGAGCTGGGCTTTCAAAACAACATAAGCTCTTCCTGGTGTTTTGTCAAGGATGCTGTGTTGGCGGGGACAGATGAACATTAGCCTGCTGCATTCTGAGATCACTCTGTCCTGTGGGATAGATAATCCTGCATGACAAAGATGAGCAGCCCAACTGTTATGAAAAACAGCAGGGACACAGTACTGAGTGTCAGATGTTTCTTGTATCTCTCATTCCAACCCTGAGCTGCTCCTCGAAATCACACGAGCAGGTCCTTGATTAGTCATTCACGAGGTGAGGCTGAGCTCTAAGAAAACAAGATGTGCATAAAGGTAGGATGTACTGCTCTCAGAAAAACCCTTTTCCATCATTTCTCAGATCCTGTGGTGGTTTGGTTAGACACCTCAACGAGGGGAGAAAGGATGGAGTTTTGTGCACCAGGACAGATTTCCTGAAGATCCACCACCATAATTATGAGAAATAGATTAGATGCTAGATAGATGAGATATAAATTAAGAAGAAATTGTTTATTCTGTGGGTGGTGAGGCCCTGGCAGAGGTTGCCCAGAGCAGCTGTGGCTGCCCCATCCCTGGAAGTGTCCCAGGCCAGGCTGGATGGGGCTTGTAGCAACCTGGGATAGTGGAAGGTGTCCCTGCCCATGGCAGGGGGTTGGAATGAGATTATCTTTAAGGTCCTTTCCAACCCAAACCAGTCCATGATTCTATGAATTAATACATGTCTGAAACTCTGCTGAAAGTTACTGCAGAAATGGAACAAGTTACCAGCCTTTTCCCCTCCCAGCTGGATGACTGCAGGGCAAAAAAGCTCAGAGATGGCAAAAGATACCCAAAAATAACAGAAGAAGCCTCTTCACACTTTCCTTCTTCACCTCAGTGCAAGTCACCGTGACTGGCAAACAACAGCAAATTAGATAATTTGTTTGTACGTGGTCAAAGGCTTCTCATGAGCAGCCCCCACTGTGAGATCACAGCTCCAGGAACTAAGGATGGTACAAGCACCTATTAACTGGAAGTGCTTACCCAAATCAGAAGGTGTGAGGGAACCAGGGGCATGGAAAGGTGAACGTGTCCAAGCCAACTCAGAGTCAGAAATACAACTCTCATCTGCTGAAATCAAACCTGTGGCTCTGACACTGGCTCTGAGCAGCATTTTCATGCTCTAACAAGGCTCCCTGAACAAAGGGGAGCTTTTTGCCCAGCCTCCATTTTCTGTGTTTAATTTCCTCTCATCATTATCTAAAGCATCCCCTCTGAAGAGGATGTACCCACTGCAGGACACATCTCCTGTTCTGGGAAAGTGCTGTAATGATGGATGGGGGCTGAAATGCCACAGCCTGAAATGCCAAACCACCAGGAGTCCCAAGGCACAGCTGGATCCAAACCACCAGCTGCAGCCTCCTCCTGGATTACCCCTGCCTTCCCTGGGCATGATGCAGAGCAGACCTAACTCCATCACACGTGCTTGGAAACCCTTCTAGGAGCAAAACAGATGCTAAACACCAACCCCCTGTGCTGCAGGTGCCACGAAATGTGTGCAGATCCTACATGCCAGTGGCCCTGATGCCTCAGGTATAAAATAATATACCTGAGGCATATAAAAGGTATATAAAATATGCCTTTTATATTATTTTTCATATATTTTTCAGATTTTGTGCTGCTTTAGTGTGTGGGTCTGAGCTTCATATTGTGGGATGGTGAGCTCTGTGCACAGAGCAGGGAGACAAAACAATTCCTGCTCCAGCTGGGCACCAAGGACAAATGATCCAAATCTCAGGTTTAACAGGGGCAGAGGCTGAGTGATCATTCATATTCATCCTGCACCTTGAGAGATGTCCCTTACTTTACATCTAAATGGGCCAACACTGGCTCTACCAAAGGGCATCTGAGCCCTTCTGAAGTCCCAGAGACACAGAGGAACCTTCCACCATGAAAATACCACTTTGTGCATCAGTACTGATGTTAGGAGCTTACCCACATCCTGGTGACATCCTGTGACAATTTTGTTAAACAATACAACCCATTTTTTACACCAACCACTCCATGTCTGGCTGTGTCAGGGATGGGGTTCCCATAAAATAGATCCTGCAAGGGGATGATGCCTCAGGTTTAGCTTTTATATTTTTCCATTCTGTGTTGCTTTAGTGTGTGGGTCTGAGCTTCACATTATGGGATGGTGAGCTCTGTGCACAGAGCAGGGAGACAAAACAATTCCTGCTCCAGCTGGGCACCAAGGACAAATGACCCAAACCTCAGCCCAGGAGCACAAACCCCGTGGGCTGCAGAGAGAAAAACAAGCAGGGTGGGACTGCAGGGGCTAAAGCTGGAATGGGACAATGAACTGCAAGGTGCAAATGGAGCAGAACTGATCCCAGGGAGAGACCCCGGCAGCGCTCGTGCATTTTGGGGCCATTTTGGTTCATCTTGGGTGCAGCCCTGGCTGGGCTCTGGTGCTGCCCAAGGTAGACTCATGCAGGAGATCCCTTGAATAAATCCTTACTTTATTTAACTCTGTCTAACCTCTGTTCTAGCTCAGCCTTCTCAAGGCATCACCCCTGCCTTGCCCAGCAAGCTGCCTGCAGTTGCCATAGAAACTCCACCTCACCCCCTCCCCCTAATGACAGACAGGTGCCAGGATAAGTGAAGGAATAATTGACAAGCCAGGAAAGGGTTTGGAGCTCTGCGGTCGGCCTGGCTGGAGCTGTCATTGCAGCCCCTGAGAGAGGAGAGGTGCAGTCATTTGAGCAGGGATGGGTTTTCTCCTCTCCCCGTGCTGAGGCTTCCAGCAGTCGCATCTCTAGATGGGTTAAGTGAAGCTGGGAAGAGGAGAGGGATGAAAACTGAGCAGTTGCCACAGCAACAGCTGAAGATGCATCAGCAGAAGGGTTTTTGATGCAAGGCAGCAAGGAGTTGGCCATGCTCCCCCAATGGCCCAGCAGGTCCTCTGTCCCCTCCCCAGCGCAGCCACCCGGTTCACTGGGGTGCCTTCTGGGAGCAGGTGGGTGCTGTGACTTCCTTCTGCACCTCGAAAAAAGGACAAAACAGAACATTTGGAGGGCCTGGAAACATGTCTGGGTTTTGGAGACCTTGGGGCAAAGTCCCCTCTGAGTCTGAGAGGGAGCAGCAGGATGGGGACAGCACTGCTGAGTTTATTGCAAAGTCTATGATGAGGAAACATGGACATTAAAGAAATAAATTGGGATGGGATGGGATAGAATAGAATATTTATTTTCCCAAATAGAGTAGAATAGAATAAAATATTGTATTTTTGGTTCAAAGGGACCTACAACCACTGTCCTGCCCAACTTCCTGACCACTTCAGGGCTAACAAAAATTTAAAGCCTGTTATTAAAGACATTATCCAAACGCCTCTTTAGATGCCTGTCACTTCAGGCATCATCACCCTCCTTCTTTTTCCCCCCTTCCTTCCACTTCATTTCCCAACAAACACCTCCCCAAGAAGGACCAGCAGCCAGGCAGAGCTAAATCAGAGCAGGGGTGATGGAGGCCACCAGGAGAGCTCTTGGTTGGGCCCAAGGCAGGAGCAAAGCCATGCTCTGCTCCTCAGCAGCTGCTCGCCAGCACGCAGCTCACAGAGCTCCCCACCACTCCTGACAAATGAATATTTGAAGCAGTTGTTCCTTTTATGTGGGCTTTGCTGTCATTAGCACGTACAACTCCACATAAAACACCTCAGTGAGAGATCTTTTCTTCTCTCCCCTTTTTAGGCAGCAGATGAAAATCCTTTTAATGAAAGGCTTGTTTGGGGGAGAAAGAAAAACACATGCACGCACATGTCGGCTGAGCAGGGAAAGATGAAAACCTCCTTCAAGGTAATTAAATTATTATGTATCTGTTAAACCTGGTGAATAACAGATTTGTTATCTAGGCTTGCTTTTGGCCTGTGCCATTTCCCCCCCTTCTTTTTTCCCTACACAAAGCCAAAATCCTTGCGAGGCCTGGAACAAGATAATGTTCATCTCAGAGAAAAAGGCACAAATAAAAGATTTATTCCTTTATCCCATCAACTCAAGCAGGCTATCCCAGCATCCCTTCCTTGTACAGAAACATTGACATGAAAACTTCTCCCTGAATCAGGGCAGATCTGAATGGAGACAAGACAGATGATGCAATCAGCATTGGGTAATTGGTACCAGGAGACAGGTGTGGTTTCTACAGCCCCTGGCACACTGGAGACCCTCAAATCCATTGTTTTACCCCTCTTGCCTCAGTTTCCCCCCAGTTCTTGTTGACTGTCTTGCCAAAGGACAAGGAGCAGCTGAGCTCTCTTGCCTGGGGATTGTGTCAGGTAAGGGTTGATTTCAGAGTGGGAATCTGCAATGCAATGGTTTGTGCTCAGACTCTGAGCCTGCACTCTGACTTCAGCTCTGGTCAGCAGCAGATGTCAAAAACAGAGACAGGCTGACAAAGAAAAACCCCCAGAAGTCCACTCCCTTCTATCTCTTAGATTAATTCTCTCTACTTTTGCCATCAGCTCTTTGGGAAAAACAACAACAGCAGCAACAACAATCCACTCCACTATTAAAATGTCCTTTTTTTCCCTCGTGCTTTCCCTTCCTGCCTCAGTAACAATAATATCAGCTCTCCTTTCCAAAGCAAGAAGTCACTCAGTATATTTCAAGTGAGTGGGCCTGGCTTTCAAAACCCTGCTGTAAAGGGAAATTACACGCCAAGGTGAAGTATTTCTTCTACAAATCATCTGGGGACATCATGAACCCTCTGTGATTAAGATCAGTGCCATAATCATAAATACTCCTGCTTTATGGCTAAGCTGGAGCTCTTCACTGGAGCAAACCTGGGCTTTCCCAAAGGCTGATCCAGATCTGTTACAGACAGAACTGATTCACCTGACAGGTAAGAAAGTCATATCTCAGAGCTGATGGTGAGGGAACAGACATTTCCTGTCTTTTCTCCATCCCTGGTTGTTTTGCCATTCCCAGCCTATCCACAAGTCAATTCAAAGGCTGCCCTTGGATGGCAGGTGACAGCATTTTCTGGACAATTTGGGTCACTGCCAAAGCCTTTCTGCTGTCCCTCTGGATCAGTCTCACATCCCTCCAGCATCCTGCACTAACCAGCAACACACTACAAGGAAATACAAGCAAAAACCCCAAGATCCTCTCAGAGAATACAAATAAGGTAAGAAAGTCATATCTCAGAGCTGATGGTGAGGGAACAGACATTTTCTGTCTTTTCTCCATCCCTGGTTGTTTTGCCATTCCCAGCCTATCCACAAGGCAATTTAAAGGCTGGCCTTGGATGGCAGGTGACAGCATTTTCTGGACAATTTGGGTCACAGCCAAAGCCTTTCTGCTGTCCCTCTGGATCAGTCTCACATCGATCTAGCATCCTGCACTAATCACCAACTCACACTACAAGCAAAAACCCCAAGATCCTCTCAGAGAACATAAATGAGGCCTAGATGAAAGGCTGAGCCCAGAAATTTGTGAGGCATCCTAAGGAAATGATGAAGTCAGGAGGACACAAAGGCACAACTTTCCTTAGAGAGCACCCCAGACTGGCCCAGGGCTGAGGGGTGCCAGCCCAAATGAGCCCATTTGCAGCCCAGGCCATCTGGAGAGTGGGAAGCCTCTTCCCACATGATGGCAAGATGTTGTACAGGCAAACAGAGGGAAAAAAAAATCACCTGAGGGTGGGCATAGCAAGAGAAGGTGAAGGCCACAGTGATGGGGAGGGGGAAGGCTTGGTGTGCCAGCACGGATGGCTCCAGAGGGAAGGAATTTCTGGCATGGGTCCATGAGAGAGAGTAACACCAATATTTGTTTTGGGAGGATGCCTGAGTTAATCTGCTCAGCAAACTCATGGAGAGACAGCAAATGGGATGGTCCAACCACCCCATGCTTCCAAGTAAGATTTACTTAGCAGGTACTCATGCCTGGGTGGTGGCAAAGCCTTCCCTCTCCTCATCCTCCAAATGTTGGTAGAGGAAAGGATTGAAAGGAGAATGCATGTGAGAGGCCAGTGAAAATAGAGCCACTATTATAGTGAGGGTGCACTTTGAGCTCTGTAAAGATGGGAACAGACCTGGGTCTTCTCAAGCATGTGAGTCACGTTGCACCACCAGGAACCAGGGAAAGATCTGCATGTCACAGACATCTTTTATGAAAAATCCTTTCCTTAGGATTTTTTCTCCTGAGAAGCTGAGAGGCCTCAGGAACAAACTGTAAACAATGGTTATCTGCTGCTGTGGAATGCTACAGGTGCATCTGGGATTGGTCTCATGTGGTTGTTTCTAATTAATGGCCAATGAAAGCCCAGCTGAGCCACAAGCCTTTGTTATCTTTCTTTCTTTTTCTATTCTTAGCCAGCCTTCTGATGAAATCCTTTCTTCTATTCTTTCAGTATAGTTTTAATGTAATATATATCATAAAATAATAAATTAGCATTCTGAAACATGGAGTCAGATCCTCATCTCTTCCCTCATCCTAAACCCCTGTGAACACTGTCACAGTCTGGGCTGGCAATGAGGAGCCAGGCCGGGCTTCTTCAGGGTTCTGAATGGTTTCTGTTGTTCAGAGAACCCACTCAAGTGCACAGGACAGGAAATGATAGAATTGCAGGTGACAGTGAAAAACAGGCAGTGGAAGTTTTGGTGAGAGCAGTGAGTCAGTGAGCAGATGGCTTTGAGGAAGAAGCATGGGAGATAGACATCCCTTCAAAGGGCCATTTGACAAAAAAAAGAAAAAAAACCCCAAAACAACCTTTTTTGGCCACAGAGCGATTGTAAATCTGTTTGTCAGAGGGCACTTGTGATGCCATCCTTCCCCAGCCCTTGAGAGGCACAAAGACAGAGGAAATGAGAAGGAGCCTGGAGCTGCAGGGCATTTCTCACACTGCCAGGCACAAAGCAAGCTCTGAAAGTTCTGGGAGTTGCAAGGCCTTTATCCTTTCAGATTTTATCATTCCAGTCCTTCCTCCGTGGAGCAGACAGCAAAACCAGCTCCTGAGCTTAGCAGATCATTCCAAATGTTGGATCCCAGGGAAATGAGATCCCATTTGTGCCCAGAGAAGGCAAAAAAATGCTGCAGCCCCCATTAGCAGTGAGCATTGATGCTGTCATTGCCTTGTAGATCAGTTGTGGCTTTCCAAGGTCAGGTCTGTGCCTCTTCCTGCTGCCATGAAAATCTCACATTTACAACATCAGAAAGGGAATACACAAAGCTCAGCAGGGAATTTTCTGTTAAAAGGGGTAGAAGAGAGGAAAAGCAAACTCTGCTGACAAAGTCCCCCAGAATGGAGCCGTCTCCTGAAGAGGACATCTTTCAGAAACAGAACTAGACAGAAGAGAGGTGATGAAGCTAAAACCAGGCAGAGTTTGATGAATTCCTGCCTCTCCTCAGCTCTGCAGAGCAGCACCTTGGAGAGGACAAAGCAAAGAGCAGTGGCTGTGCCATCCCCTTTCCCTTTCCTAAGAAACTAGGATAACTCTCATGATCTCCTTTCTGGTGGATCAGGAGATCCACTGAGGCTTGTGGGCATCTCACTTTGGGCAGGGGAGCTGGGAAGGTGAGTCCTGTGCTTGAAGCACACCAGAGGAGAGCAGGGATGATGGTGGTGGTGACATGGCACAGTGGAAAACTGAGACAAAGCGTTCCAGAAGATCCCACTCAGCAGGAAAATGAGGTTCCCACAGTGCCTGGAGTGGATGGGACAGAAACCTGTGGCCAGTAGGACTGGCCAAAGTGTGACAAAGCTTTGGAATAAACCAAATTTTGGAATAATAATTTGTAATTATAAAGGGCTGTCTTTCCTCACCCCTCCACCACCAAGCTCAGGGCATCAAACCCTCCAGCTCCTCAGCACATATTCCAGTAGTTCTACAGAAAATCCTGAATCCTGCTAGATGGAGAACTCATGAGTATTTATGGCTTTTCCCAGTGCCAGAGCAGGTCAGGACATCTGATGCAGGACATCCCAACCAGCACAAATGTGACAGCTCCACCTGCATTTACACAAGGGGTGGGAGGGAATGGCAATGTCACAGACACTACACGTGGCACCAGGAAGGAATTAAGTGGTTTCCTATTTGTATTCTCCTTGCCTGCAAGGGCTCCTTCCTTACAACACCAGCCAGGCAGCATTTGCAGCTCTGTGTTAACACCCAAGCTCCAGTTCAGCTCAGTCAGTGGCAATCTGGGGGGCAGCTGGATGCATCTGCCATTAGGCACCAAACCCACAAAGCTCCAAAGGTGTTCCAAACACAGCTGGGACCTACTGAATGCATGGCCAAAGCCCTAAATCCTCCCCAGGTCTCAGCAGCCTGGGGTTGGTAACCTCCTTCTCTCCTGGAGGAGATGCACAACCACTGTTTCTCATCCCTCCCAGAGCTTTGGGGCCAGGAGTTTGTGATGAGTTTCCAAGGTCACACACTGTTGGATTAAACCCTTTTCTGACCCTGAGATGGGGCAGCTGAGAGGTGTTTCAGAAACTTTTATTCCATTTTCAGTCTCATGTGAAGGGTGAGACAATACAGATGTTGTAATTCACCCCATCACAATCAGAAGCCAATTATTTCTTAATTCCAATACATTATAAGTGTTTCTTGGTCTATCAGCTTTAGCCACACCATGCTGTAAATGCCTTAAAGCCAATCATCTAAAATTACCCCTGGTGGCTCCCACTGCAATGCATCTTTCACAGTTCTATTTCTCCAAAGTGTCCAGTCTTATTTGCAAGGCCACCCTTTGGAACTTGTTTCCAGTTCCATTTCTCTTTCAGCAGTGTCTGTCCCATTCCAGGGCATTTCTAACTCAGCATTTCTCATCCCAAAGTTTGCACACAGATGTGAGGCTTCTATCAGGCTTTGAGAATTCTCTACAAATCCACTTCCCACATTTCCCTGCCTGTGGTGTGCAGGAGGGAGGGATCAGGTCCCTGGGCTCTGGCAGAGGGGAGAGAAGATCCCTGCAGAGGAGGGAAAGGGTGGGACTGGAGGTGGAGAAGGCTTTGTGGGCTGAGAAGGTCAGCAGGAGCAGGGAGGTCACTGTGCCCTGGTGGCCAGGGGGGCAGTGCCACCTGGCTGTGCCAGGGATGCAGGGGCAGCAGCAGCAGGGAGGGCACTGTGCCCTGGTGGCCAGGGGGGCAGTGCCACCTGGCTGTGCCAGGGATGCAGGGGCAGCAGGAGCAGGGAGGTCACTGTGCCCGGCCCTGGGCACTGGCAGGGCTCAGCTCAGGGCTGTGCCCAGCTCTGGCCCCTCAGCCTGGGAAGGACCTTGGGACACTGAGCAGGGCCAGAGGGGCAGCGGGGCTGGAGAGGGGCTGGGAACACAAACCCTGAGAGGAGCCCCTGAGGGAGCTGGGGGTGCTCAGCCTGCAGAAAAGGAGCCTCAGGGCTGCCCCCATCACTCTCTGCAGCTCCTGAAAGGTGCCTGTGCCCAGCTGCCCTCGGGCTCTTGCTCCAGCAGCACTGACACAAGCAGAGCACACAGCCCCGAGCTGTGCCAAGGGAAATTCAGGTTGGAGAGCAGGAAAAAGCTTTTCCAGCAAGGGGGAGAAAGTTCTGCAATGGCTGCCCGGGGAGGTGGTGCAGTCACCATCCCTGGGGGTGTTTGACCAGCCTGGAGGTGGCTCTGGGTGCCAGGGGCTGGGCTGGACTCCATGGCCTTGAAGGTCTCTCCCAACACAGGGATTCTGTGAAGGTGACACCAGCCCTGAGCATCCCAGACGTGTGGCATGCCTACCTCAGGCATCTTGACTCGTCCCTCCTGGAAGGAGCAGGAGCTGGGGTCGTGGGTGCACACGTGCCGGTACTTGCACCAGTGGCAGCGGTAGGGGCTCTCCACGCACGACAGGCACCTGCAACAGACACAGAGAGCAGTCACTCAGCCAGCTGGGTCCTGATGAAGCCTTAAATTTTAGTTTTTACATTTTCCAGCTCCTGCTCTGTATCAGTGTGTAGCTCTGAACTCCCTGCAGTGTTTGTGACCTCTCTGCACAGTCTGGGCAGACAGAACAATCCCTCTGCCCTGAGAGCCAAGGACACCTCACAGCCTCAGGCCTGAAAAGTACAAACAGAAGTGAACTGGGAGGAGCAAACTGGGGGAATGTGACTTCATCACCTGAAGATGCAATGGGACAATTAACCCCTGATATGCAAATGGACCAAAAAAACTCGTGACTGTTGTGAATCTTTGGTGTAGCCTCTGTCAGGCTCTTGCACTGCCCAGGGTGTATCTACTGAAGGCCTTTAATAAATCCCCACTTTATTCTCTAGCTCTGTCCAGCCTCTGTTCTAGGTAGTCCAAGGCATCACTCTCACCTTTTCCCAGAGGGAAGTACAGCCTGGAGAATTGTTTTTGCAGAAAGACACAGGCTTTGCACTGACCCAAAGAGCTGTATTTGCTCTGGCCTGAGCTGGTTGTCACTGGCATCTCAGATGTCTGATTGGATTAAATAATTTAGATTGCATTCATATCACTGCAACTAGAGGAATAATAAATATTTATTGTACTTTGGCTGCCCTGGGCACCAGCAATCCAGTCTGGTTAATTCTCCCACACATGACACAGAGGCCAGAGACAAACTGGGACGTACCACAGCCAGAAAACCAAAGATGAAGCAGGGAATTTTCTCCCCCTGTGTCCCACAGGTTTATTGGTGTGAGTTCTGATCAGGGTGATGAGGTTCCTGCCAATGTATTAACTCATATTTTTCATCTCAGAGGAGAAGTAAAGACTACTGGAGCAGGTACCTGGGAAGCAGAGGGCATATTTAGGGCATCACCTCCTCTGGGTGCAGGAAAGAGCCATTCCCTCCACCTTACAAGGTTTTGCTCTCCTGTGCCCCAGGGGCTGTGCAGAGTCAGAGCTGCAAACACCTCCCCTGGCTGTGTTACAGCTCTGACTGGACTTGCATCACACTTCCCTTTCAATTTAACTTGATGTCTGCTCAGCAGCAACCAAACCCAGCTCTCTGCACAGTCCTGGTCGTTCACACTCTGGAGACCTTCATGACAAACACCTGGAGGGGCTGGAGAGTGTCCAGGGAAGGGAACGGAGCTGGAAAAGGGTCTGGAGCAGCTCAGGGAGCTGGGAAGGGGCTGAGCCTGGAGCAAAGGAGGCTCAGGGGGGACTTTGTGGCTCTGCACAGTCCCTGCCAGGAGGGGACAGCCAGGCTCTTGTCTCAGGTAACAAGTGCCAGAATGAGAGGAAACTGCCTCAGGCTGTGCCAGGGGAGGTTTAGATGGGATATTAGGATTTTTTATTTCTTGGAAAGGGTTGTAAAGCACTGGGATAGGCTGCCCAGGACACTGGTGGAGTCACCACCCCTAGAAGTGTTAAAAAGCACTTGGGGACAAGGTTTAATGGTGACCATGCTGCTGGTGCTGGTTGACTTGCACTCGGTGATCTTGGAGGGCTTTCCCAACCTTAACAACTTTCTGATTCTATGAGGGCTTTTCCAATCTTAAAAATTTTAGGTTGGGCTTTTAGAGGGCCCAACCTTAGAGGCCTTTTCAAAACTTAACAATTTAGGGGGCTTAGAGGGCTTTTCCAACCTTAACAACTTTAGGTTGGGCTTTTAGAGGGCCCAACCTTAAAGGCCTTTTCCAAACTTAACAATTTAGGGGGCTTAGAGGGCTTTTCCAACCTTAACAACTTTAGGTTGGGCTTTTAGAGGGCCCAACCTTAGAGGGCTTTTTAAACCTTAGCAATTTTATGATTCTATGAGGGCTTTTCCAATCTTAACAATTTTAGGTTGGGCTTTTAGAGGGCCCAACCTTAAAGGCCTTTTCCAAACTTAACAATTTAGGGGGTTTAGAGGGCTTTTCCAACCTTAACAATTTTAGGTTGGGCTTTTAGAAGGCCCAACCTCAGAAGGCTTTTCCAACCTTAACAATTTTATGATTCTATGAGGGCTTTTCCAATCTTAACAATTTTAGGTTGGGTTCTTAGAGGGCCCAACCTTAGAGGGCTTTTCCAACCTTAATAATTTTATGATTCTATGAGGGCTTTTCCAATCCTAACAATTTTAGGTTTTAGAGGGCCCAACCTTAGAGGGCTTTTCCAACCTTAACAATTTTAGAGGGCTTTTCCAACCTTTAGGATTTTTTGCTTCTATGCAGCTGCAATACCTGGAGGGTACCTTGAGGAGACTTCAGGGAAGTGAATTTTCCTGGTCCTTCTACACCACTGGGTTTTTAAGGGGCAGGAGAGAAAAACTCCAGAGCTCCTGTGTGAGCCCAACAGGCAGACACACCCCCTCTCTCCTGTCTCTGTGAAATCTTTCTCAACCCCAATCCACTCTCAGCTCTGGTACAGCAACTTATTCTTCAAATTGGTAACAAGTGCTTGCTCTGATACATCGAATTAAAAATGGATAGCGTATTATAGTTTGTCAAGTAAGAAACCAAAACACGCCATAAATATTTAACAGCACCATCTCTGCTGCTCTCCCCCCCCTCCCCAACACTTGCTTTCTGACACTGTTTGTCAAAGCAGCAGGAACATGGAAATAAGATTTGCCTTTCCTTGTGAATTGCTGAGCTGCAGTAATTATCTGCTTTTGGCACTTGTGACGGCTCAGTGGTGGGGACAGAGCCACTCAGCCTTGCTCAGGGCTGGAGCAGGCTGCTGCAAGGACATCTTCTGCAGGCATTTGTGGGTCTGCTCCACTGGGGCACCTCCTGGGCGGCAGCAAAATCTGAGAAAAACGGGGTGTGAGGCAGGGAAGGTGCTCACATCATGGGTAACGTGGTCTTGAGGGATCAGGTGGGTTCAGTGGATATCCTGCAGGAACCATAAGCTTTATTTTTCCAGGTTGGAGGGTTCAAGTCTATGTTAACCATCTGGGGTGGGCTACTGGTGGGACTGGCAGCATGGATGAGGGTTGGAGGTGCATATGAGGAGCCAAAACTCCACAAAAAAATGAGCAGTAGGAAAACAAGGGGACCACGTGTGTGGGAATCCATAAAATCAGAGGGTTTTGGGAAAGCTGCAAAAGGCAGCCTCAGAGACAGCAGAACTGCGACTGGAGCTAAGCAGCAGCCATGAGATTGGTCAGCAGAAAAATTATTTAAACTGTAGAAAAGTAAGGACAAATAGAACAATGGTCTGTGTATTAACACTTGTCTAGAATAACTCTAAGCTACAGAAAAGTTTATCTAGCAAGATATTAGGAAGGTTGAACCTTAATAACAGAGCTCTGTGCATTGTGTTTGAAGGCTCACAAGCAGGAATTGGATTTGAAATAAGCCAGATTGTTTAACCAAAGGTACCTGTGCTTACAGTGGTTGGATGGAACTCCTGTCAATGTGCTTTTGTTTTGTGGGATTGGTGAAAAAACTGTAAAAGTGAGTTGTGACATTGAGTTCTGTGTCTGCTGCCTGGGATGTGAGCTGCTGGCATCTTCCCATTGCCATAACATGGAATGAGGCTGATGCTGGAAAATCAAACAGCTCAAGGCACGTTCCCAGCAGTCCTGTCCTGTTCGTGATTTGTAAAGAGACCGCTGCCAGCGTCACATGTGCTGAGGGCACAATTCAGTTTTGACTCAATTCTGTGGCAAATTGCTCCTGATTTGATGCTCTGCCTGCAGAAAAAGTGGTCCCCATGCTCTGAGTCATCTCAGGAGGGACCCACCATTGTGGGCACCACACAAGCGACCCCAGCCCCTGGTCACCTCCACACTTTAACATCCTCCTGAGGGACACGTGCCCACGAGAAACTGGTACCAAAGGAACTGAACATACGAGTTGTGGACGCTGCAGTTGTAGAAGACAAAGCTGGTGCTGGCAAAGGTCATCCCCGTTTCCTTGGACTTGAGCTGCAGCTGGACAATGTGATGGTCACCTGGGGGAAAAACAGGCACATCAGTGTCACAGACATCTTTTATGAAAAATCTTTTCCTGAGGATTTTTTCTCCTGAGAAGCTGAGAGGCCTCAGGAACAAAATGTAAACAGTGATTATCTGCTGCTGTGGAATGCAACAGGTGGGTCTGTGATTGGTCTCATGTGGTTGTTTCTAATTAATGGCCAATCACAGTCAGCTGGCTTGGACACAGAACCCCAAGCCACAAACCTTTGTTATCATTCTTTCCATTCTGTTCTTAGCCAGCCTTCTGATGAAATCCTTTCTTCTATTCTTTTAGCATAGTTCTAATGTAATATATATAATAAAATAATAACTCAAGCCTTCTGAAACATGGAGTTAAATCCTCATCTCTTCCCTCAACCTGAGACCCCTGTGAACGCCACCACACATCAGGGTGTGACTGCTCTGTTGGCCCTGCTGGCCAGGCCCCCAGCCTGAGCCTGGAGCTGTCCCACAGCACCTTGGCTGGGCTGTCCTCAGATGTAAAATAGATGTAAAAACCCTTATAAAACCCTTCTAGAGGCCAGTTCTCCCACAGGTACAGTGCGTCTTCGCCACTGGAAATCATTGTGCCTGGTAGCAGGGTCTGCACTGGAGGGTGACAGCAGGTCTAATTTCAAATCTGTGGTGACTGAATTCATCAAGTAGGAAAACCAAGCTCAAAGAATGAGTGCAGATGTCTGGAATTTGGAGGCCATTAAAATATAATTTTGTCCTTAAAGCTGGTCCATACTGCTGGTTCATTCAACGCTCCCAGAGATAAAGGGCATGTGGATATTCTTTCCATGTTCACTCACCCCAAGCTCCATTCCCCTCAGCCTGTGGCTGCAAAGAACCCATCTCAGTGTGAGAGATGTGAAATCCATTGCACTTCCAGAGGGATCCACCCATTTCTGCAGCTTTCCCTTTTCTCCTCAGCTCCTCCACAACATTTCTCCATCCCTTTTCCCACTGCTCCCAAGCTGGGCAGTCAGCTGCTGCTTCTTCCCACAATTCAGAGAGGGCAATCAGTGAGTTCAGCAATTACAGTAATTTGGTGGGGAAGTGACCCAGGTTTAATTCAAGATTTACCTGGGTGGCCCTTTCCCTGTTACTTATAAAAGGGCACTGAGTGATAGGACAAGGGGGAATGGCCTTAAACTGAAAGAGGGCAGATTAAATGGGATATTAAAAAGAAATCCTTCCCTGTGAGGCTGGGGGGGGCCCTGGCACAGGGTGCCCAGAGAAGCTGTGGCTGCCCCTGGATCCCTGGAAGTGTCCCAGGCCAGGTTGGATGGGGCTTGGAGCAACCTGGGACAGTGGAAAATGTCCCTGCCCTAGGCAGGGGGTTGGAATGAGATCATCTTTCAGGCCCTTCCAACCCAAACCAGTCTATAAATGCACAATTTTCCTCCTCACCTGAAACATTCATTAATCAGTGAGGCCAGAGTGAACTTGAGAAGGGGTCACAACGAGCACCTGGTGCTCACTCACCCACCTTGGGGCACACACATCCCACACACCCCACTGGACGCATCTTGCTTGGCCCTGCTGCACATCTGCTCTGCCACATTTAACAACTTTGCCAGCATCTCACACGCATTTTAAACCAGGATATGAGGACTGGATGGCCCCAGGTGTGATAGTCACACATCCTTTGGTTCAAATCCAGCCTCTGGCACTGCAGGGAGAACTTGTTTTTTGCAGAGGTGCAGAGCAGCAGCTCTGAAGCTGAGACAAGCTGCAGGTGCCCTGAAAGCAGATAAATCTCTCCCTGTTGTCCTGTCCCCACATTTCACTGCTGTTTTTGTTTGCTGGTTGATGATAGCCTGGCCTGGGACAGATGTCCATAGCAAGGAAAGAATTTCTGGTGCCTGTCTTGGTAAGCAAACACGACTGATAACTCAGTGGGACTTGAAAGTGGTGACAACCTCCTGGAGCTTGTTTTGGGGCTGCAGTGGAGAGCACACAGCTGTGTGCAGCTCAGGGAGAGCACAGGTGATGGTGACAGTCCATGTCACCTCATTTTCTGCGGTCTGAGGATCCCCAGAGGGAAATTTTACAGCAAATTTTCACAGGAAGCCCAAGGACAAAAATTGGCAGCATCCTCTCTGTGTCTCATGGGGGTGATAGCAGGGCCAAGGTTTTTGTAATAAGTCCCTGTAAAGAGCCCATGAGTTCTTGAAATTACCCAGAAAGTTTGTTAGAAAAGGGAAAGAAAAAGGTGCAGGAAGTTGTGGACAGGCAAAGCACTTTGGAGACAAGGCATTTTTCTGTGCTGGACCACTGTGGGAGAAGGAGCCAGAAGCAAACCTGGAACAGCTGAAAGCAGTAAAGGCCGGGAATGGAGACAGGGAGCTGAGCACTCAGACTTAAATCTGGGAGGAGCAGGGTGAAATTACAGACAGGATTGTCCAGCTCTGCAGGAATTTCTGTCTGTTACACGGGGTGGGATGTGTTAAGAGCCTGTACCCCTGAGCTGTAACTCCAGCCTGGCCAAAAGGAGAGGGAATATCTCACATCCCTGTCGTGTCTTTGCTGGATTCATGCAACTGCCACTCGGTGGCAGCCTGCAAACACCTCGTGTCACACAGAGGAGCACCTCAGGGCAGGTGCTGGGGCTGCAGCTCAAGGCTGGCACTCCTGAAACACTCTCACATTCACACAACTTGTGCCATGATGAGCAGCTCCAGAGTCCCTCCTGCTCCCAGGGCTTTCCTTGCCCTCTCCTCAGGCTCTCAGGAGCCAAATCCTGCTTTGTGAGGATGCAGGATGATGCCTCAGGTTTAGCTTTTATTTTTTTTCACATTCTGTACTGCTTTATTGTGTGGGTCTGAGCTCCATATTATGGGATGGTGAGCTCTGTGCACAGAGCAGGGAGACAAAACAAGTCCTGCTCCAGCTGGGCACCAAGGACAAATGACCCAAACCTCAGCCCAGGAGCACAAACCCCGTGGGCTGCAGAGAGAAAAACAAGCAGGGTGGGACTGCAGGGGCTAAAGCTGGAATGGGACAATGAACTGCAAGGTGCAAATGGAGCGGAACTGATCCCAGGGAGAGACCCCGGCAGCGCTCGTGCATTTTGGGGCCATTTTGGTTCATCTTGGGTGCAGCCCTGGCTGGGCTCTGGTGCTGCCCAAGGTGCATCCATGGAGGAGATCCTTTGGATAAATCCCTGCTTTATTCTGGGACTCTGCCCAGCCTCTGCTCTAGGTCAGATTCACAGGGCATCAGGGACAGACACAGGGTGTGGGGTAAGGATGGGAGGGAGAGGCGCAGGTGGAGGAGCTGTGGGGTACTCACCATTCTCTGTGATGATCTGGGGCACCTCCTTGGCAGCTGGAGAGATGCACTGGATCTGGCTGCCCACCACCAACCCATCCATCTCCGAGAGGTCCTCGAAGGTGCAGTTGACTCCTGCAGACAGCTCGGGGACGTTGTAGGTCTCCAGGACCAGCTGCAGGCAAAGACGGAGGGAGAGAAGGAAAAGCAGAAAAAAAGAGAAGAGAGAACACTCAGCCAAACAACAGAGCTGGGCCAGCAGGAGAGAATTACACTGGAGAGGTCGGACAAAGAGCCTCTTGCTAGAGAGAGCATCCTCCTTCAGCAGAAAGCAGCGACTGGGGAGAGGGACCAGTGAGGAGGGGAGGGCACGAGATGCTGGTGCTGGCACAGGTGGCAGGTGGCTGTGCAGGGACACCTGGGCTGCAGTGTCCCACTGCTGGCTGGGAGGTGCAGGGGAGGGAGTGCTCGCTGTCTGTCATGCAGGTGTCAGGTTAGGCAGGGAGTCTTTGGAACCAGCCGTGGGTCCCAGGGCTGTGGTGGCCCCCAGGGTTTCTGAGGAAGGTGACTGCTACTCACAAGAGGCACTCTGCAGACTCCAGAGAAACTGGAGCGCTCCAGTCTAACTCTCTACGGGCTGCTCTGCCAGCACCAGCAGGGGGGAGCACTCTGTCCCCAAGTTTCCTGTGTGAGGAGAGTCTAGTTACAGCCTGTCGCAGACATCTTTTATGGAAAATCCTTTCCTTAGGATTTTTCCTCCTGAGACACTGAGAGGCCTCAGGAACAAAATGCAAACAGTGATTATCTGCTGCTGTGGGAGGCAACAGGTGGATCTGTAATTGGTCTCATGTGGTTGTTTCTAATTAATGGCCAATCACAGTCAGCTGGCTCAGACCCTCTGTCCGAGCCCCAAGCCTTTGTTATCATTCTTTCCTTTTCTATTCTTAGCTGGCCTTCTGATGAAATCCTTTCTTCCATTCTTTTAGTGTAGTTTTAATATAATATACATCATAAAATAATAAATCAGCCTTCTGAAACATGGAGTCAGATCCTCGTCTCTTCCCTCATCCTGAGACCCCTGTGAACACTGTCACAACAGCCTTCAGCCCACCACAAAAAAATCCCCTGTCTCTGCAGGCACAGAAACCTGTCCTGCCCATCCCACCAAAGAACCAGCTGGCTCCTCGTGCTATCCTGAGGTTCCATATGGGAAAAAAAGGCCACGAAGGAGGATTTGCCTGTGTTTTTTGGAGTTCACAACACCCTCTGGCATTGCTCATGGAAAACGAATCTCAGGGCTGGTTTGCACCATGTCCATGCTTTGGAAGAGCACAGTCAGCTTCCCAAACAAAGGTCCTGTCCCATGGCTCTCCATCACTGAGGGTCCTGCTCAACTCACCAGGCCATGCCTGAACACAGGGGACTCCTAGCAGCTGGTAACTGGTGTAAATTTAGTGGTTTTGTGACCAAACACTGGAGCCAACCACTCAGCACAGGCTCAAATGCAGATGTTCTCCACACCTGCCTCCTCCCTGAGCTGGCTGAGGTCCCTCTGAGGTGACAGCCACTGAAAGGAGACACAGGTGCATGCTGAGGTGTTGTTTGTACCAGCACAAAGAGCAGGGGTCAGTCCAGGTGACAAAGCAGGACGGATGAGAAGGTGACACTCAGTGCTCCCACACACTGTGTTTTCCTCACTTAGGGAAAGGCTGGAGCTGTTTCTCCACACTGAGGACCATCAGGGAGGAAGGCTGAGCAAACAGGCCTTAGCCCTGGATGCCATTTGAGAGAGTAGGATCATTTTGGGGCTGTGAGAATGGCAGTGGGAAAAGTGATTTTTTTGTTTTGGATGGGGAACAGGAAAAAGGTTTGGTTATGTTGATGGGTTTAGCACTGAGGCTCAATTCATTCTCCCTGCTAGCAGTGCAGAAGTGGAATCTGGAATCTGTCTTCAACAAATCTCCCTGTGGGCATGGGTGATGCGGGAGGAAGCTGTGCCATGCAGGAGATGACACTGGTGGGCAGAGCAGTGCTTGGCCACCAGCTCCATGAGCCAGTGCACGCCCCAAGCAGACAAGAAGTCCTACGTCTCACACTCCAGGGACAGCCTGGAAAGCATGGAGCCTTCCCTCAGCAAGCAGCTCCTCTCAGAGAGCCCAGAGCAGTGAAACAGACTCAGGTAAGACTTTCCAAGGACCTGTTAGTGCCCAAAATTTAAAAGAACAGCTGACCACACAAACAGCTGCTCTGCCTCCATGGGCAAGAACTCACTGACACTTTGCTAGAGCTCAAGATCCTAGCATTCTAGATTTGAGATCTGCCAAGGACAACATCAGCCCTCTGTTTGTTCCCCTCCTGGTTTGCCTCTGCTGATGGGACGAGCTGGGTCACCAGTTCAGCTGGGACTGAGCTGAGACTTCCATCAAAAGGCCCATGCAGATTGTTGGGTAAGAGATGATGGCAGCTTCTGATCCCAGCAGCTCTGGGCTGACTCACCCTGGGAGTAACCCAGAGGAAAAGGTCTCTTATTCTCTTATCATTTTCAGCCTCCCCGAGCCAGCCAGTCCCCCAGGATTTATTCCAACATGAAAGAATTCAACAGCTACTGAGAGAATACGGAAAGGAAACCTTGAACTCCCAGAAGAACAAAGAACTTAAGATGTCTCAGATCAGTTTTGTTTGAAGCCTGGGGAAAGTAAAGTCACAGCAAAGTTAAGAGGCTGAAACAAAGCAGCAATGATTGGACATGCAGGCTTTGAAAGGCTGATTTCATTATCCCTGGAGAAATCCAAACCTGTCACCTGCTGGAAGGGGTCTGGCAGCTGCCTAAATTCCATTTAGGCCTTCCAGGGCGTGGGGCTAATGACCAGCTTGTCTAGAGATGGAGCTTTTAAGGCCTGGGTTATTAACTTAATTGTAGCCCAAATCAGCATGGTGAAAAAGATAGAGCACTGGTAGCCTGAGAGAAATGGGGTTTTGTCTCCTTCTTGGAGCATGTTGGGATCTCACCACATCTGGTGCTGCTGCCATGAGTCAGGAGAGAAACCACAAACTGATCAGATCTTCAGCAGAGGTTTCCTGCCTCAAGCCCAGGGATGATCAGGATCATCTGCTGCTCTGCCAGCACTCACTGTGTGGTTTCCTTGGCTGCTGCCTGAGTAGCTCGAGGCCAGAAAGGTTAAACCTTGTGCTGTGGAAGGTCGCAGGAGACAGCAGGAGCCCTGGAAGCCTTGGGTTCCTCTGCACAGCATCCTGCCTCTCTGCTCTGCATGCCTAGTGCTGAAGCAGGATGGACTTCCTGGGGACTTAGAAGGAGACATTTCCATCCAAAATGATAGAAAATTGGAGCTCACTGAAATAATTAATATCACCCTTCACTTGGCTTTCTTCTAGAATGCAATTTCTAACCACAAAATGTCCCTTGCCTAAAGCTATTCATTAATTCCTGTCCCATGGCAACACAAAACGTTTGCAGGACACAGAGTCCCTTCAGACCTGCCCTCACAGACAACAAGGAAGACTCTTCCTAGTCCACTTCAAGACTTCTAAACACATAACCAATGCCAAAATGTCAATGAGAATAACCAATGCCAAAACATCCCCCTGAGGCGAATCTTTCCCTGCGCCAGCAGAGCCGCTGGGGAACTTCACGGAGTCTGGGGAACCTCTTGCTGCTGAGCCCCTGGATGTGCCGCACTGCACGGGCAGGTGAGACCCAGGGAGAGGGGGCAGGGGTTGTCGCTGCTCACCAGAACGTTGTACTGGGACACGGAGATGTTGTTGGGGTGCACGGTGAGGCGGACGCACTGCTTCATCTCCGAGGCGAATCTGCGCGGCTCGCTGGAGCGCTCGCACCGCTCCTTCCTCGTGCAGCTGGGGAAACAGGAACACACAGGGACAGGGTGAGCACAGAGCCGGGCCGGCAGCGTGGGGACAGCCCTGGGAGCAGCAGGTAGTGCGGATAGAAAGTCGGCTCGGTGCTCTTTGGGAGGGCACAAGTGGAAAACCATGCTCGCGCCCTGGCGCGCTCCGGCTCACGGGACGGTGGGGAATATCCTGAGCTGCAGGGTGTTATAAGCAGAAAAAGCTGACAGTTTTTTTTTAAAGGTTGCAGAGTTCACAGGTTGGGCCAGTTGCTGCCAGGGTGGAGTTCTAACGACTAACTACTTGTCCTTGATGGTTAAGAATTCCCTTTTGTTGAGGGACACCCTGCTGCTTCGGGGAGGATGGCACCGGACTGTGAAGAGGAGGAGACCTCAGAGTTAGCATGCAAATGACATTGGATCCAGCATGAAACGGGAGAAAGCCCTCACCAAACCTAGCCAAAAACCCCTAAAAACAATGAGTTTACATGAAATGGATGAATCAAAGTGATGTCTGGACGTGAAGAACAGAATCTGGTATCTGCTAAGACCCTTTTAACCCTCACCCTAACCTAAAGATTTCAGCAAGACAGAGATCCTCAAATGTTAAACCAATAAGCAAGGGAATCTCTTGATGCTGCCATGGGGGAGGAACCCCGGCTCTGCCTGCAAACCAGCAGACAAAGCTGCACTTCTCCTCCTTCTCAGAACACTCCTGGGAGCAGGAGTGAGCGTGGACCCGTCGGTTCTCCCCACCCGAGCTGATCACTTTCAATAAAGGCATTAAAAAGGAGAAAAATCTCCTGCCCATGTTTATTTCAGTTAGTGTGGACAGAAAGTCGGCTCTGTGCTCTTTGGGAGGGCACAAGTGGAAAACCACGCTGGCGCCCTGGTGCACTCATGGGATCGTGGAGAATATCCTGAGCTGCAGGGGACACGCAAGGATCATCATGCCCTGCTCCTGGCCCTGCACAGGACTGTCACAGACATCTTTTATGAAAAATCCTTTCCTGAGGATTGCTCCTCCTGAGAAGCTGAGAGGCCTCAGGAACAAAATGCAAACAATGGTTATCTGCTGCTGTGGAATGCAACAGGTGGATCTGTGATTGGTCTCATGTGGTTGTTTCTAATTAATGGCCAATCACAGTCAGCTGGCTCAGACTCTGTCCAAGACAGAAGCCTTTGTTATTCATTCTTTCTTTTTCTATTCTTAGCTGGCCTTCTGATGAAATCCTTTCTTCTATTCTTTTCGTATAGTTTTAATATAATATATATCATAAAATAATAAATCAGGCTTCCAAACATGCAGTCAGATTGTCACCTCTTTCTTCATCCTAAGACCCCTGTGAACACGGTCACACAGGACAGTCCCAAGAGCCCCAACATGTGCCTGAGAGCATTAACTCTGCTGTTAGCAGCTGTGGGGTTGCTCAAGCAGGCTGGGGAATTGCAAGGAACCTGGAAGAGGAGGGAGGGTGATGGCTGAAAGCTCCTTCCCAGCTGCAGGAATTCTCTGTCTCTCCACCCACCAGCACAACCTTCCCTGGGCCAAACCCCCAGCCCTTCAAACTCTGCTGTTCAAGGGCTGGGGAACACCTCAGGCAGGGCTGTCCTTGTAGAGAAGTCATGCACAGCCCATGGTTTTTGTCCCTCCTGAGAATGCTGCACACTTGTAGTGCCTCTGGGCTGCTGGTACCTCACCTCTGGCATGGGGCCATCCCCCAAGCAGTTGTCCCTGCAGATTAAGGAGTTTTTTGCATCTGCCTTTGTGGGATAGACCAAGAAATACTTAAAATATATTGTAATTTAGAAATAGTTAGCTTCTGATTGTGATGGTGTGAATTATAACGTGTGTTGTCTCACCTTCCTCATAAGCCTAAAAATAGAATAAAAGTTTTTAAAACACCTCTCAGTTGCCCCATCTCTAGGTCAGAAAAGAGTATAATCTGACATGCCTTGAAAATGGCTGACTGAAGCTGAGAGTTGAATCTTAAAAATTCAGGTGTTCCCAATATGTGACAGCCCAGTGAAATCTGTGTGTGCACAAAACCCGAGCTGCACAAATGCAGGAAGTTCATACCACCCACTAATTATTGATGTTTTCAGTGCTGTCACTACCCCTCATCTCACCTGTGTGGGGCAAACACAACCCAGAAAAGTGGATTGGTGACTGTTTGCCCAGTTTCCACCCAGGTTTGCACTCGTTTAACATAAACCACATCTGTATGTCACTCCACACCCGCTGCCAAGGCCATTGCTCCAAGGAAGGTGTCTGCCTGGAAATCCACAGGGTTAATCCAAAAGGACAGCTCCAGCTGCATGCCAATTACCTCCTGCCATTAAGTTAATGTTATGGACTTGCACAGGGTGTCTTCAATGGATTTTGTTATTAGCAGTGCTATTACCCCCCATTAAAAGCAGCTATAAAGACTTAAGTGCGGATGTTAAATTATTCACCCGCTCCCAGACTTCAGAGTCTCACTTGTGAGAGAACCTGGGGGCTGCTGGAGCTCCAAGATCACCCCTCAGCATCCCCACTCCTTGGAGCAGAGACTGCACCCTTGTGCACGGGAAAGTGCAGATGAGGATCCATGGAAACACACGCCAAAAATCCCCAAGCTTTGTAACATTTGGATTAATTAACCACAATATATGTGGTTAATCCAAGTGTTACAAAGCTTGGGGCTGGCTAAAACTTCAGGGCTTGGCTTCTCTCTAGTGAATGATTAGATAAAGGGAACACCCCAACTCCAAACTCCAGTTTCTCCATCTTTCTGGCAGAAGAAAGTTTTGTATTTCCAGAGTCAGGACCCATAAAGGGATATTTTGGCCATTCTCAGCACACTTTGCAGGTTTGAGAGAGCAAAAGGAGCACTGCAGCTCCTGCTCTCTGCTCCCCAGGAGCTCTCATCCCATTAAATCTCCTCTGGCACTGCCACATGCTGGATCAGGAATTTTAAATGGGCACTCTCCAGAGGGTTGGACCAATAGCCCATTAAATACCCCCAAAACTGTAGGTCCCCCATGGTGGCATGAAAGCCAAAAGGCAAAATGCTGACCTGAGATTTTTCCAAGCACTTCCATAAAACAAACAGCCAGAGCAATCCCATTAAAGCTCCACAGGGTGTGGGAGCTCCTCTCCTGGGAATAGCTTGGAAGGGAAACCTTTTCGAGCTCAGAATCAAAACACAAGTGCCCAAATTCTTCAAGATGTTCTGTTATCTCCCATTTATTTCCTTCAGCTGCAGCATAACAGAAATATTTGGATTTTCTAAAATTAAACAGGCTTAGTTCAAATCTATGGATATGAATTAAGCATCCAGGAATGTGGTTTGTATTCCCAATCCCACCACTGAGCAGGACTATAATAACCCACATTTTACCTTGCTGTTTACAAGTCACACACATTTAAAAAATGAAACTTTTCAGACCAAACTCTCACTGCATATTAGACTGATGTGCCTTGCAGCCTTGATATCTGCCATAAGGTGAAAATAACATCATCCAAAGCATGAATTTATGAAAAACCAGACCAGACTAAGCCTGGGTTTAACATAATGTTAAGGCTGCTGTGTCAGGGTCTCAGGAATTAGGTCCTGCCAGACTGAAAGCAGCTTCTGTACTTCCAAATCTGCTGCCTGCACTCACACACTGCAAGCCAGATTTTAATTACAGGATCACAGGTTATTATTCCTTTTTTCCACGGTGACCTCAATTCTGCCACTTCCTAACTTTTGACTTTCACTGTCTGACTTTTTGAATGCAATTCCTCAGCTGGAAAAGCTCTCAATACCTGTGCCTGGCACTGGAGTCTGGTGGTGGGGGAGTTCTGCTGAGCTGGGCTCAGGGTCAGGGTTCAGGCTCTGGGGTCAGCACCCCAGGTGAGTGACCACAGCTGCCTCAGGAATCAAATCTGAAGGGATGGAGACACCTGCCAGGGGGTTTGGCAGGTTTGTGCATGCAGAAAGAAGTGATGGTGGCTCCTTGTCAGAACCCAGGACATCCCTCTGGCTGCCCTGGGTGATTCCAGACCCTGGAATCAGAGGTCTGATTCAGAGACCTTGGCACAGAGTCACAAACACCTGTGCCTTTGATTTTAGCCCATGGAAACAATTACCAACTTTGTGTGAGGAGTTACAAGCCACAAGAGTTTGAGTAGAATGATAGTGAATTTGTCACAGGGTGAAAAAGTAGAATTTTGGGGGTTTAGAATGGAGGTTCAGAAGCCAAGATGGAGGAATCTGGGCGTGTCCTGTCCTTCTTCTTCCTAGCCTCCATCTTCTGCTGTGATGGTGGCACTTCTGGATTGGTTTAGGGTAGAGACAGAATGTCTAACATAGGTGATAGGTATTGGAAAATTATTGTGAATAATGTACATGTAGTTTTTAATATAAAAAACTAACACCACCCCAAGGTGGGCAGTGTGCCTCAACCCAACCTGCTGGACAGATCTCAGCAGGTCAGAGAGAGAATGTAATGGATAACAGCAAATAAACAACCTTGAAAAGCAGAACAGGAGAATCCTGTCTCCTTTGGCTGCCAGGCTGGGAAAAGAGATTCTCTGACACATCTCGGGGTCATCCTGACCAGCAGAGACTCTGAGATCCTCCATCTCCTCTCCCATGACCACCTCATCTCTCCTAAGATGGAGCACCCTGTGGGTTCACACATCACCCAAGGTGTCTGCCCAGCACCTGCAGATGAGGCTCTCCATGTGGTGGGTTCTCCTGGGATGGATTGCCCTGAAGGAAGGGATTTAGGTTGGATGTAATGAAAAAATTCTTTGCTCAGAGAGTGGTGAGGCCCTGGCATGGGTTGCTCTGAAAAGCTGTGTCTGCCCCTGGATCCCTGGAAGTGTCCAAGGTTGCACAAGGCTTAACACAACCTGGGATAGTCCTTGCTCATGGAAGGGGGTGGAACTGGATGATCTTTAATGTCCCTTCCACCCCAAATCCTTCTGTGATCCTACAATTCAGCAAAAGATACCTGACACAAAGAAACCTTCTACCTCCAGCCTTCCTCTGCGCCACCAAAAATGTTCTGCCCTCCCCACAGAGAGGAAAAGTCAACAGAGAAAGTTGTTCCAACACGTGCAGAGGAAAGTTCTTCCCTCCAGCACCAGCCTCAGATCCCTGGGTGGTGAGGCTGAGACACAGGAACAAAAGTGACAAAGGATCTGGTCACAGAAGGATCTGCCCAGAGGGGATGTGGCAGCTCCAGGAGTTGAGCAAACTGTAAATAAAGGCAGATGGACTTTTAATAAATAAGTACTTCCAGGCCCTGCCTATGAAAGTGGTCACCTGGAAGGCAGCTGGGCTGAGGGAGGGATAATGAAATATCCCAACCTCAACTCATCATTTCTGCTGTCCCTGGTGACAGTCATTGTCTTCCCTGGGAGCTCCTGTGACTCTCACCTGGTGTGGTTTATTATTCTTTACACAGAAAAAAATCCCCTTTTGCTGCCAAATAAAATCTCTGTACCCCCAACATTCCAAGGGTGCCCATACACCAAGATCCCTTTCCACTGCCACACTCCCTGATTCCCTGCTATAATTGGGGAAAGTGTATCTCCCACCCAGTGGCACCATATCCCACTCCAGGCCCCTAAAAGAGCATTTCCCACCCCTGAGCTTGTTTTGAGCATGGTGCAGACACCACACACCTCTGGGTGCCCCACCAGCAGC
Source organism: Calcarius lapponicus (assembly GCA_039654755.1). Taxonomy (NCBI): domain Eukaryota; kingdom Metazoa; phylum Chordata; class Aves; order Passeriformes; family Fringillidae; genus Calcarius; species Calcarius lapponicus. The sequence goes on from CM077463.1 coordinate 16,608,469, forward strand.
TGCTCTTTCCTCACCAGCTGTGTCTTCAACAATTCCAAGTGTCCTGCTTGGTCCAAAACCATCAGCACAAACACTGAGGAGCTGCTCCTACCACTGAACCATGAGGAATGTGATTTTCTCCTCATCTCCCATTAAGAATAAACACCACTGATGCTCACCCTCTGCTTGCCAGCCACCAACCAATTATTTTAATAATGTTAAATTAATACTTTCCTCTTCTCCCATGTCTCTCCCCCAGGAATCTCAGAGGGCTTTGCCTGCAGCTAATTAAACTTCAGGATACATCCATGAGGCTGGAATTAGCAGGCAGAGACAGGAAAGTGAGGCACAGACTGAGAGCAGGACAAAGCCTGAGGTGGAGGTCTTGGTTTGGGACACAAGAAATCATCATTAAATCCCTAAATCAGGCCATTATATCCCTAAATCATGGCCAAACCAAGCCCAGACTCTCATCTCCATCTTCCTGTTGTAGACAAAAAAGCCCAAAACCACCACCCTATACACATAAACCCTTCCCATCCCCCCAAAAAATAACCTTTATTTTTCACCTGACCAAGCCTTACTTGCTCTTAGCCATAACTGTTGAAAAAGGAGAAGATTTGGATTCTGTTTTACTTTTTCCCCCCATAATTTCCCAAGAAGCAGACTAAAATATCCAGCTTTTTGAATGTGAGACCCAAAAAAGTCAGTTTTCTGGCAATGGAAAAGGTCTTATCTGCAATTCTGTTAATTAATAACAAATTTCAAGACAAAAGAGTGGTGATTGGATCTGATCAGAAATTGCTACTCAGAACAGAGTGTTTGGGGGCTTTTTACAAGTGGCAATTAGCACACAATGTAATTTTTTTTTTTTATCAGTGGGAAAAAAAAAAAACACCACCAAAAAACTTTTAATTCCCAGAAATAAATTCTAAAGAAGTGAATCCTTTTTGTGGAAGCCTCACCATCTGATGCACAGCAGTTTTCTTTTGACTCTGGGTGTTCAGGTGGGTTCTCAGGGAAGGAGAGGGAGGTGAAAAAATCTGTGTTTGATGGCAAAGCTCAGAGACAGCTCAATGGTTTGGGTCATCCCAGCAGCCCCAAATGATAATTTTCCACCACCTCCAAACAGGTAATTTGCTGGAATCACTCTTTTGCAAAAGGTTTTGACATTTCAGTTTTCCTTTCTGGTTCTAAACAGTGACATTTCCCTCAGGGGATAAATTCTCTCACCCTCTCTCTGATAGATGATCTCAGCCCCCCTTTCCTAACACCTGTGCTGGGGGGCAGTCAGGGCACCCCCAGTCACACCAGTGAGGAGGGGTCACCAGGCCAGAGTGGGATATTTTGATAAGATACAAGTTTCCTGTTGGAATTCTCATTTTCACCCCCAAACTGTTCATTCCTGAGCTTTTTGTGGTGTAGGGTCCCTCACACTGGGGTTCCTCCCCCTGTGCAAGATGGAGATTTCCCCATCCCAATTCTCACATCTTCCCAGTGGTGTGTTTGCAGCTTGGGCAAAGTTCTCACTCTTTTTTTCACCTCTCTTTAGTTTTTTTCCCCCTAAAATTCAACCTGTTCCCTTCTTTTTCCCCTCAGATTATCCATCTGCCTCCCTCACTCACACCACCAACTCCAGTGGTCTCCTTTCCAGAAAAAAAAAAAATCAGGAGCAGGCTACAGAAGATGTGGATTTCAGGGATTTAGGTCTCAGTTGGAAGACCATGAGTAGCCCAGATGGTTCCCCCTGTCCTGGGTCAAGACAAGGTAAGAAATAATGATTTGCCATTTTTCCCATCTCCAAGGGAAAATCTGAGAATTCCCAGCCCAGCCAGAGCCCATGGCAAGCCAGGCTGTACCTGCAGACAAGAGTCAAACTGGAAAAACAGAACAGATCAACAAATTGGGGATCTGAAATCCAAGAGGGGGTGCAGGCATGGCCTTGTTCCTGAGGGGAAGGTGATTTGGGGATGTCCCATCTCTGGAATTGCTCCTGGCCAGGCTGGATGGGCTTGGAGCAGCCTGGGACCGTAGATGTCCCTGCTCATGGCAGGGGTGGCACTGGATGAGCTTTGAGGTCCCTTCAACCCAAACCCTTCTACAAAAAGAAATAACAGCAAAAGTCAATAGACTTTTTGTCAAGTCTTTGGTCTTGTAACACACCAGAACTTTTCTCCAAGGCCAGGCTGGTGTCGCCACATTTCTCTTCACACAGAAAAGCAAGGCACAATTCTTCCCAAGAATATTTCTGGGTTTCACATTCCCTGAACCTCAGAGAAAGGAAAAACAATTCTTATCATTTGCTGTGCCTGTGTTTGTGGCAAAGTAGATTGCAATATGGAGGTGGTTTACCCAAAGTGATGGTGTTTTGTTTCCTTGGCCTGTCAGGGCCAGGTGTGTGTGTGTGTGTGTTGGTATCAGAACCCAGGACATTCCTCTGGCTGCCCTGGAGGACTCGAGACCCTGACAGGAGGCTCAGAGACCTTGGCACAGAGTCACAAACACCTGTGCCTTTGATTTTAGGCCATGGAAACAATTGCCAACTTTGTGTGAGGAGTTACAAGCTACAAGAGTTTGAGTAGAATGACAGTGAGTTTGTCACAGGGTGAAAAAGTAGAATTTTGGGCATTTAGAATGGGGGTTCAAGAGGCAAGATGGAGGAATCTGGGCGTGTCCAGTCTTTCTTCTTCTTCTTGTCCTTCATCTTCTGCTGGGATGGTGCCACTTTTGGATTGGTTTAGGGTAGAGACAGACTGTCTAACATAGGTGATAGGTATTGGAAAATTATTGTAAATAAAGTACATGTCATTCTGAGTATAAAAAGCCAACCCCACCCCAAGGGCAGGGACTGTGCCACAACCCAACCTGCTGGACAGATCTCAGCAGGTCAGAGAAAGAATGGAATAGATAAGAGAAAATAAACAACCTTGAGAACCAGAGCCAAGGAATCCTGACTTCTTCTTGGGTCTCAGGGTTGGGAAAAGAGACTTTCCAACACCTTGGGGTCATCTCAACACCAGAGACCTCATCATGTGGGGACTGTTAGGTGACAGTCACAAGATTCTGCGCAGTGTGTGCAGAGTTGAGTGCTTGGCAGATGCAGTTTAGATGTAATGTAATATAGTGTAATATAGTATAGATAAAATAGTATAAAATAAAGTAATTAATTAGCCTTCTGATATCCATGGAGTCCTCCTCGTCGTTCCTCCTTTGTTGGGGTATTTCCCTGCAAATACTTGTCCTGGGTTGACTATATGATGGTTTTATCCCCAATCACCTTGTTCTGCTTATGCTGAATGAGAAGTTTTGCACCTTTAAGTCTTGTTCCAGAGAGTGAAGGGGGGAGAGAAGAAGCAGCAGTTTGTTTTCAGACACTGCACTCACTCCTCCATATTCCTGCTCCTGGCCTGTGCTCTCTGCGGATGGACAGACAGCGGGACAGAGCTCTCCTTTGCTTTAGTTAGTTTAGCTAGCTGAGGCAAAGAAGTTCCCTGGACTGTGGGGTTGTTTTTCCTTTTCTTTGGAGCTGTTTAAACCTGCTCTGGCCTGAACACCAGAGGAACACCGGCAGCTGCACCTGTGGCCCACCGGGCCGGGGCTGGGCCACGGCATTTCCAGCACTGAGGGACTGATCAGAGACTGAGTGAGCTGAACTGCAACACAGGGAGGGGACTTTCTCAGTTCATCATCTCTTTTGGAGCAGCAAGGGGTTTTATTGTTTAATATTGTTCAGGTTTTATCATTTAATAAACAGGTTTTGTCCACTTTTCTCCAAGGAGGTATTTTCTCCCAGACCAATTGTGGGGAGAGGCCGATTGAATCTGCTTTCCTAGAGGAGCCCCTCTGGGGGTTCTCTCCAAAATTTGCCCTGAACCAGGACAGGAGTATAGCTACCAAACATGGAGAGACTTAAATCCTCATAGTCCAGCTGATAGAGTTTGCCTAGTCACGTCGGGAAGATCTCAAAGTCCTGGTTAACTCAAAGTTCTATTACAGTCCATTGCTGAGGCAAAGAAGTTCCCTGGACTGTTGTTTTTTTGGTGGTTTTTTTTTGTTTTTTTTTTTTCTTTTTTCCCTTTTCTTTGGACCTGTTCAAACCTGCTCTGGCCTGAACACCAGAGGAGCACCGGCAGCTCCACCTGTGGCCAGCAGGCCGGGCCTGGGCCGTGACATTCCCAGCACTGATCAGAGACTGAGTGAGCTGAGCTACAGCCCATGGAGGGACTTTCTGAGTTTGTCATCTCCTTTGGAGCAGCAAGGGGTTTTATTGTTTAGTGTTGTTTAGGTTTTATTGTTTAATAAACAGCTTTTTTCCGCTTTTCTCCAAGGAGGTATTTTCTCCTGAACCAGTTGGGGGAGAGGCCAATTGAATCTGCTTTCCTAGAGGAGTCCCTTTGGGGGTTCTCTCCAAAATTTGCCCTGAACCAGGACATGCTGTAAGATGGAGCAGCACAGAACCTAGGAGGTGGCAGAGGGGTTTCTGGCACTGCTGCAGCCCTTGGGTTTCCCCCTCTCTCTCTACAAAGCCCCACGTTCCCCAAGCAAGCAGGGGCTGGTGGATCCCCAGAGCATCGTGCCAGCATCACCCAGGGGTGCCGGTCCCTGTTCCCATGAGGAACAGGCAGGTCTGAGGTGCCTTTTGGGAGTGATCAGCAGAGGGAGCTCGGTGGAAGCCAAGTGCAAACCCTGGGAATGGCATTTTCAGTCAGGATGGGGGCAGCAATCTGGGAAAGATTCAGGACAGAGATGCTTGTCTTCAGGAGGCTCTGGAGATCCGAATTATCCAGCTCAGGCTCATCAGTCTGGTCCCTCTTTCAGGGTGAGATGCAATGTGACAGCTTCATTCCTTAGTGGGGAAAAGATTTTTTTTTATTTTCCAGTCAGAAAGAAGTGTGAGAGGAGAACAGAGCAATTAAAGGAATCTGGGGATGGATGAAGAGATTTGTTTTAGCCCAAATCTGACCATGTTCAGAGCCAGCTTTGGGTCTCCTGAGGTGGATTTATCACCAAGGGGGAGCAAGGCTGGGGAAGGAGGGAGCAGCTGAAATTTGCCTTTCCCTCTGCTGCAGCCAAAGCAATTTTCTGGCTGGAGCCAGGAAAAGGGAGAAGACTCAGTCCCACTCTCATGTAAAGTTTAAGGTCAGTTTTAGCAATGTTTTGACATTTCCAGGTTCCCTGGGGGTCCTGAGAACAGGAATGCCATAAATGTCGAGACACAGACATAATTGACCTTAAACTTTACACGGCCATGTGGTGAATACCCCACTCCCTCCCTGCCCTCTCTGTTTGGCCTCCAGGCTGCCCAGGGCATGGCTGAAATTTAGCTCTCCCTGGCACCAAGAAGTTAAAATTGACCAACTGCCCAGGATACCCCATTCTGGACAAAAAAATTTAAAAAAAGGCAGGAGATGCTCCAGGAAAAGTGACAAATTTGGGATAATGCACAGGATTATTGCTGGGAAACCTGTCCTGTTGGTGAGGAGTTTTCTCAGCAACTTCATGAGTATCTGAGGAAAGAGTTGAATATTTCATCTTTGGTTCTAATCACAAACAGGGCCAACTCTGCAGAAGATGCTCTTTGGGCATCAAAGATGAACTGGACAAAGGGGGGAAAAGCCAGTGGGGGGAAGTAAAAGCTGTAGGGTCTTTAGTGGGTGCTATTTGGGCACCAAGAGGTCTGTGAGTTTTTCCAAAGAGACCTGGAAGAAGAAACTCAAAAAATCTGGAATTCATTCTGGAGTTTTGCATCTTCCCAGGGCAGTTTTTAAGGGACCACAAGCCACAAAAATCTTCAGATCACCATCCAAACCTGCTCTTCTCAATGTCCCAGTGGGGCAATGAGATGAACTGGACAAAGGGGGGTAAAGACACTGAGGGAAGTAAAAGATGTAGGGTCTTTAATGGGTGCTATTTGGTTACCAAGAGGTCTGTGAGTTTTTCCAAAGGGACCTGGAAATAGAAACTCAAAAAATCTGGATTATTGCTGGGAATAATCACTGGGAATTTCACTCTTTGGATCTTTGCATCTCCCAGGGATGCAATTTTTAAGGGATCACAAGCAACAAAAATCTTCAGACCACCATCCAAAGCTGCTCTTTTCAATGTCCCAGTGGGGCAGTGAGATGAACTGGACAAAGAGGGGAAAAGATACTGGGGGAAGCAAAATCTGTAGGGTCTTTAGTGGGTGCTATTTGGGCATCAAGAGGTCTGTGAGTTTTTCCAAAGAGACCTGGAAGAAGAAACTCAAAAAATCTGGAATTTATTCTGGAGCTTTGCATTCCCCCTGGATGCAATTTCTAAGGGACCGCAAGCCACAGAATTCTTCAGACCACCATCCAAACCTGCTCTTCTCAAATGTCCCAGCGGGGCAGTCCTGGGTGGAAAGAGCAGAACTCCATCCCTGTCCTTGTGCTGCGGTTTGGGGAGGGAAAACCTGCCCTGCCAAAGCTGCCTCCCCTCAGCATCACCGCCCCTGTCGCCTGGCCAAAGAGGAGCGAGGCTGCTAATTGCTCTGCCTGCTAATCTATTCTAATGCATGGTAATAGAAGCCGAGTTTCTGCCCTGATAACTCGTGCGGCTCACGCTGCGGAACCGCAATCCCCCCGCCCGCCCTTATCTCTGTCCCCAGGTGGGCTCCTCCCTCCAGCCCAGCAATTGTGCCAGCCCACCCCCGGAGCCCCACGGGGCGTGGGGGCAAGGGATTTACTGATTTACTCCTCCATCTCCCGCCCTACAAAGCCAAGAGATCCACAAACAGCGTCCCTCCCCCCTTGCTTTGGTGGATTTCCTGCCCCTTCTCCTTTCGCTGAGCCCCCTCCCCAAGTTTCAGCATCCCTCCCATCTCTTTTGGGGGATTTCATGCCCCTTCTCCTTTCTCCCAGCATCCCTTCTCTTTCCTTTGGGGAATTTCCTGCCCCTTCTCCCTTCCCCAAGTTTCAGCATCCCTCCCCTCTCCTTTGGGGGATTTCATTCCCCTTCTCCTTTCCCCAAAGTTTCAGCATCTCTCCCCTTTGCTTTGGGGTATTTCATGCCCCTTCTCCTTTCCTTAAGTCTCCTCCCCAAATTTCAGCATCCCTCTTCTCTCCTTTGGGGTATTTCATGCCTCTTTTCATTTCCCCCCAAGTTTCAGCATCCCTCCCCTCTCCTTTGAGGGATTTAATTCCCCTTCTCCTTTCGCTGAGCCCCTTCCCCAAGTTTCAGCATCCCTCCCCTTTGCTTTGGGGTGTTTCATGCCCCTTCTCCTTTCCCCCAAGTTTCAGCATCCCTTCCCTTTGCTTTGGGGGATTTCCTGTCCCTTCTCCTTTCCCTGAGCCCCCTCCCCCAATTTCAGCATCCCTCTCCCCTGCTTTGAGGGATTTCATGCCCCTTTTCCTTTCCCCCAACTTTCAGCATCCTTCCCCATTGCTTTGAAGGTTTTCATGCCCTTTCTCCTTTCCCCCAGCCCCCTCCCCAAATTTCCAGAGCTGTGGATTGTCTTGGCCCTGCTAATCTTGCCTGGGGGAAGGGGGGTGAGGGGGGCGGTTGGAGCATCAAATGCAACCATGAGTAGCCCAGATCCTGCCCTGCATCAAGACAGGCTAAGAGACAATGATTTTCCATCTTTCCCATCTCCGAGGGAAAAATCTGAGAATTCCCAGCCCAGCCAGGCTGTACCTGCAGGCAAGAGTCAAACTGGAAGAACTGAACAGATAACAAATTGGGGATCTGCAATGTAAGATGGGGTGGTCCCAAGCCCCGGGGCTGAAGGAAGGTTCAGAGGTGGCCCCAAGGATCAGCCCAGGTCATGCGTGGCTGGGTGTAGCCAGGGACCAGGGATCTGAGCATTTTCACATGCAAGTCCCTGGAAATTTGGACCCTTTGTCCCATGAAGGAGTGGAAATCTTTGCTGGCACAAGGGGAAGGAGGATGTGGGAATGAGGGAGGGGTTCTGTGGAAGGTGATGTTGAAATCCATTCCTCAGCTGGTTGATAGGGAAAGGTGGAGTTCCTCAGTGAATCATGGGATGGTGGATTCATGGACAGGCTCGGGTTGGAAGGGACAATAAAAATCATTCATGGGCAGGATCCTTCCACCACACCAGGGTTCTCCAAGCCTCACCCACCCTCGGACACTTCCAGGGATCCAGGGGCACCACAGCTCTTCTGAGCACCCTGTGCCAGGGCCTGCCAACCCTCACAGCCAGGAATTCCTTCCAAAAATCCATTTCTAAATCATTTCCTGCTGTAGAAGCAGCCTGAAAACAGCCAGCACCTGTGTGTGACAGATGGGGATCTCCTCCCTCCATCCTCTGACCCTTCCCAACCTCCTGCAAGGGTCAAAGAGACACAAGGAAAGGACATCTCTGAAGCTGCAGGGTCTCTGCTCTGCTGTCCCTTCAATCACAGCCCTCCAGGTCCTTTTGCTGCTAAACTTACCAGGCACAACACGAGCCTGGTAGCTGAAAGGAGGAGAAAAATCTCAAGGCACAAAAATCACAGAAAAGAAGCAGAACTCTAGCCAAAGGCATGAGAACTGCACTCAGTCCAGGGCACAGGAAAGGAATCACAGGAATCTGCCTTTTGCCATCTGCCTGTGAATGGCTGAGCTTCAAATGGAGATGGAGAAAGCCCCGGAGGCTCAGCTGAAGGCTACCTGAGTAATACAAGCTCGCGTCTCTGAGGAGGCAGCAAAATAACTTTCCCTGCACTGAATTCACTTAGAGCCATTTTAAAGAAAATTAAAAGAAGAAGAAAGAGAGAGAAAAGGGAACGAGGCTGCTAGATAAGGCAAGTAATTAATGAACAAAATTACTTTTCCCAGAGAGCATCCTATCATGGTGCTTCCTATTCATGCTAATAATATTTGTGAGTGTCTTCCCCAGAACCTGGGCTGATAACACCTACACTCTCCCGTGCTCCTACATGCTCTCCTCTGCAAGGGCTGATGCAAATAATCTGTTCAAAGGGGCTCAGGTTCTTTGTTCCTGGCCTGATTCAGAGCATCATCCCTGAATTCTTTGTGGGAGCTTCTCTTGAGTAACACCAAGGAAACTCATTTCATGTTTTCCCTGTCATTGTGGTCCAAATGCCAAATATCTGCTGGTGAAGAGGATGGGAGGTGCCCTTGCCTTCATAAAGGTCAAATTTGGGGTGTCCTGTGCCTGATTAATGGTGCTGAGGCTTCCTCAAGGCTGCAGTGAGATCTGGAAGTCCTCCAGGTGGAGGGTTTGGTGCCACTTCAGCCTTGTCTCTTAAAAGGCAAATGAGGATCTGTGTTCAAGGGTGATCTGTAAACAAGAACTTGCAAACACTCACAAGCAACGGGCTGATCTTCAAGGTCCTTTTGTTGCAGCAGACAAAGGGCAAAATAGTAACAAGAATTTGGAAACCAATGCTCAAGATTCAAGCTACAAAGATGTCTTAAACACTTGAAAGAGATGCAAGCCAACAGTAGGAGCAGTGACCCAGCCCTGTGTGCTGCCCTCCTCCTCCTGCTGGCACCAGCATCCCCACAGCTCTTGGTGATCCACACTGGGAACCAACCCACATGAGCTCAGCAGAGAAAATGGCTCGATCCAGCCCCAGCTCCTTCCCACATGGCTCCACAAACACTTGTGCCAGCAGGAGGAAAGGAGAAGACACAGGAACAACCAGAGCAGCTGGAGCCAGATGACTGGAATGATTCTCAAGGCAGTATAGTTTGAAGTGATCGTTGAAAACGTGGCCAAGAAGTCCTCCAGGTGGGAGGGTTTGGTGCCACTTCAGCCTTGTCTCTTAAAAAGCAAATGAGGATCTGTGTTCAAGAATGATTTGTGTTCAGGGAGGTTTTCCAGGAGGTCAGGGAGCCATGGGAAGGGCACTGTAAGGGGTCCCCGCTCCTTACACAGACACTGAATCCTTGCCAGGCTCACCAGCACCTCATTTCACTGCTCTTTTGCTGTCAGCATCTGCTCTCCTGCCTTGGGGGAGCACAGCAAGGAGAGGGAAAACATTCCCACATATTGTATTTGTGGAGTGCCCCGTGGCAGGAAGGAATGATGAATGTGACTCCATGTTCTCAGAAGGCTAATTTATTATTTTATTATATTATATTATGTTAAAAAATGCTATACTAAACTATACTAAAGAATACAGAAAGGATACAGACAGAAAGCTAAAGGATAATAATGAAAACTCATTACTATTTCCAGAGTCCCAGCACAACTGGACTGTGATTGGTAATTAATTAAAACAATTCACATGAAACCAATGAAACAATCACCTGTGGGTAAACAATCTCCAAACACAAAGCAGCAAAACACAGGAGAAGCAAATGAGATAATATTGTTTTCCTTTTCTCTGAGGCTTCTCAGCTTCCCAGGAGAAGAATCCTGGGCAAAGGGATTTTTCCAGAAAATATGACAGTGACACACCCACAGACTGATCAGGCCTGAACACTTTTCATCCAAATCCTCCACCCCTGGAAACTCTGCAGCAGTTTTACCCAGAAAGGTGCAAGGCAGAGGGGATTCCACTGAGTTTCTCAAACCAGATTCTTCCCACCCAATGCTCCTTTTGATCTTCACCAATATCTCTATTTTCACACTGCTGATAAGCTCCTTTCCTCCTCCTCCTTATCCATCCATCCATCCATCCATCCATCCATCCATCCATCCATCCATCCACCAACAAAGCCTACACTGATGGGTGCTGTAACTCCAGTATTTTCTTCTGGCAGAGACAATTCCTCCCTCTGGCCCAGACTTTTCTGCAGGAAAAGCAGAATTTCTGCAGTGAGCAGCCAGAAAAGCCACAGAATAGCAGAGAGGGAGTTGCATTGAGTCTCCATTCCCACACAGGCCTGGGAAGGGAGTCTCCAGAAGCTCCATGGCTCTGGTGGGAGAGGAGACTGTGCAGGGAACTGGGAAAAATAAGCCAAGGAACCAGGCTTGGCTTTGCCTGTGGGCTGTGAAATCGGTGGGATGGGATTTGCTACCAGAAAAAGGCACCCATGCACCTCCACCAACCCCACTCAGACCATGCCTGGATCCAGCTCTAAGCTATTTGTTTCCTTGGAGCAAGGAAAAAGGCTGGGCTGAGCTGGATGCACAGCCTTCAACAGGTGAACAGAGATCAGAAATAAGGAGAAGCTGTGTTTCCATGGCAGTTTTCAGACCCTCACATGACCAATGCACAGGCTTTGGATCAGAGCTGCAGCTTCCCAGCTACTTAAATCAGCATTTCTCCCCAAGCACTGACAAAAATTACAGTAAGAATTCTGCCTTTCACACACCAGCTCCTTCTAGGAATGGGAATTTGGGGGGCAGAATGATAAAAGGAAAAATAGAGCAAGAAGTATTTTAATTTTAGTCTCACTGCCTTTCTCTGTCCAAGCCTGATCCAGCCCAAAAGTCAGGGAACAAACTGAGTTTCCCTCTTCCTAAGCCTCCTCTTGAGCTAGGTCTGCAGAAAGGTTTGGAGTGGAGGGAGGATCCATCCAGAAACAAGCCATAAGAAACAGAAATAGAAAATTTTGGGGGCTCCAAAACACCCTAAAACCAATGCTGGCTTAATCCTTCTGGTAGTTTAAACATGCAGCCAAAAGGAATTTATTATTATTATTATTATTATTATTATTATTATTATTATTATTATTAATATTATTATTATTATTATTATTATTATTATTATTATTATTATTATTATTATTATTATTATTATTTCTGGGTTTTTTATTTTAATTATTCCTATTTTAGGAGTAATTTTCCTGAACCAATCAGGTCAGGCACAGCCTCCCTCACACGTGAGGCTCTGGGAAGCACTCCCTGACCCGAGGCTACTCCAGGAACCCCTGCTCACACTCCAGCTGCCGGGAAAATGCTGTCAGCAGGTGATGGATGGATTTCCCCCCCTCTGTGCATGGCTGGAGGGGGTGGGTTAAGCACTGAGAAATCGCCCTGGTGCTGGGGGTGACCTCCAGCAGGCTGAGCTGTCGGATGCACGGTGATGGAGCCATCCATTACACATTCCAGGTGTGCCTCTCCCAGGCTCATTTCCTGGTTCCCTGCCCTTTGGAATTTCTGGACACAGCTCACGTGGTGCTGCTCTCTGGGCACACCTGGGGATGCTGGGTGAGCCAGACTTGGGGATGTGATGGGAGTGACCATGGGAAGGAAGAGGTTATTCCTTCTGGCTGAGGCAGTGCTGTGGCATTCACATTTTCTGAAAAATCCCTTTCACCCAGGATTTTTCTCCTGGGAAGCTGAGAAGCCTCAGAGAAAAGGAAAACAATTCTTATCTCATTTGCTTCTCCTGTGTTTTGCTACTTTGGAATGTGTTTGGAGATTGTTTACCACAGGTGATTGTTTCATTGGATTCTGCTGTGAATTATTTTCACTCTTTGGCCAATCAGGGCCAAGCTGTGTCAGGACTCTGGAGAGAGTCACAAGTTTTCATTATTATCTTTTTAGCCTTCAGTAAGTATCCTTTCTGTATTCTTCAGTATAGTTTAGCATAGCATTCTTAATATAATATAGTAACGTAAAATAATAAATTAGCCTTCTGAGAACATGGAGTCATATTCACCATTCCCTCCTTCATCGGGGCCTTTCCCAGCAAATACAAAACAGTGCTAAAACACAGGAGGGATCCAGTGCGGGCAGGTGGTTGGAAAAGGCTGGGAATGCTGAAGAAGGCAGGAATTCAAGTGCAGTTTCATGATGTTGTCCCTCATCCACCTATACGAGACATCTTCTCCCAACATAATTTGTGATGGACAGGAGTCCAACTACACACTTGAAGGGCAAAAATGTCCTGCCTGAAGTCCCTCAGGATCAACATCCAATCCAGAACCCTGGATTCAAGCTACCCATCTCATGGGTTGGTGGCAGAACTCAGGTTTTTAATTGCACCTCCCAGTTTTTAGTCTCTCCTTTAAGGTAATAAGCAGCAGGACAAGAGGCAATGGCCTCAAGTTGTGCCAGAGGAGGCTGAGGTTGGATATTAGGAAAAGCTTCATTGAAAGAGTGGTTAAGCATTGGAACAGGCTTCCCAAGAAAGTGGTGGAGTCACCATCCTTGGAAATGTTCAAAAAATGAGTGGATGTGGCACTTGGCTCTATGGTTTAGTGGGCAGGGGGCAAAGTTTGAGTCTGATAATCTTTGATGTCCTTCCAACAGGATGATTCTGTGTTGCCCCAGCAGTGGAGAAGGCTTTTACCTCAAACTGCAGAAGTGTCCTTGGCAGATGGGCAGATCCAGGGGACAAAGGGTGCTGGGTGCAGGCTCTGCCCCTTCCCCTGTGCATCCATCCCTCCAGCCCAGGGTGTTAAGTGCCATTGGAATCAGGTGCTGTGCAGGAGGTGAAGGTGTTATTATCCAAGCCACTGGTTCCAATGAGATTATCCAGCCTAATGGAGCAGCTTGCGTGGACCTCCTCTAAGCCTGAATTTTCACTGTCAGAGGATCCCCAGTCAAGTGGAAAATTAGAAGGAGAAGGGAAGAGGGGGTTGTGGAGGGGAAAAGGGAGGGGATGATTAAGTCCTCTAGAAATTAATTCATAACTAGAGAAATGGAAATAATAACTCCCCAAGCCAATGGACAATCCCCAGCAAACATATTTCAATTTGGAAGCCGGCTCTGCTGCCGGCGCATCGTTTGCTTTCTGGCTCCTGCTGCTTCACTGATTTAATTTTCCACCCAAGGTGTTGACTTTGTCCTGGGATTGTGGCTCCTGCCAATACTGGAGTGGCTCAGAGCCCCCTCACTACTGCTGGTTGCCCAACCTGCACTGCCTGCTGTTGGGAGCACTGGCTCGAAGGGAAAGGCCTCACTTTTTAATTCTCTTTGGGTTTGGTTGCTTGTTTATTTTTTTATTCTTCCCTGTGAGAGTCTGTCTGAATTTTCCCTCATTTGCCTCACGATCATCACTGGGGACCACTGAAAGTCTCTGGCTTTGTAGGAGAAAGTTACACAGGCCAAAGGCCCCGAGAGCTGAGCACACTGCTAAGCTATTGTTCACAGGGGCTGTTTGCTGTGTGCTACACTGAGCCCAATGAGAAGGAGAAGGGGCACCCTGCCCTGTTTGCAACAACAGCCTTGGGAGCTGTCCCACCTCTCGGCCTGGCTGGAGCTCTCCTGAGTTCTGGGTGGTCTCCCACAGAAGACCCTCACCTGTTTCACAACCGCTGTGACAGACGACTGAGATGTAAGAAGCCTCTCCATCAAAGACCAAGACATGAAACATCTCTGTGAGAAGGCCCCTCTGCTCCTCCCAAGGGCTGGGACTGAAAGGGCAGGTGTGTGGGGCAGGCAAGCTGACCAAAGCGAGATGTTTGCCTGCAAGTTGTGACCACTGGACCACGAAAACAATGGCTCTCACTGCAGAGAACATGGACTACCTGTTACATCTGTTCCTTATTGTATCTGTTTCCCCCCCTCACAATTTCCAATAGAATTATCATAATAAAAACCTCTGAGTTAGCGAGAGACCTTGAGATCTCCCTGATGTAAAGGTTGGATCCTCAGCTGGACTGGACCAAAGGACTTCGTCTCTACGTTTGGTAGCTATATCCTCCTCCTCTCTCTCTCTCTCTCTCTATCTTTTTCTCTCCCTTAACCCCTCTATCGCATTTTGCTGTGGTAATTTCAATCAAGGTGCATTTGTTTTGATTATCATTGCAAACCCCCTTGTACTGTGTGGATTTTTGCACCCTGAGATCAAATCCACATACCATCACTAAACCTGCTCATGAGGACGGATAGTGACATTCCCCACAGGAATGGATCCCAGCATCCAACAGGTTTAGAAGCTCTTGTGCAAAGCACACTAAGGCTTGGTGGAGTTCACAGCCAGCACCAGTTCCACCCTGATAGTAAAATGTCCACGTGCCTTTGGTGGGCTGGGATTGCAAACACTGTCCAAGGGCAGGACAGGACCTGGTCAGAGCCTCTGGACTGTCAAAGCTGTTTGTGAAGCAGCTTCTAAGCACAGCTGGATCTTTAATCCAAGCCAGCATGGCTTTATTTAATAGCAGTGATACAAACAGCAGATCTGTCCCTTGTTGTCAGAGATATCACAGCACAGGTTCATAAATGGTTTCTTATGACCTGACTCCCAAAAAGCACATCCTCAGCTGTGAAATGCCAGACCTCTTCCCCAAAATCTGTGTGGACCTCAGAAATGGCAAAATAACAATGCAGAGCTTTTGGTAGCAGCCTGGTCCAGTGGGAGGTGTCCCTGCCCATGGCACGGGGTAGGAACTGGATCATCTTTGAGGTCTCTTCCAATCCAAAACATTCTGGGATTTTATGATTCTGTGCCAGGACTGTGGATTCAACTGAACAGCCACACAAATATGGGACCTCAGGCTGAGTCAGAGACAGAGGATCTCCAGCTGAGCCTTTCATCTCAGGGGTTCCTGAGCTCAGAGACCTTCTCAGCCTGGCTGGGTTTGCACAGACGGCCTCAAAATGGGGCTGGAGAGAGTTAACAATTGTTTACCCGATTCCCCAGTGCAGCTCTGTGAAATGTTACTGCTTCCCAGAGGCACAAAATATAATTTTGCCTTAAAGGTTAATAGTATTCGACTCACTGAGGGAAGAAAGGAGTGCTCAGGAAGCTCTTTCATTCAGATCCCCAGCCTGCTGCACTTCAGGTGGTACCCAGGGCTCTGGTCATTGAGGGGAATTGGCCTCTCCTGGCCAAACCCTGCTCTCCCTCTCCTCCTGCTCTTTGGCAAGAAAGATCTCTTTCCAGGGATTCAGAATTTTCCAGCACTGAATTTAAATTAAAGATACTACTCCTGACCTGAGGCAAGAATCAGCCCCTTACTCATGAAATACCAGTGGTGATTCTGTGCTTCGTGGGGATTTATCAACCCTAAAAAATGATAAATTCTCCAAAACAGAGGGAGGGAAAAGCCCAATCCTCGTGGCAGGGAGAAAGATGAGTCCTCACTGACCCAGAGGACAGCCAAGAACACCCTCAGTAAAATTTGGGGGTACAGATGCAGGTCAGAGGATGCTGCACCCACAGCTACCAGGCAGCTGGGGGCTGGGAAGATGCTTCCCTGAGGAAGCTCATTGTGCTTTTTGATAAGAAGGGAAGGGAAAGGGAAGGAAGCTGCTCCCAGTTTATGTGTAACCATGCCAGGTGCTGTGGTCCAGTTGCTTCCTGCAGCCACAGAGGGTTTAGTGAGTGTCTGATCACAGAGTTTCTCATCAGGCAGAAGCTGTCTGGGTCCTCCTGGGCTGTGGGTGACACCTCACAGTGTTTGCTGCCTCTGAAGCCTGTTCCAGGGTGCTTGTGGTGGTCCCTGGCTGGATCAGACAGCACCTGCTCACATTCAGCCCTGCCAGGCTGGCTCTGCACCCTCATCCTGAGGGATCCCAGGCTCCTGGTGGGTGTCTCCTCTTTATTCCTCCCAAACACAGCTATGGGAACACCTGGATGGATTCAGGGCTGTGTTTAATGGCCAGTGTGTGTCTGAGGCACACAGGAGGCTCAGAGAACCTCTGCTCCTTGCTGCCTCCCCAAGCCCTGCTCTGGGCTCAGATCACCCAAGGAACAGGCTGCCAGTCACCCTTTGCCCAGTTGGTAGCCGCAGACAGAAAAGCAGAATAATCACTGGGACAAATAAAAGCTGCAGGGCACTCCCCAAGCTCCGTGAGCCTCCCAACAGATCCATCACCTCCCCCAGCAGCTCAGGAGAGGATGTGAGCCATGAAAGGCAGCAGAAGTTAATCCTTGTGCTGCATAAACCAGCCAATAATATGCAGGAGGTTTCCTATTAACCACCACACATCCAGACAATTACTCTGATTGATTCCAATCAGGTTTTACACCAGGCTTTATCCATCAGCACAAAGCTTCTCTGCCTGTTAATATCATGGGGAAAACCATTCCTAATGGAGGCTGCCAAACTCTACAGCATCAGCATTAGGCAGTCACAAGAATTGATGAAGCAAAGGCAGCCTTGGGATGGCTGGGGGTTTGCAAACTGCGTGGAAAGTGCAATAAAAAAATCCATTGGAGCATCCACACAACACCAATCACTCTCCCTGTGCTCTGAATGGATTTCTGTTCTGATGGGAAGGAGTGGAGAGATACCTGGAGGTAGATGTGTCCTGCAATCAGGATTATTACATGTGGGGATGGATGGATGGATGGATGGATGGATGGATGGATGGATGGATGGATGGATGGATGGATGGAAGATCTGTTTTTATCCCTGCTGCCTTTTAGAGGGAACTTTTCCCTCTGTCCATTCCAGCACAAATTCTGTGTCACTGTCATATTTTCTGGAAAAAATCCTCTTTGCCCAGGATTTCTTCTCCCGGGAAGCTGAGAAGCCTCAGAGAGAAAGGAAAACAATATTATCTCATTTGCTTCTCCCATGTTTTGCTGACGTGGAATGTGGTTGGAGATTGTTTATCCAACAGGTGATTGTTTCATTGGTTTCATGGGAATTGTTTTGAATTAATGACCAATCATTGTCAAGCTGTGTTGGGACTCTGGAGAGAGTCACAAGTTTTCATTATTATCTCTCTAGCCTTCTGTCTGTATCCTTCTTCTATTCTTTAGTATAGTTTTAGTATAGCATTCTTTAATAAAATATAGTATCATAAAATAATAAATTAGCCTTCTGAAAAAATAGAATCAAATTCATCAATTCCTCCTTCATCCTGAGGACCCAGAAATTACCATAATTCTGTAATCTTTTTGTTTTTCTCTTTTTAACACATCTGCAGCAGGCACAGTGACCCAAAGGAAGGTGCTGGATGTAAAAAACAGATATATCCATAAACTTTTGAGACATCAATCAACTATTACTTTCTCAATTATTTTTGTCCTCTACCCCCTGACCTGATGCCAAAAATCTCTGTGCAGCAGAGGGTAAGATGCACAAGCAGGATGCTCTGCCTGAAACTGTTCAGCCTTCAACTGTTGCTGCCAGAAGCAGCATAAAAACAAAAAATCACAGAATATCCTGAGCTGGCAGGGACCCTCAGGGATCACTGAGTTCAAAAGGAAAGTCCCCATGGGGGACCCTGCAGGGTGAGACCAATAGGATCTTCCTCAATAGGGAGGAGGTGGCCAAGCCATCCCAAAAACCACACTGAGCACACCAGAGCCTTCCAACCCCAAACACAGCCCTAAAACCAGCCATAAAATCTCTCCAGAGAACCAGCAAATCAGTGACACAGTAGGCCAGCCCAATAGCTCTGCCTGTAGCAGCTCCTTGGGCCCCTCTTAGTTATTCACCCCAAAAATCTGAATCTGGAGCCAACATCCCAAATCACCCTCTCTGCATTTTCCAGGCATCTCCTCCAGGATGTTCTCCAGCCCCTCCTGGATGCTTTATTGATGTGTTGCTGCCTCTTCTATTAGGGAAAGTACTCCACAAGCAAATGAATGCCCATGTCAGGGATTTCCCTTGTGGCAGTCTCAGGTGACAGGTTCACTCCCAACCAGCCACTCTGCAGAATCCCTGTCCCACAGCTGATATTCCCTCCCACAACCTGTTAATTGTTTACATCCAGCAGGTGGATTTAGCTGTTTTGGCCATAATGATGAGATGTTCCTCAGCCTGCTGTTGAATAAGACTTTAATTCAGAATCATGGGTAGGAGCTGGGCAGTTGTCCTTGCTCATCCCATGGCTGAATGTGTGCCAGGGTGGATTAAAATCTTCCCAGCAATTTATCTCCTTGTATTTTCAGTTCAATAGCATTAAATTACCAGCACTGCACCCCCAGTAGATGTCTGTGACCACCTTTACACACTTTACCCCAACATCAGTTTTCCCCCTACTTTTTTCCCCTGACTTGATCAGTTTTCCCCCACTTTTTCTCTCTTTCTTACCCAGCAGGAAAAATACCCAACACTTTCAAAGTGCTCTCAGCATCACAAAATACTTTTTTTGACCAAAGCCCTGGGTTATTTTGTCAGATGTTGAGGAGAAAAAGCAATGGCAAACAGCCCAGAGCCCTGATCAGAAAACCTGGTTCAGCTTATTAATTTAACACCTGGCATTGGCTGCCTTGTGCAGCAAGGTCCATAATATGGATTCCAAATAATTAGAGGAAGGTCAGGGGCAGGTACAGACCTTCTGCCTGCACTGAGGCAGCCAGCTCAGGCACAGCAGGTGGGAGATGCTGACCTCAGATTTATGGAGGGGTCTCATTTCTAGTCAGTGATTCAATATCTAATTAAAGCATGTGCAGCACCCATGGAGGGATTTGTTGGAGCTGCTCTGAGGAAGCACCAGTTGGTTCAGAACTTTGTGAGAAGCAAATCCCTATTCCCACCCAGGAATGTCCCACTCTCAAACAGCCCCTGAGGTAGAGATTTTATTTTTTGTGCTTCTGAAATAGCCTTGAATTGTTCCCTCTGATTTCATGGGTGTTTTAAGGGAAGAATCAGAGATTTCTGCCAAGGAGGACAGGGACAAACTGGAATGCTCAGCCAGGCTATTAATTCCAGCCCTAATTCCTTTCCAAGGCCCAAAACCCCCAAAATTCACAGGAGAAATCCTTACGTGTGAGGAGTGACAGTGCCAGTTTGCAGTGACACATACATAGACCTGGGTGGAGGCAGGAGAGAGACTCAGAGAGCTCTAAAGATATTTAATAACTTAATTCAGAGGAGAAATCCTTACATGTGAGGAGTGACAGTGCTGGTTTGCAGTGACACACACACAGACCTGGGTGGAGGCAGGAGACTCAGAGAGCTCTAAAGATATTCAATAACTTAATTCCTCTGGAACAAGGATCGTGATGCATCCTGAGAAACTCTTCTAAGGAGCTTTTCTGGTAACACAAGAGGAAATTCACTTGGAGGGTCTGTGGGATGCTGGGTGATTCAGGTGGTTGATGATTATTTCCATCCTGCTGCAAGGTTGGTGTTTCTTTCCTTGCAGCTTCCCTCCATCCCTTCAAACAAGCTCAATCCCAGCTTGTGTTTGCTTTATGGATTCCTTTCCTTACTTTCCCCTCAGGTCTTTGGCAATTCCCACATGCAAGGAAAGGGAATTCTTTCCAGAAAGGGGATCCTCAGCACCAAGGAGGTGGCTGGAAAAGAGGAGCCAGCAGCAGCAGCATCAAGTCAGATCCCTCTCTGGCAGAAGAAACTGATCCTGTTAAAATAACTCTTCCTTTATTCCCAGTCTGACCAGAATAGGAGCCCATCAGCTCATTCCAGAGCTCACAGTGGGCACTGATCTCACCAGACATCCACATTCAGGGTTTTCTCAAATCTATGATTAAGTCTGAGGTCCAGCAAGAACCATGCAGTAATTCCCTGAAGGCTTCCTGCAGCTCAGCTCAGGGATTTCTCCACCCTGCTATCTCTCACGACCTTGTCACAGTGAGTGGCAGGTTGAATTTTAGCCCAGCTGGTGCCTGTGACATTGACACACCTCATGCTGGAACCGTTTAGATGAGAGGATAAAGTTGTCCTTCAAAATCCACCCTTAAAGCATCCCCCATCACACATCCAAAGGAAATCCATAAATCCAGCACACGTCCTCCCTGTATGCTAGGGGGGGAGAGAGACTTTGAGTCACCTTTTTTGTTTTTTTTTCCAGGATGTAGAACCTGAGATCCACAGGAGAAACATCACTCGCCCATGGAACCTCAAGTTTTAGATGGAAACCAGGAATCCTGATGGATTCTGCAGGGAAAAGACCACTTCATAATGAACCCAGCACGACAGCACTGATCCAAACTTCATCAGCTGCAATCAAAGGCAGGAAAACAAAGGAGGGGATGGAGGGACACAGCAAAAAATGAGAGAGTGGAGATGAGCCCAGCACACATTTTAATGGGGATTTGGACTCCCCGCTGCTGCTGCTGAAAGGCTTCTGCAACAATCTTGGCTTCCCCTTCCTGGATTTACTGAGCTAATCAAACACAATTCAGTCTGGACTGTGAGCCAGCAAAATCCACAGCTGCTGAGAGGCAGTTTGGGAGCAAGAGCATGGGGTGGCTGAATGGGAGAGAAGCCTCTGCTGCAGGGAAATGGCCCAACACCACCCCAAAGAGCCAGAGCAGCCAACCCTGCCACGAGCAGAGCCAGGGACACCTCCAAGGAGGGCTGGGCATGGGGAAGAGCAGTTTGGGGGCTCCATGTCTGCAAAGGGTGTGTCCAGACTCCTCCTGGCTGGATGGGCACGGCCAAGGTGCTCATCAGGCTCCACATCAGCAGCTCTGGGTCGGTGCTGGGGGCTGGCCTAGCAAGGACACATTTATGGAGGGGTCTCATTTCTAGTCAGTGATTCAATATCTAATCAAAGCATGTGCAGCACCCATGGAGGGATTTGTTGGAGCTGCTCTGAGGAAGCACCAGTTGGTTCAGAACTTTGTGAGAAGTTTTAATCCCTATTCCCACCCAGGAATGTCCCACTCTCTGGTCTCACACAGCCCCTGAGGTACAGGTTTTATTTTTTGTGCTTCTGTAATAGCCTTGAATTGTTCCCTCTGATTTCATAGGTGTTTCAAGGGAAGAATCAGAGATTTCTGCCCGTGGACTTGCCAAGGAGGACAGGGACGAACTGGAATGCTCAGCCAGGCCCAGGCTATTAACTCCAGCCATAATTCCTTTCCTAGGCCCAAAAAGCCCAAAATTCAGAGGAGAAATCCTTACATGTGAGGAGTGACAGTGTCAGTTTGCAGTGACAGACAAACAGGCCTGGGTGGAGGCAGGAGAGAGACTCAGAGAGCTGAGGACACAGATGAGGGGGGTTTCATGTGCAAAATTACATTTCAGAGGCTCTTGAAAATGCAGAAAAGTAGAAATGGCTGCAACAGCTCAGCCCAAACATCCTTAGAGCCGTTCATTCATTCTCCTGTTCCGATGGCAGGAAAAAAAGGACAAAACAAAGATAATAAAGTGAAAATTCTCCTGGTTTAAGCTCCCAGCTTCCAGCCAGTACTGGCAAGGGACTGCCTGCCCTGGAGCCTGCACTGATGTCATTGTATTGAACAGCTCTCAACAGATCTTTCTTTCATTAATTTGTCTAATTGCTTTCCAGCCAGTTGTGTTGCTGGCCTCCATAATGTGCCTCTCAGAGCTGCACAGATGAATGATACACTGTATGAAAATGTCCTTTCTTCTGTTTGTTTTAATATTCCGCTTGATAAGCTCATATAAAGTTCCCCAGATCTTGTGTTATGAGAAATGGGCAGTAATCATCCCCTCTTCCCTGTCTTCATTGCCCTCCTGATTGTCTGGATCTATTGTGGCCCTCTCAGTCATCTCTCTTTTAAGATGAAAATTGCCAAGTCACACAATCTCTCCTTGTGTACCTCTGACAAGCCTGAAAAACCCTCCCTAGCACCAATTACCTTTTCTACTTCATTCTTCACCCATTTTTAGCCCATTTATAAATACACCAAACACCCTCAGCAGACATTCCCATAGGACCCCCTCAGAGTCTCCCTCCCTCCACCTCAACCCTTTATTCATGGTCTTTATTTCCCACCTTTGAACTGGCTGCTGATCTATCAGAGGACTCATCTTCCTGTCCCATGACAGCATTGTTGAGGTTCCTAGCTATGGGAAAAGCATAAATTCCTTTGTATTAACCACATCATCCCTATCACATGGGCTTTGATTTATTTAAAGAGCAATAATTGACTCGTGACACCCACCGCCCTCCCCCAGCGTGTCATGTGCTTCTTTTTTTATTCATCTATTCTTAATCATGGCTCAACCAAATTAATGGGAATAAAAATATTCCATAGAATCATAGAACCCCAGAATGGTGGCTTGGAAGGGATCTTAAAGATGATCTAATTCCAATCCCTCTGCCATGGTTGCCTTCCACTATCCCAGGCTGCTCCAAACCCCATCCAGCTTGGCCTGGAACACTTCCAGGGATGGGGCAGCCACAACCTGGATTCAAATTTCATGGTTTCAGATTCCAGATCTTGAACCTTTCAGGAGTTTGATTTAAAAAAAAAAAACCAAATATATATGTTTTCCACATTTCATTCTTCCATCAAGGCCAGAATAGGCAATGAGGTGTAGAGCAGATTTAATAGCGTGGCAATTTCACACCAGAGTTTCCCAAGATCTTACAGTGAACATCACTTTTATGCTGTAAAAGCATTTTTTTTTGCTGAGGCCTCAGCAGCAGCCACTTCACACAGCTTGTGCCCTTTGGAAAGTAAACTTCCGGGGGAACCTCATTAAATTTTAATCAGTTATTTTTATGAGGTTAGCAATGTGTTTCCTATGTGGGCTGCCTGATGATTGTTTTGCAATTCACACCCCAGACTCAGTGATTTTTTTATTCTTTGTTTTTTTCTTTCACTGAATGCAACTTCTAATTTTAAATAATGTCTCTTGACTTTGCCATTTAAGTAGGTATTTTAATTCTTTTTTTCATTCACTTTTACTATCTTTAGGTCTTTTTTCACAGCTCATATAACTTCACAAGCCTGTTACATGATGTTTTTATGCAGGATACTGTGAGGCACTGAACCTTTTTTTTTTTTACCCTATCTGCTCCTTTTAACAAGCTACTCAATTTTACGTTGTCTCCACTTTGAAGCTGAACTCTGCTAATTTTTATTTATTTATTTTACTTTGCCTCTACATGATTTGAGCACCACGTAGTCGCCCTTTCAGAGCAATGCACTGAATATCTCTCCTGCAGCACATCCCGGGAGTAAATCAAGAATAAATCCACATTTGTGTCTCTGTTCCTGGGTTTACAGGTAGGAGCTCCGAGCGTTGTGACATTTGCTCGGTGCATACGAGGCCACTTGAAGCCTCTCATTACCCCATTCTCTGCCCTCCCAACCTCTTGCATCTCTCTCAGCGTGTCACTGTCACTGTCACAGCCTTCAAGTGGTCAATAAAGCAGCCTTAACACCCTGCCCTTCCCTGGGGACACCTTGTCACTTGTGCGCACATTGACCTTATTTTCTTGCTTTGATTTTACATTTTCTTTAACATGGAAGCCCTTCCTTTATCATTTTGGCCTCCTCTATTGTTCCTGGGTGATTTATGCCATAAATGAGCTTCCCTTTATCGAGGTTTCAGGCTGTGTATCCCATTAGCATCTTCATTTAAAGCAGACTGTGCACAGGAGCAAGTATATATTTAATTCTGTCTGATTGCCTATTCTCACGTGCCTTGATTAAAAGGGACATTCATTGGCATTGATTTTTGGTGCTTTAACCTGAATTTTATCAAGTTCCAATCCAATTGCCTTCCAAGGATAAAGGCATGTTATGACTTCACCTTTAGACAATGAGTTTCAACCTTTAAAACCTCTTCCCTGCCTAATTTTTATTTAACTGGCAACAAATATCTTCCTTCCTCTGTCAGTCCCATTCTTTGAAAAGGTTTCCTTATTCCTCCCAAATTTTTCCTACTCTGTTTTCTTAACTAATGCACTAAAACATTTTCTCTGGCTTTGCATTTGAGAAAATGCCTCCATAAAAACATTGATTTTTAGCCCTTTATCTCAACAGTGTGAGTCTTTCCTCCAGGATTTTCCTCCTACTGTCCCCCTGCAACTGGGAGCTGTGGCAACATCCCATTAGTGCATTGAACAATACCAGGAAATATTCCCTAATCCTGGGGCCAAATTACATGGTCTGATCACAGCCATGTTATTGAACTCTATTAACTTCCAAAACACCTCCTGGAAACCCTCCCTGATCTTTTTAGTGCCCAAACATGTCCAGGAATTGTTTGAAGGAGCCATAGCTGGCCCAAGCCAAACTCCATCCTAATAAATCTGCAGCATTAGGAATTGTTTTCCAGTGCCTAATAATATTCTATGGAGTTGTTTTAATTCCTGCTGTAAATATATGTTATATGGCCCAGAACCACAGGATTCCTCCCACTGGAGTCTCTCTGATTGCCCTCAGAAAGGTGCAGAGATGTTCTCCTGTCACCAGTTAATGGCTTCAAAGTGACAGAGGGCAGATTTAGGTTGGAGATTAGGAAAAAATTCTTTATTGTGAGGGTGGACAGGCCCTGGCACAGGGTGCCCAGAGAAGCTGTGTTTGCCCCTGGATCCCTGGAAGTGTCCAAGGCCAGGCTGGATGGGGCTTGGAGCAGCCTGGGATAGTGGAAGGTGTCCCTGCCATGGCAGGGGTGGAATGAAGTGGTCTTTGAAGCCCCTTCCAACCCAAACCATTTTATGATTCTGACACACCCACACCAGTCTCTTCTTGCCCAAACATCTCTCCCAGCCCACCTGAAAGCCACTCATATCTCTATTTGTGGTTTTTTTTTTTTTTTTTGTTTTTTCCCCAATGCAAATAGAAGGGTTGAAATGTTTTAACCTGGTAAAACAGGGAAAAGAACCTCCTCAAAATGAACGCTGTAAAATACAAACCAAGGCAGCAGCAGAAGGCACTCGGTGCATGTTCCCACCCTACAGAGATTTGTCCGTCTGTCCAGCAGTGCAGTGACCCTGGGCCTGCTCTGGACCTCTCCAGGATTACACCAATGTAACCTTGAACAGATTTTCTGCTCCAGGATTATGCCAGTGCAACCCTGGACCAGATTTTCTCCTCCAGGGTTACTCCAATGTAATCCTAATCAGATTTTCTCCTCCAGGGTTACCCCAATGTAACCCTGATCAAATTTTCTTCTCCAGGGTTATGCCAGTGTAACCCTGCTCAGATTTTATCCTCCAAGATTATTCCAGTGTAACCCTGGACCAGATTTTCTCCTCCAGGGTTATGCCAATGTAATCCTGCCCAGATTTTCTTCTCCAGGGTTATGCCAGTGTAACCCTGGACCAGATTTTCTCCTCCAGGGTTACTCCAGTGTAACCCTGATCAGATTTTCTCCTCCAGGATTACTCCAATGTAACCCTCCTCAAATTTTCTCCTCCAGGGTTACTCCATTGTAATCCTAATCAGATTTTCTCCTCCAGGGTTACACCAATATAACCCTGCTCAGATTTTCTCCTCCAGGGTTATGCCAGTGTAACCCTGCTCAATTTTCCTGCTCCGTTTGTGTTGAAAAATCTGAGGTAATTTCATGCCAAGTATCCCAAAGGGGCAGCTGCAGGAGTGGCAGGCAGGCCAAACAAATTCCCATCCACTTTGGGAGAGATGTTTCATCTGCAAATGGGTTGTACATGACAGAGACAAGTTGCTATTTCAGATTTTTAAAGATATGCTATAACACACTGCTTGGCCTTAATTTTGGGCTCCAGCAAGCTATTGATTTTTTGATTCTTTATATTATGTTAATGATGTCATGATCATATCAGAGCAGCAATGTACTCCTGCAAAGCTCCAGAGTGCAATATTTAATAGATACTTGTTAGTATTAATTGATTTTGCTGTAATTCATTCTACTCATGTTTTCACGCTTAAGGGCTGGGTTTTTTGTTGTTTGGTTTTTGGGGTATTTTTTATTAGCAGTAAATTCCCTACGCATCCAGGCAGAATGAAAAAGTATTTACTTATCTTATTTTTAAATTTGGGGATGGGGGAAGTGGGGAAGCCTGTCCTCTCCAGCTCACCCCAATCAATGGCATATCAAATATAACACTCAATGATGGGACTGATGTGCTCCTCAACAGCTCAAGAGGCCATCAAATGATATTTTGTCAATTGGACAGATGAGTTTATGCTGTGGGTTCACTCCCCTTCCTCTCTCATCAGCCCTTTCTGATCCTGATCCAGATGCTCCTGGATCCCTGGAAGTGTCCAAGGCCAGGCTGGATGGGGCTTGGAGCAGCCTGGGATAGTGGAAGGTGTCCCTGCCCATGGCAGGGGATGGGACTGGATGATCTTTTAGGTCCCTTTCCACCCAAACCACCCTAGGATTCTGTAATTCTATGATCTTCTATCAGATAAACCCAGGAGGGAATTCTTCAGGTCAGGTTTGCTCTTGGTTTTTTTTTTTAATGTCCTTAAAAGCAGAGAGGGGAACAGAGAACAAAGATTTACTGTTGCCCCTACAATTCTGGTAAAAATTAACTCTCCACCACACAGATCCAGGTACACTGAGACCCTTCACAGAAATGCTGCAAAATTCAGAAAATTTTCTGGAAATAAACTTTATGAGGCAATAGCCTCAAGATGGAAAAATCATTTCTGCTTTCTTGGCTAATCATACACTGAAAGTTATTTGTGAGCTTGTTTGCAGGGCTGGGGCTGGGTGAGGATGAGGAAGGGATCAGGTTGATTTGCTTGTATCCACGTTTGCATTTCCTCTTCTCCCTGAGAAAATCACAGAGCTAAAGCTCCTGGCAAGCATCCCAACACCATCCTCCTCCTGCTATTAACTGAGTGCCTCTGCAGGGGTGCTGGGTGGAAAAGGGCCAGAGCCACCTGCAGAAAAGCCACCTCTGGCCCTGCCACATCTCAGAGATGCTCTGCTCTGATAACACCTTATCAGGCCAGGCAAGCTCTGAGAGACTGGGAGCAGACAAAGCAGGCAAGTGTTATCTGAACTGAAACCCTGCCCTCTTGCCCTGCACAAAATCACCCTGTGCTCCCTGGCAGGGCTGGCTGGCAGCCCTTCCAAAGGGGTTTTGGGGGCAGGACGTGTCTGGCTGCCTGTTCCCAGCTCCTGGGGAGCCACAGGGAAGGACAGGTCCAGGGGTATTGTATCTGCTGGAATGATGAATCTGACTCCATGCTCTCAGAAGGCTAATTTATTACCTTATAACACTAGATTATTATTATTATTATTATTATTATCATTATCATTATCATTATCATTATTATTAATATTATTGATATTATTATATTATTAAATATATCACGATATAAATATATATAAATAAATAAAAGTATATAAAATATAAATATATAAAATAAACTCATTCTTAAAATATTATTAAATAATGTAATATTATATAAATTTAATATTAAATAAATTTAATATACTATACTATACTAAAGAATACAGAAAGGATACTTACTGAAGGCTAAAAAGATAATAATGAAAACTCGTGACTCTTTCCAGAGTCTCAACACAGCTTGGCCCCAATTGGCCAAAGAGTGAAAACAACTCACAGCAGAATCCAATGAACCAATCACCTGTGGGTAAACAATCTCCAAACACATTCCATACAGGAGAATAAAATGAGATAATTATTGTTTTCCTTTTCTCTGAGGCTTCTCAGCTTCCCAGGAGAAAAATCCTGGGTGAAGGGATTTTTCAGAAAATGTGAATGCTACACAGGGGGGCTCCTGTCCCTC
This sequence comes from Calcarius lapponicus, assembly GCA_039654755.1. Lineage (NCBI taxonomy): Eukaryota > Metazoa > Chordata > Aves > Passeriformes > Fringillidae > Calcarius > Calcarius lapponicus. The sequence goes on from CM077463.1 coordinate 16,636,596, forward strand.
AGCTACAGCTGAGAAAATCTGCAGGCAAAACCTTTTTGTGGTGGGGGTGTGGGTCTGAAGGACAAAAGGAGCTTGGTTTTGTTGTGGTCATCTCACCTCAGCTCTGTGCCATTAGAGTGGGGTTTCCTTAATAAAGGACAGGGATCCCACTAATCCAGGGGCCTCATTAATAGAGGGCACTCATTAATGATGGTTTTAAATTGAAGGAGGGTCAATTTAGGTGAGATATAGAAGGATTTTTTTTTTTTCAATAAGGGTGGTAAAATACTGGCAGAGGCTGCCCAGAGAAGCTGTGGCCATCCCTGGATCCCTGGGAACATCCAAGGTCAGGCTGGATAGGGCTCTAAGCCACCCTCACCCCAAAATATGCACCAAGCTAGCAAGGGAGAAGCCTTCCAGGCACGGGAACTTAGACAGAGTTAGTTTGAGGTTATTTTCTTCTCATGTCTCAATTAAAATGCAGATCTCCTCCACTGCCTGGGGCAGAGGGGCAGGAGGCATTGGGAATGAGATAAGGGAGGGAGAAGCAAGGCCTGGGGAGTGTTTGCTTCATCCCTGTCTGCCTTAACCCTTCTGCTGCCACCCCTGCTCTGACAGAAGGGGGTTCACTGGGATAACCAAGGAATTGCACGTGTGTTTGCACCTTGTCATGTCTGCCAAGGCTCCTTCTGCTCTAATTAGACAAACTCAAAGCCTACTCAGACACTTGTGAGATGGAATTATTATTTTTGTGCTTTATATGTTCTTTATATACGCTTTCTATTTATATATATTTATACATTTTACTGCATTTGTAGTTATTTATGCATTTATATATATATATACATATCTATCTTTTTATATATATAATGTATATATAAAAATGTATTTATATATATATAAGGTGTATATATATATATAAATAATGTATTTTGTATATATATATATATATATATATATATTCACACACATATATATATATATATTTTTTTTTAATGTATTTTACTGCAGTCATCACATCCAGCTCCCTACAGGACTTCTGCAATCCACCCCTTGTCCAAAATACTTTAAGCCTTAGGATCTCACACCCACTCATGAGCTGCTCCTGTCCTACAAACAAGGGGCTAAACCACAGGGAAATTAAGGATTGGAGTAATTTTAAGTCAGGCATTGCTTGAAATGGTCGTTTAAGTCTCCTCAGTAGCAACTAAAAGAAACTGGCACTTCCAGAGGGCAGTTATTCCACTGCCTTCAACAGCTCAGGGTTAGGAGGAATGTGCTCAGAAAAACTCCCTGTCTCCACTGTGTGCAGAGACAGGAAACCCAGGAGCAGATGAGATAAATCCCATCCTCAGTAATTTGTCCAGATTCATGCGAGGTACCACGGCAGAGCAAGGAAATTAATTCTGCTCTCCCTTGCCTAAGGAAAATCCCGTGAGCAGAGGATCATGCTGACGTTCCTTTCTCAATGTTCCAAGGGCTTCAGGATGTGTTTTCTGCAGCCAGAACCTGTCCCAGATCTTGTCTTACAACAGTGACTCAGTCCTTCAGCCCACAGCAATTCCCACCTCCCTGACCTCCCAAATCCCTTTATCCAGGCTAGGCAGGATCACCCTCCAGCTCCTCCACTCTGTCCCAGCAGAGCTTGCAGCATTTCCCCTCCTCCTCAGAATATTTATCTCAACTTTTCCTCAGATTCCTCTTTATTTTTTTTTTTTTGCCACAAGATGACCAACAAAAGGATGTGCTAATTGCTGGTGAAACTTCCCAGGCAGGGAAGAAAATGTTGGAGGGAAATTAAAAGGAACTTGCTCTTCCTTCCATAACCAGGTGGATGCTTTTCAGCAAGAAACAGCCAAGCTGTTTGCTCAGGGGCTGCCCCATGTCCCTAGAGCACACAACGAAGCAGTGGCAGGAGAAATTCAGAGCCAATATTTCTGTTCCTCACTGGGAATATGGCCTTCCCTGCAGGAAAAACACATTTTCTTTGAATATCCTGGTTTCTTGCATCCATATCTGAAGTTGGAAGCAATGGAAGAGAAGACGTTCAAGGAAACTGGACGATGAGTTGCTCGGAGCCACTCACCAGGCAAAAGAAATGCAGATGTTGCTGGGGTTAGGAAGAAAAGGACTCTGAGGAGTATCCCCCACAAAACAAAGCCTGAGAGCAGGATGGGAGAATCAGCTTCAAGCCCAGAAGTTCCTGTGAACTCTCAGAACCTCCCTCTGGGACCACAGTTCTGCTTGGAAGGGAATCCTCAGCTGGAAGGGACCCACAAGGATCAACTCCTGGCCCTGCACAAAACACCCCAAAAATCCCACCCTGTGCATGAGAGCATTGCCCAAATTCTGCCTGAACTCTGCCAGGCTTCATGCTGTCACCATTGCCCTGTGGAGACAGTTCCAAAAATACCCAATTCTTATACATAAGAATTATATACATATATATATCCAAACGATAATAATAACTATTATTATTATTATTATTATTATTATTATTATTATTATTATTATTATTATTATTATTATTATTATTATTATTATTATTATTATTATTATTTTCCCTGGTACAGAAGTGAAAGGGGAAAGCATCTACCCCTTCAACTCTGCTTGGGGGATGGAGTTCAGGGGATGTGGGAGCAATGGGGAGATTTAGGAGCTGTGCTGGTGGCACAAGGAGAGATTGGGTGGCAGGTTATTGAATATGGGAATGTGCAACAGAAGATATTGGGAAGGGATTCCTGGCTGTGAGGGTGGACAGGCCCTGGCACAGGGTGCCCAGAGCAGCTGTGGCTGCCCCTGGATCCCTGGAGGTGTCCAAGGCCAGGCTGGATGGGGCTTGGAGCAACCTGGGATAGTGGAAGATGTCCCTGACATGGCAGAGGGTGGAATGGGATGATTTTTGGAGGGTTCTTCCCCCACAAATTGTTCTCTGATAGCCTGAATTTATGGGCAGGAGTGTGAGCAGATCCATGGAGAGACAGAGGCTGGATAAAGACACACCTTAAAGGTTTGCTTTTCTTTTCTTTAGGAGGAATTTCTCCCCCACCCTCCCCTGCTCCATTCCCTTCTGAGACTTGTCACGGGTGGAGGCTGATGAAATGTCACAGATGCAGCAGTGGCAGCACAAGGCCATGCCTCCCCACATCCCCACCCTGGTTTTATGTGCCACTTTCCCTCATTGGCAGCTCATTGGCTGCAGAAACACCTGGGAGCACCTGACAGCGAGACAGATTCCCTAAAAGAGAGAGATCCCCTAAAACAGCCCAGCTCCCTGAACCATCCATATTCCCTGACACTCACTGAGTGCCACAACCCTGCAGCAAAGCCCAGCTCTGCTTCATTGCAAATTAGGGCATTGCAAGACCTTAAAATTCAGGGGAGGAGTGAGAGGGGTCACATCTCAAAACCCACAGAATTTTGTCCCTTCTGAGAATTTGAGAGGGGAGAACATCCCAAAGTGGGGTTAGGCTCTATTGTGCTGCCAACATGCAGAGCTCTAAAGTCACTTGAGATGTCCTCAGGATCCCATCTTATCCTGCAGAAGAAAAGCAGACTCTGTGCCATATTTGTCAGCCCCCGGTGAACGTCTCACACCTGAGGTCCCCCAGTTGCAGCGCTGAATCGAGTTCCATGTGTACATAAAACCTCCTATAATTCAAAGTCTCCTTATATTCTCGATCTGTCTGTGTTTAAGCACCTGAATTATTCCTTATTTTGCTGCTTCTTGAGGTCTGGATCTCCCTGCTGGCTCTGCCAACATCCACGTTGCATTTCCAGTCAGGGAATACTCCTTCCCTGTAACTTTGAGTGATTTTTGAGATTTTTAAGGCTGCTTGGGGTTGCCATGCAGCTTTCCCCTGCCCGTGCTCCCTCCCTGGATGTCTTCTGTGGGGTATGTAGATATTTCCCCCAGAAACCTTCCCCTGAAGAGGCTGAACTTTCTGCAACACTAAACCCGAGCTGCCAACCTTCCTGTGGCGGAGACAAATCCCAAGTAGGACACCAAACTCACAGGGCTGCAAGGAGGAGAAAGCTTCTGCTGGAACCCACTGCACAAACTAATTATCTTCCCACCCTTCCCCACTGCCCTCTAGCAAAATAAGCTAATCAAAGGAAAGGTTTGTTATCAAAACACATTTACCACACGCCTGCGTCTTATGGCCCACAGTGCCCAGTGCTGTCCCTGAGTTGCCTCAGGCAGGTACAGCCACAAAGATAATCAACTTGTGAAGGGCACAGCTCTGCCCTGCACTGCTCAGCTCACCAGGGCAGGAAAAGTGCTCCCAAAGGGGACACGATGGCAATGAGGGAAGGGATGCAGCCATGGGTCGCTTTTCTGGCGTCGCCACATTTCTCTTCACAGAGAAAAGCAAGGCACAGCTTCCCAAGAAATTTCTGGGATTCATGTTCTGTAAACCTCAGAGAAAGGTTCTGATATATTTAAAAAAAAAAAAAGGTGACTAATAACTGTCACAGACATCTTCTATGGAAAATCCTTTCGTTAGGGTTTTTCCTCCTGAGAAGCTGAGAGGTCTCAGGAACAAAATGTAAACAATGGTTATCTGCTGCTGTGGAATGCAACAGGTGCATCTGTCATTGGTCTCATAGAGTTGTTTCTAATTAATGGCCAATCACAGCCCAGCTGGCTCAGACTTCCTGTGCAAGACACAAGCTTTTGTTATCATTCCTTCCTATTCTATTCTTAGTTAGCCTTCTGATGAAATCCTTTCTTCTATTCTTTTAGTATAGTTTTAATGTAATATATATCATAAAATAATAAATCAGCCTTCTGAAACATGGAGTCAGATCCTCATCTCTTCCCTCATCCTCGGACCCCTGTGAACACTGTCACAAATAACTACTAGAAATCCATTGACAGTTATCAAACAGTATTGAGAAAATTCCAGGAATGCCCTGGCCACAGCCCTTAATTGAACCACTTGGGCTGAGGCTGACTCGAGGCTTTCCAGCACTTTGAGCTGACAATGAGAGGTCAGCCTTTTCCTCCACTTGTGAACAAACACAGGCAAGTGAGATAGGAATTGTTTTTCCTTTCTCTGAGGTTCAGAATATGAACCCCAGAAATATTCTTGGGTAGTTGTGCCTTGATTTCCTCTGTGATGAGAAATGTGGGGACACTCCAAGGCAGGGGATCTGCCCAGAGGGGTTTATTCAGTGTTATCCGTAGAGAAACAGGATTCCCAGGAGCCTCTGATTCACCCAGGGCTTTATCACCATCAATAGCCACACTCTTGTGCTGAGAATTCCCTCCTCCTCCTCCCTGGGGATCTCATTTCAAAAGGCCATTGCAGAGCTGGCCCATTTGGGGCTATTTCCTCGTCCGAAGGTGTGAAAGGATGGGTACTTTATCTGTACCTCAGCAGGCAGATCAGAGATTCCCTGGGCTGGAGTGGGATGCTTTGATGTCCCCCTGCTGTGGTTCCCTCTGAAACACCAGCTCCAGTTCCCATAACTGTCCCAGGACATTGCTCTGGCTGCCCTGGGTGATTCCAGACCCTGGCAGGAGGCTCAGAGACCTTGGCACAGAGTCACAAACACCTGTGCCTTTGATTTTAGCTCAGGAAGAGTTTGGACAATGCTCTCAGGCTCCTGGTGGGATTTTTGGGGCTGTTCTGTGCAGGGCCAGGAGCTGGACCTTGATGATCCATATGGTGTGACGGTGTTCACAAGAGTTTGAGGATGAGGGAAGAGACGAGGATCTGACTCCATGTTTCAGAAGGCTGATTTATTATTTTATGATATATATTATATTAAAACTATACTAAAAGAATAGAAGAAAGGATTTCATCAGAAGGCTGGCTAAGAATAGAAAAGGAAAGAATGAATAACAAAGCTTCTGTCTCAGAGAGTGCGAGCCAGCTGGCTGTGATTGGCCATTAATTAGAAACAACCACATGAGACCAATCCCAGATGCACCTGTTGCATTCCACAGCAGCAGATAACCATTGTTTACATTTTGTTCCTGAGGCCTCTCAGCTTCTCAGGAGAAAAAATCCTAAAGAAAGGATAAAAGATGTCTGTGACAATATGGGTCCCTTCCAGCTCAGGATATTCCCTGATTCTATGACTTTTTCATCATTCCAGGCAAGTGCAAAACACCCACAAATTGCTGCCTTTCTGGAGGGACTCCAGTTTGCACCTTGGGAAAAAACAGTGTGGGGAGTACCAGGCAGGGACAGCTGAGGTTTATAGGATCACAAACCCCTGCAAAAGTCAGGAAATCCCTCTTTTCTCACCAATAAAGTTCAGGAGGGATAGTCCAACCTCCTGACCCTCTGAGTCCCTGCAGCCTGACCCACACAGCCCCTTCTGGAAGCAGCACTGGAGGAAAAGACTGTGAGGCAAAAACAAGGAGGTAAAAAAGGGTAAAAAAGAAAGAACAAAACCCCTCAGCCTGAAAGAGTCACAGCCTTTCAGACAGCAGAAAGTCGAACAAGAAAAAGACCCTTCAAGAAAGGTCTTATTGCAGCCTGTGTAGGCAGCTGGGGTTACCTGAGACTCTCTGGTGGTTCAGAAGACTTTGACCAAGAAAGTTAAAGCCAGGGACGATCAATGAGCTCTGCCAGAGGCAGTGCATCAGGTTACCTGCTGAGCCCAGGCACCACGAGCTGCACTTTGGAACTTTTCTCTTTTTTTTTTCTGCTGCTCTGGCAGTGAGTCTGAGTGTGGATAACAAACCTCCCTCCCCCTGCACTGTGATCACTAGAAAACAGCTTGCTTAAATGACTTTTTTTTTTTTTTCTCCTTCACGTCGTGTTAGAAAGCAGAGCTGTAGTTTCAGGGTGGATGAGTTGTCCACACAAGGGGCTGTGGTGGATGGGAAGAGGTGGAGGGCAGGAGGATGTGGAGGGTCAGTCCTGGACACCAGGGTGGGTGTCTGTGCCAGAGAATGGCATCAAACCCCTTTGAACAGGGCTGAAATTAGGAAAAAAAATTCTCCTATTGAGCCTCAGGGTTCAGCTTTTATATTTTTCATATTCTGTGCCTTTAGTGTGCAGTTCTGAGCTTCACATTATGGGATGGTGAGCTCTGTGCACAGAGCAGGGAGATAAAACAATTCCTGCTCCAGCTGGGCACCAAGGACAAATTGTCACTGTCACATTCTCTGAAAAATCCCTTCACCAGGATTTCTTCTGGGAAGCTGAGAAGCCTCAGACAAAAAGGAAAACAATATTGTCTGAGTTGCTTCTCGTGTTTTGCTGCTTTGGAATGTGGTTGGAGATTGTTTATCCAACAGGTGATTGTTCCATTGGTTTCATGGGAATTGTTTTGACTTAATGACGAGTCATGGTCAAGCTGTGTCAGGACTCTGGAGAGAGTCACAAGTTATCATTATTATCTTTTCAGCCTTCTGTAAGCATCCCTTCCATATTCTTTAGTACAGTTTAGTATTGCATGCTTTAATATAATATAGTATCATAAAATAATAAATTATTTTATGAGAAAATGGAGTCAGATTCATCATTCCTTCCTTCATCCGGGGGACCCAGCAAACACCACAACAAATGACCCAAACCTCAGCCCAGGAGCACAAACCCCGTGGGCTGCAGAGAGAAAAACAAGCAGGGTGGGACTGCAGGGGCTGAAGCTGGAATGGGACAATGAACTGCAAGGTGCAAATGGAGCAGAACTGATCCCAGGGAGAGACCCCGGCAGCGCTCGTGCATTTTGGGGCCATTTTGGGTCATCTTGGGTGCAGCCCTGGCTGGGCTCTGGTGCTGCCCAAGGTGCATCCATGGAGGAGATCCTTTGGATAAATCCCTGCTTTATTCTGGAGCTCTGCCCAGCCTCTGCTCGAGCTCAGCCTTCTCAAGGCATCACAGTGACTTCTGAGGTGTCTCATAACAGGATCCAAAAAATTACTAGTTAATCCAGAGCAGCTCCACCTGAGGAGTTGTGTGGGAGATTTTGGCCATCCCTTGACTGACCCAGAGCCAAAGGGATCCAGAAAGGTGCCTCAGACATGAGAGATTTATGTCACAGCTTCTTCCATGGGGTGAGGATGCCTTCAGGAGGCCACTGGCTCCCACTCCCAAGGTTCAGGAGCAGCAGGATCTGCTGGTACGTGCTCTGCAAAGCCAACAGAGCCAGCTGGGGTGCCTTGGGGAGGCTCTGGATGCCAGAAGGACACACAGAGGACACGAGCAGCTCCTCAGAGCTGAGCAGAGGAGTGCAGGGAGCAGAGCCAGCTCCTGGCTCAGATATCTCCAAGCAGGACAGACTGGAGATGCTTAAACAATCCCTCTTCCCTCCACAGCAAATGTCAGCTCTTCTAAACCAACAGCTCTTGTTGACTGCTTTGCTCAGTCTCTAGGGCTGGTAAAGGCTTCTGGGAGAGAAAGAAATCACAGATGCCCAAATGTTTCATTCTAATGGAAGAAAAATAAAATTAAAAAAGAATAATGCTTCCGTTTAGAATGACTTTTTATTCTGAAATCTCAAGCAATTTGCTAAAAACTGAAATCAAACCCCAAAACGAGGACTTCCAAAGTCTAAATGAATCATTCTCCAATTACTAAATGGAATCAGCCCCTTCCAGAACAGCTTTCAAGAACATTTCTTATTAAAATAATAATTGGCCACTGCGAGATGGAGGGAAAAAAAAAAGTTTTGAAATATCACAAGTTCTCCCAGAAAATGGGACTGTTTCCCTCTCTGATTGCAATTAATGACCTGCCAGCCAAGGAGTCCCCAGACCTGCAAGGGCAGATTCCAGAGCAGGAGGAGGCTGGTGCCTGGGGCTGCATCCTCCTTGAGGACAGCTTGAGTGTGCTCAGCTATTCCTCCTGGAATTAGATGGATGCTGCATGGGATGAAATGAGGCAGCAAAGCCCAAATCCAGGAGTGTCACTAACACAGCAGAGCCTGGGACAGGTGTGACCGTGTTCACAGGGGTCTGAGGATGAGGGAAGAGATGAGGATCTGACTCCATGTTTCAGAAGGCTGATTTATTATTTTATGATATATACTACATTAAAACTATACGAAAAGAATAGAAGAAAGGATTTCATCAGAAGGCTGGCTAAGAATAGAAAAAGCAAGAATGATAACAAAGGTTTGTGGCTCAGAGTGTCTGAGGCAGCTGACTGTGATTGGCCATTAATTAGAAACAACCACATGAGACCAATCACAGATCCACCTGTTGCATTCCACAGCAGCAGATAACCATTGTTTACATTTTGTTCCTGAGGCCTCTCAGCTTCTCAGGAGAAAAAAATCCTAAGGAGAGGATTTTTCATAAAGGATGTCTGTGACAGACAGGTCCCTTTGCACCCAGCAGGGGATTTTCCCCTAATAAAATGTTGCCCTTCTCTATAGGGACGCTGCTTTTCTGCCCCAAATTTCCAGTCTGGGGTGATAAACACAACCCAGGGATGCTGTGCAGGGCTGAAAATCCGTGTGGTGACCACATGCAGATGGACCAGGGAATGTGCATAGAATAATGGAATGGTTTGCTTGGAAGGGAACCTCAAAATCATCCAATCCCACCTCCTGCCATGGGCAAGGACACCTTCTACTGTCCCAGGTTGCTCCAAGCCCCATCCAGCCTGGCCTTGGGCACTTCCAGGGATCCACAGCTGCTCTGGGCACCCTGTGCCAGGGCCTCCCCACCTTATTTGGAACAATTGCTTCCAAATATCCAATTAAGGAGGGCTCTTTGGGTAGCTGAAGTGTTTACCCCTGCTCTGGGGATAAAGAGCTTGGACTATGGATGGGGAAGAAGGAAGAGAGGTGGTTACAGCTTGGGTATGGGTGAGGCAGGAGTGACTTGCCGGGGGATTACAGGAGTGGTCAGATTTGGGTGACATCTTTGGGCAGTGCTGCCTCTGACACAGGAAGAAGCTGCTGAATTCATTTCAGGCTTGCAGAAAACTTCACTTTGCTCTCAGCCCTCTCTGCAGTCCCTGTCCAGGCTGGTGACATTGCTGTGACCTTGCAGCAGACACCCAGTGCCAGCTCTGCTCCATCCCCACTGCTCCCAGCCCAGCCCCGTCCCTCCCCCAGCCAGCAAGAGCCACCATTTCAATTTGCACCAAGTAAATGATTCATCACCACCTAAAGAGGCCTGAGAGAGCCCGGGAGGGAGCAGGGCTGGGAAAAGGAGGGGGGACAAGATGGGGGTAAAGATACAGAGATGGAAAGCTCGGTTAACCTGCTCTGTATCACTCCTCTCCTCGGGGCACAAGCCAATCAATTCATCCCCCCTCTCTCCTGTCTGTGGGTCTGTCTGTCTCTGCCTCTCTCTCAGAGGACTCGAGTTTCTCAGTGTAAGGTTAGGACAGCAGAGCTGTGGAAATCAATTCCTGAGCCCTGGCACGCTGCCTTGGGCACAGACAGCCCAGCTCTGCTGGGAAAACGTGGATGGAGAGTGGGAGCTGAGGAGAGCTGGAAATGGGGGTCTGGGGAAGAGGAGTTGCATCAGCCCTTGTAGGGAATATCCCAAAATAAGAGAGGTGTGTCACCCTCTTCTTCTAAGTTCTCCTAAACCTTCTGATGTTTACATTCTTGTAATAAACTTTCTCACGCTGTTCAATGTAAATAATTATTGTTTTACGTTCTTCTCTAGAAGAAGAAAAGTTCATTAAACTCTTAGTAGTTTGTCCAGTATTATTAAAGAAGTAGCACTTTCATCCTCCAATCCACTGTCACTTTTGAAAATCTATAAATGTTAAAATCAAGAAATAAACTGTGACAGTGTTCACAGGGGTCTGAGGATGAGGGAAGAGACGAGGATCTGACTCCATGTTTCAGAAGGCTGATTTATTATTTTATGATATATATTATATTAAAACTATACTAAAAGAATAGAAGAAAGGATTTCATCAGAAGGCTAGCTAAGAATAGAAAAAGAAAGAATGAATAACAAAGGTTTGTGGCTCGGACAGAGGGTCTGAGCCAGCTGGGCTGTGATTGGCCATTAATTAGAAACAACCAACATGGGCCAATCCCAGATGCACCTGTTGCATCCCACAGCAGCAGATAACCATTGTTTACATTTTGTTCCTGAGGCCTCTCAGCTTCTCAGGAGGAAAAAATCCTAAGGAAAGGATTTTTCATAAAAGATGTCTGTGACAATAAACTTCCCTTCTTTTTACCTTAAAAGTTCCAGTGTACATGTCATTTTATTTCATGTCCTATAGCGACAGAGGTGTGCATGGGAGAGACAAAAACACCCTGCTGTAACCCACTGGGCAGTTTTCACCTGTCTCCCAGTCCACCTCTGTTCCTCTTGATGGTTTGTACTGGAGGAGGATGAGGGAACAGTGCGGCTTTGCCCAAAAAATTGGCTCCCAGCCCTGCTGTACCCCAGCTCCTGCACAGCCCAGCTGCCTCCTCCCTGCCTTCCACATGGCTGGATCCAGCCCTGCACTGGGAATCCCCTGGGATTCCTGACTGGGAGGGAAGAGGGAAGGGTTGGCAGCCAGGATGGGAAATGTTTATGGCATTTTTCCCCAGGGATCCTCGTGCAGGAGTTGTTGATGACATATCCCACTTGAGGAAAAGTCAGTTAATGAGGCTTGAGGGGTTCTGATGCGCAAAAATTTCTAATTAGACTCAGTATTCCAAATGTCCTTACCCTGAATATCCTGTGCAGCCAAAACTTGTTGAGTGGGATGTAATTGGCTCCTTTGCTCTCAGGGCTGCCCAAAAGGATGAGGAAACTGAGACTCAGAAAGGAGCACCTGAGGCTGCACTGAAAACCCTCCCAAACTAGGACTGAAAGTCAGGTTTCTTAACTGAGAGGGAAGCAACAGACCTGAAGTGGGATTTGATAACATTTGCCTTCAAAGTGCTTCAAGAAAACCCCTCGGGGAGTCAATCTGAGTGACCCTGCTGCGAGGTGCATAAACAAGAGGTGTTTCTCTTTTCCAGATAAGGAATCAGAGGTTAAGTGGCCAGAGGGAGGAGGGCACACTGCCATCAGCCAGTCCAGACTCCAGCCTCACTTCTCCCTCAAGGACTGAGCCTGCACAGAGATGTTTTTAACCAAATTCAATCTGCCAGCCCCACCCATCACCCTCCATTTCATTTCCAGTACTCCTCACTCTGCAGTTCTGCACCCCTTCTCTCTCTTTTGGGGATTTATTGCTGCATGTTTTGACTTTTTGTTGCCACTGACCCTGGATGCAAGGAGATGAAATATCCAGCATTGCTGTGGTACAATCAATGCACAAATTCATGCCTTTCTATGCTGCTTGCACATCTCTGTGCTTTCCCTTCACTGACAGCAAGCACACTGGAGGATGGATGCAGGATGAGATGGGGTGGGAACACACTATAAAGCTCTGTGTCAAATGGAAATATCCTCAGCTCAGCAGGATGAAAGTCTTCTGGGCTCTTACCCACCACACCACAATTCAAGACTGGTTTGCCAAGGTTCTCTTGAACAATTCCAGAGCATGACCCCCATTTTTGGGCATGTTTTGGGATGGATCCCCCAGATCTGATTTGAAATTAGGCAGACTGCCGTGGTTTTGGATGAGGGTCACACAAGCTGACAGAAGCAGAGCATTCAGAGCATCGAGAGAAGGCTGGAATATGGTCCAGGTTTGTTCCCTTCTGTTCCAGCAAGGAGAAGTAGCAAAGTCTATCACATAACTGGATCCCTGTCTCCACCTGGAGAGTTTACAACTCAACAGGAAGAATTCAGGTGAGCTCAGAGGGTGAAGACCTGTGGGAAAGACATTCTGTGCTGTCCCTGTGAGCTAGCAGGGCCTCCTGAAGATAAGGAGAAGCCCTATATCTCTCCTGAAGGAACACCAGGGTCGTTACCCTGGAGACCAGAGGAAGGAGAGAAAGTTGGGAGATATGGACTCTGGCTGGCTCAAGAGTGACGTGGCTCTCTGGGTGTCTACTGAGACCTTTGTTTCTCTTTTATGGCCAATGGGCACTGTATATGTGTTAGATGGGTGTCAATATCTGGAAGAACTATAAAAGCTATGTTGGTTTAATAAATCTCTCTTTTTCACCCTTCTGATAGAGTTGTGTATTATTGTACTGTGTCGCGCTCTATAGTGACACACCACAATTCAAGACTGGTTTGCCAAGGTTCTCTTGAACAATTCCAGAGCATGACCCCCATTTTTGGGCATGTTTTGGGATGGATCCCCCAGATCTGATTTGAAATTAGGCAGACTGCTGTGGTTTGGGATGAGGGTCACACAAGCTGACAGAAGCAGAGCATTCAGAGCATCGAGAGAAGGCTGGAATATGGTCCAGGTTTGTTCCCTTCTGTTCCAGCAAGGAGAGGTAGCAAAGTCTATCACATCAACTGGATCACTGTCTCCACCTGGAGAGCTTGCAGCTCAACAGGAAGAATTCAGGCGAGCTCAGAGGGTGGAGACCAACAAGATCATCAGAAAAACCCTCCAAGGCTGCCAAGGACACCGTGAGCCTTGGAGTGACAGCGCCCTGCAGAGCCACTCTCAGCTGGAGCCCTGGGCTGGACAGATCCCAGCACTTGCCAGCCCCTGTCTGTGCTCAGAGGGGCTTGGAGAACGAGACCTCCCTGCCACTCATGGCCAGGAGCTCAGCCAAGCTGACACCTCCCTCTCCAGGGCTTTGGCAGAGGCCTCTGCAGGAGGAGATCATTCAAGGAAAGGCTGCAGAGAGGCAACTTCTGGATCAATAGCATCACTTGAATTAAAAGCCTGAGGAAAAACAAGGCAATGAACTGATATCCCAATGAACTGATATCCCAATGAACTGATATCCCAATATTAAGGACACCTGGATCCAGTATTCCTTGTGAGGCAGTGAATAAACCAGTACAACAAAATGATGGGAGAGTGGAATGAGGCCCCTGCTTGGTCTGTTAAACCATAAGGTCCCAATGAAAACTACCTTGGAGTGGATCCCTTGGAATGGACCCCCATGGATTCCTCTCTAAGGGCAATGGAGATCCTGACAAGTCCAAAAGAGGAGAGGTTTGGGTCAGCACTGTGCTGAGACAAGGGCTGATGTCAGAGTCAAATTTCCTCAAATGGAATGGGAATCACAAGGAAAATGTGACCCAGAGAAGAGCTGTTGGAGTGTTGAATTCAAAACACATCAGGCTGCTTTGCTGGTGCCGTCAGCAAACTGGTGGAGAAGCTCTGTCCAGCCTCTGCCACCCTTCTTTCCCCTTGTCTTCCAAAAAAAAACCTTTCACAATTAAGCAAAGTCTTTCCCCAGCAAATGCCAGAGACTTTTTTGGAGGTACCTGGCTCAGCCAGGGACTGAGACAGCATCTTGCCCCTCTACCTTGATGCCTTAAGTTTTAGCTTTCATATTTTCCAGATTCTGTATTAGTGTGTGACTCTGAACTCCATATAAAGTGTCAGCAAGTTCTCCTCACAGCTCAGTGACACAGAACAATCCTTTTCTAGCCCCAGAACCAAGGACACCATTGCAGTTTCAGGCTCAAAAGGTGCAAACAACAGGGAATTGAGGAGAGCAAACTGGGAGGATGGGACTGCATAATCTGGAGCTGTAATTGGACAATGAACCCCAATATGGAAATGGACCAAAATTTATAAAAGTGTGAAAACTCATGACTCAGGGTCCATCTTTGGTGTAGCCACAGCCAGGCTCTGGCACTGCCCAAGGTGTGTCCTTTGAAGGCCTTTTAATAAATTCCTACTTTTTTCCTTTAACAGGAAATTCCTATGCAGGAAAGCAGATAAATAATCTGGATCGAATTGACTGATTATTTAGGCTGTTGAAAATAAACCATGTGTGGTGTGCTAAGTGCAAAACACAAGAAAAAGCAAGTGTACTCACTTTTTTCCTCACAATGGTAATAGATGATGCAGTGAGGTAAGCAAGCACATTTTGGTCCTAAGAAAACTGTTACATTGAACACACTGAACCTGTTAGTTTCAAAACATTTCCATTAGTGAGTTTGCACTAGAATCAAGGGTTAAGATTATAATCTTAAAGGGTTGGATTATCATCCAACCATCCCTGTTTTCTTAGGTTTTAATAATACCACAGCTCACTTCATTTTGCTGGATATGACTTTGCTACCAAGTAAGTTGGGTTTTTCCATGAAACACGATTTTAGGTATATGTAGTACCTTCATGTAACCACTTAAATCCCTGCTTAATGAAGAAAACTACTACCTGCCTGAATAGCCTCTGCTCTAGGCAGCCTCTCCGGGCATCAGCTGCGTTTCTATGAGGGCAGGTGGTGGGACAGGCGGGGCTGGGCTGGTGGCAGAGCCCAGAGGTACTCACGTGTTGTGGAGGACGCACCATCCGCAGTGCGGGTCTCCCGAGCCCAGGCACTCGCTGCAGGTCTCGTGCTGGCTGCACGACTCCACAGGCACCCTGGTGAGCTGCAGGAGGAAAGGGAAAACCTGTCAGGCTCCTTACACAGCTCAGAGTGGCTGGATGGAAGTGCCGCCCTCCCTGTCCCCTTCCCCTGCTGCCTGCCTATAGTGGATATTTTTCGCCACTGACAAAGGAGGAATGATGAGGAGGACCCCATCTTATCAGAAGGCTAATTAATTGCTTTATTATACTATATTAGTCTATATTATATTACATTACATCTAAACTGAATCTGCCAAGCACTCAACTCTGCACACACTGCACAGAATCTCACGACTGTCAGCCCACAGTCCTGACACACACACACACCTGGCCCTGATGGCCAAGGAAACAAAACACCATCACTGTGGGTAAACCATCTCCATGTTGCATTCCACTTTGGCACAAACACAGGCACAGCAAATGAGATAAGAATAGTCTTGGGAAGAATTGTGCCTTGCTTTTCTCTGTGAAGAGAAATGTGGGGCTACACACTGTGATGGTGTTCACAGGGGTCCGAGGATGAGGGAAAAGATGAGGATCTGACTCCATGTTTCAGAAGGCTGATTTATTATTTTATAATATATATTATATTAAAACTATGCTAAAATAATAGAAGAAAGGATTTCATCAGAAGGCCAGCTAAGAATACAAAAAGAAAGAATGAATAACAAAGGCTTGTGTCTCGGACAGAGTCCGAGCCAGCTGACTGTGATTGGCCATTAATTAGAAACAACCACATGAGACCAATCCCAGATGCACCTGTTGCATTCCACAGCAGCAGATAATCATTGTTTACATTTTGTTCCCGAGGCCTCTCAGCTTCTCAGGAGGAAAAATCCTAAGGATTTTTTATAAAACATGTCTGTGACAACACACTTGGCCCTGATGGGCCAAGGAAACAAAACACCATCACTTTGGGTAAACCATCTCCATATTGCATTCTGCTTTTGCACAAACACAGGCACAGCAAATGAGATAAGAATTGTTTTCCCTTTCTCTGAGGTTCAGAGAATGTGAATCTCAGAAATATTCTTGGGAAGTCGTGCTTTGCTTTTCTCTGTGAAGAGAAATGCGCCTACACCTGTCCTCCTGCAGGAACAGCTGGGCAGGGAGAGGGATGGGGATGGTTTGATCCAGATCTCAGCCTGGAGCAATCCCTGTCCACATCCTGCTCCACAGCCCCTCTGGCCTTTCCCTCTCCCTGTAGCTCTTCATCACTTGCAGGATTTCCCAGCAATCAGCAAATCAGGTAGGCTGTGGGGATGTGGTACCTTGAAATAAAGTTAATTCATTTTGAGATCTTCTGCAGCAAGGTAAACTCCCTGGATCTCATTGATCTCTCTGGTTTTGGACTCTGTTGCTTTATGGCTTCCTGTGAGAACTGAGGTCTTGTGATGCCTTTGTCTCCCTCCCATGACCTCCTGCCACCAGCAGTCCCCACTGCCACCACCACTGCTGGTCCCAGGGAAGCATTAGCTCCGCTCCCCTCTGCCCATGCATCTTTCCAACCATCTCTTGTCCCATCCCTGGAGAGGCTGGTCCCAGCTGGAAAGGGACAAAGGCTACCAGGCTGGATATTTTCTTCCTGTAGCCCTGCTTTTGCAGCTCAGAAGGCATTAGAGTAGGACCTGAAACACCCAGGTACTGCCAAAATACCACATTTTATCATCTATTTTTTCTTTTATTTTTCCTTTTTAATTAAAGTGTTTCAGTGAGAGGTTTCAAAGGTTGAAGGGACTGCGCAGCCTGACCTCCTGTCTCACAGATTTTGATTCCTCTTACATTTTGTAAGCCCCTCACAGCTTTTGAAGCCAAACACACAATTTGGGCCCAATGACCTGCTAGTCCCTTTTCCATTGAATAAGCTTCAGAGAGCCTCGGTAATATCCAGTCAATTGCTGGTGTCTTCACCCCAGTTCCTGTCAGCAGAGAGAGTTTATTCCCTCAGATGATGGAGTGAGGCATTATCCTGATGAAACGCCACTGAGAGCTGCCAGCTCTAAACTGCAGAACAGTTACTCCTGACAAATGATGAGGGAATGCACCTGGATCCCAGGGACAATTTTTTTACTTGGCACTGCATTCAGGAGAGTTTGAGCTGTGGAGTGACAGACTAAGATCCATCTCGACTGCGTCTGTAAATGAACCAAGAACTGGCTTTTTAATTTTTATATTTTTTATTTTTAATATAAATATTTATCAGGCAAAATTCCAGCTCCGTACGAAGACCTTTTTCTGGTTGTATCAGAAATTGTTTTTCTCACCCCTACCCACAAATCCCAGTTGATAGTCTATAAGCAAAAGCTGCAAATGTGCAGCTTTGCCTCTGGCAAGTGGCAGAAGCTTTAGAAAACTTCAGGTAGAAACACGATGGGGTTTATTTACCATTGCACCAGTGCCTGTGCCAAGTCACCCAGAGGAGCCAACTGCGGCTACTGAAAGCCTTTAATGAAAAAGTGAGAATGGGGGGAAAAACTCAAACAAAAACCAACACAAACTCACTTTTCTCAAGTGAATCTATAGCCACGAGCATAAAAACATAACCAGAACAAGCCACAGAGCAGTAAAAGTTCTAAGAACAAGACAGGGGGGGAGTAATTCAGATTTCTTTAATTATGGTGGCTGTGGCAGTGGTAAATTAATGGTTGGATTTGATGATTTTAAAGGTATTTTCCAAGATTCTATGATTCTTCCAAGAAGTTTAAAAATTAAGATTATTTGGCCACAAATGAGGTTGTTTCACCTTCCTTGAGCTTCTGATCAAGAAGGTATCACCTATTCATGAAGAATACATTTTTTGCCTCAGGTTTTCACCCAATTAAACTTGTTGAACCCAATAGTCTGTGTTGAATCCGAATTCCAAAAAGACAAAAATTTTTGCAAAAAGATACAAAAAGGTATCACATAATATATGATATATGATATATGATATATAATATATATCACATTATAATTTGTAATTTACAATTTATAATTTATAAGGCTCACATTGCAATTCATTATGTCAGCCATTCCCACCTCGTATTTCCACCTGAGAAAAATATATTGTGAGTTATCTCAATCACAACAAGCTTGGCCATGTCTGCACCGTAGCCACCAGAGGCCTTGAAGAAGGAACAGATAATTTAGTTTTGAAAGACTCTAAATCTGCCATTCCTCAATCCAGATGCAATTCCCACCTGGTAATTAGAATTTTGTGAGCACAGTTGGGTTTGTCTCTGCAGTTCCCACCCAAACCACCCTCAGTTTGACATATGGTGCTGCTTGATTTATCCTCATTAGCTCTAGATAGTTCCATCCAACCTCATTTCTGAGCCAGTTTACACCTGTCTGCTAAAAGTGAGCCTTGGTTGAGAAGTTTAGATCAGAAAATGAACTTTTCCAACACCTGGTGATCCTGGCTTGAATGCTCAGAGTCAAAATCCACCTGTGGCTCAGATATAGGTAGAAGAAAGAAGTCCTAGAGGAATGAAATTTGCCACTTCTTGGCAAATTGCTGTAAAAAAAGTAGATAAAAGGTTGTCTCTGTATGTTTTATTCTTATTAGTTAAGTAGCCATCAAAGGATAGCCAAGCTCATTGGCAGGAGAAGCCTACTGGGAGCTCAGACTTTATCTTTGCAGAAATGTTTTCTTTTCAGTGTGTTTGGGGATCTTTTTTTGTGGGATATGTGTTGCTTTTAGGAGCACACCTGGCTTGTGCTGCTGTCCCAGAGCCCACAGGGATGTGTCACGAGCTCCCCACATCCCAAATCCTGTCAATCCCACCAGGGTGTGTCTCTGTGTGCATTATTCCTGCCCTAAAAGTCCTTTTAGGAGTTCACCTCCAGCAGCTTTATTGTGAGATTAATTAAAACTGTACCACGCTGATAAATGTCTTGGGCTGGAAGTGTCAGACCTTCCAATTAATGCAGAAAGAAAACACAAAAAACAAAGGAGCTGCAGCAGAAAGAAAAGCCACCTAAGGGTCGTCTGCTGAAAAGAGGAAGAACATCAAGCAAATAAGGCACATCAGAGGTCTTATTTTCTTTTTTGGAGCATAAACTGTAATTAATTCAGCTCAGCTTTCCACGTTGAAGGGTTTGAGAGCTGACTGTGTCCCTCCAGGGAACAGCCACTAAAATGTCAGCAGAAAGGAAGTCCATGCAGCCTCCCAGTTACAGAGCCTTGCCGTTATTCACTTGATGAATAATGATGACGGGACCAGGCAGTGCTGGAGGTGGAAATCTCCATGGCAAAGCAGGCTGTGCTCACTCCCTCCACCCCTTCTCCATCCTTGGAGAGCCTGACAAACTCTTCAAGGTTATTTCCCAACCTTGGTGAGAACCCTACCCCTGGTTCTTTGTGGAAAGAAACCTGGATTCAACATTTTGCAGCAAATACCACAGAATCCTAGAATATCCTGGGTTGGAAGGGACCCATGAGGATCATTGAAGTTCAATCCTTGATTGAAGGGCAACTCCAAGAATCCACCACGTGCCTGAGAGTGCTGCCCAGATATAACCAGGGACTCAGCAGGATTAGAAAAGGAAAGGGTCTTTCTTTCATTTTGGGGCATTAGGAGCCAGTTTGGAGTAATTTATATTCCTGCAGTGGTCACAGCTTCACTGATATTTTAGTCTCACAGTGCCAGAGCAATGTATGGATGTAAGAACAGACTGCTGTTGTTCTCAGGGCTTAAATGCCATATATTAAGAAAATATATGATATCAGGAGAAGTTTCTGCCCCCAGAGGGTGGTGGGGCACTGAACAGGCTCCCCAAGGAATGAGCACATTCCCAAGGCTCCCAGAGTTCCAGGAGCATTTGGACAATGCTCTGAGGGACACACAGGATGGGATCTGTGGTGTCTGTGCAGGGCCAGGAGCTGCACTGGATGATCCTCACAGGTCCCTTCCGGCTCAGGATATTCCCTGATTGCATCCCCATTTCATCAAGGAGAGCTGAAGCTGGAAGAGCTGTCTCAGTGTCTCTGAAGGTTTGGGTTTATGGCATCTGAGCAAGTTGGAGGAGGAAGTTCAGCCAACACCTGCTCAGTGAGCACCAGGTTATTAGATACAACATATTTAAGCTCTGGGTTCATTGGAATATTGAAGATATGAAGGTAAGGTCCCTTCAGATGCCTGTCCACACACCTGGTGGATATCCAGGAGCTGCTGGCTCTGATATGGGTACAAGAGAGAAGTCCTGGAGGACTGAAATGTGCCATTTCTTGGCAAATTGCTGTAAATTAGGTGATTAAATACAACATATTCAGGCTCTGGGTTCATTGGAATATTGAAGATATGAAGGTAAGGTCCCTTCAGATGCCTGCCCACACCCCTGGTGGACATCCAGGAGCTGCTGTGCTTCCAAAGGTCTGCCCAGGGTAGAGCAGGGGTGTGGGAATGCTAATTATTAGAAGCTGGAAAAGCACTGTGTTTAGCCTTCTGATCTGAGTTCTTGCACCTGCGAAAATACTGTGTCCTTGGACATCTCTAAATGTGATAACAAGGAGTCAGAGAGGCGTGGGAAAGTGGAATGCAAGACTGAAAGAATGAAGAAGAGTTGATGTTTAGCTTAATGAATAGAATGCTTAGGTTACAGAATATGTATGAGCTCATTAACACTATTATAAAAGTAACCTGATCAATAAATTGGAGACTAATGATCATCAACCCCTAAGATGTGCAGGTCTCCCCTTCGCCTCCTCAAATGGTGACCCCTCCTTAAATGGTGGCATTCCTTAAATGGAGTATTTCCTTAAATGGTGTATTTCTCCTTAAATGGTGACTTTTCTTTTAACACAGGGGGACAGATGATCTCTGTCCCAGTGAGATGCAATCCCAGAGCCAGGGCTGGACAAGGGGAAGGTGACTCTTGTGTCCTTCTCAGCGACAATGAGCAGGCCCAGCTGCCATGGCTGCAGCAGGATTGGAGGAGATATTTCACCTCATCAACACATTCATTCACTGCTCCCCAAAGAAATCACACACGAGTTTCTGGCTCACAAGGACATCTTAAAAATCTGGCGAAATCTGCAAAGTGCTGAATGGTTCAGGGCTCAACTGCTCCTTCAGGGTGTTTCACACAACACCTCACCTCTGATCCTGCCTGAATTCCAAACTGCAGATTCTCCAGCTCCCAGCCTCCCTTCCCCTCCCTATTTCTAGTATGAATGAGTTACAAAAAGTCATTTAAAACAAAATGATTGAGTTTTTTGGATCTGATAGACAGGAACAGCTAATCCTGTTAGAAATTTGGCTCCTGCTTCTGCCATTATGCATTCACAAAAGCTCCTGCTATGTGCTCAGTCACAATTTTCTGGCTCCCATTTTTGACTTTTTTATTTCAATATACATTACTTCTTTTTTCCCCCTTAAACTGCCAACATTCTGGTCAAAACCTGAATCCTTGCTCAATCTCTGTTGTTATAATTGGATGTTAATACAGCAGCAGGATTTATTCAGTCTGATGGACTAAGTTAATTTAAATGTACAAAAAGGCATCTTAAGTAGCCAATTTCCTTCCCAACAGTCAAAAGATACATTTCCAAAACACTGCACAGTGGCTCTGTCGAGCCATGTGGGTTCTGTGAATGCTGCTATCTTTCAAGGCTCAGCCAGCCCCACAAAGCTGCAGGAAGATTAAGAGTGGAACTGATTTGATTTCAAAGCCCTGAATAGAGTGTTCATGATAATACAGTTTATTAAATAGAGGAAGGCAAAAAACCACCTGAAGGAAGCACAGGTTGAAGCACTTCTGCCCCTTTATAACATTCACTGAGGGTGTTCAGTCACCTGCACAGCATCCCCAGATGTTGATTCTATTCTGGCCTGAATTATGGACAAAGGGACTTGGATTTTCTCTGTCATGTTTGATATCCTGTGCCTTATTACCTGACCTAAAGACCCAGTAAAAAAGCAGGAACAGGGAAAAGCAAAGCCTAGAGAGGGTAAATAAATAAAAATTATATATCTATAAATGAAATAAAACTTAAATAAATAAAAACTTCTAACTTATTATTATTATTATTATTATTATTATTATTATTATTATTATTATTATTTTCTCATCAAGGTAAATAAATAAAACTTATATATCTATAAATAAAAAATAAAATAAAATACATTATTAAATAAAATAATTTATTAATATCAATATTAATATATCTTATTAACATTAACAATTTATAAAATAAATTATTAATATTAGTACTAGTATTACTATTAGTACTATTATATCTTACCAGGGTAAATAAATATTAAAAAATAAAAATTAAAATTATCTATTTACCCTGGTGAGAAACCCCAAAAACCTGCAGGAAGATTAAGAGTGGAGCTGATTTGATTTCAAAGCCCTGAATAGAGTGTTTATGATAATACAGTTTATTAAATAGAGGAAGGCAAAAACCCTGATATTTATATTTATATTTATATTTATATTTATATTTATATTTATATTTATATTTATATTTATATTTATATTATCATCAGGGTAAATAAATAAAAATTATTATTATTATGAGAAACAGGACTCACACACAGGGAGATGTCAGACTGCTGGGAGAGGAGCTGGGTGTGATCCCAGCCTGCCACTTCTGCAGGATAAGCACATAACCTGCCAGTCCCACTGGGACAGGGAATGTCATTTCTCATCAGACCCCTCCAAGCTCTGCCTCTTCATTGCGGCCCTCTTCCCACTAAATCCATGCTTACATCCTGGGAAAACTGGGTGGTTTAATTAAGGGTGTTAATTGGAAGCAGCAGTAGCTGTCAAGGACAAATGACACAATAATTAAAGTGGGGGTCAGGGTCCTGCTACGTGGCAGGATAAATTACCTGATCAAATATCCTTGTTCACCCCTACCTCCCGTTGTGTGTTTGCTGTTCCTGCTCCTCCTCTCCTGTCTCTGTTCTGGGCACCTTTGGAGAGAGATTTCTCCACTTTGGCACTGCCAGAGCAAATCCCCACTCACAACCACACAACACTCGCACCAACAGAGGCACACCAAGACAAATAAGAAGATTTGGTGCCCACAGCCTATGTAGCAACAGCTCCAGGAAACTTTGAGGTGAGGCTGAGCGCTGGCAGCTCCCATCAGAAGCTCTCAGGATGAGATTGCTGCTCCTACAGCAGTGAAATTGGCTTTGCACACCTTGCAGTGCAGTTCTTCTCTTCATCCTCCCCTTGGCAGGACCCTGCCCTGCAGCTGGCTCAGAAAACCCCTCAGATCAGGGTTTTCTATGTGTAAACCATGCTGGGCTTCATTTCTCATCTATCAAGTTTGTCAGTCTTGCAGCTTGTCGGGAACAGCTTTGTCATGGCAGGTGTGAAAAGGGAGGGCTTTGCCTTCTCACTAAACTCTGTCTGCAACATCAGAGTCCAACTCTGAGCTAGGAACTCGTGCTCTGTTGAAGGAGAGACCTTTTGCAGGGCAGGATTTGTCTGCTCTCTGTTTCAGATGTCAAGCAGGGATGAGATAAATCACACCCTGGATGTTTCTGTGTCTGTTCAGTGACTAGAAAGGACAGCCAGGTCAGGTGGAGACACAATGTACACCACAGTCACTGGGTGAGGTGATTCCCACACCAGTGCCACACTGCTTGAAGAGCATTTTCTGCTCTTCCTCAAATTTTTGTCACTGAGAACAATCCTCAGATATGTTCAGGCCTCTCCTCTTCTTAATCACGGCACCAGAATAACCAGTCACAACTCAAAATATATTCTCTTTAATTTCCAGGAGAGTGCTGTAGAAAATCCCCCATGTTTCACAGCTTGTAAACCAGAACTCCAAAACCCCTGTGTGGTGACAGGGGCTGTGTTTGGGCAAGAGCCTTTCCCCATCTGCTCTGTCACAGCCCTCACACCAACCTCATCCCTGCTCTCTCTTCTGGCTGCATTTCCAAGGGAACAGACAGATAACAAAGATTATCTCAGTCCTTTTCTTAAAGGTTTGGCAAGTTCCCAGTTTCCTCTGCTCAGCCTCTGCCCTGTGCTGTCCCTTCTTCAAAGCATTCCTCCTCTCCTGGGGACTCCCGTCCCAAAAACATCACTCCAGGAGGAGCAGGGACACAGCACCCTGCTGGGAGCTTGGCTGGCATCCTGGAGGTTGAAAAGTGTGGGAATCCACACAATTAGAGAGTTTTAGGAAAGCTACAAAAGGCAGCCTCAGAGACAGCAGAACTGTGATTGGAGCTAAACAGCAGCCATGAGATTGGTCAGCAGAAAAATTATTTAAAAAGTAGAAAAGTAAGGACAAACAGAACAATGGTCTGAGTATTAATGCTCGTCTAGAATAACTCCCTCAGCTGCAGAAAAGTTTATCTGGTGAGATATTAGGAAGTTTGAAGCTTAATAATGGAGCTCTGTGCATTGTGTTTAAGGCTCACAAGCAGGGATTGGATTTGAAATAAGCCAGCATTGTTTAACCAAAGGTACCTGTGCTTACAGTGGTTGGATGGAACTCCTGTCAATGTGCTTTTTGCTTTGTGGGATTGGGCAAAAAACTTATAAAGTTTTTAAATTAAATTCTTGGTCGGCTGCCTGGGATGTGAGCTGGTGGCATCTTCCCAATGTCATAACCATGGAATGAGGCTGATGCTGGAAAATCAAACAGCTCAAGGCACGTTTCCAGCAGTCCTGTCCTGTCTGTGATTTGTACAGAGACCCTGTCCAGTGATAGAAAAGTGTTTCACACACTCAGAGGTTTCAGTTCAGATTTTCACCAAATTCACCCATTTTTCCCTTTCCAAGGCTCCAACCCCTTCCTCAGCTGGGATTTCATCCCATTGGCACAAGGCAGGGAAATCTTTAAATTTCCTTGTAAAAATCAGAGTTCACCAGCTCAGAGGTGTGGAAAGAGAGGTGATTTTACCCAAACCTGATGAAACCGACCACCTTCTTCCCCACCCTACAAACCATCAGCTCTGCCTCATTTCCTCTGCCTGAAGCACTCCATCCTTGTTTCTCCCTGCTTCATCCAGGTACATTCACACTCCCCCTGCCTTGTCTACACTAAATCTTGATCCCCTGGTCAAGTGTTTCACTCTGTAAACTGTGAAACAAATGAGGTTTGGCTAAACATTTGTGTTCAGAAGCCTTCAAAAAAAGAGCTTCGTGTCACAATTAATGCAGGGCCAGCCCAGGCTTAATGAGAGCTGGTGCCTGTGTGGCCACTGGAGCGTGGCTGCTGAGCAAGGGAGAGGTTGTTACCCAGGCTCCAAAAAGGCTATAAATAGATTTAATTGGGACCTCTGAAGGAATTCATGCCACTGCAATGGGTTTGTCAAAGCTCAGCATCCCTTGAAGGCTCTTGGTGGAAGCTTGGAAAGTTAAAAAACACAGGGAGAAGTTAGGAGCTGTTTCTGCTGGTGATGGGGCTTTCCAGGTCATGTTGTTCGTTCCAGATGTTCCCACCACAGAATCAGAGAAAGACTTGAGTTGGAAGGGACCTTAAAGATCATCTGTCTCCAATACCCCATCATGGGAAGGGATCCTTATCCTCAGTTATCAGTGAGCATCTTCCTGTAGATTAATTCCCCTCAGCCGCCCTCTCAGGTACCTCATTGTGTCCATTCCCATCAATTCTATTCTGTCACCATTACAGATTCCACTTTTACACATTTAATATTGTCAGAACCCAAAACATTCCTCTGACTGCCCTAGAAGACTCAAGACCCTGGCAGGGGGCTCAGAGACCTTGGCACGGAGTCACAAACACCTGTGCCTTTGATTTTAGCCCATGGAAACAATTACCAACTTTGTGTGAAGACGTACAAGCCACAAGAGTTTGAGTAGAATGATAGTGAATTTGTCACAAAGTAAAAAAGTAAAATTTTAGAGATTTAGAAGTTCAAAAAGAAAGACAGAACAATCTGGGCGTGTCCTGTCTTTCTCCTTCTCCTTCTTGTCCTCCACCTTCTGCTGTGATGGTGGCACTTCTGGATTGGTTTAGGGTAGAGACAGACTGTCTAACATAGGTGATAGGTATTGGGAAATTATTGTAAATAAAGTACAGGTAGTTCTTGGTATAAAAAGCCAACACCACCCCAAGGGCAGGGACTGTGCCACAACCTGACCTGCTGGACAGATCTCAGCAAGTCCAAAAAAGAATGTAATAAATAAGAGAAAATAAACAACTTTAAAAACCATAGCTGAAGAATCTCAACTTCTTCTCTGGTCATGGGGCTAAAAAAAAAAAGACTCTTTAATACCTCGGGAGCCATTTCAACAACACAAAACCCAAAACATATTTCCCTGGGCTATGAAGTTCCATCCTCATCCTCACCCAACAGCCTGGAGGAGCTTTGCCTCCTCTCTCTCCCCTGGCACCCTGACCCTGTCCCAGGTTTCTGGCTCCACCACTCCTGACCCAGGCAGTTCCTGAAGGAATGTGCTGATCCAACTCCTTTGGACAGGATGCAACCCCTGCCAGCACTATCAGGCTACAGGAACTGGGGCAGTTTGATAAATGCCCCTTTTTCAGTTGCAATCAGATTTTGAATCCCCCATAATTCCACACAAGAATAGCTGTGCTGGCTGGGACCAACTCCCCACATATCCCAGTTCCTTCAGCCATGGCCTGAAAGAATAAGACCAAAGTAAACATATTTATGTCCCCAGCAGCTGCCCGGCCTTTGGCTATTTTCACTCAGGAGAACTTCTGTATTTTGTCTCTTTCTCCATCATAAACCAAAGAGCTATTTATTTATTTATTTATTTTGGTTTATCCTTGAAATTGCATTGTTGGATCCACAGCATGCTTTGCCAGGGATTTTCACAGATCCACAGAGCCCACTGCTTGAAGGAATCACCTGCTTTCATTTGCTCAGGGTTTGGTTTTTCAACAGTTTAATTTCATGCCCTGTAATTCTTGTGTTTGCAGAGGTGTTGAGCAGTCAGTTCCTATCCATCCCCTCCTGCCACTCCTGAGTTTGCCAATGTCTCCAGGTACCCCAGCTCGCCTCCCTCAAGGCTGAGGAGCTCCTGCTTCTCCAGCCACCTCCCACATGGAAACCACCCTGTGCCTCTGATCAGATTAAGGTGAGGAATCTTTAAGGTGGGAAAAGCTCTCCAAGGTCATGAAGTCCAACCCTGCCAAGGCCACCACTGACTGTGTCCCCAAGTGCCACATCCACAGGGTTTTGGAGCACTTCCAGGGACGGGGACTCCACCACTGCCCTGGGCAGTCTGTTCCAATGCCTGACCACCCTTTCCATGAACAAATTTTATCAAATATCCTTCCTAAACCTCCCTTGGTGTAACTTGAGGCTGTTTCATCCTGTCCCTGTTCCCTGGAGCACAGCCCGACCCCATCCTGACTGTCCCCTCCTGGCAGGGACTTGTGCAGAGCCATAAGGTCCCCCCTGAGCCTCCTTTGCTCCCCTTTCCCAGCTCCCTCAGCCTCTCCTCATCAGATTTGTGCTCATCCTTTCTCTTTTAACCATTTATTTACCATTTTTAGCCACGTGTTAGGCAAAAGTGGTGCCCGAGGTCATCTTTGTAGCCTTCACCATCTTGTCCCCTCCCTCTCAGGCCCTGATCTCACCAAAAGCTATTAAATCACTTATTAAATCACTACCTTTAGCAGGGTGTCACCTCTCAGCTTGAGCACAGGGGTGTCCACATCCCTCAGGCTCATCCCAGGTGACAAACACAGCACACCAGGTTGACCTGTGACTGTTTTATCAGAGGCAGGTAGCTCATAAACCTCGATTGCTTTTAGAGTGAGTGTGCAGTGGCACTGATCTTCACACAGCTCCCCAGAGCCCACATCTCTTGCCACAAAAAGGGGCATTTGGATTGCTCCCAGACACCCTCACACACACCCCACCCCAAATTTTCTCCTCCTATCACTACCCCCTCTCCTTTTACGCCTCATTCTCCAAGCAGTGCCCTCAAATCTCTCTGACAGGAGCTCCACAGGCAGCATCAATCAGAGTGATAACATCAGCTGAAGAGTTCTGAGGTCACACTGCTTAATCTGCAGCTCGGGATCTTCAGATGTGAGGCAGGCAGAGCCGTGATAACGTTTGCTGGCAGCTGTTCCTGAGCAAACACACACCAGCAGCCCCAAAATTGGGGCTTTCAGGGCTATCACAGCACCTCTGCCTCTCCAGAGCTCTCACCACCAGCAGCCTTCCTGAGGGTTTCACTCAAGAGCTTAGCAGGATTCAGGGAGAACATGTGAAAATTCCCAAACCTTTAAATGTATGTCTCATATTAAAGGAGAAAAAAGTAGACAGCACTCCCTGCTCAGCTGGTGCCTGTGGGAGCCCTCAAGGTCTGGGGGGTAATTAATGCTCCCAAAAGGGGCAGTGGCCAGGCAGAGATGCAGGCCACTATTTTGGGGCACATCCATTTGTCTTTAGATATCCCTGCTGTTTGTTTTTGTGTGGAATTAGAGGGAAGAAGATCCCAGCAAAGCCCAGCTCTGTTGGGAAAGATGAAAGTTTGATAAGAGTCTCACACATTTGTGTGCTTAGCAGAAAGATTTTTAAATGTAGACTCTGATGAAGGAATAGAGATGGAAGCAAGTTTTGATACAGAAGAAAAGAATTGCTGAGCCAGTCTCACTGGATAACCAAGGAGGCAAAGGGTGTGTTAGTTAGAAGGGGTTTTATGGCTTAAAGCAAAGGATAAACCCACCCCAAACAAGAAGATGTTTTTACCAAGCACAAAGACAGCACAGGCAAACAAGCCTGCTGATGTGGCAAGTAGAAAAAAGGTCTCAGAATTTTCCACTGCAAGAAAATTGAAAAACAACTTCTAGCTTAAACTGTAATGTACTGACTTTTAGTGATTGGAGAACAGTAACATGAATATGGTAATTACAGTAGTTATGACAGGCTGTAGGTAACAGTTCAGGTATAGATTGGTTCTGCTGTATTAAGATACTCAACAAATAAAAGTCTATAATGCACTGTAACCAAAACCAAAGGGTCTCCAGGCCTGCCTGCAGCTGGAGCTGACAGCTGTGGGCACAGCTCTGTCACCCACCACCCTGGGCTGCTGTGACACCTTGGATACAATAAACTGCATTTTGGAGAGTGCCTGGAGTCCCACATCTCTCATTCAGGCTCTTACACAGCTCCTTCTCTGGGTGGTTTTGACTCACAAAGGGGGCTTGAAATGCAGAATTCCTACTGAGTGCAGCGAGGGTTGCTCCATCCGAGTGCCCATATTTCAGTGGATGAAGCACTACATGTGTTTTCCCAGCTTTCCCAGGCATTCATCGTGCCATAAAACAAAAGCCCAAGGATATTTAATTCAGGCATCATATAAATGCATAACTTTTAAGATTAGAAGGGACCACTACATTATTGTATTTGTGAGAATGTCCCAACGAAGTCAGGAAGGATGAATCTGACTTCATGTTCTCAGAAGGCTAATTTATTATTATATTATATTATATTATATTATATTATATTATATTATATTATATTATATTATATTGTATTGTATTGTATTGTATTGTATCATATTATATTGCATTATATTGTGTTATATTATAATTATACTAAAGAATACAGAAAGGATACTTACTGAAGGCTAAAAAGATAATAATGAAAACTTGTGACTCTTTCCAGAGTCCCAACACAGCTTGGGCCAATGAGTCAAAACAACTCACAGCAGAATCCAATGGAACAATCATCTGTTGGATAAACAATCTCCAAACACATTCCACATGAGCACAACACAGGAGAAGCAAATGAGATAATTATTGTTTTCCTTTTCTCTGAGGCTTCTCAGCTTCTCAGGAGAAAAATCCTGGGTGAAAGGATTTTTTTCAGAGAATGTGAATGCTACACTACATCATCTGTCCTCACCTCCTGTACATCACAGGCCACTACCCACCTACTCTTAGGCTGAACCAGATAATCTGGGTTCAGCTGAAGCATCTTGCCTTAGAAAGCTCTCCCATGATGATGAGAAGATACCAGGAGAGGGAGAATCTTCCAAATGGCAGCTTGTCCCAGCAGCTAATCACTCACACCATTTAAAGCTTGCACACACCTTACTTTTCATGTGAATTCATCAGGCTTTGGCTTCCAACCACTGATCTTTATTTTGGTTTTCTTTTCCAGGTTGTAAAGCCCTTTAACCTGCTTTTTTCACCCCATGAAGATGCTCAGAGATCCTGATCAAATTTTCCCCTCACCATTACTACTGATAAATTAACACTGAGATGCTTTCAAACCCTACAAGGACCTTCCCACTTCCTACAAATAATTTCTGTGGGCCTTTAGTCCTGCTTTTCCCATCTGGCCACAGAGCATGACTACAGCTCTCCCACTCTCCTCAAAGTGCCCAAGGATGTCAACCTTCTTCTACAACAGGCCAGACAAGGAAAAATCCCTTTGGAAGGATGTGAAGAAACGGGCCCCTCATCCATTTCAGTCTCCCACTTCCCAGCCTGACCTAAATTCCTTCCTGTGACACAGCAAAGTTTGTGTTTGTTTTGTCTGAGGGAGCCAAAGTGGCCCAACCGCTGTGCCCTGGTGGTGGTTAGTGCTGAGCTAACCATTGTTCCACTGAATATTTTATCTGTGGGATTTAATATCAACTTCCTGCTCATTCATGAAAGTTTTCAATAGGTTTGGGCCCAGTATTGATCCCTGGAGAATACTTCTAGGAAAGCCCTCAGGCTCTTTGAGAGCTGCCAAGTATTAAGCCATTTCAGAGATCTCTTCATGCTATTTTTAGGGTTTGGGGCTTTTTTTTTTTAATGGGAACAGGCTGTGGAGTTGTCTCAAGCACTGTGTGGAAAGGTAAAGACAGGGCATCCACAAAGAAAACTTCATTATTTCTTTCAAGAATGGATCACCTATTTCCTTACAGATTGACAAATATCATATTTTTCATAAAATCATACTGCACGGATGTAATTTGGCCCAAATCAGGAGCTCCAGATTTATTCAACATTCCTTAATATTGTCCCTTCTAGCCCTCAGGAATCCTTAGAATTGGAGGCTGAATGCTCCTAAATCATGATTGTAGTCCCCAGCATTTTAGATGTAGGATAACTCAGGTCTCAGGTGTGCAAGGTCATCCTCAGAAGAGCCAAGCATTAACCAGTGCCTGTTTATTGTAGCTTTACACCTAAATTCCCTGCTGAAGATCCCAAAGTTAGACAGGATCAGCCTGGGAAACCTGTGGAGTTGTAAAACCCTCCTGACTCCTGGTAATAACCCCAAATTTAGGCCTCTGCACCCTCCCTCAGCTTGTGCAGCAGCACACAAGGTTCTTATTCCTCCAATTAGTTTCATTTGTACTCTGGTGAGTTTTTTCACATTCCTCCCCAGCCAAAGCAGAAAGACGAGACTCCCACCGCACCTTTCTTTTTATGGAGCGACAGACCCGGCGCCCAGATTTCCTGGGGAAAAAAACAGCTGCCATGAGGTTCTGCAGAGAAACAGAACTTTTGTCCCTGCAGGGAACTATTCAAATTTGATTTGAGGTACAGCTTTGGTGCTGTATATAGCAGGGAGATCCCGTTTCAGCTCCTCCAGCCAAGCCCTGAGTTCACAAAAGCCGCCGTCCAGTGGGGCAGGGGTGGGGATGGGGATGGTGTTCTTGGATGACTACAAGGTCAACGCTGCCAGCTGGCCTGTGCACAAAGCACAGAGACCCAGGAGACCCCAGAAAGCCCTTGCCAACTGCATCCAGGTGGTTCCCAAACTGGCACCCTGAAAGGGAGCAGGATTAGCCTGCTAAAGGCACCTTAAACGAGCCCTCCACCTCAAAGATCAAAGGCACTCTGGCTCCAGGGCTCTGGTTACACCTGCCTCCCTTGTGGGCAGCCCTTACAAAAGGCTTTGGGCTGGGGGATTTGCTCAGGTGCATTTCACAGTGCTCACCAAAAAAAAAAAAAATCCAAATAATGCAACCCCCAAATACCCTTTTGTCCCTGGTCACAAAGGAGGGAGCCGTGCTTGGCATGTCATGCAAGGGGACAGAAAGGAGAGCAAGGAGCAGTGCCAGGTGCTCAGAGAGCACCTCTGAAACACAAGACAGCCTGTGCAGCTCAAAGCACTCTCTCCTGCCCTCCACCTCCAGCAGATGGGAGGGCAAAGCTTCCTCACTGCCCCAGCACCTCCCTGCAGGGCTGGCTCACAGGCAGGTGACATTTCTGCCTCTTGGCAGGACACTGCTGGCCCTCCTGAACCCCTTTATCCATGTTTCACCCTCATCCCTAAAAGAAACCAGTGGTTTCAAAGAGTTTGGAGTCTCCTGAACCCTTTATCCATGTCTCACACCCTCATCCCAAAAAGAAGCCCATGGTTTCAAAGAGCTTGGAGTCCCCTGAATCCCTTTATTCATATTTTACCCTCAGCCCGAAAAGAAGTCAATGGCTCCAAAGAGTTTGGAGCCTCCTAAACCTTTTATCCCTGTCTCACCCTCACCCCAAAAAGAAGCAAGTGGCTTCACAGAGCTTGGAGTCCCCTGAATCCCTTTATCCATGTCTCACCCTCATCCCAAAAATAAGCCAGTGGCTTCAAAGAGTTTGGAGTCTCCTTACAGAGCTCAGGGCACTTGGCTTCTCCATCTCAGTAGCAAAGGTGGCCTTCTCATTGCTGCTCTTTACTCCTCCTTCTCTCCAGCCAATGTACAAACAATTACAACAGGGCCAGTGCTTCTCACCTGTGGCTCTCAGGCTCTTCCAGGAAGGAAACAGGGAATAAAAAGCATCAGGGATGAGGAGGAAGCCAGGCCTAACACTGAAGTGGCTGCCTGAAGGTAAAACACACTCATGCTTTGATTGGCATGAGAATTGACACCGGTTTTATTAAAGCAATCTGGCCACTGTCTAAATACTGCTGTGGCCACACATGGCCTGGCTAAGAAACCCCCTGATGCACAGACTGGCTGAAGTGCAGGGAAGCTGGGCAAGCTGAGATCCCTTCTCCTGAGCTCTGGACACTGCCCTGGCCTCCTTCCAGCCACAACAGGCTTGTGGCATGCACAGGATCAGCAGAAGTGCTGATTGTGAAAAATGCGTATTTTATGATTGGCTAAAAATGCGTATTTTATGATTGGCTTTTAGCAAATTTTACAATGAATATTATATGTGTTGTGTTAGAAAGTTGTGCTGTGTTAATTGTCTTAAGTAGGGTGTTAAGTATAGTTTTAGGTTATAACATAAGGTTAAAAGAGAAACTATGCTATGTAGGATACTTTTTTTCTAAAGAAAGGACTCTCACTGAGATAGCAGCCACAGGACACCTGAATCTTTCAGAGAAAGAGAATTTATTGCTCCATTATCAGGAGAAATGAACTTCTTCCTGCCTTGCTCAGCCCTGAAGATGTCTTAGGATTTGGAGGAAGAAGCTGACACTGACCAGACAGAATCCTGTGTTTGAATGGAATTTATGCATCATGGATGAGGTGTATGAATATGCAACAGGCTGCTGCTTTTAAGGGTTAATCCTCTGTTAATGTGGGTCCTTTTTCAGGCTTGTGCTGCCCAGAAAAGGTACCTGAACATCCTTAACTCTTTGTTTCTATTGTCTCATATTGTCCTAATCCAAATTGTCCAAAATTATTATTACTCTAATTACATTGCTATTTTTATAACCATTTTATTACTATTAAACTTTTTAAAATTTTAAAACCAAGTGATTGGTGTTTTTCACGCTAAAGATCCCCAATCCCACTGTCTGTCTGTCTGACTGTCCATAACTCTTTGTTTCTATTGTCTCGTATTGTCCTAATCCAAATTGTCCAAATTATTATTACTCTAATTATATTGCAATTTTTTTATTTCATTACTATTAAACTTTTAAAATTTTAAAACCAAGCGATTGGTGTTTTTCACACTGATGATCCCCAATCCGGCTGTCTCTCTGTCTGACTGTCCATAACTCTTTGTTTCTATTGTCTCATATTGTCCTAATCCAAATTGTCCAAATTATTATTACTCTAATTACATTGCTATTTTTATAACCATTTTATTACTATTAAACTTTTTAAAATTTTAAAACCAAGTGATTGGTGTTTTTCACACTAAAGGTCCCCAGTCCCCCTCCTCCTGAGCTGTTCCTGGGTGTGCACACCCCCAGCCTGGCAGCCAGCTCACGGTGTTTGTAAGCCCTGTCAGGTTTGTACAGCACAGCAAAGGGGCTGTGGGGAACATTTCTTTTATTTCTCAGATTCCATT
Organism: Calcarius lapponicus; assembly: GCA_039654755.1. Lineage (NCBI taxonomy): Eukaryota > Metazoa > Chordata > Aves > Passeriformes > Fringillidae > Calcarius > Calcarius lapponicus. The sequence goes on from CM077463.1 coordinate 16,671,034, forward strand.
TCACACCAGTGAACCATAAAATTATAACCACAGCTTTTCCCCGGCCTGTTACGGATCTATGACATCTGTCTGTCTGTCTCTCTCCTACCCACACGGGTGCAGCCTGGTGGCAATAATGGATGTCCTGAAGGAGCAATTTCACCTCTGCTTCCCCAGGATTACAGGCTGCCTCTTCCCAAAGCAGCAATCCCTGCCCCTGGTTTATTAACCCAACAGCAGGCGTGGAGAAAAGCCCTCACCCGGCACAGGCAGGAGAGTGGTTTCCTCAGCATTTATGGAGAGCAGGAAATTAGGGATGTGTTATCAAGCCAGATGAGGATCAGGTTCAAATCTCACCAAAATAATAGGTGAGGAGGAGAGTTTCCTTCCAGCTGCCTGGGATTTTACCTAAGGAGAGCTGTAGATGTCCTGCTTTAATGCCAGGACTTACAGTATCACCCTTTTGGCTCATGTTTAAGGAATACACAAGAGTTCATGCTCCTGTTCCTTTATCTCCTCCAGAGGACACACAGATTTTATAGGTGTTTGTCCCAAAAGGAGGTGAAGTGAAAGTGAGGTTTAACGCTTATTTTATTTCTTGTTTCAGCCACCACTCCCTGAATCAGCAACTCCAAACATCCTTTCCTGTCTGAAGATCTTATTTATACCTTTGCACACAGAAATAGTCTGGGAAGAAAGGAATGCAAGCCAGGTAGGAGCCCAGCTCTAATCCCTCCCTGGCCAGAGAACCCTTTATTTAGAATATATTTAATCTCCAATTCCCTCCATGCAGCCAAAGCATCTCTGAAATGGACACAAACTCCACCAAGGACTATTTCTGCCCATTCCTTATGAAGGGAGGTGGGATAAATATGGAGCAGGCTTTTTTTTTTCCCCTCTCCCCATGCACAGCAAGAGTTAGATCCTATTTGCAGCTCCCAAGGATGCTGTGAAGCTCCAGGACTGCTGGGATTGCCTGGTGCTAATGGGGGATGTTTAGAAAAGCATGTTCTGAATCCCTGGAAACATTTAGCTCAGCTCAGTTTGTTTTCCTAAAAGATATGAAATATTGCTGAGCTGAGGGCTCAGAGCAGACATCTCCCCGAGGAGCTCTGTGACCTGAGTTATGCAGATCACATTAGACAATCACACCAGTCTCTTTTAGCTTTCAATCCCATGAATTTATAACTAGTCACCAAATAGTTCCAACCATAATTGTCAGCCTGGGCTGAAAAGAGCTTAGCTAGGCTCACAGGCTTTATGTGAAGTGAAAAGTTTTTATTATTGTTGCTATTATTATTTTTATTTTTATTACAGACGGGTTTCGTCTCGCTCAGCTTTAAACTCCATTTTCCCCATCAAGATGCAGATTTCACAAGACAAGTTGCCTGACCCCTGTGACCAGGCCTGTAATGGGACTGGGACAGTAATTGCCATATTTGCCAGACAAGGATGAATTGCCTCTTCCAGATGAGCCACACAGACAGCAGAGATGAAGTTTATCATCGCCCTAGATGTGTTTTGTTTTCTGCTGATGCATAAACATCCCAGCAATTAGTTTGCTGTGTTAGGGGCTCCCTTTTCCACCTCATTTTCCTGTTTATGTCAGAGGTTTTGTGGGCTATTGACAGCACAGGCTTTTAAGACAATTCACAGGGAAATAAAGACTTAAAGAGTGCTCAGACGTTGGAGCCTGCCCAAGGAATCACATGCTTGGAAGTGTTCACAAAACACCTGGATGTGGCACTTGGGGACAGGGCACAGTGTTTGCCTTGGCAGTGCTGGGTTAGTGGTTGGTCTTGATGATCTTGGAGGGTTTTTTCCAAGCCTGAATGATTCTGTGATTCTATGGCAATTCCAGCAAAATTCCTCAAATATTAGTGCATAAATCTGAATTCTTTGCTGTTTTGGAATCTCTCACAGATTTAGAGCATTTGTGATGCTGGAAACTCTGGGAAAGAGGAGGATTGGTGTAAAAGATATTTACCAAGTTGAGAGCAATTAATTCAATTCCCACCTAATTAGACCAGGGTTTTAGAAAACACCCCAGTCCTCTCCTACTGATGCCACAGAATCCCAGAATGGTTTGGGTGGTGGGAAGGGACCTTCAAGCTCATCCAATGGGCTTGGAAGGGGACACCTTCCACTACCCCAGGGTGCTCCAAGCCCCATCCAGCCTGGCCTTGGGCACTGCCAGGGATCCAGGGGCAAACACATTTTCTCATTTCCTCCAAGGCCTTGGTCTGTAACATCAGTGAGCCCATCACTGGTAGCTCCTACAACTTGACCACATCTGATTCCCTAACTTCAAATTCAGAGTAGCCCGTGAAAAATCACCAAAGTTGGTTTTTTGAATGTAGACTGAACAGTCCCCCCCAGATAATATCTGCAGAAATCATAATCCTTTCACAAAAGAATCTGATTCATTTTCCTATGACTCCAGACAGGTCAGATCTCAGTAAAATTCCATTTCACCAGAACATTTAGTTATAGTTTAGAATCAACTTCTCCATTTCCTTGGCTTTGTTTGTGGTTTTCAATTTATTTTTTCATACAATTTGTCAAGCAGAAGTTGATCCATGGCCCTCCTTGCAAAGGATAGCTCAGAGACCAATTAGTCAACCCAGGGATGGGCAAACTCCTCCTAACAGAACTGAGGGACTGCCACAAAATGGCAGCTAAACAAAGATCTATCTAGCTTTTAAAAATATTAACCTTTTTATTGACACTGCCATCTATCAGGAGGTTTATTCTCTGAGTGACAAGGGGGGGGAAGCCAAAAGCTGAGCCAAAGGCCACCAGCTCCCCCATCACCCCACAGATGGGGAACAAATGCCCAGGGGTGCTTTTAGGCATAAAGGCTCACTAAGAAACCATTTTGGCAAAATAACTGAGATTAAAGCATGATTTAGAAGTACAATTTATATCAAATGCTTCCTTAATTATTTAGAAATTGACAGATTTAATAAAAACTAATATCCAGACCTCTCCATCTCCTATATCTGCTGTCAGCTCCAGTGAGATGCTTCATAAAAGGGGAAAGTGTCCTATAAAAGCCAGGGCCTTGTATTAAGTATCTGTATTTTCTAGCACCTAGAGAATGGTTTATAATCTGAATAATTTAAGTCATCTAAATGTCTAGGCAGATACTATTTTTTAAATTAAAAGTCACATTAAAACGTTAAGCTTCAAATTATTTCAATTTTTTTTTTTTTGGGAGGTTTTTGTTTTGTTTTGGTTTTGCTTTTTGGGGTTTTTTAAATGCCTTTGCTTGCAAATGCATCACCAGGAATGTTGTTTAGAATGAAAGAATGAGGACTAAAACATAAATAACCACCTTAGTCCTTGTCCTGGGGAAATTCTGCCCAATAATGGAGAGAATCATTGCCAGGACCCACTGCAAGGGCTAAAATTAAACTTCCATGGGGAGATGCTGCTTCACAGAATTCAGTCCACTGAGCCCTGACAGATTGCAAGGAGCTGTTTTTAGGCTCAGCACATCAGAGAGGAGGCAAAAAAACTTATAATTTGCAAGTTATGCACCTGAACTTAGAAATGCTGAGCTGGTTTTGGAGCAATAAGAATAATCTTTTTTTCCAAATAAACCTGTCCCCCCAGAAAGGAATTAGAGGATCAGGAGTTCTGCTGGAAATATCTGTGGTAGCAATTTATCTGGGACAGCTGGAGGGGTGGGAGGTGGGAAGAACTTGGACCCAAAGCACAGGAGATGAAGGGTCTGATGCAGAATAATCCTCCAGAGATCATAATTTGGATAAATATATATGAGCCAGCATGAATAAGTCATTAATGAGGAGAAGTCTGGGACATCTCTCTGCAGAACCTGTCCCTGCTTGAGAATTGATTGTCCCTGTTACAAGAGATCACTGAAATCCTGGGTTGCACATCCTGAGAGACACAAATGGTGAGTGAGGACAGTTAATTTTCACCTTTCATGAGAACAAGAGATGCTCTTCAAACTGCCCACCAAAAGGAAGGAAATTAAAACCTCTGCTGGTTGTTAGACAAGAATTCCCAGGCTTGGAAAACAAAGCTGAATTCCCAGAGCATCCTTGAGCTCCCCTGGCTGCTGGATGTTGATAAGCTCAGGACAAACCCCATGGATTATTGGGAAAGGAGGGGGGGTCAGAGTGCAGCTCCACCTTAAACAAACTGGCTTTCAGTTTTTACCTTTTCTGCTTTTTTTTTCTCCAGGTCCCTGCAGCCACCAAGCAGGACTGGCAACTGGAATCTGCTCAGTGCTGTTTGTGAGGCAGGATCTCACCTGGAGCTCAGGCTTGGGGAGCTGTTTCCTCCTTTTTAGAGGTTAAAAACATTGGCCTTAAAGGAGGGATTTGTTGGAGAAGCTGTTCTGCTCTTTTCTCCTCAATTTTTTTCTTTTTTTTTCAGTTAAACTTTAAGGAAAGGCTGAGGATTGCAAATGTGATATTTGGCTAGGAAGGATTCTAGCATGAGGAACCACAACTCTTCCTCTTGGTTTGAAAAGACCAGTCTATTTAAGGTTCAAACCCATCTGTTGCTCCATCCCCAGTGCAGCTCCATCCCTTTTGTTGCCTGGCTGCCAGCACAGAGGATGCCACTTTCCTTCAATCTGGCTCAAAGCCGTGGTGTTGCTGATGGTACGGCACGGATTATTCCCTAAATCTTGCTTATGTGATGATGTGACATCTCAACAGAGCTCCCTGCCAATGCTGTGTAAAAAACACTCCCAGCTGATGCCACCGTCACAGACAGAGACATTTGCCTGGGGAGTTGCTGCTGCCTTTGAAAACAGGAAAAGGGCAGGCAAATAAACCTCCTCCCTCTCAGCTCCCTCCTCTAATATTGCCTGTTACCTGCTGGTGTCCTCAAAATTTAAAGCCAGCTTCCTAATCAGGGGTATTGTGTCTTACTGAACCCAAAAGAATCCCAGATTTGAGTGGCAAAACCTTCAGATTCTGGGGTGTGAGAGACCCATTTCAATGTCCCTTACCATGGGGTCATTAAGTTGGGAAAAGATCTCCAAGACCATCAAATCCAAACCTTCAATCAAAAATACCCCTAGAACCACTAAAACCCACTAAACCATAGGGTGAAGTGCCAGATCTGCTCAGTTTTTGAATGTTTCCACCACTGCTTTTGGCAGCCTCTTCCAATGCTTAACCACTCTTTCAGTGAAGAAATTTTGTCTAATATTCAATGTGAACCTCCCCTGCCACAACTTGAGGCTCTTTCCTCTCGTGCTGTCACTTGTCTGGGAGAAGAGCCTGACCCACTGACCCCCACAAGCTCCTTCTAGGTAGTTGTAGGGTGTAATAACGTCTCCCCTGAGCATCATTTGCCCCAGAAAATAATAGGAATGATTCTTTTTGCCAGAAAGATACTCAGCACAAAGCCCCACATCTTTTGCTGGAGGTTCCTGGTGCCTGCAGGTGGAGAGTGAATTAAGTCCCAGCTCTCATACTCAGAGTAAACTACTGTGAGTAGGATTTTTGCTGCTTCATCTGCATTTGCCACCTGTTTTGAATCAAAAAAGAGGGTTCAGCTGACGAGTGGACATTAATGACAACCAAAGCCATCAGTGCAGACATGGTTCAGGTACATGAACTTCACCAGTTTTGGAGGAAATGAGCACACACACGTGAGTGAAGTCTTGAGTAATAACATTTTAGCAGTTCTCAGATGACACAGGAGAGCTGCAGAAATGTCAAACCTAACCCCATTATTCAAAAATAGGAGCACGAGATTAGACAAGCAATTATACACCGAGGAGCTTAACATAAATTGTGGGTAAAAATATCAGAAACAATTTTTCAGGATTTAGTGAGGGAAGCACCTTGTAAAGCATAATTGGATTAGAGGAGACAGCCAGCATGGATTTACAAGCAGGAGGTCTTTTTGCTTAACTAACTTGTGGGGAGTTCTTTGAAGCTGCGGCATTACTGCCAAGGTAGGCAAGGGAAATGTAATAGATGTTATGCACTGAGATTTCCCAAAAGCAATTGCACAAGTTGTACAGTGAGATTATCAGCTAATGGAAGCAGCCCTGCTACAAAAGTGGGCTGGCTTGGAAAAATGGCTCAGAAGCAGAAAACAGCCAGTGTGTGGGCTGGCTTGCCATGTTCCCTCTCAACCTCAAAAGGGAGTGATTTAAGTGCTTGGCCTGGGGAAGAAGGAGGTGGAGGGCTTCAGGCTTAGAGATCTCTTCTGCTGGGATTTCAGAGAGCTCCCAGCCCTTTGCAACGTGCACATCTCCCAGCAGAGCTCAGTTTATCAGTGCCCAGGATGGGGACAGCCCAGGGACATCATTCCTCCTCCAGACTGTTCAAAGGCAGCACAGGCTGCTCGCAGAAGGAAAACCAACTTTCCTTGCCCTGAACGAGTGAAGAAATTGAAGCAGAGGCAGGAAAAGGTGCTTGAGCTCACCCAGATCAGTGCCAAAAGGAGCACAGATCCCTCTGGCTCAAAGCAGAGGAGGTTTGTGCATGTACAGGGTGGGCACAGCCTGTCCTTGCCACAGGGAGAGAGGAAAGGTTTTGGGATAGATGGATGCTTCAAGGAGTGAGTGGGCAGAGTGGGGATGGCAGCAGAGCCCTGCAGCAGGAGATGCTCTGTTCTCAACCCTCAGCTGTAGCCACAGACAAATTTCATGGAGTCACAGAGGGGTTTGGGTTGGAAAGGACCTCAAAGCCCATCCAGTGCCACCCCTGCCATGGGCATGGACACTTTCCACTATCCCAGGGTGCTCCAAGTCCTGTCCAACCTGGCCTTGGACACTTCCAGGGATCAGGGGCAGCCACAGCTTCTCTGGGCACCCTGTGCCAGGGTCTCCCCACCCTCCCAGCCAGAAATTCCCTCCCAACATCAAATGTAAATCTCTCCTCTTCTAGTTTTAAACCACTTCCTATCAGGATTTGTCCAGCAAAAAGCCACTCTCCCTCTTTCTTCTAAGCTCCCTTTAAGTACTGAAAAGACACAACAAATTCTGCCCAGAGCCTTCTCTTCTCCAGGCTGGACACTTCCAGCTCTCCCATCTCTGGGCCTGCTCTGAGATCAGTGGATTTCCATCAGGAGGAGGTTAAAGGAGAGGGAATGAGTGATGGGATTCCAACCACAGTCCCCAAAGCTCATCCCAGGAACCAGCTGTTCCCTGTGCTCCTTTCCACACCATGTCTCAGCAGCAAGCAGGATTTTGCTCCCAGACCCAGCTGCTTTTCTTGGCTGCCCTTGTAGCCTCCAGAGCTGATAATGTTGGAATCCAGGTTCAGGACAACCCTGCTGCCACCCGACAGTGGGATCAGCGCATTCCCAGGAACTCTGCAAGGCTTTTATGGGATGCCCTGCAGAGCCCAGCCCAGCTCACAGAGCTCACCCTGCCTCTCTCCTCCTCCAGCGCTGTGTGTCATCCACATCACTCCTCCTGGCATCCTCAATTCCCTGATTCCCTCTTCCCCCTTTCCCCCAGAACATGACCCACGTTTGTTATGGATCATTGTATTTACAAAGCTTAAGCTGAAAATCAATTTTAATTACCAAAATCAGATTGCTGTATCAATAAATCACTTGGGGCCTCTTGGAGACACGGACAGAAGGTTGCACCTGGATGTGGAGGGAAGGGGACATAATGGCTCATTTTGCCCTCAGGCCCCTCCCTGCATTCACTGGACAATATTCATCAGTGTCATTATCCTTTGTATTAATATGTAAAAGGCTACAAAAGGGACATGAAGAAAGCTGGAGCCAGTTTTAAGCAAATAATGTTGACTGAAACTTGATTTACCAGTGACCTCCTGACCAGAGCTTTTTTAAAAAATATATATTTAGGATAGTTGAGATAACCCATCACCATTTCAGCCTTACTGGGACACGTGCTGCTTCAAGAGATTTTCTTCTTTCTATTTCCATTTCTTCTTACTATTCTTTCTATTCTTTCTATTCTTTCTATTCTTTCTGTTCTTTCTATTCTATTTTTCAAGACAGGCCCAAAGCTGGGAGAGAAAAGAGGCTCCTGCCCAGAGAGTCGTTGGGATATGGGATATCCCAAGAGGTACTTGCCTCCTGTACCATGATAAAGGATAAATCTTTTTTCAGAAGGAAACCAAGGCCCACCCAGTGCCAAATTTCAGGCACCCTTGGAGAGATCACCAGAGCCAAGTCAAGCCTAATTTGACAATTATTATTTGACAATTATTTAGGCACCTTCATGTCCAGATCCACAAAGGGATGTAGAGTTGCCATCACTGACATCAGAGTGAAGAAAAAGATTAAATAATCTTTTCAGATCAGCCCAGAGCAGAAAGCCATGATCACACCAGCTCTCCAAGACAGACAGAAGCATTTCACTGCTCTTCTCAACCCCACACCCTTTCCCTGGACACTTCTCAGCCCTTGGGGCTGAGCCCTTTGGGAATTCAGATTATCAGAGCCAAACCCTGTGGATTTATATAAATTTGCATCTCCTGAGGAAAGTCTAATTAAAATAAAAGCTTGAGTTTTGTCCTTTTTTTCCTGATGCATAACTGCCAAGGACTTTCTGCATCTTCTCTTGCAAAATTAGACCAAGTGTGAGGGACACTTGGTGAAAAATTGGGTAAAAAAAATTGTCTTCAGAGAGCTGTCCAGAAGCACCTGGGAGCTGACACACATTGTCTCATCCATCAAAGTTGCTCTCCCTTGGCTCTCAATTCCCCTCTAATGGATACACCAGGCAGGGTACCAGGGGGCAAATAAATAAATAAATTGGAATTTAATGGAATAAATGGTACTCCCACCAGGGCAGAAACAGGAGAAACACAGAAAGCAGTTCCAAAAAGAGAGAGGTGAGAGATGGTGAATTTGAGAAAAGCCCAGAGACTTCCTCCACCCTCCTCCTGCATCCTGGATGTGGGAACTGCATCCAAACCGGAGAGAGTCAGACAAAATCAGTCTCAGATGGAGAAAACAAAGCTCCTGTGAGGAAAAAGAGCTTCCTTGGCAGTCAACAGAGACATTTCTTGCAAAGATACCTCCTTTATCTCCCTGATACTTTTATGAGCACCCAGATGATGCTGCCAGGGAAATGAGGTCAGCGAGGGCCAAGCCAGATCTTCCCATTAGAGGTGATAACAGCTCCTGGCTGGATCTCTGGCAGTCCCCTCTGGTGCTAAACCCCCAGGAGTTATTTGAGGTGATAAGTTCCCCCTCACAGCCCATCTCTTCACGTTGCATCCCCCCCTGTTCACCCTGCATGGATGACACCCAGCTGGGCCCTTGCTGGATGCAGCTTCCAGGGCCTGCATCCCTTTTCTCTGTAATCTCACAAGGCCATCTCAGCTCACTATCATATAAACCATGAGAATTTCGACCAGCTGGGCCTCCATTTGGGGCAGGAACTCTCCCTGAGTGAATCTGAGTGCAGGAGGACAGGGAAAACCCAGTCCTGTGTCAGCAAGACCCCGCGGTGGATGAGCGGGCCGACGGGAACTAGGCGGATTTTTGGCAGCTTCCCTCTGCTGGGCCTGGTGTTTTTCCAACTCTCTTGCCCTTTTTCTGCCGTGGGTGGCAGCAGGAGTGCCAGCTGCTGGAAGTCTGTGTGCTTTTCACCCACCCACGGCCCCACGTGTCCTCTCCCAGCGCCCGGGCCTGATGCACAGGGAGGAATTTTCCGGGAATTTGCAGCGCTGAGTGATTGCAAGGGAGGATGACTCTGCTCCTCCGCAGATGGTCACTCTTGCCATGCTCTCCTTTCCACTGTGGATTTCTGTGCTCAGGGCCCTTCCCAGATGCTAATATTAGCCAGGCACTCCATTCCTATGCTTCCTATGTGTCCTGGGTTGTCAAGCAAATTGTATTCTATTTATCATCTGTACGGCAGTTGTCTTCTGTTAAGTGGGCAGTTTTCCTTATCTCTTCCACAACTGGGGAGACATCTGCTGATAACAGCTATTGAATGTCACTGCATGGCTGATAAGAGCTGCAGCATCCCATTGGGAGATGTGAGCCCAGAGGGAGGAGCCAAGCATTCCTACCTGGATATAATCTGGAGATTCTGGAACACCAGCACAGCTTCTCCACTGGATTTCCCAGAGGAACAGCAGCTGCCTCTTCCACTGGATCTTCAGAGGAAGACTGCACCTTTCTACAGGATCCCTGCTCCAACAGAACCACCCCTGACACTGCAGGAGGGCTGAGCCACAATTCCAATGGGACTGCTGCCAACACCCTGACCCACAGGGTGTCAGGTTGGGTTCTGACTCTGTCAGTGTTGTTTTAGTTTACTGCATTGTTTATTTTATCTTTTTATTTTCTTCCCTATTAACTGTTATTCCCTGCCCCCATATTTTTTGCCACAGAGCACCTTAATTTAAAATTTATAGCAATTCGGAGAGGGAGGGGGTTTACATTTTCCATTTCAGGGGAGGCTCCTGCCTTCCTTAGCAAACACCTGGCTTTCCAAACCAAGACCATGGGTTACCATTTATACCATGGAAGTTTTGCTGGAGGCACCTGCAGGAAAGAGGCCAAGGGTTTGCTGGATGCTTGAAAAGAGCTTTGGGCCTGGAATATGAGTTTTCAAACCCTCCTCCCACACACTCAAACTCAGCAGGAGGAAGAATTTTCTCTTTTTTCTTCCTAATAACCCCAAAGCCTAACAAGGGACCGTCAGGTGGAATAATGGCTCTTCTGCTGTGGGTTTGAGGACTTACAGACGTGGCACATGGGGACATTATTTAGTAGTGGCTTTGGCAATGCTTTGTTAATGGTTGGACTTGATGATCTTGGAGATCTTTTCCAACCTAAACAGTTCCTTGATTCTGTAGAAAAAGAAACCTAAGCATTTTCTGGGTTTGCTATTTTGTTGTTTTTTGTTCTTTGTTTTTTCCTGCTTTGGGGTTCTTTGGGGATTTTTACTTTAATAAATTTACACAGAGACGCAGAATTTATTTCTTCCTGGAAAATCACAGAACAAGAGTAAGAGATGACACAAATTTGGTTCTCATTGTTTTCCCCAAACAATGACAATCAAGTTTTAAATAAAAATCTATAAATAAAAGACTGATATTAAGAGGGAGATGAATGCATTCATGAAAAATTTTGAATGAGGTAAAAAATAAAAGGCACAATTGTCTCTGTGACCAAAAATATCTATCTTTGTTGGTGCCTCCAGAGCCTCCTCTTGCATATGGATGCTGTTTTTTGCATATGTTACCCATCACCCAGCAACTGCCTCCACAGCACATACATGTGTTTTATTTTATATATTTTTTCAAGTGGCTGAACATTTGACCCAAAGATTCCTTATGAAGGTGGGACAGTTTTTTGTTGATTGGGTTTTGGGGTTTTTTTATGATAATGAAGCAAAAAAGGGAAAAATGGGGAAAACAAAAGTTGGACTCTTCCATCTTTCTGCATGACGTTATCATGATACAGGACAAGTCAGAATAATCATCCTTGCAGGAATGGCATCCAGATAATGAGATTCCAATGAATTGCTTCTTTCCTCTTTACTTTTGCCAAAGTTTCAATTGTTCAGTTCCCAGTTTGGTTTCCTGCTTCAGCTGAAGGATATATCCTTGCTACTTGGCAGGGAAATTTTACTTGTGGATGGTGCTTTTTATCATAGTTAGACAGTTTTATGGTTATCAGCATGGGGATAGTTTTATTATCCAAACATATACAGTAAAGCCCCCAGTGCAGAAACCTTAAAACTCCTTTAGGGTTCCTTGATGCAAGATGGCAAAATCTTTTAAATGCTGACCCTGCTCTTCAGGATGCTTTTGGATTTGGACTTTAAACCTCATTTGAGCTGGCTCTCAAGAATTTTGCTGGCCTTCAAGCAGGTGTTTTCTAGCCTTGATGTCTTGGTGGAGACATGAAAAAGACCTGAGCCCCTCCTTACCCTTTGCTCTGTTTCAAAGAGGAGTTCATTCTGGGAAGTCCCTGGTTTGATTTGTTGGTTTTTTTTCTTGTTAGGAGATTGCCACAGTCCACTCCCACCTTGCAGGATTGAAGTCTTATCAGATCCTGAGGGTATTTTTGGGAAACAGGGGTCACGAGGCTGAACTGTCACACCCCAAAAAAGAACCTTTCAAACATCTGGTGCCTTGCACACCCAAATCTGGGTGGGCTGCACCAGCAAGTGAATTAATTCTGCAGAAGGGGATAAATGCAGTGCCCACTCACTTCTTCTGTCACTGACAAGCAGGGGGGAAGCCCTGAGCTGGAATCTCTAGTGCAGGGACAGAGGGGAGATCAAGGAGAGGTGACACTGCTGTCCCAGCCAGAAAACCACGTCCAGTGTCACACTGCACACAGCTCCCCCTCCTTCCAGCCATCTCCTCCTTCTCCTGGCTCCATCTCAGTGATGGGTCAGGTAATTTTTCCTCCTGGCCATGATCAAAAGCAAGGCCCAGGCATGGCTACAGATCTGATTTGGCAAAATCTTCTGAAAAGAAACAATTCCCAGAGCAGTCTGAGCTCCTGGAGAACACTCGGGCTGTCTGACAGCTGATGCTGTTTTGTGCACTCAGCTATCCTTTCATTCACCAGAAATGTATCGTGTTAAGATTTATTAAATTACATTTATTAAATTAAGAAATAAACTTGAAGCGAGCTGCCTCTATTTGCATAATGGGAGGCTGTGCAGCAGATGGGGAATGGGGACCGTGGGCAGGCAGGAGCCTGCAAGTTTGGGAGATGAATATCCTCCAGAAAATTCTCCCAGTTGTCTCTGAATGGAAAATAACCACAATTTCCATGGGCTGGGTGGTGACAGCAGGGTCAGTGGCAGGGGACAATGAGCCAACTCCTGGACTCCAGCTGGCTGGGACACCCTTATCTATTCAGCTTGTTCATCTGGAGCTGGCTAGTATTCCCAAACAAACCTTTGGAGGACTTCTGGAAAAGCATAGCAAATACAAACAAATGCAATTTTCCCAAGAGGGCAAGTGCTGCCCAGATAATCACACAACTCTGCACAAATAAAGCTGGCAGTGATTTCTGTTCCAACTCAGCAAAGTGGAGGAGAACTGCTGGCCAGAGGAAGTCCTAGGTCTCCTCTTAATTAATTGATTTGTTAATTTTGATACCTGGCAATTATCTCATCGTCACCTGATCAGTGTCTGGTTAAATAACAAAGTCTGGAAGACAAACAAGGAAAGGCTCCTGGGGCAGCAGAGAAAGCTGATGAAATTAGGAGCAATTTATGCTTCATAATCCTGATCCTGCTTTAATAAATGGTTTCATGCCAGGTAAGGATCCTGTAGGTGGCATGCATTGCTCTGCCCCTACACAGAGGCAATCCCAGCAAGACTTCCAAGAACCCTGGCTAACAGTCAATTATTTACCTGATTAACAGATTCCCTGTTAAGCTGCATATCAGGTATTTATCACTGAAGTTAACTTAGAGGAATGAGTGCACAATTGCAAGGAATTGCTCAAAGCCAGCTGGAGACGTGGAATGAGATGCTGCTTGGATAAAACATCTGCAACTCAGCTTGTCCTGGACCCACTTCCTTGTGGCTGATCCCATCCCAGAACTCCAGAGGACCCAGTTTAGAGAATTGCTTGTGCTGAGACAGATTATCACAGAAACCTGTGGATTATCAGAGAACCACAGAATGGCCTGGAAGAACCTTAGAGATCACCCAGCTCCACCCCTCTGTCATGGGCAGGGACGCAGGGATCCTTTGGATACCAAATCCAGAGGGTGGGAAGAAGGACAGAGCAATCAGAGGGGAAAAAAGAGAGACGAGCATCAGGGGAGGGTAAACAGCTCAAGACAGCACTAGCAAGGCCTGAAGGCCAGGAGGCCAGTGAGGGCCAAGGATGAAAATTAACCATTGGCCTGATTTTCTACATTTCCACCAAGGTCGTTCAGCACAGTGGGAAACTGGGCCACGTCTGTTCCACTGACAGAAGGGGGTTTGTACTTCTGATTTTGTGGTGTCTTTTTTCTCTGCTCTAAGTAAAACCCAAGACTTCCTTCCTCCATGGGAGAGATTTTAGCTGTCTCCTACCTATTGCTGAATTCCAGAGCTCACTGATCATCAAACAACCCTTCCCCACCACAAAAAGCTGTCCATTAATGATCTCCAGGGGAAACAAATCAGATCTTGCTCCTTGATTTGAACCTAAACTGGCCACAAAGCCAAAATTAAGATCAGCTGTGGAGAAGTGGTCAGACCTACATCAGCAAGTGGTTAGTCAGGGCTGGTTGAGTCCTGGATTAGTTAAACCACAGATCCACAGTGGTGAGAGGCAGCTGAGAGCTTCTGACACCTCTGTGCCACACAGAGCTGGCACTGGGTGGACTTTGGAGTTAAACCTCCCCAGCCCTGGACTGTGGAGCATCTGGTGTGCAGATCTCCCCAGTGCTAATTCCTCACAGATCAACCTTCATTAGAGCAAATACCTGACAAGTTACAGCTCCTGCGTTTCTTCCTCTGAGTTATATTTAGTTTGATATTTATATTCCTGGTTTAGCCGTATCCTTGTGTTTATTCCCCCGGGCACGTGTTACAGCCAACTCCAAAATGTTGATATGCTCTAGGTGTTGGTGACAAGATGTAAAACTTGCAGGGCTGCTTTTGCAAATGCTGTTTGCACAAGTTTTGCAGTCCCCATCCTGGGAAAAGGTTTGCTTGCATTGCTTTCCTTTAATTTCCATTTGTTCAGTTTAGTAAAAATATCATAATCCAGTAAAAGCAAAGGAAAACTGTGTTCTTCTATGTACTAAGTCTCAAACCTCCATTTTCATTGGTTTCTCCTCTTACAACATGGTAAAAATGTGGATTTCATCACCAGAGCTCACACACTGTGGGGAAAAACTTTAGCACTATAAATTGTATATTTGAGTGCAGGGCTCATCCAAAACCACCAGTTTATATGTCCACAGAAGTTAAGTTAGGCTTTGGACTTGTTTACACACAAGCTTTGCGTGAATTTAATTTAACCTAGCATATTTCAACCAGAATTTAATTTCAACTAGCATATTTCAACCCAAGCATGTTGTTCATTGACTTTTATTCCAGTTTAAAACCTTATTTTGTTGTTGGTGGTGTTTTTTTTTTTAGCTGAGCTACTACTCTGCATCATCCAACAGCAGCTAAACAGACATAGAAACTATGAATAAATAAATAGAACAGCACCATAAAAAATGCTGAGCACATCTAAACACACCACTTTAAACATGGACCCTGGAATAAATCTTGAGTGTCTGGATTTTAGTGTGGCACCTAGGAGTGCTTTGAAAATCTCTTACTCTGCTTTCTCCTAAAAAAAGGATGGAAGGTTCCATTCAGCTCATAGCCAGAGCTGCTTGACACTGATTCCCTGGAGAGAAGGAGCTGGGAGCCCGAGTTCAGCATGGCACTGTGTGATCGCACTATTTTCAAATGGGCATCAACAGAGGAAGCCAGTCCTCTCCGCTTAAAGGGTCAGAAGAGAATCACAAGAGACAACAGAAAGAGATTCTTTGGGCAGATCAGGCATTTCTGGCCATGCTGGAAGCATTGGCATGCGCATGTTGTCCCATGGCATAAGAATGAAATCCCTGACTCCCAGCATGTTTTAATGCATGATTCACCATTTCCCCTGTGGGTTTCTTTTTTATGTGTTCCCCTTCAGGCTCAAAATCTTCTCTTCTGCGTGAAAACACCTCCAGGACAAAAAAAAAAAAAAAATTCAGGGGCAGCAATTTAAGAAACAAGGAGGAACATGCCCCACAACATGAGCTGACATCTGCAACACATGGGAAACTCATCCTTCCCAGAAAACTCATCCACAAAATGTTGGAACCCTGGCTGCTGAGAATTTGAGATTTCTGTGCTGCCAGGCACTGACCCCCAGGAGAACCCTGCACTGACCTGAGGCCTGGAGAAGCTTCCAGAATGGAATGATGGAGCTGGGATTGTGGGTGTGCAGTTGGAACAGAAGTGTGTGATACCACAGGGTGGAAAATTTAGAGTTTAAAGTTTTAGAATATAGTAATTTATATAAAACAAGATGGAGGTTTTAAGCCAGTGCTGGTCATTCTTCTTCACCTTCTTCTCCATGGGTTTGGGTGGTTTTGTGTCATTGGATAAAAACGTCCCCATTGCAGGGCATGGGTGGTTGGTTCTTGGGTTAAAAGTGAAAATAGTGTCATTTCTTAATTGGACAGTTTATCCTTAAAGGCCTTGTAGAGAGAGAGATAGGGCTCATTCCACTCCCTCTGCCATGGGCAGGGACACCTTCCACTATCCCAGGTTGCTCCAAGCCCTGTCCAGCCTGACCTTGGACACTCTCAGGGATCCAGGGGCAGCCACAGCCTCTCTGGGCACCCTGTGCCAGGGCCTGCCCACCCTCCCAGACAACAATTTCTTCTACTATCCAAACTAATTCTTCCCTCAGTCGATATAAAGCCATTCCCCCTCATCCTACCATTCCATGCCATTCTCTCAAGTCCCTCTCCAGCTCTCCTGGAGCCCCTTTAGGCACTGGATGGTCTCCCCAGACCCTTCTCCAGCTTGAATACCCCAACTCTCTCTGCCTTCCTTCATAGGAGAGTCTCTGTAAACTAGATTGAGGTGTGAGCTTCAACCACATGAATCCTGCAATAGTGATGTTCAAATACACATTAGAGACAGCGCTGCATCACCCCTGTGTGTGTGCAGTGTGCCCCAGATCCCCTGCAGTGCCCAACACTGGGGGATACTTGACAGGACAAAGTCCCCTAAAGTGCTGTCTGGTAAGAAAAACCCTATTTAAATATGCCCATGTCACCAACAGAGACACAGTTTGACATTTCCACTGCCTGGAGGGAAAATATTTTATGCAGCTGCACATTAGGTTTGTCAAACAAGTCAAGGGAAAAGGAGATCCATCTTGCATCTCATCTCCAGGATGGGGATGGCAAAAGCAGCAGTCTGGAAAGCTCTGCATGCCTGAGACACTCTGAACCTTCACTCTCTGTCTCATTCCTTCCAAAAAAATGTTATCAGCCATGAAAGGAGGCAGGAAGACAGGAAAAAAAAAAGGCAAGTAAAAGAGGAAGTTATGAGTGTGAATATAAGTAATGGAAATGAAATAACAAAAGGACAAAGCTGTGATCAGCTGGGTTGTCACACTACCCCTGGCAATGTTGTCCATCTTCCATCTCATCCTTCACTTCCTGGGTGTCTTCTCTTCCTGCAATGACTGAAGGATTGGTGCTCTATTGCTAGAAATTATCTTTTCTAGCACAGACTCCAAGGATGTCCATAGGAACTCTGACTGTGCAGGTCCAACTCCCATCTCAAGCTGACCAATTCCAACCCATCTCTTCTTCCTCTCTGTGTCTTTGTGTATAAAATGTTAAATAGAATGGATTAAATTGCCACCTTTTATTGGATCAACTCAAAATCGAATAAATCATGTATAGTTTTGAGTTAGACTTGAATATCCACAATGTTTTTTCTCCATTTCTTTTGCAGACATTTAAGCTGATTATTAGATCTGCTACAGGGCAATGCTTCCATTTAACTCATTTTCTCTAAACACATTATCTGACTTCTAGATGTAGAAAAATCCCCCCACATTTATCCTGTGGCATATACAACCTATTTATTCCTGGTTTTCTTAATTATTATTCACAGTAAGCCCTGGCTGTGTGGCATTTTGGCATGTGCTGCTAGGACGGACTTGTCCATCATGAGCAGAATTAAAACCCTTCCATAGATGCAGCATCAATAGATTTAAGGTCTCTTCATGGCTGAGGTGTTCCAAAGGAAAATGATGAAGTTTAGCAGCAGATAAAGCCTGGAATATTGGGTAGCAGCAGGGGTCTCTTCTGTAAGATCCACCACTGCACATCCCAGTGTTTCAGCAGGATTCCCAGCAGTGGGAAAAAATAGTGGAAGGTTGAAAATGGTGACAGAGGGTTGTTTAATTTACCTTGTTTGGTAAAAAGAGACAGTGCAGCAAGGGAGGTTAAGTCATGGATAAAGCCAGGCATGCCATAGATGGGAGTTCAAAATTCATAAAAATAAGAGCCTCTTATGGTCTATGGAGTGTCTTAGAGGGAGGTAAGATATCAACCCCCAAAAAGTGTTTGTGCTACAATCAGACACCCAACATCCACTCCAGTGCCCCTGATGACCCTTTCACAGATGGACAATTAGCCAGGAATGCCAGGCTTTGGCCCTTGGTAGGGCGAATAGAGAGAAACACTCCTGAAATATGTGGCTGTTTTGAGGAGAATTCTGGCATTTCTGTGCTGCTTGCAGGGTCTGGCAGCACTGAGGAGCAGCAGGCTGGGTTGTTGACTATCCCTTAACGTTATCACAGTTGGTGCATCAAATACGGTTTGGGAGCACAGAGGGACTGGAGAAATTCCTGCAGGGCTTGATCAAGAAGCCCGTCTGGCCAGGTCTGTGTGTCCATCCAGGACACAGCAGGATGCTCCCTCTGGGACAGCTGTCCTGCAAAGGCTTCTGGAGTTTGTTGGAAAGTGACCCAGGACTGCTCAGCTCGGTGTGAAATCCCTGGCATTAAATGGCATGGGCAGCACAATCCCTGCTTCTGCAGCAGATGGAGAGAATTCCAGGCCAGCCTCTGCTTTGCAAACACTCCCAGGAACAGCCTCCCCATCAGCAGCACTGCTGACTGACTCACCAGAGCATCCCAAACTCCTCAGCATGGCCAAGCACAGCCTCTGGTGTTCGTGAGGGTCCCCAGGACGAGGTGAGAGATGAGAATCTGACTCCATGGTCTCAAAAGGCTGATATTCTATTCTATTCTATTCTATTCTATTCTATTCTATTCTATTCTATTCTATTCTATTCTATTCTATTCATTTTTATATTTTTATATTATATTACATTATTTAACCTAGCACATTTCAACCAGAATTTAATTTCAACTAGCATATTTCAACCCGAGCACGTTGTTCATTGACTTTCATTCCAGTTTAAAACTTTACTTTGTTGTTTGTTTTTTTTTTTTTAGCTGAGCTACTACTCTGCATCATCCAACAGCAGCTAAACAGACATAGAAACTATGAATAAATAAATAGAACAGCACCATAAAAAATGCTGAGCACATCTAAACACACCAGTTTAAAAACAGACCCTGGAATAAATCTTGAGTGTCTGGATTTTAGTGTGGCACCTAGGAGTGCTTTGAAAATCTCTTACTCTGCTTCCTCTTGAGAAAAGGATGGAAAATTCCATTCAGCTCTTAGCTGACTGACTCACCAGAGCATCCCAAACTCCACAGTATGGCCAAGCACAGACTGTGGTGCTTGTGAAGGTCCCCAGGACGAGGTGAGAGATGAGAATCTGACTCCATGTTCTCAGAAGGCTGATACATTATATTATATTATATTATATTATATTATATTATATTATATTATATTATATTATATTATATTATATTATATTATATTATATTATATTATATTATATTATATTATATTATATTATATGCTTAAACTATACTAAAGAGAAAAATGATACATCAGAAGGCTTCACAAGAATGAATAATAAAAACCTGTGACTGACTCCTCAGATTCCAACACAGCTGGTGGTGATTGGTCATAAATTAAAAACAATTCACATGGAACCAATCAAACATTCACCTGTTGGATAAACAATGTCCAACCACATTCCAAAGCAGCAAACACAGGAGCAGCAATCAGATAATTATTGTTTTCATTCCTCTCTGAGGCTTCTCAGCTTCCCTAGGAGAAAATCCTGGGCAAAGAGGATTTTTCAGAAAATATGACAGTGACACCAGACCCCAGGGAATGTCCTTGACCCCATCCCAACCAGGTCAGGTTGCATCCCAAAGGTCAAAGAGCCAAGTCCTTTGGAGTGAGGGATGAAATCAGCCCTGTTCCTGCCAAAACGTGGTTTGGGCCATCCCTCCTGGGAAGGTGGTGGGGAGATGGTGGAGTTGAACGCTCCTGGTTGTTTAGAGCTCTTGGCTGTGCCTGATATTTGTGTGCTGGATGAGTCCTTCAGAACTGTAGGGTCAGAGCATCCTCCCTCCAGGGGAGCTGCAGGATTTCCCTGTAGATCCATCACCAGGCACATACAAAGGGTTTCCAGCCCTCTCATCCCACTTTTACCTTCCCCACCTGTGAGGAGTCCCTGAGCCATGACAGGGGTTAATCAATGAAGACACAGCCTAGGGATTGTCACTGGCATATTTTATGAAACATCCTTATGAAAAAAAAAAAAATTCCTTCTGAGAAGCTTCAGCTTCTCCATGTTTTGCTGCTTTGGAATGTGATCTGGAGAACTGTTTACCCAGCATGTGAAATTGTTTTTACTTGATGACCAATGACAGCCACCTGTGTTGAGGCTGTGAGCAGTCACAAGATTTTATTATCATTCCCTTCTTTTCTTTGCCAGCCTTCTGATGAAATCCTTTCTTCTTTTCTTTAGTACAGTTTTAGTGTATAATTTTTTTAATATAGATCATAAAATAATAAATCAGCCTTCTGAAACACAGAGTCAAGATTCTCATCTCTTCCCTCATTCTGGGACCCCTCAAACACCACCACAAGGGATCCCCATCCCTGAAAGTTGTCATTGTCACCTGAGGACTCCTTCCTCCACCTCTCTGCTGCAAGATCTGAGCTTCTCCCCCTTTCTGAAGTGTTTTCTGCAGGTGTTAAGACACAGCTCTTGACAACATCAGCACTGCCCATCCCTCCCTGAAACTGGACCTTTGTGATAATGACAAAAACCAGTCAGGGACACAGTTTGACTACAGGAACAAAATTCATCCTGAAATAGTGATGGAGTGAGGACAGTGCTCCCCTCACATCCCACAGGGCAGCCAAAGAGCTGCGATCTGAGTAAGCTCTGGGTTGAGCACCAGAGCTCCCCAAAACCACCAGGAAGGTTGGGTTTTTATCTTCATTCTGTGGTATAATGTGACATCTGCTGCTGGAAACACCTCCCCATGCACACCATCATTTATTTGTACTAATGGGTTAGCACTGGTGAATTTATAGAGACAGGTGAATGGGAAGAGTGTTTTGCACCACTGTAACATTTTTTAACCGATTCTCATCTTTTCTATCCATATCGTAACTTCCATAAATTTTGAAGGAAGTTCAAAGAAAAAAAATCAAATTAATTCTTCAAGCTTGCAGGTGGCCAGTGCAGCATTCCAAGACCTTTCTTCCTGTTCTTTAATTTTACTCAAATCTAGAGCTTTCCCTGTCTGGCATTGTCCATTTAGCTGCATAGAAAAGGCTCTAAAAATGCAGTTTCAGGCCAGAGAAAACCCTGTGTTTAGAGTTTCTCTTGCAGGATATGCTCCTTTCCCCCCCATAAATAAAACAGAACAGCAGAAGAAATTAAATAATCAATTCCAGCCTCAAAATAACTCCTGTAACAACTTGCTGCTGAACCAGGTGTCTGAACACTCACGCCAACACCCCAACATGTGCCTGCACACAGAACCCAACTCCCAGCCCCTCCAGGGCTCCTTCTGTGCCAGTTTTCTGATCAAACTCCCTTCAGGAATCATCAGTTTCATCTTCCCTCACCTACATCAACGTTTTTCCCTGTGCCCATGGTCATTAGAGGCTTTTGTAGCTTTTTGCTCCCTCTAGTTCCCTCTTCAAAGCAAATCCTTTCATTCCCACTCCATTGTCGTGGGAGGACTCGGGACTTTTGGACAAAGGAAAATGACAAGTTTTATTACAATTCATCTCATTCCCCTCCCTGTCCACTGGCCCAGAATGTGGTAGGAGCTGTGGTGCTGCAGGTCAGCACTGGAGGCTGCCTGCCCTCCAGTTTACCTGAACATTGCATGGAATTAATGGATAGCACAGGAAGAACAAAGTGCATCCCTACATCAAGGGAATGCCATAAAAATCACACACTCAGTTCTTTCAGAAAAAAAAAATCTCTTTTTTTTTTTTTTTTTTTTTTTGTGGGAAGATCAGTAGAGCTTACAAATCATCCATGCCTCCATATAGATATATTTGGAAACTACTATTCACCCCAAAATAAATCTCTTTGCTGAGCATAAAACCACCTGAGGATGCACAGTAGTTTGAAATAATCTTTTAAATATTAGGTGTCTTTTTCTCCTTATCATTATTCATCTCCTGGTGCCATGAAAGCACATAATAAAAATAATCATTTAAACAAAAATCTTAAAGAGGACATTATTTGGAAGAACAGGGATCATTTAAAAGCATGACCTGTCAACCCAAGGGTGCAGCCAATGGAAACTGGGTCAAAAATACAGAGCAAAAGTGTTCAGTGGGCACAGGAAATAATGTCAAAAAATGGGAGAATGTTGAAGCTGTACAAGGGCAGAAGTTAGGAGAAAAAAATTACAGTAAACAAATTTTTTCTTGATATGTCTGCCAGCCCTCAGAATAAACCTAGAAACTGGGATCAAGCTGAAATTTGGATATTTCTGGGTTTTTTTTCCCCTCCCCTTACCAAAAGGACATTAACAAAAAACAATGAGAATGGTTCAAGTGGTCTGTAAAGGAAAAAATAATTTCATTTTCATCTCCTGCAAGGAAGGGGAAGAAATGAACTTCTATTTATAAGAGAGGAGAGAAAGTCAACATGTCTTTAAACAATAGCTTTCAGGACAAAATCTGCATCCAAGACCGGTTGTTCTCCAAAGTGGTTGAACATAGACTCTTCCTTCACAAAAAACCTCATTCCTTCAAATAGCCCAACTTTGTTTTGTCCAGGGTTTTCTCTTTCCAGAGTACAATGAGGATCCCCCAGGGAGAGCAGAAACACACTGAATTTTTTGAGTTTCTGCAGAGGGGAAATTCCCTTTGCACCCAAAGACCAGAGCTGATGGTTTGCACGCTGGAAGCAGAGCCTTGCAGTGCCAGGCAGGGTTTGTGCTCTGCTTTTCCCAAAGTCAGCTCTTTTCCATATCCAGCAGTCCCACAGGACACCAGCAGCAGCAGCAAGGCAAAGCTGAGCCCACACAGGCCTGAAATCCATCTAATTAGGCCACCTTTCCAGCCTGCTCATGGTGAATCCAAGCTGAATCCCAACTGGATTTTCCAGCAGCTTGGCTGTGAGAGGAGGCTGCTCCCTTCTCCTTCTGTCCTTGAAGAGGAGAAAGCCTGGACAGACACTTAAAGAGTGACAAACTGTGTCTGGACAGATTTGTCCTGCTCGCCTAAGTTGAGTCCAGACAGAGGACAAATTAAATCACATTTATCTGCTCCTGCTGCTTGTCAGACCATCATTGCCACCCTGCTTAGCTGGACAGTGTCACCCTGTCCTCTAGAGAGCCACACCAAATGAAGAGTCATGGGTAGAGTGAAGCCTGTCAGGATGGGGAGAAATGTGAAAATAATAAGTCTTAGAATTATGGGGCTTGCCTGGAAAAAGGTGGAGCACCAACAGCTCCAAGAACTCATCCAGCTGCCCTTGTTCCAGAGGGAGTTTTGCAATGACTTTGCTTGTCTTGGGGCTGGACACCCAGCACCAGTGCCCACCTGGGTTTGCCTTCCCTGTCCTACAAACAGGTACAGCACAAACACATCCCACGCACTCACAGGTACAGGCAGACGCAGAACTGGGGATAAAACTGGATGTGTGAAATGCCCGTGGCTGTGTGCAAACAAGCTGTCCATGCTGCCTCCCTGGGGAGGACACAGACACAGGAGGGATGGGGGGAAGGATCTGGGGAAGGATTAGTGGAATCCTGGTACGGACGGGTAAGGAAGTGAGAGAGGTCACAGCATCAAAATAACTCTGCCAGTGGAGTCTCAGGTAACGAATCAGATGAAAATCATCATCACAGCATCATCCCAGAATGGTTTGGGTTCAAAAGGACCTTAAAGATCACCAATCACCCAGTTCCAAACTCTGCCATGGGCAGGGACACTTTCCACTATCCCAGGCTGCTCCAAGCCCCATCCAACCTGGCCTTGGACACTGACAGAGATCCAGGGGCATCCAAAACTTTCTGGGCAAGAAGAGATGTTTCCATGGCAGACAAAAGTTAGTTGAGTTTTCCTTGGTGTGCCTCAGTTTCCTGGGAGTTCTGTCCATCCCAGCACAGGACACCAGAAGAATTCCAAAGCCTGAGAGGTTTTCAGCCAAAATTCCAAATGGATTTGAAGGACCATGACTGATTGAGGTCTATTTCTATTCTACCTATAGAGCCTGAGGATTCAGCTATAGAGGTGAAGCCATTAAATTTACAGGCATTTTAATTCCAAGCAATTATGAAAATCATCATCACAGCATCATCCCAGAATGGTTTGGGTTCAAAAGGACCTTAAAGATCATCCAGTTCCACCCCCTGCCATGGGCAGGGACACCATCCACTATCCCAGGCTGCTCCAAGCCCCATCCAACCTGGCCTTGGACACTGCCAGAGATCCAGGGGCATCCAAAACTTTCTGGGCAAGAAGATATATTTCCATGGCAGACAAACGTTAGTTGAGTTTTCCTTGGTGTGCCTCAGTTTCCTGGGACTTCTCTCCATCCCAGCACAGGACACCAGAAGAATGCCAAAGCCTGAGAGGTTTTCAGCCAAAATTCCAAATGGATTTGAAGGACCGTGACTAGTTTACATCTATTTCTATTCTACCTATAGAGCCTGAGGATCCAGTTATAGAGGTGAAGCCATTAAATTTACAGGCATTTTAATTCCAAGCAATTATATAAACCCTATCTGCTTGTAGAGAAAGCCTCCCTGTGTCAGAGCTAATATTAATTTTAAATCTCCAACCTTTTCAAATTAATGTGAAACTGTAAGTTTCCACATTCTTTGATTAAACATTCTGCTGTGTAATGACTACTTTATTATTTCCCCCCTCCAAATTACTGATTGTTGTCTTACATTACAGCCTCATCGGTACTTATTAAATTAACAAGACTTTGAAACACTTAATGAATCAAAACTCATCAAGTGTTTCCAAAGTTAATAACTAATCTAAAGATTCTTTTTTTTTCCCTCCTGCACTCTATATCTGCATGTGAATTTATACATTCCCCACACAATCGCTGAGGTTCAGATGGTCCTAATCTCATGAAAGATTTATTACCCCATAGCTCAGTGATTTATTCAACGTTTGCTGGAGCAACACGTAGCATGTGTGAGGAAGGAAGGGAGGGAGGGAGGGAGGAGGGTCTCTATTTATTATTTCATTTCCAAGCCTTATTCCAAGTTCTTGGGACCTCTCCATGTGTGTGTGTGTGTCTGCAGACTGGAGCTGAATAACGAATTTGTGGTTGTTAAATTGGGAGTAGAAGCTGGGGATGCAACAAAGGATGGCTGAAATCCAGGGAAGAGTGACTGGATAGTGACAGGGACAGAATAATGGAGAAATTGGTGCTCTACGTTCTAAAACATAAAACCAAAAGGAAAAGTATTTTTCAGGATTGTGAAAAAGCAAACAAGATTTAACAAGATGTTAAGAGGACAATTAATGATATAGGGGAGATGTGCTTGGTAGGTTTTTGGGACGGGTGTGAAGGTACAGCACGAAACCCAGGAAGAATCAGTGGAACAGCATCCTTATTCCCAGCCTGCTCAGCCTGGAGAGGAGAAGGCTCCAGGGAGAGCTTCCAGCACATTGCAGGGCCTGCAGGGGCTCCAGGAGAGCTGCAGAGGGACTGGGGCCAAGGCCTGCAGGGACAGCACCCAGGGAATGGCTCCCAGTGCCAGAGGGCAGCCATGGATGGGATCTTGGCAATGAGGAATTCCTGGCTGGGCTGGAATTGCCAGAGCAGCTGGGGCTGCCCCTGATCCCTGCAATGGCCAAGGCCAGGCTGGACACTGGGGCTGGAGCAGCCTGGGACAGGGGGAGGTGTCCCTGCCATGGCAGGGGTGGCACTGGATGAGATTTAAGGTCCCTTCCAACCCAAACCATTTGGTGGTTCTGTGAGATCTTTTGAGAGCAGTCCCTGCAGCAGAATCTGTTCCTGGGAAGTAGCTTGGTGAGCAGAGCTTTTCCAGTAGTCCACTAACTCCAATTATTCCCAATAATTCCAGCAGAGATGTCTCCTGGTGAGCAGAGCACAGGGAAATGCCCTTCCTGCTCACCTGCACCCACAGAGAGGCTGGGCTGGGAATGGAAATTACCAGGATGTGAAAGGGAAAAAGAAGCACAGGAGAGGGAAGGGGAGCAGCAGAGAGCTGGCAGAATGGCCACAGCAGCACACTTCAGGCTCCAGCACCAGCACAGGCCCAGGTGCTCAGCCGCCCATATGGAGCCTCCTGCAACTCCAACAGGATTTATGCTCCGTCCATATAAATTGCATCTCTCTGCCAACAGCGTGATAAATGTACCCTACAAAGCTCCCTCAGGCCCCACTACCCTTTTCCCCCTGCCCCACACCATCTCTGTTCTCAGCTACCTTGGGGCAGCTGGATTTGTGATTATCCACTCCAACACCCCATTAATCTCAGGCTCCCTTTTACACGTGTAGGGAGAGAAATCTTGGTGTAATGACAGCGCTGTAAAACAGGGAGCCTGAAGTGCTGAAAGAGCTCAGCTACAGGGGCTGTGAGGAGAGACCAACAGAGCAGGCTGGGAGCAGAAATCCAACCCAGCCATATGGGGCTGGGTGACAAAACCCATCAGGCGGACACGGGAGAGGGGAAATTCATCCGCAATTTGCGCTGCAGCAGCTGAGACCCCAGAGTGGCCTTTTAACTGGATTTTACACCAATTCTCTCTGATGCATTGTGAGGAGAGAGGCAGGCACAGGAGGGCCGTGGTTCAGCCCTGCAGGCAATTGTGGAAGAAAATGCAATTACATCTGGCTGCTGAACTTGCCCTTGCCTTCCCCTGGCTGTACGAGCTGTGCTCCCGCCTGGGAAAACATCCATGCAAAAGGGAGGGATTGGGATAGATGGCCCTGCCATTCCTATCAGTGACCCCGTGCCCAGGCTCTCTGTTCCCTGGAAAA
The DNA here is from genome assembly GCA_039654755.1 of Calcarius lapponicus. Classification (NCBI taxonomy): domain Eukaryota; kingdom Metazoa; phylum Chordata; class Aves; order Passeriformes; family Fringillidae; genus Calcarius; species Calcarius lapponicus. The sequence continues at coordinate 16,697,883 of CM077463.1, forward strand.
AATGTTCATGCTGTTCCAACCACAGAGTTCTTGTATTTGTGGGGTTCCCAGACATAAAATGAAAGCCCAAGGATATTCAATTCAGGGATCATATAAATGAATAACTTTTAAGATTGGAAGGGACCACTACATTATTGTATTTGCTGGGAATGTCCTGATGAAGGCAGGAAGGATGAATCTGACTCCATGTTCTCAGAAGGCTAATTCATTATTTTATGATATTATATTACATTATATTAAGAATACTATACTAAACTATACTAAAGAATAGAGAAAGGATACAGACAGAAGGGTAAAAAGATAATAATGAAAACTTGTGATTCTTTCCAGAGTCCCAACACAGCTTGACCCTAATTGGCCACTAAGTCAAAACAATTCACATGAAACCAATGAACAATCACTTGTTGGATAAACAATCTCTGACCACATTTCAAAGCAGCAAAACACAGGAGAAGCAAATGAAATAATATTGTTTTCCTTTTCTCTGAGGCTTCTCAGCTTCCCAGGAGAAGAATCCTGGGCAAGGAGATTTTTCCAGAAAATGTGATTGTGACACAGAGTAATTGCAGTTGGGACAGGTGGAGCTTGGTCCAACCACCTCTCACAGAAGACTCTTGTCTCACACTCTGGAGACATTTTAGAGCAGTTTCTCCACAGACTGCACTGGAATTTCACCCCTGAACTCCTCACTTCTCCTCCTGCATGCTCATTGAGGTGTGGGAGGGTGAACATCCCATAGCCAGGTGTCACAAGAGCCATCACAGCTGGAGGACGAAGCAGAGGGAAAATGAATCCTCTGTCACAATCCACCCAGCCAGGCTTCCTTCCATGGGATTAGGGCTTACCTCAGGAGGAGACTGAAACCAAATTCACCCCCAAGATCTCAACCACACCTGCACCACACTGGTTTGGGCATGAAAACTCCCTCTGCCTCTTTTCCTTGCTCCTCACAGCAGTGATGGTGTTCCTTCCCTCCTAGTGAGTTAATTAATTAATGACATGAATTACCACTCTCACCTTCCCTGCTCCAGTTATCCCTCTTGATCCAGAGCATTCATTTGTCCTGAAACACCAAGATCTGGATTGAAACAGGGACAAACTGGAACTGAGCTCCATCTCTATAGTTTAGCTCTGTTTTCTTACAGATTCCCAAAGAAGAGTGAAGTCCTCACATGCCTGGTGCTCAGCATTTTAACCAGACCATCACATGTGAATTTCTGAAGGTCAGAGATGAAGTGACTCGTCTGCCCTTCTGGCACAGTGTCCTCACTGCTGGTGAGATGTGAAACCAGATGTCCTCACCTCCAGGCTGGTGTCTCACCCCAGAGATGAAACCCTTCCAAACCCAAAGCTGTCTTACTGAGGGCTGAGCAGGAATTTGGATTTGGAACCCGCCAAGGAGGCAATTTTGAGCCAGAGACAACACAGAGCCCTGCAAAATACCCCAACCTGCCAGCAGTGTCAAGTAGTCCATAAATTATCCTTGAAGCCTTCTGGTTTTAATCAGTCCCAGTCCCTGATTACTCTTGGAACGTGACTCCAGGCCCCTGCATGGAGTATTTATCTTGCATTAATTAGATTAGAAAAGCAGGGTATTCAATACACCAACTAATCAAGGAAAGGGATCAATACAGCACGTGGCAGAGCCTTCCAATGTCCTCACTCTGTGAGATGACAATGAATCTGTTCCAGAAGGTGCTCAAAATAACCCTTGGAGACTTAACAGAGGAGAAATCTGAACTTTCATCTGTCTCTCCACTTGAGAAGAAAGAGATGGAGCTGGGGTATAAATAACCATCCCTGCAAGGCAGAACTGGTGGGGCTGAGCACTAAAACCCAACTCCAGGTCTTTGGCCAATGTGGAAGGGTAGCCAGGGCTTCAGGAGCATTAATTACAGCCAGCCAAGGTGCCTGGTACCCCTGAGGCAGCAGCTCCAGGGCTTGTTGTCAGGAGGGTTTTCACATCAATTTTGGTGCTCTGTGGTTTAGCCACTGGGCCATGACAATACTGAGTTATTTGATGAGGAGTACAAAAATAAATTAAGGCAAAAAAAAATACTTAGCAGCAGCCATCAGCAGATGATGGAAGTGCAGGCTGCTCTGTTCCAGGCAATGATGACTTACCCATGGAGGAATGGGCTTACTGAGCATTTCGGGGCACTGTTTATTATGTTACAGGGCTGAAGGGTGGGGGGGAGCCCTGCCTGAAGGACAGAAACACAAAGAAAGGTGACCCCGAGTTCACATCAGCACTGAGAGCCTGTCTGGTGAAGCCCTGTGGGCTCCTCAGGACTTATAAGAACAGTCTGCAGAGCTGCTCCCACCCACAAGCCATCCCCTGACAAGGATGAGCAGAGCAGAGCCCCTGAGCTGCAAGCACAGATTTAATGTGAAAGACTGTCCAAGCAACCTTTTAACCTCCTGCTTTCCTCTCCCTCCCCTCCAGGGCTTTCATCACTGTTAGAAAAGAAGTTATTAGAAGAAAGGGAGTTGTTGTTAAATCAGTAGCTGCTCTCTGGTATTCCACATCCTCTTAAATTGTCATGTTGGGTAGATGGATGCTGGTTCCTTGTTTATAGCAATAATAAGGTGAGGATGTAGAGCTCTGAGTTGGTTTTGTCCTGTGTTTCTGCACATTTTTCCCAAGCCTTACATTTGTCCAACATGACTTCCTGAACTAGATCACCCATTTCCATGGAACCATGATGGAAAGATTTGGGTTGGAAGGGACCTTCAAGATCATCTCTTTCCAGTCCCAGTGCCAAAATTGATGTGAAAACCCTCCTGACAACAAGCCCTGGAGCTGCTGCCTCAGGGGTACCAGGCACCTTGGCTGGCTGTAATTAATGCTCCTGAAGCCCTGGCTACCCTTCCACATTGGCCAAAGACCTGGAGTTGTGTTTTAGTGCTCTGCCCCACCAGTTCTGCCTTGCAGGGATGGTTATTTATACCCCAGCTCCATCTCTTTCTTCTCAAGTGATGAGACAGATGAAAGTTCAGATTTCTCCTCTGTTAAGTCTCCAAGGGTTATTTTGAGCACCTTCTGGAACAGATTCATTGTCATCTCACAGAGTGAGGACATTGCTGGGAAATGTCCCAACAAAGGCAGGAATGATGCATTTGACTCCATGCTCTCAGAAGGCTAATTTATTACTTTATAATACTATGTTATATTAAAGAATACTGTACTATACTAAAAAGAAAGGATATAGACAGAAGGCTAAAAAGATAATAATGAAAACTCGTGACTCTCTCCAGAGTCCCAACACAGCTTGGCCCTGATTGGCCAAAGAGTGAAAACAACTCACAGCAGAATCCAATGAAAAAATCACCTGTAGGTAAACAATCTCCAAACACATTCCACATGTGAGCACAACACAGGAGAAGCAAATGAGAGAAGAATTGTTTCCCTTTTCTCTGAGGCTTCTCAGCTTCCCAGGAGAAAAAACCCTGGGTGAAGGGATTTTTCATGGAATGTGAATGCTACACACAGGGACACCTTCCACTAAAGTGTGGAAATAATGCCTCAAACCTAACTCAGAGACTATCCTTCACTGAGAAATTCACGTGAGGGTGAAGACTCTGCCACCTGCCTCCAAAAGACAGGGAAATTGTTCCCATCACTCAGTGTCTGGTGGGAAGTGGAATTTCTGCGTAAGCAGCATCTTTGTAAAATAATTAACTTTGTTCCTCCTCTTCTGAGCATTTGCTTCACAGGAATCCTGACCAAAGGGGCTGCATTGAGGGAAGCCTGGCAATCATCTCCTCCATGCCCCTGGCTGGAGCTCCATCCCAGCCCTGCAGAGCTGGATGTGCTCCCTCCTCCCTCTGCTCTGTCGCACACAGAAGTTGTGCAGCATCTCTGCAATCGAGCTCCCACTCCAGTTAATTTTCTCTCTCCCTGTGCAGCCCGCAGCAGTTGGAGCCTGCACTGAGATGTAATGATCTCCTGTTTTTGTTCTTGTGAGTCAGACTCTGCTCAGTACAAACCTCTGAGCTAATCCCAGCGTGAACAGCTGTTTCTGGCAAAATGAGGGACAACAGGCAGACAAAGCTGCTCTGGCTGTTTGTTTCCTTCTTCTTCAGGAACTAAATCTTCCCAGTTATAAGTTCTTGAGGACGTCCATTAAGTTTATTGAGCTTGCAGGAGGTCTCAGCTACAGCTCACTGTTTTATGCTGGGCTGTTCAGGGCAAGGCTGCAAACATTTAACATTTAACAACCTGGTGGGAGGGGAGAGAGGATTGCAGTTGAAGGGTGAGGTTTTTTGGGGTTTTTTTCCCCCCCAGGAATTATCATTAAAAACTAAATGCTCTGCAACTGGAAACATGGTGAATGTCAGAGAAGCTATTTCAGTAGTCACAGTCACTGAAGGCTCTGCTTCCATTGGCTTCCATGAGAAATCTTGTCAGAGAAGGCTGGATTAACAAGACTTGGTGTGCCCAGGGGTTTATAGGCATTGAGAATGAAGGAGCTCCTCTACCAACTCCATTTCCTCTCACTAACTGTGTGGATCACATGAATACACGGGGCTAGGGATGAGATGGAAAACCCAGATCTGATCTTCCTTACAGTTTTCCACAAAGGAAAACTTCTCCTGGTCTCTTCTCAGCCTCCAGCCTGGGGAGGAGCTGGAGAAGAGGTGGTGATGTACCCCAAATTCCACAAAAAGTACAAGCCTAAGGCAGAAATCTCCAGTGCCTTGGTCCCCTCTGCTCCCTGCTTTCCCTGTCAAATCCCCCCCAAACGCAGGAAAAAACTGCTTTTCTTCTCACAGATGTTGGGAAAAAAGGGATGATGAGGGGCATGCACACGCCAGGGTCACCACATGGTGTATCCTTCTAACTCACTCTGCTCTTACTTCATCTTTCCTTCCTGGGAGCAGCTGATTTATCTTTATTATCCTCCTCTGTTGTCACTGTCATTAAATTTTGTTGAGCCAAGAGACTCCACTGTGTGCTTTAGTAATTCGATCAGAAGGGAGGGGGAAGCAGAGCTGAGGTAATAGGCAGCATGGAAGAGGTCAGGACAAGCAGCCAGTGGCACATTAAGGGAAATACAGATCCGGCTTTGCTTGGAAATGCTGATCCTGGAGCGTGCCTGAGCAATGGGCAGCAGCAATCGGGAGCAGCAGCGACCCTGTGCCCCTCTGCTTTGGCTGCCTCATCTCCCTAAGACCTCATCTTGCAGGGATGTCACATCCCAGGCTTTGCTCTGGCTTTACCAATGCAAACCAGCCTCTGGAACCAGCAAGGGAAGAGCTCAGGCAGTGCTTTTCCCAGCTCCCTGTTTTCCACTCCGTGTGAATTTGGGGGTTGTTTCATTTTAAGCATCAGCCACGACACGAGCCCGGTGGCACAGCAGTCATTTATCTCTGCTGTTTTATTGATGTGCCAAGGCTTCCCTGCTGGGAGGTGCTGTGCCCTCAAATTGGGCCTGGCTGGGATGGAGTTAATTCTCCAGATCCCTCTCAGTGCTGGGGACTGGCAGATGGGAAGGTGTTGGTAACACTCCAGTGTTTTGGCCACAATATCAAGGCTGTCTCTCCAACATTTCCCTCTCACCAGCAGGCTGGGGGTGGGCAAGATCCTGGGAGGGGACACAGCCAGGATAGCTGTCCCAAACTGACCAGAGGGATGCTCCACACCATATGGTGTCTGCTCAGCAATAAAAGCTAAGAAAAAGGAGGAAGAAGAGTTGGATTTGTTAGTAAAATATTTGTCTTACAAACTGCCAGACATACTGAGGTCCTGCTTCCTGGGAAGTGTCTCCACATCACCTGCTGATGGAAAATAGAGGATAAATCTTTTGTTCTCCTTTACTTCTGTGCACAATTCTCCTTTCTGCTTTATTTACCTGCCTTTATGCTGACTCACCAGGTTTTAAAATCTCATCTTCTGTGCTGCTGAGGAGGGGAGTGATGGACTGGTTGGGTGGAGGGCACCTGGTGTCCAGCCAAGGCCAGCCCACCCCAACCCTGCTGCACACATGGAGTGAAAGACATTCTGCTCCACATCTAAATGATGAGAGTGGCAGAAAATTCAGGGAGAAAGGAGCTTCAAGGCACTGGAAATTGAATAGATTGATCTCCTAGAGATCAGAATACCAAAGAGAGAAAAAAAGAAATTATTTACCCCAGAGGTCAGCGGCAAAGCCCTGTTTCTGGAAGGCCAGGTCCAGCAGCCTGGTTGCCAATGCAGGTTGGATGAAACCTTGAGCACTCTGATCTGCTGGGAAGTGTCCCTGCCCATGGCAGAGCTTGGACTGGATGAGCTTTAAAATCCTTCCAACTCAAACCATCCTGGGATTCTGTGACTTCATACGTAACCTCAGCTACAACATGAAGATAACCCTGAATGTCACTTTTTTGATGCTTCTTAGGCAGACCCTCAAAAAGCCCACAGAGATGAGGGTTTTTTGTCATTTTGTTCTGGGTTTATTTTCCCTAGTGTCTCATTTCACTGTTATAAAGTGTCTTGTGGTCAGACACTTCTGTCCATGCAGCACCCCCACCCCAGGCACTCACCTGGATGTGCCTGATAAAAAAACTGCAATTTGCTAATTATACAGCCACATAAAATCACATTATCATGGTTCACTGCACAAACCCCACACGTGTTTACCCCTACAAAGAGGACACAGTTCATCTGGTGTGTTTTAAATGGTTGTTTAGAATTGAAAAAAAGCTCACCAGGAGCCCCAGTGACCACCAGTGACCAGTCCTGCTCTGGAGAGAGGTGTCAAGAATCCATCATTAGTGTTGGGTTATGAAGGGAACCTGCACATCCAAAACAGAGGGTTGGAGTTCTTTTTTTTACAAATAATCAACTGGATGATCTTTAAGGTCCCTTCCAACACAAACCATTCTATGATTCATGTACAGATAGAAGTTTCATCTCTTTGCTGCTGTTTCTTGCCTTCACATGCACATGCTCTCCCACAAATGCAAGTACACACACACAAACTTTATGGACTCCCTGAAAAAAAAATAATAAAAATTATATCATGAGAATATAGACAAGATGTCCCAGATCCCACATGCACTCCAAGATGTCTAAAGTCTGGCACAATAAAGTGCAATTTCTTCAGAATAAATTATTTATTAGTTTTTGAGGCTTTTGGAGTTTATTTTCTTTTTTTTTTTTTTTTCTTGAAGCTCATAAAGGCAACAATGAAAAATTACTCCAGAATTTATTCTTTCTGCATGCTGGGAGAAACACTGTGTGTCTCTGTACATATGCAGATATAAAGCAGACCATGCTGTGAACTTATGTTGTTATGAGCACACTGCAAGTTCCTGCACGCCACAGAAAGAAGCAAAATGCCATAAAAATTAAAGGAGCAGTGCAGAATTGCAGTATTTTTGTGGGCACATAAAAAGGAAGAGGTCCAGTTTGCTTTGGATGCTGGAAATGGCTGTTCACCTTCAGGTTATTTAGGCTGGAGCTGATCTTTGCCAGATGATCTCCTCTCTACCTTCAGGCTGTGCTAGACCTGGGGCACTGCCCCAGAGTGTGACAAAATGCACAAAATGTGATTAGGGCTGTCCTAAAAGGCCACTGTGCACGAACACCAATGAAGACCCCAATATCCCCTAATTTTCCCCTGCAGTTTCCTCTCTGGCCACAGTCCTAACCCTGCCCAAAGGCTCCCAGGTTTGTTGGTAGCAACACCACACTGGATGTGGCAAAATCTCCACAGTTTTGAAGTTATTTTTCAGTTTTACTGCTCTCCTGCAGCCCTGTTATTCCATTCACAGGCCATGCCCAGCTTCCCCACTGCACCTCTACCAAAGCTTGACAGCACCTTTGAGGTTCCAGTTATGATGATAAATGGAGATAATTTATATTTTCTTTTCCTTCAGTGTGGTTTAAACTTTAAGTCCATCTTTGCCTGTTTCTAGACCCTTAGCACTTGATCTGGGATTTTTGTTAAGTTTATCCTCCTGTTACACAGAAGCCTGAAAGTATTCAAAAATGCATGGATGTGGCTTTTAAGGATATGGTTTGGTGCTGGGCTTGGTAGTGCTGGGTTAATGCTTGGACTTGATGATCTTAGAGGGCTTTTCCAGCCCTAATGATTCTGTGATTTGGAGAATAACTTTACAACTTTACTTTTTGAACAAAAGAACAACTTTGTTCTTTTTTGAAGAACAACTTTATACATTGAAGCACAACTGTAATATTTAACAGAATATCGTCCAACATCTTATAATCAGCAGCTGAATCAGTGCAGTGACCAGAAGGTTAGAGGAGGATGGAAATAACCCAGGGGATGAACAAAATTTTAGGAAGAATATCCTGATCCCTACTGCAATTAGCCCATAAGAACCAAGCCAAGGAGCTTCCACACCTCAGCTCCCCAAGGGAGCCATTCCCACAAATTCCCTGCTTCCCTCTGTGCTTGATGCACTCTGAGAAACAACCCCACAAATGTCCTTGAAGGGCTTTGCCATGGATCACTGATTTTCCTAATTTCTCTGGAGTTCTCTGTCAGCACTTTCACCTCTGGCATCCCCAGACACATTTCCTACAGCAGTGATGTGGGTTTGGGTCTTTAAAGCCTTGGAACTGAGGGCAAAAAGGCTTTAATTAATGGGAGATTATGTGCAGTCATCCTGACACCCCTTGATGTCTGAGCCACGCTGCTGATTCCAGGTGGGTCATCTCCAGTGTGGGATCTGTGTCCCTGGAGTGTGATGTGTCCTTCACAGAGTGCCTGGGAGCCAGAACAGAAGAAGGTGAGAAGAAAATCTCAATAGTTAATGTCATGGTTTGACACTGGTGCAATGCCAGTGCCCCCATGAAAATACATTCTCCCTAATGTCTGCTGTGAGATGTGACCAGAAACAGAGCAGAGCAGGCTCCAACTTAGGAATAAAGGAAAAAACTTTATTAATTTACCATATATTGAAAAGGAACACACACAGGACTCAGAATGAAAACCTTCCAAAACATTCCTCCTCCTCTGCTGGAACCCAGGACATCCCTCTGGCTGTCCTGGAATGCCAGGACCCCTGCCAGGGAGCTCAGAGACCCTGGCACAGAGCCCAAGGTGCCTGTGGTTTTCATTATGACCCGTGGAGCAAATCACCAACCTTATATGAAGATCTGCAAGCCACGACAGTTTAAGTAGAATAATAGTGAATTTATCACAGGGTGAAAAATAGATTTTGGGGTTTGTAGAATGGGGGTTCAGGGGACAAGATGGAGGGATCTGGGTGTGTCCAGCCTTTCTCCTTCTTCTTCTTGGCCTCCATCTTCAGGGTGATGGTGGCACTTTTGGATTGGTTTAGGGTAGAAGCTCACTGTCTAACACAGGTGATAGGTATTGGGAAGTTATGGTAAATAATGTACATGTAGTTTTTAGTATAAAAAGGTAACACCGCCTCTGAGGCGGGCAGAATGCCTTGGACTGTCTTGCTGAGAGGACCTCAGCTGGACAGGAGAAAAAATTTTATAGATAAGAGAGAATAACCTGGAGACCAAGAAATTAAGAGCTCTGACTCCTTCGACTGCTGGGCTGGGAAAAGAGACTTTCTGACACATCTTGGAGTCACTCTGAGCAGCAGAGACCACGAGATTGTCCTTTTTCCTTCTTTTTCTTCTTCTTGGCCTCCATCTTCAGGGTGACGTTGGCACTTTTGGATTGGTTTAAGGTAGAAGCTCACTGTCTAAAACAGGTGATAGGTGTTGGGAAGTTATGGTAAATAATGCACACGTAGTTTTTAGTATAAAAAGATAACACCACCTCTGAGGCGAGCAGAGTGCCTCTGACTGACCTGCTGAGCAGACCTCGGCTGGAAAGCAGAAAGAATTTTATAGATAAGAAACAATAAACAACCTTGAGACCGAGAGACGAAGAGCTCTGACTCCTTCGAGCACTGGGCTGGGAAAAGAGACTTTCTAACACATCTCAGGGTCACTCTGAGCAGCAGAGACCCAAGACTCCTCCTCCCAATTTCCACCACAGCACAATGAGATAAAACTTTAGATTCTCAATCCAGTTACCACCCCTCAGATAATCAACTCCCAGTTCATCAAGGAGAGAGGAGTCCCTCTTGTACCAGAGGCTTCCCCAGGAAACACAGTTGAACCTGCTTTGCCCTATTTCTGGTCACATCTCTCAACAGACATTAAGGAGAATGTATTTTCATGGGGGCACTGGCATTGCACCAGCATCAAACCATGACACTCTAAAGTAAAGCACAGCTTGAGTCCAAGCACTCAGACTTAAAGCTGAAGTGATATAATTATGTGACTTCTCAGAACCCATTTCTGGCCATTCTTTGGGTAGCACACCCCAAAATCATCACTGTTCAGGCCACCTGAGATGCACAGAGCAATGACCTGGGCAAGCTGGGGACAGAGAGAAATGAGAGGGGAAATGCTGCACCCTCTCAAAGGGACGAGAATTCATTCCCTGGGGGGAAAAATGTATTTATTGCCCAGCAGAGACAAAGGCATGTGCTGCCACTGTGGCAGAATGATTGGAATAATTGTCAACAACCTGGCCTCTGCTTTGGGTGTGAGCTTTGGACAAAAATCTGAGCTGCTCCTTGGTGGCAGAGCCAGAGTCTCCAACATCTCTGCAAGGATCCCAGGGAATCCTGAGGAGGAAAAACACAGACACTGGAGACAAGCCAAGATCCTTTTAGCTGTGGTATAAAGACTTGAAGTAAAAATAATTTTTGACAGACATTGCAAATAACTCCCTAAAATGAGCTGCTTTGGCTCTCCTTGCAAAGCACTGCTGTGAAGCAGCCACTGCTGAGGGTCCCTCATGTTATCCTAAAGTTGAACCTGCAGGACATCAAGTGTATTTCACCCAATGCCCACCAATTCCCCACTCCCACCACCAGCAGGTGTCTGGGTGCTTTCTCTGGATGCTTTATCTGCTTCACCTTCTCAGAAGGGAGGATGCCCCCGGATTCCTCCCTCTTGGATGGGTTTGGATGGTGCCAGCTTCAGGCAGAGGTTAAAGATGCTGCCTGCAGCCCTTTTTTTGGCAGGGAACTCACATCTGCAGCTCTGCTGTGCTCCCCTCTCATTGATAAAAGGTGTCCCTGCTCACAGGGCTCACAGAGATAAGTGCTTGAGGGATGCCCTTGGTGCTTTTGCAGCTTTGCCCCAGTAGTTTTATGGTTATTGGCTGTAGCTGCAGCTTTCTCAAAGGAAGCCAGAATTAAAATAGCTTTCTATATTCCTTGAGTACCTTCCATCATCCCTTGGCAGCAGCCATCCCCTCACATCCTCCTCTCAACGATGTTACTGGCACCAAGCACGGGGCCCCACCATTCCCAGCTCTCTGATGCACTTAATTAAAGCAGAATCACTCAATAATTCTGTTGTGCTTTCCTGGGCATCTGCTTGTTCACCTCTCCTGTGCACAGGCAATTAATTTTTAGCTTTTCCTGTACAAAGGGGTTGAAATAAGAATGTTAATTCCAGCCCAGCAGGAGGGATGGAGGACATTTTGCTGGGGGGATGAGTCCACCTGCAGGGCTCTGCCTATGGGTTGGGAGTGCAAAGTTGCCCAAAGGCTTCCCAGAGTGCTGGGAGTGTTGGAAGCAAGGGAAGGTTCGGGAGATGAAAGAGTTCTCCTCTCCTGCTCAATTCCATTAATTCTGAGAAGAAATTAATAAGCATGTTCCTGCCTGGAAACCTCACCAAAATCAGTGGCTCTGGGTGTTACATAAGAATAAATGCCAGACCTTGCTGCAAGGAGTTTTTTGGGGCCTTTAGTGACTTGTAGGGGATCACATGTAGACCATGCAGAAATCACAACCCCAAAACCCTGATTTATGGGCTGGGGTGTTTTCATGAGTTCATACCCTCTCTCTCAAGCTTAAATAAAAATAAAAATAAAAAAAAAAAAAATAAAAATAAAAATAAAAATAAAAATAAAAATAAAAATAAAAATAAAAATAAAAATAAAAATAAAAATAAAAATAAAAATAAAAATAAAAAATAAAAAATAAAAATAGGCAGAACAGAAGCATCATTTTTCCCTGGCATTTATTGAAATGTCATCTGAATGAGAGCAAACAATGCTTTCTGCTCCTTTGGGTAACTGATATGGACAAAAGTCCATAAGAACAAGCAAACTGCATCTCTGATCAACTTAATGGATCCTAGAGGCACAAAAATGCTTTCAAATGCACACAATTATTTTTTCCTCAGCTAATTGAGGGGGTGAAAGCTTCTTTCTAGGAAATATGGTAATATATATTGATCAGAAAAAAATAAGCTTCTGTACCAAACCCTGAGCACGAGGCAAGGTTAAGGGACTTTAATTAATGAAAAAGCTTTTTTATGAAATGATGCCACCACTCAAGGAGAGTGTACACTGTGACCTCCAGTTAAGTGGAGACACCTTTTAAATATGACACTGCTCATACCAGCATCACTCACTCCCTTTCTTGGCCACATAAATATTGATCAGACCTCCTGCCAGCCCAGGCTGCCCTGCTGAGGTGGCCACCCCAAAAATGTCAATCTCTGACAGGGATGTCTTTCAGATGTGCCACAGATCTGTGAAGGCGTCAAGCAGCAGCTGGGTGGGATAAAATCTCCACTGGGGAGTCAAACTGGGGCTGCCCCATCCCTGGAAACGTCCAAGGCCAGGCTGGACAGGGCTTGGAGCAACCTGGGACAGTGGAAAGGGTCCCTGCCCATGGAAATGGGGCTGGAATGGGAAAATCTCCAAGTCCCCTCCACCAGAAAACATTCGGGGATTCTGCGAACAAATTTAAAACAACAAAGAAGATGCACCCACAAATCCCCTGCTCTTTGCTGCTCAGAACTGTTCCTCTGCATTTATTTTAGCTCCAGACTCCCACAGTTACCAAACACCCAAGCTGCCATTGAAATTAAAGTCTCCCAGCTCCCCTTGAGCACCTGGATTTATTTACTAGCTGCTACAAGCACGAACAGAAATATAAATTAGCTCCTTTTTTCACTCATTTTGAAACCTGCCCAGCCCGCCTTGCAAATGGAAATATAATGAATTTCAGCTTCAATCAGAAACAAGTTCTTTAATTGTTCAGTATATTAGAGCTACACTGTTTACAGGATTATTCTTTCTTAGGAGGCACAGCCAACTCAGACTGAGTCCCTAATGGTTGGTAAATTGGCAGAAATTTAACCTGCAGCAGTGATTTTGCTACCTGCAAGGCAATATATTTACTTCTACCCCACTGGGATCCTTCTGCAGCTCAGACTTGTAGGGGACAGATGTTAAATTGCCCAAGGAGGCAGAATGACCATGTCCAAGGGCAGGATGGAGCCTTTGCTGCAGAATTCAACTGAGGAGCTGCAGTAAAGCAGGGAAACAGAGACACATTTGCCTTCTATCACCAATTTATGGCTACAACCCTGCCTAAAATCTCACCTGAAACTTCTTTTCCCAGCAGGACAGGTGAGACCAACTCAGGATGGAGTGACAAGATTATCCTGCACTGATCTCCAGTGGGAAGAGGAATATTTGTTTATGGAAAATTGATTATGTGTTTGCATTTATTGCAATGTTTTTGCAGTGTCCATGGTAAATTTTGGCTGTCCAAATTCCTCAGAGAGAGAGAGGGAGAGCCAAATGGAGAAGGATTTCTGTGTGCTGGAAGTGATTACACCAAGCTCAGAGGCTGAGTTTAGAGAGAGGCACCCACCAAAGAGCCTCATTAGGGCAGGGAGAAGTGGACAGCACTAAACAACCCTCCAAGAGGAGCCCTCCCTCCTCCTCCCACATTTTTATCTTGCTTCTGCCACTGTGTATAGAGAGTTTGAGGGGCCAGCAGAGTCCAGGGGAAATTCAGAGAAAAGCAACATTATCCATTGAAACATCAGACAAATATCGACTTCTCCGCTAAGGGCTTACTCAGACGCCCTCAGAGAGTCAATATTTGGTGGGGAGCATTAAAATTTCAGAGCTCCTTGGCCAAGGTGACTTTCTGCAGGCAGGAGGGATGTCTCTCACAGCAAGCCTGCCCACCAAAGCTCTGCCAGGTGTGGGCAGAGGTGGTTCAGTTTCCCCCAGCCCCAGGTCTGCCCCAAAGCAAATTCACCTGGATGAGAATGGAAATCTAGAGATTGAAAATGCATCGAGATTAATTTAGATCTAGAATTCTAAAATCTAGAATGAAAATCCTCCTGCTTGGTGCTTAAGTAAGTAGTCCAAAATCCCAATAGATCCATCAGAAAGGTGGAAAAGGAAAGGCAAGTCTGGATGCTTTGTGAATAGAACTGATTGTTCAGACACACTGAAAGGTAAATTTTGGGCATTTTAGCCCATGAGCACACTCTCTGTAAAGGCTAGACTCACTTCCAGCTGCAGGGAAAAGGGAGATTTCATGCTCTGCAGGAATTGTCAGTCCCCAAAAGCTTTCAGGAGCTCATGACTGCATTTCCTGTGCATTACATCCCATTATGCAGATGCCTTAAAGTAAATGTAAATCACATCAAGACTAATTGTGAAGGGCTTTCAGTGGTGAGAAGCAAAGTGCTTTGAGATGGCTCCTGACGCTCCACCAGCCTCATGTCTTTGCCCTCTTCCCCTCTCCCTCCTCTCCCTGCCTCCTCTCATCCACATCCTGCTGTCCAGAGCTCTGGCAGACAAGGCCAGCAGGGCTCCCTGGGTTAATTAAATCAGCCTCATTTGCTGTCTGGAGCTGGAGTGACAAATGTATTGCCAAGTGATGGAGGCTCAGGGCTCCCTGAGCCTGTGCTGGCATTGTCACCCAGCTGGAGCCACCACAGCCCAGCCTTTTGGTTTTCCAGAAAGCCCCAGCACTGCATCAGTGCAGCAGCGTGGGAACCCTGGCTGCTGAGAATTGGAGACTTCTGTGACCCCCAGGAGAACCCTGCACTGACCTGAGGCCCTGAAGAAGCTTCCAGAATGGAATGATGGAACTGGGATTGTGGGTGTGCAGTTTGAATAGAAGTGTGTGATATCACAGGGGGGAAACTCAGAGCTTAAGGGTTTAGAATGCAGTAATAGATATAAAACAAGATGGAGGTTTTGGGGCAGTGCTGGTCCTTCATGGGTTTGGGTGTTTTTGTGTCATTGGATAAAAAAATCCCCATTGCGGGGCATGGGTGGCTGGTTATTGGGTTAAAAGTAGAAATAATTTAGGTGTCATTTCTTAAAAGGCCTTGTAGAGAGAGAGATGGGGCTCCATTCTTAGTCTGTCATTAAAGTGCTGTAGAACTCAGGGTTTGTGAGACTGTGACACAGATAAGAATAAACATCTGAGTCCCAACAAAAAATACCATCTCAAACATTTAACCCCAACCTTGGCAAAAAGAAGATAAACTCACCAATCTGCTGTTCCTCAATTCCTAATTATCCCAAAGGCAATCAGCAATTAACTTCTTGGAGTTCTGGGTGCTGAGAATTGGAGATTTCTGTGCTGCCAGGCACTGACCCCCAGGAGAACCCTGCACTGACCTGAGGCCCTGGAGAAGCTTCCAGAATGGAATGATGGAGCTGGGATTGTGGGTGTGCAGTTGGAACAGAAGTGTGTGATACCACAGCGGGGAAACTCAGAGTTTCAGGGTTTAGAATGCAGTAATGGATATAAAGCAAGATGGAGGTTTTGGGGCAGTGCTGGTCCTTCTTCTTCACCTTCTTCTCCATGGGTTTGGGTGGTTTTGTGTCATTGGATAAAAAAAGTCCCCATTGTGGGCATGGGTGGTTGGTTCTTGGGTTAAAAATGAAAATAATTCAGCTGTCATTTCTTAATTGGACAGTTTAAAAGGCCTTGTAGAGAGAGAGATGGGGCTCCATTTTTAGTTTGTTATTGAAGTGCTGCAGAACTCAGGGTTTGTGAGACTGTGACATAGATAAGAACTAATAAACATCTGAGTCCCAGTACAGTATTAAATATAACACAAGATAGAGGTTTTGGGGCAGAGGCTGGTCCTTCTTTTTCACCTTCTTCTCCATGGGTTTGGATGGTATTGTTTAATTAGATTAAAAAGTCCACATTGCAGGGCATGGGTGGTTATTTAGTTATAAAATAAGACTCCAACACAGCAGCACATTTTCACTCTGCTGCAAGGCTCCCCCTCACCTCCTTCCCTTCCTGGGCTGGAATGAGATGTCAGGGGATGATTGGGAAGACTGAAAGGGACAGTTTCCCTCCTCCCCACTCAGGCTGTGTCTGCCAGGTTAATTTTATTAGCCCAGGCACTCCATTATCCCCAGAGCCCCTGGGCAGCCTCCCATCTGTGGATGCATTACTGGAATGGTGCTGAGCCCTGCCAGGCCCAGGCTGCCTTCCAGCCCAGCCATGCTTCCCTGGCAGATAAGGTGATCCCGCTGGGTTTGGATATAGAAATGTCTAAAAGTGCCAGGTAATGCCTCTGTGACGTGACTTTCACAGAATCACAGAATGACCAGGTTGGGAGAGACCTTCAGTGTCACAGAGTCCAGCCCAGCCCCTGGCACCCAGTCTGAGGTACATCCACAGGGTGCTGTGTGCTAAAACTGAATCTTCCCCATCAAACAGGAAATAAACTTGCAAACAGAGGTGGAGGAGACTCCAGATTTGTTTAGAAACCTGGTTTTTGCCACATTTGCTGTGGACATCTATGTGCACAAAATACTCCATCCTCTGGAAGCTCTGTGGTTTGGCAGCACCAGCTGAGCTCTGGGCCTGTGACTGCCTGTGGGACCTGCCATGGTGCCAGGAAAGGCATTTCACAGAATTCCCAGAATGACCAGGTTGGGAGACCTGTTTTTCTCATTGAATTGTTGAATGGTTTGGGTTGGAAGGCCCATCAGGATCATCCAGTTCCATCCCCTGCCACGGGCAGGGACATTTTCCACTAGACCAGGTTGCTGCAAACCTGGCCTTGAAGAGAGGGAATAAAACCTGGGGATGTTCATGCAGCCTCTGGGAGTTGTGTTGGAGAAGGTTGGTGTGGGGAGGGTGTAAAATCATATAAAGCCAAACTTTGCCTCTCTCCTTCACTCACAGAATTCCCAGAATGACCAGGTTGGGAGAGACCTTCAAGGCCATGGAGTCCAGCCCAGCCCCAACCCTCAGGCAGCCCCTGGCACCCAGTGCCACATCCAGGCACCCAGTAAAAATGCTTTTTTTTCTCTTTTTCCAGGATCTGGGGGTAAAACTGCCAATGTTTAAACCTACAAATAGTCCCTCTGATTTAAGGAAAAATTATTCCAAAATGCAATTGTCATGTGTGAATCCTCCTTCCTTCCAAACAGCACAAGAGGCCACAAACCCAAAAATATCCATCAAACACAAATACTTCAGTATTTAAAAGGTTTTTTTTTTGCATCTCCACCGTTACCACTGCTCCTCTAAGTAGAGATAATAACATCCCAAAAGTGTCAGATCACTGAAGACTGGGGAATGGAGTCCCTGCAAATTTTGAGCTGGGCAAACTTTGTGCCACAAAGAAGCAGCAGCTGGATTGGCTGACAGCTGAAAAAGAAAATTTGGAAAAGAGAAAGGGGGGATGTTGAGTTGTGTGGGAGCAGGGATGTTTGCCACAAGCACTTTTGTCTGTTTAGCTATGAAAATTAATGAAAATAAATCATCAGGAAGGCAATAAGTGGGTCTGCAGTGGAGGAATGCTGTTCCACTGTTTACACATCTAATGTTTGTTTGGAGACTCCACAATCTCCACGGGATGCTTCAGTGCATATGGTGGTGTCACTGTATTGCCTTTTCCCTTTTTATTTATTGATCCAGCATAGGAAAGTGTTCCCCAAGCCCAGGATTGGTTTCCAGAGGTTCCTGTTGATGCAGGAGGGTGCACCTCAACAAAACCCGTCCTTGAAGAACAAAACCTCAGCAAATGCAGATTTCTCGTGGTGTAAGAGCTGTAACCTCTGAGGCTGTGTCCCTGTTATGAGATAAAAGTGGCCAATGACTCCCACATTTTATTTTCTCATCTTTTTCTATAAGATTTGGTTGCTATATCCCCCTCCAGAGGCTGCTGCCAGCTCCCCCAGTGGGCTGCTTCAGCTTTCCCCAAACATGACCCCACTCTTCTCCTCTACTCCTGTTTATAAGAAGCTCTTCATCAAGATTTTAAATGTTTAATTAGCACCACAAGGAAAAAGAAAAAGCACTAAATGCTTGACAGCTTGCAATGGCTCCTGTCCTGTGAAGTATCACAGAATCAATGAATGGGTTGGAAGGGACCTTAAAAATCATTTAATTCCTACTCCTGCCATGGGCAGGGACAATTTTCATTATCCCAGGCTGCTCCAAGCCCCATCCAACCTGGCCTTGGACACTTCCAGGCATCCAGGGGCAGCCACAGCTTCTCTGGGCACCCTGTGCCAGGGCCTGCCCACCCTCACAGGCAAGAATTTATTCCTATTATCTAATCAAAATCTCTCCTCTTTTTATTTATAAACCATTCCTCCCCTTGTCCTACCACTTGCTGTCCATGTAAATAATCATTCTTCCTTTTTTTTTTTGTAAGCTCCCTTTAAGCACTGGAAGGCCACAGTGAATAGCAGAGACTCTGAACCCTCCTACACAAATCACACAGCCCTGTATTGTGGCATTCACATTCTCTGGAAAAATCCCTTCACCCAAGATTTTTCTCCTGGGAAGCTGAGAAGCCTCAGAGAAAAAGGAAAACAATATTATCACATTTGCTTCTCCTGTGTTGTGCTCACATGTGGAATGTGTTTGGAGATTGTTCACCTACAGGTGATTGTTTCATTAGATTCTGCTGTGAGTTGTTTTCACTCTTTGGCCAATCAGGGCCAAGCTGTGTCAGGGCTCTGGAGAGAGTCAGGAGTTTTCATTATGATCTTCTTAGCATTAAGTATCTTTTCTGTATTCTTTAGTATAGTATAGTATTCTTTAATATAATATAGTATCATAAAATAATAAATTAGCCTTCTGAGAGCATGGAGTCAGATTCCTCATTCCTGCCTTCATCAGGGCTTTTCCCAGCAAACACAATTCTGTACCAGTCTGGACAGCTGTGCCTGCGCTGGGAAGTTTCATGTGCCTGCCTCACTCTGCTCCTAAGGCCAGTGAACACAGAACATCACAATTACACCTCATTTGGCTCCCTTTGCCTGCAAATGGAGCAGCTGCAGCCAAAATGCCTCTCAGGAGCTGTCACTGGCTGTGGTCATCCCTGAACCCTGTCCAAGACTGCCTGGGAGTCACTCCCAGGCCCTTCCTGCTCCCATGCCACAGGTACCTTGCTCCAAGGTGTGCACACACACACTCCTGAGGCCTTGTCACGAGCCAGGACAGCAAAATTCCCACTTTTAAACACAATTCTAAAAGAGAAATTAATTTCAATACTTTCTTTTTCAGCTGCCATCAATCTAGAAGCACAAAGCTCGGAAAGGGATATCATGGATCCACGTTGACACGGGACATAAGATACCATCAATCCATGATCTGAAATAAATGTTCTCCCAAAAAAGCCCCATCTTTGCCTCCTTGGTGGGCCACAAACTGCTGGATTTTCAGATGAGCAGCACAAAAGGTGTTTTTTCTCTTTGCAAGCTCACGGTTGAGATGGGCTGTGCAGAGACTGAGGTGGATTTTCCCAGAGGTGTGAGCTCAACCTTGGGAAAGTGCTGAGTGGAGGGATCAGTAATTAGTGATGGATAGTGTATTCACCAAGGCCATTAGCTGGAAAGAAAAGCAAACCTGCAGCATTCTCAGCTGCAAAGAAAAGCAAACCTCCAGCAGGCTCCACATTCCTTCCCTGCATTTTCCTGCCTCCTGACAGCATCCCCACCACCCCTTCCCAGCACAGCCCTCACCACAGCTCTGCTCTCATCGGGGACTGGCATTTCCAATCAATTACAAGTGTCACCACTGAATTTCCCTGCTAATTACTCCAGTTTATTATGTCCAAAGCCAGGTTAAACGCAGAATTGCCCAGGTCAAGCGGGGTCGCCCAGACAATCAGTTCCACATTTTCCACAGCAAAAGAGATCCCCACCATCAGTCACTGCCAAGGGGGTCCTAATGGCCAAGCTGCCAGTTCATGGCCTGAGGTGGAAGTTTCAGCAGGAGATAATGCTCTTGGAGAGGAGGAGGAAACCTCCCAGAGTCCAGGGATGGCTTGGGTTTATTCCCTATCAATTTGAATGGGGTTATCATTTTTTTGGGGAGAGGAAGAAAGCTGAGATCTATAGGCACAAGGCAGCATTTGGCTTCACTGCCAGAAACTGTTCACTGTTTTATTGCATTTAACCAAAAAGTGGAACAAAACAAGGACAGAACTTGTGGGAATAAAGGAAGCCTCGTCCTGATGGAGCCCAGGTCAGTGCAAACATATCCCTCTTTCCAGTGCTCCATGAATCCAGCATTAATTATGTGGATTAAGTTTCAGCAGGAGATAATGCTCTTGGAGAGAAGGAGGAAACCTCCCAGAGTCCAGGGATGGCTTGGGTTTATTCCCTATCAATTTGAATGATGTTATCCTTTTTTGGGGGAGAGGAAGAAAGAGGAAACCTCACAGAGTCCAGGGATTACTTGGGTTTATTCCCTATCAATTTGAATGAAGTTATCCTTTTTTTGGGGAGAGGAAGAAAGAGGAAATCTCCCAGAGTCCAGGGATTACTTGGGTTTATTCCCTATTAATTTGAATGGGGCTATCCTTTTCTAGGGAGAGAAGAAAGCTGAGATCTACAGGCACAAGGCAGCATTTGGCTTCACTGCCAGACTGTTTTATTGCATTTAACCAAAAAGTGGATTAAAACAAAGATATAACTTGTGGGAATAAAGGAAGCCTTGTCCTGATGGGGCCCAGGTCAGTGCAAACATCTCCCTCTTTCCAGTGCTCCATGAATCCAGCATTAATTATGTGAATCACCCTGGAGTCCATGCTCCATCAAAACACATTCCTGGTGTGATGCTTGGAGGGAACACATGGGTTACCTTCCCTCCTAGGGGCAGAAACTACTGACACGTGAACTCACAAGTGCTTGGAAGGTTCCTTCCAGGGAAAGCTTCCCAAATTATGTCACGAGGGCAGGGATCTTGCACAAACACTGTCTTTCATCCTCCAGAAACCCAAAGGGCTTTGCAAGTTATAAATCCATCACGAAGGCATCCATGGATCCAGACTCTCAGAGGAGGGACACAAGAGCAGGTGTTCATGTAGGAAAAGAAGTGAATTCAGGAGGTGAATTGAAGGAAAGGATTCCTAGGAATGACGTGAGAAATTCAGGAGGTGAATTGAAGGAAAGGATTCCTAGGAATGATGTGAGAAATGCTGCAATTGGGATGAGACTGTAAAACTAAAAGTTTAAAGACCATTATTTTAAAAAATCCCATTATTTAAAAAAATCTTAACACAGCCTTTACCCAGGTAGTGACACTGGGACATCTGGCAGAGGAATTCCCTTTTCTGTGTGCAAACAGCCACTGATTCATCCACACAACTTTTTGCATGGGTTTTGCTGTCCCCTCAAATCTTCCCAACCACCCAAACACGAGTGAAAGCCAAGTTAACACTACAAACTAAAATACAGCAGAGTATTGACTAAGTGTTCAGACTGCTGGTCCAGAGTGTCTTTCTAAAGGAAAAAAACAAAAATAAAAACAAAAAAAAACAAAACCAAATGAAAAAAAAAAAAACAAACAACAAAGCAAGACAGACTAATTTAGGTCTCAAGTATTCCCATTATTTCTTCATCCAGTTAGGAAATAAAACAAGAAAATAATTTTCAGGGTAGCTGAGTACTCGTGTCTCCAATCACAAAATGGAAAATCACAAGACCCAGAAAAAAAAAACAAACCCTGAAAAAAAATAGGGAAAAAATAACATTACAGTATGACTTTAAAGGTTTTTTTTAATAGAAAAGATCATAAAAGCCAGCTTGCCTTTCAAGGGCAGGTTCTGGAATGGATTTCATTTTCGAGTTCCTACTACATATGATGATAATGACTGTATCAAGTAATATAAAGTGATGAAAGATATTTTGCAGGGGCCTTACAGAAAGAAAGACTCGAAGCCATGAGTGCAGAAGACACAGCAAACTCTGGAGCATTGAAAAAAAAAATTCTTCCTGAGTCTTAGAATGAAATTCCTATTAATCCACTAACATGGAGTGTGCTTAGGAGTTCAGGGATATCACATGAAAAATAGAAAATGCATTAGAAAATGATAACTCTGTGCACTTATGGTGCAAGGAAATGCCCCAAGAGAGCAAATACTTGCCTCAAAGAAACTAAGACACATGAGCCTGAAATGGAAAGAACTTTGGAAAAATGTTTAAAATGCAATAATTAAGAGAATGGTCCCAGACAGGCACCTGATGCCCTGTGAAGGCTGAGCTCGAGCAGAGGCTGGGCAGAGCTCCAGAATAAAGCAGGGATTCATTCCAAGGATCTCCTCCATGGATGCACCTTGGGCAGCACCAGAGCCCAGCCAGGGCTGCACCCAAGATGACCCAAAATGGCCCCAAAATGCACGAGCGCTGCCGGGGTCTCTCCCTGGGATCAGTTCTGCTCCATTTGCACCTTGCAGTTCATTGTCCCATCCCAGCTTCAGCCCCTGCAGTCCCACCCTGCTTGTTTTTCTCTCTGCAGCCCACGGGGTTTGTGCTCCTGGGCTGAGGTTTGGGTCATTTGTCCTTGGTGCCCAGCTGGAGCAGGAATTGTTTTGTCTCCCTGCTCTGTGCACAGAGCTCACCATCCCATAATATGGAGCTCAGACCCACACACTAAAGCAGCACAGAATGTGAAAAATAGAAAAGCTAAACCTGAGGCATCATCCCCTTGCAGGAACTACTTTATGGGAACTCCATCCCTGACACAGCCAAACAGAGTGGTTGGTGTAAAAAATGGGTTGTATTGTTTAACAAAATTGTCACAGGATGTCACCAGGATGTGGATAAGCTCCTAACATCAGTACTGAGGTACAAAGTGGTATTTTCATGGTGGAAGGTTCCTCTGTGTCTCTGGGGCTTCAGAAGGGCTCAGATGCCCTTTGGTAGAGCCAGTGTTGGCCCATTTAGATGTAAAGTAAGGGACATCTCTCAAGGTGCAGGATGAATATGAATGATCACTCAGCCTCTGCCCCTGTTAAACCTGAGATTTGGGTCATTTGTCCTTGGTGCCCAGCTGGAGCAGGAATTGTTTTGTCTCCCTGCTCTCTGTGCACAGAGCTCACCATCCCATAATATGAAGCCCAGACCCCCACACCAAAGCAGGACAGAATGGGAAAAATAGAAAACCCAAAACCTGATGCATCTGGGAAAGCACTCAAGGATGTGTTAGATGGAAAAGCTCCACCCCAAGAGCTGTGGATGTGCCTGTAGCTCTGAGCCTTTTTGGGCATTATCCTGCCAATTTGGGCATTGTCCTGCCCAAATGCCCCTCCCTGGGAGCTCTGGTGCCCAGGCTGGGCTGTGGAACCCCCAAGCAGAGGATGGTGATTAACAACCCCTGCCCCTGGGTGACCTGCAAGGGCAGGAGAGGAGGGGACCTGGCTGTCAGGGAGATTGGAGCAGACAGATGTTTAATGGAGTCCAGGATTACACATCTGCCAGGCTTCACATGTAATCACCAACTTCTTAGGTTTCCTCTTTCTTCTCCCCTTCTCCCGGGTCTGTTACAGGGTCAGGGGCTGGGGGAAGGGATGGAGGGAGATTTTCAGATTTCCAGCTCAATTCCTTGAGCTGCCCTTAATACTCTGACCTATTCCTAGCTGAAAACACAACCTACCAGTCTGACAGGACTCAGGGAGATAGGAGTGGGTTGTTTTTTTTTTTTTTGTTTAAAACATGAGAGGGATGCATTAAACTCCACACATCCACCTTCTTTCTCCCAGAACAGCTGTAGAGAGCCGCCTGTGTTTGACTGCACAGAGGAGCAGCAGCACAATCAATAGTGCCAGGTGACCCCCAGGCCATGTGCTGGGCAGCCCTGTGCCCCAGGGGACACATCTCCATGGCTTCCCACCCCAGGATCAATAGTCCTTCCCTCTCCTCACCCAGGGAGTGACTCTGCAAGTGTTCTTTTTACATTTCTGGGCATTGCTCACTCCTTTCTCCACCCTTCCTTGTTTTCTGTCTCCTGTGCAAGGCAGGGGGGAGCTGTCAGCAGACCCCCTGAACTAGAGGGAATAATTAAAACCTAAAAGCAAGGTGCAGGAGGAATTAGACTGAATGACCCATCCCATTCCTCATGTCCTGACAGCAGGCAAAGCCCTGCAGGTGTGTTCCCCCGCCTTAAGGCAAGGAATCCCAAAGATGAATTAAAACCAATCTCTGAATACCACAGCACCCTCAGAGCCCTCTGGGAATCCTCCAGCTCCTGTGCTGCTTCTTTGAGCAGCCTGTGGAGGAACTATCCTGGCATGGGGACCTGGCTTTTTTGGCAGGCTGAGAGATGGATGCTGACATTAGCTCAGGCTGCAGCTCAAGCCAAATGCAGATCCACAGATGGCACTGGGAAAGCTGTGCTTCTACCCTCAAATATTGAACACGCAGAGCAGGGTACAACTGGAGGGTTCAGGCACAAATATGCCACCACTGTGTCTGAACACAGGTCTTTTAGTGTGACAGGCAAGAAAATTGGGAAATTTAGTGACTACAAGAAAATAGACCGGGATTATATCAGGTGCAGTGCAAAGGACCAAAACAGGCCAAAACTAAGCTTAGAGATGTTGCAAAAGCAGGGGGAAAAGTCAAGGAGGAAGACACAACTTGGAGGGGAAGATATGAGGGACATGGCATGGATACTTTAAAAAAAAAAATCTTCCCCAAAGTCAAAGCCATCAAAAGGCATGGCTAAGTGCACCCAAATCCTGGCCCAGGGGGGACCCAGAGGCTCAGCCCTGATGCTCTGTCACAGGCACAACCAAGGATGTGTCACTCGGCCCCTGTGCTCATCAGATGCAAAACTTCACCAGCAGTGCTCTGACCCAGAGTTAGAGGAATTCATGTCCTGGCAGCAGGGAGGGTTTAGACTCTGTCCACGACCAAGATCCATGAACCCAAAGTCCTGCAGCAGCTGCAGATCCTCCCCCACAGCTGGGCCCAGTGATTAATGCAATGTGCTTGCAGGGAGGTCATTTCTCTGGGATGGTTGTGGCATGGATCAGCAAGGCCAAGCATGAAGCAAAGGGATCCCAACCTGCATTTTGTGTGAAGTCCTTCTCTCCAGTGAACAGCTGTCAAACTGCTCCCTGCTGGTCCTCTCCACACAGCTTGAGCTCATCAAGGTTCCTCTAGATGGGATCAAGGAAGCTTTAACTCATGTCACTTCGGGGACAGGGTGGTGGCAAATTGTTCTCTGAAGGAGCATTTCTCTCTCTGATGCACAGCAAAGCTCAGACTGGACATCTGATGGTGACAGAGCAAAAGTCCTTCTGAAATTTGGGAACCAAAGCTCTCATCAGGGCATGGGCAGAGGTCAGGAGGACAGCTGTGAGTTTTCAATGGTCAGTGGCAGGTGCTACAGAGAGTTCCAAAAGACGTCTTGATCTTGGAAATATCTTCTGCACCTTCAGGTCACAGGGAGTTACAGAGGTTTGCCCACAGCTGATGTCACAGAATTCACAGAATTTCCAGAATCCCTGGGTTGGGAGAGACCTTCAAGGCCATGGAGTCCAGCCCAGCCCCTGGCACCCAGTGCCACCTCCAGGCTGGTCAAACACCCCCAGGGATGGTGACTGCACCACCTCCCCGGGCAGCCATTGCAGAACTTTCTCCCCCTTGCTGGAAAAGCTTTTTCCTGCTCTCCAACCTGAATTTCCCTTGGCACAGCTCGGGGCTGTGTGCTCTGCTTGTGTCAGTGCTGCTGGAGCAAGAGCCCGAGGGCAGCTGGGCACAGGCACCTTTCAGGAGCTGCAGAGAGTGATGGGGGCAGCCCTGAGGCTCCTTTTCTGCAGGCTGAGCACCCCCAGCTCCCTCAGGGGCTCCTCTCAGGGTTTGTGTTCCCAGCCCCTCTCCAGCCTAGCTGCCCTCAACTGTCATTGAATCATAAATTCATAAATATCCTGGGTTGGAAGGATCACCAAGTCCAACCCCAAAAATCATTTTGTGTGTCTGAGAGTGCCAGGAGTCTGTGAGCAAGGCAGGGAATGATTCAAGATCTCCCAAATCCTGGACTTTCTCCCAGCCTTTCCTCCTTCCCATTGCACTTTGCAGAGTCCTGGTTTTAGGGCAAACTGAGACACTTCAATACAGCATCAACTGGCTCATGAAAACCTTTCCAAAGCATAAAAAGAGCTTAGTTCAAGTGTGAAAAACCCAAGGTTGAGGGACAGTGAGAGCTGGAATTCCAGCTGCCCGTGTATCTCATGGGATGGAGACAGCCCCAAGGGGAATTTCTTCCCTTGCCATGAACGATGCATTTGGGACACCTCCAAGACCTCGAATCTGTTCCTCTCCTGCTCAGCTTTCTCAGTTACTCACATCCCTTCTGGAACACACAACCAACCCAGCAGGAGGTTAAGGGACTCCCTACTCCCTGAATTATCCCAGCTTACTCCAAAACACCCACATGAAAGCAGCAAACGAGTTAAAATCAAGCTCAATCATGACTTTTTGCAATAATTTGCCTTTTGCTGATAAAGAATTATTTCAAAAGAGTCAGCAGCACAATGCACTGCCGTTTTGCCAGTGGGCCAAATCACTTTTATCCTTCTTGGCTGAGAAACACAGGCACTCACACAGTGTCTTTTCCATAGCTGAGCATCCATGCGGGATTTTCCATCTATTCAGCCATTTCTCAGAGGGCATCTGACCTTATTTAACAAGCCCTTAATTAGGTGAAAGCAAATGCGAGGGAGAGCGGAGTTCAGCCTCTGATATTGCTGAGGGTAATGAGGAGTGTTCCAGGGGCAGCAAAGAACAATCAAAGAGAACAAAAGTTGCCTTTGCTGCCAACTGGGATTACACTCATTGCTTGAGAGGGATTGAGTGAACTCTAGGAACTGCTCTTGCCTATCAATTTTGTGCAGGGCTGCCCAAGAGTGGGACAGCTGGCAAGGAAATGGGTGGTTTGGAGTCCTCTGCTTTGGAGGGTTTAGAGGGAGAGGAATGTGACACATTTTTGCAAAGATGGTGAATTCAACGATGTTTTGGGTGCCTTAGAAGCTCTGGTGGCCTTGATCTTATGTAGGATGTCAGTTTGGTTTGGGAACAGCCAGTTATGGAATGGTGAATTTGACCAAGTTTTGGGCACCTTAGAAGTTCTGGTGGCCCTGATCTTATGTAGGATGCCAGTCTGGTCTAGGAACAGTCAATTATGGAAACATGGAATGGGGAATTTGACCAAGTTTTGGGTGCCTCAGAAGCTCTGGTGGCCTTGATCTTATGTAGGATGTCAACCTGGTTTGGGAACAGCCAGTTATGGAATCATTGAATGATCAATTCAACGAAGTTTTGGGTGTCTCAGAAGCTCTGGTGGCCTTGATCTTATGTAGGATGTCAGTTTGGTTTAGGAGCAGCCAGTTATGGAATCATGGAATGGTTTGGGTTGGAAGGGACCTTAAAGATCATCCAGTTCCACCAGGGACACCTTCCACCATCCCAGGGTGCTCCAAGCCCCATCCAACCTGGCCTTGGACACTTCCAGGGATCCAGGGGCAGCCCCAGCTGCTCTGGGCACCTGTGCCAGGGCCTGCCCACCCTCACAGCCAAAAGTTTCTTCCTAATTGCCTGATAGTTAATCCAAGGAAGAGATGATGCTGCCAATACCCTTCCAGAAGTTGAGTAGTGAAGGCCTGCAGAAGATCTGAGCACCTCCAAAGAGTGGATGTGCACAGTGGTCATCTTTCACAGCCCCTCCTAAATCAATACTCCAACACAGCATAATAACAGAAATCTGCAATCACAGCACCAAAATTTACAGTTTCTTGGTGTTTCTGCTGCTTTTAAATCCCCAGGTTAAAAAGTCACACCTATTAGATAATCTCAGCTTTTTGTTTTCAAAGATCTTTCTGCATTTTCTGGTTCTGGCCTAATGCTGAAAAACGTGGTCTGCACACAACCTGATGGCTCACAACCAAACAAATTCAAATTAAAATGAAAAAACAAACAAACAAACAAAATCTCTTGAGTTATTTTTAAAACTTGTGATCTTGAGCCAGTGTTTTTGGGGACAGCCTTAAACTGACAATCCCCTAGAAACAGCCACTCCAAACCCAGGACTTTATGCTGCTTGATATCTTGTGCAAAGACCACATTTGAAGAAATTAAGCCATAATTAAGCAGAGTTATTAATGATTGCTTTAACTAATTGATACAATTACATAAGCAGCAGACAAGATTTTAATCAGTGGTCATGAAACCAGAAGTAAACTAGCCAGACACCCCCTCCTCTCTGGCAGCTAATTTGCAAACAATAATTCTGCTGCTGATAGTGACTCAGCGGCTGAGGGGAGAAGGATAAATCTGAGGAGACAAATAGGTATAAGCCTTCCCCATTTTAATGAGAAACAGACACAAAAAGGCCAAAAAGACCCTGTCAACATGATTTGCAGTACAGTTACTTAATTTTTACCAAATGTGCTTTCTGCCACGCTTTAGTTGAAGTACATATTTATTTGATATTTCGCTGGCAAAGTTTAAAAGAGCCTCCAAAATACCCATCTGCTTCTGCTACGCATGACCCTACCAGCCTCACCTCCGACACACTGTAATGGTTTTAGGGAATGATAGCACTGCACAGATGTGATTTATTCACAGATTGTGGGTGACTTTCTGCTAATTTACAGGGGAAAAGCACAGCTTTCCACTGGGGCGTGAAGCTGACCCCACAGAACAAACCTGCCTGCACAGGGAGGGACAGCAAATCTCCTTCCTTGAGGCAAACACTGAAGCACAGGATGGTTTTAAGGGACAATAAAAACCCATTTCCACCCCTGCCATGGGCAGGGACACCTTCCACCAGCCCAGGTTGCTCCAATGTCCAACCTGGCCTTGGACACTTCCAGGGATGGGTAAAGTTACTCATAAGTAACACAAGGTTGCTCAAAATCTGGTTGCAGAACAGTCTTCTCTAACCTTCGGTAATCTGAAAGTAAGAGGAAGCTCAAAACCATGAGATTTAAATAAAAACCCATTTCCACCCCTGCAATGGGCAGGGACACCTTCCACCATCCCAGGTTGCTGCAAGCCCCATCCAACCTGGCTTTGGACACTTCCAGGAATGGGTAAAGTTACTCAAGTAACACAAGGTTGCTCAAAATCTGGTTGTAGAACAGTCTTCCCTAACCTTCAGTAAACCAAAAGTAAAAGGAAGCTCAAAACCATGAGATTGAAATAATATGAAGTTGACACTTCTTTCCCTTTACCTTCTGGATTTGGAGCCTTTAAGGTTATTTCCTCCAGCTCTTCCCTTTGATCCCTCTGTATCAAAAGGAAGGGCTGAATTCCTGTCTTGGAGTTGCTTCCATGTGTTGTATAATCTTTGTAAAATGCTGGGAGAGACCCAGGAGCCCAACTTGCTGAAAAAGAGTTATTTAGGGGGTGATGGAGGTGACCTTCCAAAGGTGGGACAGGGGAGTGAGCATCCTGCACCTCCTGGCATGCAGAGCTGGGCTCTGTGTGTGTGTCAACACTTGAGCAGCAAGGGAACAAGGAGACAGCAGCGTGGAGACAGCTGGGAGAGAAGGGAGCAGGGAAACAGGGATGCCAGGAATGCAGGAGGGCTGCAAAGAATCAGAAAGGCAGGGAGAACAAGAAAGGAGTGGAAGAATTATCTCCATCCCTGCAAGGACTTCCAGGGAGTTTCTCAGCTGGGAAGAGAAAGAAATTCAGAGATGATGGGGTGAGGGAAGAAAGCCCAGGCATGTGTGATGAGGAGCAGGGAAGATGCAGAGAAGCTGCAGCAGAGACCCTCCTGTTCCCCCAGCATTTCCCATCTGCTCCTCATCCCCTGGGATCAGCATGTGAGGCACAAGGCTCCTCTGCACACCAGGAACAGAAAAAGGAGAAAGGAACAGCCCCAGCCTCCAGGGCACTGACACAGGAAATGTGGGGAGGAGCTGTTTGCAGGGCATGTAGTGACAGGACAGGGGGAGAATGGCTTCAGACAAAGGGAGTAGGTTTAAATGGGGTATCAGGAGGAAATTCTTGGCTCTGAGGGTGATGAGCATTAGCACAGGCTGCCCAGAGAAGCTGTGGCTGCCCCTGGACCCCTGCAAGGTGCAAGGTTGGACTGGATGGGGCTTGGAGCAAGCTGGGATAGTGGCTGTAGCTCCCTCAAGAGTGTTTGTGAAGGCTGGAGTTACAGGGATGATCTCCTGATCCATCCTGGCAGTTCCCATGTGCGCACCAACCCTTCCCTGGGCTGTCAACAGGGACTTGAAACACATTCACACCTAAAACACAGAGATGTCCACACCTCTGGGAAATGATGGGACCTCTGCATGCTCTGTCTCTGGGTTTCAGTGACAAATCTCCTCTCCCTCCTTCAATCACTGTCTATAAAATATGTATTTCTAGATAATGGTGAAAAGCCGTTGATGCCGCTCCTCAGAGCATTGCACCTCTGACTGAGTGGGCAATGCTGCTTGTCAGCTTTCAGAGCCCAGAGGAGCAGCAAGGCAGGGCTTGTTTCAGGCACAGACCACAAGGCAGAGCTGGGTTCCATCTCCCTTGGAGCCCAGGGAGCTCAGCTCCAGAGGAAAACCCCCATGTGCAAACCAAGGTCTCCCAAATTCACCGGGGAAACTTTCCCATGCAGAAATTGACCTTAAAAAGGCCAGGGGATAGTTTTGGAAGCATGAGAAAGATGTTCCTTCTATCCAGATTTACAGTGACAGCTCTTTTTTAGGTGTCCCAAGCTAAAGGGATGTTCTTTAACTGGGATGTCCAGACTAGGACAGGCTGGAGAAATTGGCTTTATCCAGGGGCTTCCATTCTTGTGAGAGGTGGAACCAAGTCTGGCAAAACCATAAGGTTTGGAGCACAAGTCCTGTGAGGAGTGGCTGAGAGAGCTGGAGCTGTTTAGCCTGGAGAAAAGGAGGGTCAGTTGTTGGGAAGGATGAAAGTTTGACAAGAAGGTCTCACAGATATGTGTGCTTAGCAGAAAGATTTTTAAATGTAGAGTCTGATGAAGGAATAGAGATGGAAGCAAGTTTTGACACAGAAGAAAAGAATTGCTAAGCCAGTCTCACTGGATAACCAAGGAGGCAAAGGGTGTGTTAGTTAGAAGGGGTTTTTATGGCTTGGAGCAAAGGATAAACCCACCCCAAACAAGAAGATGATTTTACCAAGCACAAAGACAGCACAGGCAAACAAGCCTGCTGATGTGGCAAGTAGAAAAAAGGTCTCAGAATTTTCCACTGCAAGAAAACTGAAAAACAACTTCTAACTTAAACTGTAATGCACTGACTTTAGTGACTGGAGAATATTAACATGATCATGGTAATTACAGTAGTTATGACAGGCTGTAGATAAAAGTTCAGGTATAGATTGGTTCTGCTGTATTAAGATGCTCAGCAAAGAAAAGTCTAGAATGCATTGTAACCAAAACCAAAGGGTCTCCAGGCCTGCCTGCAGCTGGAGCTGACAGCTGTGGGCACAGCTCTGTCACCCACCACCCTGGGCTGCTGTGACACCTTGGATACAATAAACTGCATTTTGGAGAGTGCCTGGAGTCCCACATCCCTCATTTCGGCTCTTACAGTCAGTGAGGACCTCATTATTCTTCACAACTCCCCGAAAAGAGCTTGTGGTGAGGTGGGGTCTGTGTCTTCTCCCTGGCAACCACCCCCAGGACAAGAGCAAATGGCCTCAAGCTGCACCAGGGGAGGCTCAGGTTGGATATTAGGAAAAAAATTCATCAGTGAAAGAGTGGCTAAGCATTGGAAGAGGCACTGGTTGACATTGGAAGAGTGTCACAGACATCCTTTATGAAAAATCCTTTCCTTAGGATTTTTTCTTCCTGAGAAGCTGAGAGGCCTCAGGAACAAAATGTAAACAATGGTTATCTGCTGCTGTGGAATGCAACAGGTGCATCTGGGATTGGGCTCATGATGGATGTTTGTAATTAATGGCCAATCACAGTCAGCTGGCTCAGACAGAGAGTCCAAGACACAAGATTTTGTTATCATTCTTTCCTATTCTATTCTCAGCTAGCCTTCTGATGAAATACTTTCTTCTATTCTTATAGTATAGTTTTAATGTAATATATATCATAAAATAATAAATCAGCCCTCTGAAAGATGGAGTCAGATCCTCATCTCTTCCCTCATCCAAAAACCCCTGTGAGCACCATCACAGAAGAGGCCCAAGCCAGTGGTGGGGTCACCATTTCTGGAAGTGTTCAAAACACAAACAGAAGTGGCACTTCATGATTTGGTTCAGTGAGCACAGGAGTGTTTGGTCAAAGGCTGGACTTGATCATCTCAGAGGCCTTTTCCAACTTTAATGATTTTATGATTCTATGAAAACAGCTTTTAATAACTGCACAGGTAATAACAGAACCACTCTTATCTCTGGGGCACAGACAGGGCTGAGCTGAGGAAAAAAAAATAAAACAAGGAGAAACCTCCTCCTTCCCCAGGGTTAGCACAAGCCCTGGTGCCTGTCTATCTTTAAAAAGGTCAGGTTAAGTCATCACCCCTCCTGTCCCTCATCTCCACAGATCTCCCAATAGCACTGGGGGCAGTGAAAACCTCTGATAAGTCAGATTTCACCCTTTTATAAAAGATCTGTTCATGGCTTGTAGAGTGGGCGAGATATTTGCTCCCCAAGGGCAGCCTCTTCATAATCCTGCCTCCAGCAAAGGCAAACCCCTGCACCCACTCACTGAGGCTCTCCAAATGTTAATTTATTCCAGCATTAAAGTGTGTTCTGTGATGAGCACACAGGTAGTGACTGCACTGCTGGGATGGCAGCGCTGTCACTCACAGTGCCTGCCTCAGATAAAATCAGGTTTGGGCAAAGGCTGATGTAGTGCTGAGTGTTTCACATCAGATTTTAAATAACAACAGCCACTGCCTTTTTCACCAGCCTCTCTCACAGAGACACCCATGGGCATCAAAGACGGGTGGGAGGAGATGATTGATAAATCACAGGGGGCTCAGAGCTCACAGAATCGCAGAATAAAGAGACCTTCAAGATCATCAAGTCCAATCCATGCCCTAAACACCTTAACTAAGGTGCCAAGAGCTCCCTACAGGGCTTGGCACCTAAAAAAACCAGCTTTGACTTGTGCTTTGGAACGGCCAAGCCCAAAATGAACCTGCTCACACTGTAATGGTCAGGGAAGTGCAGCTAGTTAATGGACCAGCAAGAATAAGTTTTTGGAAGTCTCTGGAGGAAAAATGAACTGTTCCTCTTGTTCCAGATTTCATGTTTTAAGGATGTGAGGGAATGAAGTTTGCTGCCCCACTGACCTTTACCCCAGAAGCTTGAGACAGCCCTGGGAGCATCTGTAAATCTGAAGGGCTGTGCAAATGCAGCAGTGGTGGCTGAGTCTCTGGTTTCTGTGGCTGAAATGACCCCCAAGGTATTAAAAGTCTTTTTTCCCAACCACCAACTGAAGAAGCTGAGATTCCTCAGCTCTGCTTTTCAAAGTTGTTTATTTTCTCTTATCTATTTCATTCTCTTTCTCTGACCTCCTGAGGTCTGTCCAGCAGGTTGGATTGTGGCACAGTCCCTGCCCTTGGGGAGGTATTGGCTTTTTATACCAAGAACTACGTGTACTTGATTTACAATAATTTTCCAATACCTATCACCTATGTTAGACAGTCTGTCTCTGCTCTAAACCAATCCAGAAGTGCCACCATCACAGCAGAAGATGGAGGACAAGAAGAAGGAGAAGAAGAAAGACAGAACATGCTTAGATTCTTCTAACTTGCTTCTTGAACTTCTATTCTAAATCTCTAAAATTTTACTTTTTCACCCTGCGACAAATTCACTGTCATTCTACTCAAACCCTTGTGGCTTGTAACTCCTCACACAAAGTTGGTAATTGTTTCCATGGGCTAAAATCAAAGGCACAGGTGTTTGTGACTCCATGCCAAGATCTCTGAGCCTCCTGCCAGGGTCTGGAATCACCCAGGGCAGCCAGAGGAATGTCCTGGGTTCTGACATCTGAGGTGACCTCAGGTGGGCTTGCACAAGGAGGACACTGAGCACACCTGAAAACCCTGGGTTGGTTATTGGTGCATTCTTTGTTCTGCTCCAGGGCTTTGGCCCTCAAGGAGCTCCACTCTGTGCAGAAGGAAAAAGAAAGGGCCCAGACAGCAAAAGGATGAGGAAAAGGAATGGTGCCATGCTCAAAGTCTTGCAGGAGCTCATCATCACCTGCCTCCAGCTTCTCACCCCATCCCAAAAAGTTCTTTTCACTTCAGGACTGGAAGTGAAATCCCATCCTTGCCCAGCATGGAGCAGATGAGAAGGAATCCCAGCTCTGTCATCCTGTCCTTTCTCCTGAGTTATGGTGCCTCTCTTTAATCAGGAGGAATTTACAGAGCTGCTCCCCTCCCCACACCAAATTTTAGGTATAATAAATATAGGTAAAATATCTGGCACAGTAGAGGGAAATGGTTGGAAACATCACAAACCACTTGATTTTAAGTGGTGCAGGAGGAAGAAATTGCACTTGTAGATTAAAAATATAACCAGTAATACTTGTTCAATAAATCATTGAACATGTATGGGTGAGCATGTCCCACTCAGACTGCTGGCCTCCACTGTAGGGCAACTGCCATCACCCACCACAATCCCTCATTGCCCCCATTCTTTTTGTGGATTTAAAGCTCCTCGCGAGCATCTGTGAATCAGCCAGGTATGATAGCTCAAGTAATCCTGCACACCCACAGGACTAAGCACAAACACTGAGTTCTTCATGTAAAAGTAGCTCCTCCTCCCACCCACACCCCAAGCAGCAAACTTCCCAAAGCCACGAATTCCACTGAAATCAGCCAGGATTCCATGCTGGATACCCAGATTCCTTCCCTGGGATCTGGCTGCCAGCATTTTCAATCACAATGCTGACAACACAGCAGGAGCACCACACTAAACTTGGCCTGCACCCTGACTGGCAGCATCCTGCACTCCTGCCCAGTGCCTTAAAGAGGCTCCAGCCTCTCCAAAAACTCCATTTAGAGCCAAATCATTCAGTGCCTTGTCTCTACACCTTGCTGTGTCTGTGGCAGATGCAGCCACAGTTTGGGTGGGTGTGGAGAACACTGCAGCAGCAACTCTTGTCCAGCAGCCAACAGGACAAAACAACTCTAGGGGTGGTTCCTGCCCCCTGAGTTGTGCCCCTGGTCCCTCAATATTGCAAAAGTATAAAAATGCCATGGGTCTATGGCATAAAAACTCCGAGGAGCACATCCTTGTGGGAAATGTGCTCACTGGCAGAACTCATGAGCAGCCCTGGTGTCCACAGCAGGATGGAGCAGAAAGGTTTGTAAAGCACCACGAGCTGCTGGAGCTCCTTACCTGCTTCTCAGACATGATGTAGAGGTGCTCATGGTCCATGGAGAAGGCCATGTCCCGGAGGATGGGGCCAGTGTCCACCACCTGCACGATCTCGTACTCCAGCGTGTTCTTGGTGGTGCCATCCACACGGATCTGCGCAGCAACAACAAGAGCAGAGGGACAACATGAGGATTTTCTCCTCCTTCCACTGAAAACAAATCATTACAGAACCACAGAATGATTTGTGTTGAAATGAACCTTAAAGACCACCCCATTCCAACCTCCTGCCCTGGGCAGGGATAGCTTCCACCATCCCAGGGTGCTCCAAGCCCTGTCCAGCCTGGCCTTGGACACTGCCAGGGATCCAGGGGCAGCCACAGCTTCTCTGGGCAGCCTTCTTTCTCACCACCCTCACAGTAATATGTATCTACTTATAAAATATATACAAAATTATTTTTATTTACATATATATTTAATATATATATAATATATATTTATATATATTTAATATATATTTTTATATATTTGTATATATTTTATATATATTTATTTTAAAATTTCTACTTTTTAAAATTTATATTCATAGTCATATGTTTATTTATATTTATAGTTACATTGCTGTTATAGTTACACTAGTTATATTTTGTACATTTATATATATTTATTTTATACATAATTATATATGCACATCATTTATATTATACGCATATACATATATTTATGATAATACCTAATATATATGTGTAGATATATATATAGTGTGTATATATAATATATATTATATATTTATTTATATATTTGCATATCTATATATATATAGATAGAGATGCAAATATATAGATTTGTACATACAATACAATAAAATATACAATATATATTATATATATATTGTATATTTTATATATATATATATATATATATATATATATATATATATATATATATATATATAAAATATACAATATATATAAAATATATATACAAAATAACCACTAGACAGATGTATTGTGCCCCAGGTCTTTCAGACAACAACCACTGTCAACAAAAAGTGAACTTTTCCCAGCCTCCCCACCTAAAGGACGGGGCAGATTTCATCACTCCTGCTGGTCCCATCAACACAAGAGCACTGTAAGAACAATGCAGAGCCTGCTGGCTTTTATCTGGCACTGGCACTGTGCTCCTGTCACCGCCTGGACAAATCCACCACGCTCAAAATGATGGCAATGAGGGAAGGATCTGTGGTGGTGATGAGCAGAAGATAAAAAACCACACAAATCTGCAGGAGTGACTCACTGGAATGCCACTCAGATAATATTATTGCTCTTATTGCTAATGTTCCACAGGGCAATTTATTATTGCAGAGTGTTCAGGCCAACACAGACTATTTCTCTTGCTGATTGCATATATCAGGTATTGAAATCAGCCCTGCACCAGTGTGGCACCTTATGATTCCAGACGCCTCTCATAACAGGGTGTCACTTAGGGACATCAATAACTGGGATTATGAGGAGGAACCAGACAAACAGCCCCAGTCTGTCCCTGACAGTGATCCAGTGATGCAGAAGAAAAGGCAGAAAATTACAGACTTTTCCTGCTTAAAAACAATTTCTAGAGTTTGGGCTCAAAAGCAGCTGGAGAAGGTTTGCAATTCCTCTCAATATAGAGCAAGTCATGATAAAATAGCTGTTCTCAGGGGTTCTCCTGAACCTTGTGAGGCTCTGTACAGCAGCAAACCCCACAGTCATGTTTAGGAGTTTCATGTTTCATCTCCCTCTGTTCCCCATGTGTTGCCTTTCACTTCCTGAAAATATTTTATCCTGCAACAACACAAACACCACAGTACCTTTCCCTGAAAGTTGTAGAAGATCTTCATCCTGCCCAACATTATAATCTCCATTTCTTCCTGACCAAAGATTCCCAGCCTGCAGTTGGATAGCTGAGCAAAAAGCACCCTTCCCATCCAAAGGAAATAACAAGCTGTGGAGAACTTATGGTGTCAAGACCTGTTCCCACTATTCCCTGGCACAGTCCTTGAGCTTGCTCCTTCTGTATCAACATCTCAGCCAAGAAACTGAGCCTGAATCATCTTCTCTATTGGAAAGTCAAAGAGAAGGGAACAGAAGGAACGATAAAGGGTCTGGAAAGTCTGTATGAGTAAAGGACAGCAGTGATAAACAGATTGTTATCTTTGTCCTTCCTTGATCTACTCACCTGCTGTGGGACAACAAAGGAATATTATTTCCCCAGGAATGATAAAGAAAATGAAGCAGAAAGGATTTAGAGAGGCTCTCTGTGCCAGCAAAGGGTCTGGAGGGTGCTCAGGGATGCTCAGATCCTGCGTGTTATCCATCAGACTCCCCAGAAGTGGGAGCACGTGCTGGCCTGGGCTGCTGGGCTGCCCCAATGACAGGGGAGGTTTTGCAGTTAATTTGTCATCTTGATGGAGCTGCTGATGAGGGCAACACACGTCCCAACATCAGCACACACAGAGGTCAGGGCATGAAGTCCAGCGCTGAGCATCCCTGATGCACCAAGGGGTCAAGGACTTCATTCCAGCACTGGACATCCCTTAAATACAAAGAACTCAAGGTCTAAAGCCCAGCACTGAACATCCCAGAAACACAAGAATTCAGGGTCTGAATCCCAGCACTGAACATCACTGAAACACGAAGTATTTGGGGTGTAAAGCCCAGCACTGAATATCCCTGAAACACAAAGAATTGAGAGTCTGAAACCCAGCACTGAACATCCCTGAAACACCAATGAGATCAGGGCCTAAAGCCTGGCACTAAACATCTCTGAAACACAAAGAATTCAGGGTCTAAACAATGAGCATCACTGAACCACAAAGAATTCAGGGTCTGAAGCCCAGGGCTGAGCATCCCTGACTCCCACCAGCTCTGGCTGCCTGGTAGCAGGGGGCACGCTCATTTCCGTGGTCCCTCACAGGGAAATTCAGCTCCTCTGAGTTCTTCCTTCTTGGAAATGGACCATGATGTAAATCACCCCTGAGGTGAAGGGCAAAGATGCCAAGAGGCTTGGGCTGAGTCATTCCCCTTAGACCAGGTAGGGGAGAGGAAGGAGGCAGGAGGAGCTGCAGGCTGAGGAGCACAGGAGGCTCCCTGTTGGAGCTCTGCTCCAAGCACACCAAACACCCCCAGAGCAGGAGCCTTTCCTCTTTCCCTCTGAGGCTTTGCAGCTCCAAGTTCTCCCTCTGAGGGAGCAGTCAGGGAGCTTTGTCTGCTGTCTCCGCTCTGCCTCCCCTCAGTCCCTGGTGGCTTCTCATTCCTGTCACAGCATCCTCGCTCTCTGCTGATCCCTGTGCTAAACAAACCTCACATCTCCACTTTGACCTTGATTTTCCAGCACCACCGTGGTCAGATCTGCAGGCTGCCAGATATGTAAGCAGCCAATTATCACCCCAGGGCTCAGTCACTGTCCTCAGCCTTTGCCAGGCCCCATTAGAGGGGAAAGAGCAGGGAGATGGAAGAGGCAGGCTGGAGAGGAGTTAACAAACCATGGAGACAGGAGGCACAGCCCCCAGGGATCTCCCCTGTGCATTTGGTGCAGGTAAAAGATTGCAGAGTCTTCCCACCAGGAATGCAGAGCTACTCGGAAGTGATTTAACAGCTATTGCTGGCCTAATAGCCTGAAAAGTCATTATTTTGCAGAGGGGGAGGGAGGGAAAAAGGGACAGGGCTCGCTGTGCTGTACATGTGCAAACACACACACGTGGCACACACCCCACAGCCCAACAGCTCTACATGCAGAAAGCCCTCTCTCTATTAAATCTATTAGCTAATAAAAAGGAAAACTCAGAAAAAGGCCAGAGAATCTGGCAGACACCAACCCACGCTGCACAGCCTGTGCAAGGCCTGTGCCAGCAGTGAGGTGATTATTGGAGACTGCAGCCACAAGTGTAGCTCCTAACTCCAACCATCCCTGTACCTGTCTTAAACACTCTCTTTGTTATGTTGGACCCCAGGCACAGAGCCTTGAGGATCTCCACCTTCCCTGCTCTTGCTCTTCACAGACAACACAACTGCATTTTCTCTTAGAGATTTATTCCTGGCTTCAAGGCTCCTGCTAGAACCAAGGCACTTGGGCTGGTGAAAAAAAAAAAAATCAGAGAAGAGTCTCTGAAGGAAAAATGGGAAGATTCTCATCAAAGCCTGCAGGTGATCACCACTAAAGGCAGGGAGCCAGACACAAGCTCTGCTTGGAAACACAAGTTTCCAGAGGCAGGGAATTTGAAGAACGTCCCACCCCTTTCCTCTGCTCCTGCTCTTCTCTGCTGGCACCAGCCCCAAGCCCCACCTGGAGTGGGATGCTGGCATGGACAGAGTTTTCTTCTGACCTCCCACTTAACCAGAGGGAGTTTTTTATCATCCCTTAACTCTTGGGTTTGTCCCCAAGAGCTCAGCAACCCCCTTGGGTGATGCTGGAGTCAGCTTTTCCACTGGCTTCAGTGGACTTTGGACCAGTATTCCTTTGAGAAAACCTCAGAGCCTGCAGGCAGAGCTGAACTCTTAGAAACACCTTAGAAACCTTGAATGATGGGCATTCCCATATTCAAGATGTTTTTTGGGGCTGTGGGAGATGAGAACCCGGCTAACAGTCCAGGCTGGGATCGCTTCTGGGAGCTGCCTGTGAACCATGAGCTCCTTGGCAAGGCAAGAGGGAGGGGGACAAGCGACAGAGGGGGCTCCAGGATCATGTATGAGTCTCAAAACGCCCAGTCCACCACAACCCACAGTCCACAAACACCCCCATCACCTCCACAAGGGGATCATCCACCTGCTCCCCCTCCCTGAATGTCTGTCCTGGACATGCCCACCCCTCAGAGCTCCAGTTGCTCAGCTGTCACAGACACCTTTTATGAGAAATCCTTTCCTTAGGATTTTTCCTCCTGAGAAGCTGAGAGGCCTCAGGAACAAAATGTAAACAATGGTTATCTGATGCTGTGGAATGCAACAGGTGGATCTGGGATTGGTCTCATGTGGTTGTCTCTAATTAATGGCCAATCACAGTCAGCTGGCTCAGACTCTCTGTCCAAGCCACAAGCCTTTGTTATTCGTTCTTTCCTATTCTACTCTTAGCTAGCCTTCTGATGAAATCCTTTCTTCTATTCTTTTAGTATAGTTTTAATGTAATATACATCATAAAATAATAAATCAGCCTTCTGAAACATGGAGTCAGATCCTCATCTCTTCCCTCAACCTGAGCCCTGTGAACACGGTCACACTCAGCTCCCTTGTCCTCCTTTAACCCAGGACATGTGAGAGCTCCCAGGGCCCAGCACTCAGGCTGCACATTAATCCTTTTTCTTCCTGGAAG
Organism: Calcarius lapponicus; assembly: GCA_039654755.1. Taxonomy (NCBI): domain Eukaryota; kingdom Metazoa; phylum Chordata; class Aves; order Passeriformes; family Fringillidae; genus Calcarius; species Calcarius lapponicus. The sequence continues at coordinate 16,738,577 of CM077463.1, forward strand.
GCTTCACTCCCTGGGCTTGGCTGCTATTAAAACATCAGCGTGATGCTTCCCGAAGGTCAACTACCAAGGGACCCATTCTGGCAGCTGTTTGTTTGTTTGTCTGAACATTATCTAGGGCTGGCTGTTTATTTACATCCATTGAAGTATCAGGCAATAAATATCCTCTCCCAGTAGCAAACAGATGCTTGCACTCGAATGTTCCGGCTTCAAAACGATCTCCTTAATGAGCAAACAACACCATTAATCTTTAAAGACACAGGCTCCGGCCTTCTCTGAGCTCCCAGCCTGGCCATGGCTACACCCACAGGCATCCCTGGCAAGAAGCCCACGGGTCTGGTAGATGAAAGAAGGTGAAAGATACCTTCCATCACTTGGCTGGTGGTTTTCAGCCTTATCTGGGCCTCCCCAGCTGCTGGGGGATCCACGGGAGGCTGATGCTCAAGGACAGTTTCCCCAGCAAGTTGGTGGCAGATGCCTCAATCACACTTCTAAGAGGGACAGAGAGGTTGGTATCACGTAGTTATCAAAGAGAGGGACACAATAACCCTCTCCAAATCACAGGGATGGACTCAAAATTGTCAAGGAAAGAACAGTGGGATTGGAGGACAAAAGGAATTGGTGGCAGCAAGCACTTGGTGCTTTTGCTGGAAGATAAATCATTATTATAGCAAAAAATAAAATAACTTTAAGCTCAGCAGAGCAACAGAAACACCTGCCTTCCAGAGAGGGCCACACACCTCTGTTAGCACCTCTATTCTTTCCTATAAAGTGACATTTCCTGCTAAAATCCATCCACACAGAGGTACTTCAGGAGCTTTACTCCAGGCCCATCAAAGCCTGATCCCATAGACTGAATCAGTGTTTGCAGCATGTTAACATCATCCAGTTTTGGTTTATTCAAGAAAAAGTCACTGGCACAGGTTGCTCTGAGAGGTTTTTGATGTCCCATCCTAAGAAGTGCTCAAGGCCAGGTTGGATGGGACTTGGAGCCTGATCTAGTGCAATGTGTCTTTTCAAAATTATCTTCAGACTCACTTCAGAAGCACACCCCTAACTTAATCTCCTGCTACAACCTCACTTCCATTTTATTTGCCCAAGCAGCTTGGACTGGTCTCTGGCAGCACAATAAAAATAAAGATATTTCCATTGTGCCAGCTGGGCTCATCTGCTTCCTGCTCCTCTAAAACCATCACTCCTGGCCCACCAGAGTTAAAATAAGGTCCCCTTCAATTAATATCTGTGTATAAAGCACTTGAAAGCCATCCAGGGCTGCTGGGAGCGTGGTGGGGAGCAGAGCACAACGACCGGCCAGGCAGGCAGCAGGAGCAGACGCGGGGTGGATGAGACTCATTACAAATAATTAAACGAATAACTAAGCAGAAGAGGAGCTTGGTGAACCGTGGCAAGCTCGGCCAAGCCACCCCTCCCCACCACTCTGCTTTTTGTGCAGCGTCAGCAGCCCCTGGGCTGACGGAGTTCCAGGGAATTCATCACCTCCTGCCCCAGCGCTTCCAGCCACTCTCGCTCAAGTCACGCTGGTGGCTTCTTTTGGCCATGAAATTGCCCCAGTTCCCCAGGGAGGGGATTAAATGGGCTGCCAGGAAGATTGCAAGGGTGGATTTCAAAGGGAAAATCCTTCAGGTATTGAATCAGGCCCTGCTATCTCTGCCAGGGTACAAGGGAGCAACCATGACTGTGGTACTGCCTCGAAAAGTAGGGAGGTGGGAGGAGAAGCTTTGTCCTCCCCATCCTCTGAGGCAGCCTTCCTTTGCTGTCCCTGCCTCTCCTTCTTGCAGGGCAGCTCTCTGAAATCACCATCATCATTTCTCACTATTGGATTAAGGATCTGCAAACACCACTTCCAAACACCATTTCCAGGGGATCCAAGCAGCCCTGGAGCCCAGCACATCAATCCAGGCTGCTCTGAGAAGGGCCCAGCCAGAGCCTTATGACTGCACAGGGGCCACTAATACTTCATTGCTTTTCCAATAGCAGTTCCTCCCTGTTTTATGAACCTAATGTTCCCCAGAGGATGCCAGGACTGCTGGCTGCTGTTCCTGGCATGGAGAAGGAGGAAGGACACAGCAGGCAGTGTATGAGCTCATGTCAGGCCCTTCTGATGATCACCTATTCCTGCTTTTCCATTGATTTGGGTCTCATTATGGAGCTCTATTGATTTCAGCAAAGACAGGGAAGGGGCTGGTGACACTCCATGTTCTGCCCATTTCCCTCCTTTTTCCAGTAAAATAATCTCTTCTAATTTGCCTAAAGCCTATTAACAGGAGATCAATTCCTAATAAAGCATGGCATTTCAATAGCCCTGTCTATCCACCGATGCTAAAGGCCTTTAGAAACGCTAATTGAAAAAGCAAGGCATGAGGTACACCCTTAACTCCTGCCTCAGCCAGCAGCTCTCTCTCTTCTCCTGTACACATTTTATAGTGCTGTGGGCCTGGACCATGCCAGCCCATCCAAACACAGATCTCAGCGCACCTCCAGCCATGTGGAGGTGTTTACAGTGTTCTTGAAGCTCCTGCTCTCAGTGCTGTCAAGAACGCCAAGTGTCATGTCAGGAGCCACTCTGAGCAGAGTGGAGAGCTGATCTGGACAGGAGAGTCATGGAATCATGGAATGGTTTGGGTGGGAAGAAAATCCAGTTCCCCCCTGCCATGGCAGGGACACCTTCCACTATCCCAGGCTGCTCCAAGCCCTGTCCAACCTGGCCTTGGGCACTGCCAGGGATCCAGGGGCAGCCACAGCTTCTCTGGGCAGCCCTCTGCCCGGGCATCCCTGTGACAGTGTTCAGAAGGGTTCTTGGATGAGGGAAGAGATAAGAATGTTGACTCCATGTTTCAGAAGGCTGATTTATTATTTTAAGATATATGTTACATTAAAACTATACTAAAAGAATAGAAGAAAGGATTTCATCAGAAGGCTAGCTAAGAATAGAATAGCAAAGAATGATAACAAAGGCTTGTGGCTTGGACAGAGAGTCTGAGCCAGCTCCCTGTGATTGGCCATTAATTAGAAACAACCACATGAGCCCAATCCCAGATCCACCTGTTGCATTCCACAGCAGCAGATAACCATTGTTTACATTTTGTTCCTGAGGCCTCTCAGCTTCTCAGGAGGAAAAATCCTAAGGAAAGGAATCCTCAGTCAGAAATTTCCTCCTAATATCTAATCTAAATCTCTCCTCTTTTACTTTAAAAGGTTTCCTTTCCTGTCCTGTCTCTGTGACCCAGTAAAAGTCACTCTCCCAAAGTGTAGGTGCCCCTGAGTGCACCCCACAGAACAGAAGGGACAGCAAAGCAGGCTGGCCTTGCAATCCCATAAGGTTCCTGGTTTGTATTTCCTTTGTCCAGGAGGTCTCATGTGACAGAATCACAGAATCACTAAGGTTGGAAAAGACTTCCAAGATGACCAAATCCAATCTCACAGAACAAATCTTGTTGTCAGCAAACAAGGCTTGTTTGCTGTACCTACAGCACAGCACCAGCCAGGGAGAATGGTTCTTCCTCAGCTCTCCCCCAGGGCCTTCTCTCCCAGCAGCAATTCAGGGTTTTGAAGAAGACAGCTTTCCTAGAATAACTGCTGGCTAATCCTGATCATCTGCAGGCACTGCAGTGTAATCCCCACCCCGGGCCAGGGGGCACAGGGCCTTCACTGGGCAGGGCCACAGGGTTTAATCCCTGCACAGGAGTCACCCACTGACCTCTGGTGTAATCCTGGGAAATTGGGTCGAACACAGCTGTGCCTGGCTGCTGGATAGGAGGAGATCACCCTGCAGAGCCAGCACAGCACAGAGGGCAGAGAGGGCTCCTGCTTCAGGAGGCCCAAGAGAAGCAGGGGACACGATGCTGGTGGGCATCTGCTTGGTTTTCTGGAGACACAGGGGTCACTGAGCATCACAGAGCTCCTGGGTGTGGTGGTTCCATTGTGGGTCACTGTCTCACACTCATCCAGCACAGTGGGATCCACTGGGATCATAGACTGGTTTGGGTTGGAAAGGATCTTAAAGCTCATCTCATTCCACTCCCTGCTATGGGCAGGGACATATCCCACTATGCCCGGCTGCTCCAAGCCCTGTCCAGCCTGGCCTTGGGCACTTCCCAGGGAACCAGGGGCAGCCACAGCTGCTCTGGGCACCCTGTGCCAGGGCCTGCCCACCCTCACAGGGAAGAATTTCTCCTTAATATCCAACCTAAATCTACCCTTTATCTTCTTAAAGCCACCTGCTTTGGGCCAGAGGGTCCTTCAAACCCAAAGACAAATTCCCAGCTGACAGAGATCCCCTTTATTTTAACTTTCTCTTCAAGCCCTTCATTCTGGGCTTGGGCATCACCTAACACAGTGGGCTTCTGACTGCTGCTCCCAGCACTACAAAAAATTAACAATTGCAGCTTGAAGTGTACCTGCAGTTTATATTCTATCTCCCTACAAAGAATGACTTTCTCTTCAACCTCTTCATTCTGGGCTTGGACATCACCTAACACAGTGAGTTTCTGACTGCTGCTCCCAGCACCATAAAAATTAACAATTACAGCTCGAAGTGTACCTGAACTGCAGGGCTCGCCCCACAGTGAAACAGCAGAGCTGGAAGCAGAGGGAAAGGGAGGGACATGAGCAGGTCCCTGTCCCCCAGCAGGGAGAGCTGTCAGGTATGTGCAGCTCTCACAGGCAGGAGCCCCTTGACAGATGACATCATTTTTGAGAGCATGGTTTACACGCGCTCCCCCGGCGCTCCCTGATTGATAAATTAGACACTCGTGAGCCATGTGCTAATCAATGCAAATCATTAGTTTGTAACAACACAAGGCAAGCTCGGCACAGCTCATTTTTCAAGGTAATGGCCTGCCAAGCATCCGTGTTCAGCTCTGAGCCCTGCCAGGCAATCCATTACCGGGCTGCTGGCACTCACCTATGGCACAGGCTGCGTGAGGCCTCTGCAGTCCAGTCCCCACCAAGGGCTGTGAGCAGTGCAAGGGCTCCAAACCTGCTGTTCCTCCTCCTCCTCCTCAGCTCCTGGCTCTGCTGCCAGTGGCCACCCTAGACACAGACATTTGGGGTGCCCTGGCTCCCACAGACCCTGTGGTGCCTCAGGGTTTAGCTTTTCTATTTTTCACATTCTGTGCTGCTTTAGTGTGTGGGTCTGGGCTTCACATTATGGGATGGTGATCTCTGTGCACAGAGCAGGGAGACAAAACAATTCCTTCTCTAGGTGGGGACCAAGGGCAAATTGTCACTGTCATGTTTTCTGGAAAATCCCTTCACCAGGATTTCTTCTCCTGGGAAGCTGAGAAGCCTCAGAGAAAAAGGAAAACAATATTATCTCATTTGCTTCTCCTGTGTTTTGCTGCTTTGGAATGTGGTTGGAGATTGTTTATCCAACAGGTGATTGTTTCATTGGTTTCATGTGAATTGTTTTGATTCATTGGCCAATCAGGGCCAAGCTGTGTTGGGGCTCTGGAAGGAGTCATGAGTTCTCATTATTATCTTTTAGCGTTCTGTAAGTATCCTTTCTGTATTCTTTAGTATAGTTTAGTATAGCGTAATATCATATCATATCATATCATAAAATAATAAATTAGCCTTCTGAGAAAATGGAGTCAGATTCATCATTTCTTCCTTCATCCTGGGGACCCAGCAAACACCACAACAAATGACCCAAACCTCAGCCCAGGAGCACAAACCCCGTGGGCTGCAGAGAGAAAAACAAGCAGGGTGGGACTGCAGGGGCTGAAGCTGGAATGGGACAATGAACTGCAAGGTGCAAATGGAGCAGAACTGATCCCAGGGAGAGACCCCGGCAGCGCTCGTGCATTTTGGGGCCATTTTGGGTCATCTTGGGTGCAGCCCTGGCTGGGCTCTGGTGCTGCCCAAGGTGCATCCATGGAGGCTTTTCATAAATCCCTGCTTTATTCTGGAACTCTGCCCAGCCTCTGCTCTAGCTCAGCCTTCTCAAAGCATCACCTGGGCATTTGTTCTCCACTTACCCCAACCCTACAACCTAAAATTAAAGCTATTTAGGCCTGAAAACCTGTGTTCTGTCCTCTATCAATGAAAAATGAAGGCAGGTATTCAACGTGTTGACCTGCAGGTGTGTCCTAGGAAACTCCATGCTGGCATCAGTGGCATCTCTAAAGGACAATGTTTGCATCAGATTGTGCCTGGCCAAATAAAGCATTGGAATGCTCCAGCCATCAGATTTAACATCCAAATTTCTGGCCTCAGGCTCTTAAAAGCTCTGTCTAGCTGAGTGAGTGCTTTGGGGGAATGAAACTCCATCAGTGAAGGATGTGCCACCACTGACCATCCTGTGGAAGGGACAAAGGTGGGACAGCTCTGCTCCTGCCCCACAGGAGCCCATCCAGGCTCTGGTGTCTGCCTCCCAAGCTCTGCAGGATTTCAGTCCCACTGGCAACAGAGCAGTCTCTTCCTCCATGGGTCATTCACAGGCACAAATCCTGCCATGGGTGCTCTGCAGAGCCACTCCTGGTCCTTCATTGAAATAAGGATTCTCTGTTTGGACATTCCCAGAGGTAAAGTTCAGGTCTCACAGAGAGGGTCCTGCTGCTGGAAGTTCATATTTATGATCCCAGTGGATAATCTCAAAGGTCACCCCAGTGCCACTCAGGTGCTTCTGTTTTCTCCCAAACTGGTGCAATTTCTTTTACAAGGCAAATATTTTGGGAACTTGCTAACTTTTAAATATTTATGGCTGTTATTGCCATCACTCCTGGTTCTTCATAAAGAGACTCCTTTGGGTCACAGTGGTTTTGATTGGGATTAAGGGAACAACAATGAAAACAAAGCATGAAAATTAAATTTTTACATGTGAGAGTGCGGGTGTCAGCTCGCGAGCTGCAGAAACCAAAATGCTCCCTCAAATCCGGTCAGCTCTTCAGCAGGGCTCAAACCCTAGATAAAAATAATTCAGACAAGTTGCAACACCAGAGAGACTCAGAGTTTTGCCTCGGAAATTTCACCCAGAAACGCAGAGTGTGTGTGACCAGGACTGACCAGACACAACGATCCCAACGCAGCTGGCCCGGAGCACAAACCCTTCTGTGGACAGCTCAAAAACCCAGGCAGGGAGTAACATGGGATGGAATGAAGACAGATGCACCACAAGACAGGCTGGATGATGAATGCAGGCCCTTTATAAGTGTCTGTTCACAGGACTGAGGGACCAGACTCCCGCAGGGATGAGCTCATCCCGCCGGGAACGCGCTGACCCCGAGGGCTGGGAAGCCCTGGGCAGGGGGGTGCAGGGCAGCACCACAAAGGGTCCTTTGAGTGTGGCCAGACAGGGAGAGCTTGGAGACACCCACGGATCCTCACCACACTGTGGCACTTGAGAGGGAGCCAGCTGCCCTTTGGCAATGGGAGGCATGAGAGGGAACGCGGGAATTCTCACGGAGATGCGGGAATTCTCGCAGAGAGGCAGGCAGCAGGACACACATCAGCACAGCGGTATGAAAGGGTATCCAGCAGGCAAAACAGGGGGTGTGGAAGGCACCCAGAAACACCTGGATCATCCAGGATCATCCTCCTGGCTCAAGGATGTGCTCACCAAGGGGTGATGGAGAGATGAGCGCACTGGCTTGAAATGAGAGAAAAACAGAATCATGGAATGCTTGGGCTGGAGGGGACACCTAAAGGGCACCTGGTTCAACAGCCAGGGACATCTCCAACTGGATCAGGCTGCTCAGAGCCCCGTGTAGCCTGGCCTGGAATGATTCCAGGGAAGGTGCATCCGCCAGTTCTCTGTACAACGTGAGCGAGTTGTAAAAACTCCCTTATATCTCATCTAAATCAACAATCCTTCAGGATAAAACCATCACCCCTAATCCTATCACACCCAGCAGAGTCTGTGGAGACCACAGGCATTCCCCCAAAAGGACCTGGGATAGATAACCCAGAGGATCTGATCCCAAGGGGGGCATCTCCACACCTCGGGTGGTGCAGGGCCCTGGGCAGCTCCAGGCGCCAGCGAGGGCAGCGAACTCAATCACAGCCTGTCACATTCAATCTTAGAGATAGAGAGACACATTTGCAGTTTCCCTTTCAAGCTTAAGAGAGGCAGACCAAAGCTCCTGCTTTGCTGAGGATTTGGGCACTTTCTCTTAAAAAAAAAAAAAAAAAAGAAAAATCAAAAGTCGTGTCCCAGAGATGATATCACCGGTCAAGTGAGATTGGCTGTTCTTGCACTGATATTTGCGTCAGATGCTGGTGCTAAATGGGTTCAGAATTGCAGAGTGATGGGCTGTGAGTGCATCACTGAAAACAGAGGAATCTGGGACCCACAGTTCTTTCCTCACTCCCTCACTGAGAGCACTGGGTTTGGGTGGGTGTCACGGGAACAATTCCTGTCAGCAGAATGGGGACAGGTTATCTCCAGGGCCAGGGGAAAGGGGAACCTGGAAGAAAAGCTGTCCCCAGCCCCTTTTGTCAGCTGACCCCCCTGGGGCTAAGGTTGAGATAATGAGGTCCCACATATCTCTGGGCCCCAGCCCCACTGACAGGGCTGTGCTCTGCAAAAAGGTTATTGTGATTCAATTGCTGACTCTTTCAGCTCCTGGGCTCCTCAATGCCAAGGTGACCTATTAAGAACTTAATATCAGATAAAAACAACATCCCTCAAAGCTTTTTTAACCTTCATAATCTATGTTTATCCACAGAAAATAGAAGGAGGAGAGAAAAAGAGAAAGCGAATGCTTATCTTCCAATATTGCCTCAGATAAAAGGAAAGCACCATCTGGGGACAAAACTTCACATTTGACCTTTCTCCCCTCTCATGAAAGCAGCCAGAAAACTGATCCAGCGCTGAAACAGTGGACGAGGCCTCTTCCATTCACCTCCCATAGACTGAAGGATGCTCCCAATCTACCTCTGATTTTGTCTCTGACACCTGACCAAGGAGGACTCTCTGCAGCCCAGCCCCAGCACAGACTCCTTTCTCCCCATCCAGCCCCGAATGAGCAGCACTGACCCCAGCAAGCCCCAGCTCTCCCACCAGCCAACCTCAGCAAAGGTCTCACTGAGGCCTTTGTGTCCCCAAGAACTCCTCTCACCTCCCACTGCTCCCTCATTAGTGACCCACAGATGCCTCTCATGCTTTTTTTTTTTCCTTTCCAGACAATTTGTTGGTCCTCTCCATTCAGAGAATCACAGGCTGGTTTGTGTTGGAAGTGACCTCAAAGATCATCTCATTCCAACCCTTGGGGATTTAAAAGCCACGTAGATGTGGCCCTTGGGGACATGATTTAGTGGTGGTCTTAGGTTGGACTCCATGATCTTAGAGGTGTTTTCCAACCTTAACAAGTCTATCATTGTATCATTTTAATTATTACCTCCAATAGTGCAAGAATGGCACATATCCCCAGACCCTTAGTCACAGAGATTCCTGGCACATCAATCAGAATTAACCAGAAGTGTATTCAGACCCCTTGATTGAATTATCCAAAACTAATTCAAATGAATTTAAAAATAACAGTGTGGCAGGCCCATTTTTAATGCCAGCAAATCACCAGCCAGGACCATCAGTGTGAAGCCCCCGTTCAGAGGGAAACAAAAGGTGGGAATCCAGGCTTTTTTTAAACACTACCAGGGATGGTGACTGTGCAGAGTCTTTGCTTCTTTTTTTGTTAAGGCTGGGATTAAATGTAGATCTCATTAAATGAGATGGTATTTCTTGTTGGGACTCAGATGTTTATTAGTTTCTATCCATGCTACAGTCTCACAAACCTTGAGCTCTGCAGCACATCAATAGCAAACTAAAAATGGAGCCCCATCTCTCTCTCTCTCTACAAGGCCTTTTAAGGATAAACTGTCCAATTAAGAAATGACACCTCAATTATTTTCACTTTTAACCCAATAACCAACCACCTATGACCCACAATGGGGACTTTTTTATCCAATGACACAAAACCAGCCAAAACCATGGAGAAGAAGGTGGAGAAGAAGGACCAGGCATTGCCCCAAAACCTCCATCTTGCTCTATATCTATTACTGCATTCTAAACCCTGAAACTCTGAGTTTCCCCCCTGTGGTATCACACACTTCTGTTCAAACTGCACACCCACAATCCCAGTTCCATCATTCCATTCTGGAAGCTTCCACAATCCCAGTTCCATCATTCCATTCTGGAAGCTTCTCCAGGCCTCAGGTCAGTGCAGGGTTCTCCTGGGGATCAGTGCCTGGCAGCACAGAAATCTCAAATTCTCAGCACCCAGGGTTCCAAGAAGTTAATTGCTGATTGCCTTTGGGATAATTAGGAATTGAGGGACAGCAGGTTGGTGAGTTTATCTTCTTTTTGCCAAGGTTGGGGTAAAATGTTTGAGATGGTATTTTTTGTTGGGACTCAGATGTTTATCAGTTCTTATCCATGTCACAGTCTCACAAACCCTGAGTTCTGCAGCACTTTAATGACAGACTAAGAATGGAGTCCCATCTCTCTCTCTACAAGGCCTCTTAAGAAATGACACCTAAATTATTTCTACTTTTAACCCAATAACCAAACACCTGTGCCTGCAATAGGTATTTTTTTATCCAATGACACAAAACCACCCAAACCCATGGAGAAGAAGAAGGACCAGCCCAAAACCCAAAAACCTCCATCTTGCTCTATATCCATTACTGTATTCTAAACCCTGAAACTCTGAGTTTCCCCTCTGTGGTATCACACACTTCTGTTCAAACTGCACACCCACAATCCCAGTTCCATCATTCCATTCTGGAAGCTTCTCCAGGCCTCAGGTCAGAGCAGTGTTCTCTGGGGGTCAGTGCCTGGCAGCACAGAAATCTCAAATTCTCAGCACCCAGGGTTCCAACAGGTGACTCCACCACCTCTCTGAGCAGACAATTCCAGTGCCCAGTCACTCTTTCAGTGAAGAATTTTTCCTGATTTCTAACCTAAACATCCCCTGGCATATTTGGACAACAGAATTTAGGAAAAATCTGCTTCCTTAAGATGATCACAACACTGCACCAGGGTTCCCAAACTGGATATTTTCCCACCATTTTGAACACGTCCATCAAGGAGGAGAGCATGCAGCAAGCTCAGCTGCACCTCTGGTGATGGGAAGGTGATGGAAGAAGAGCCTGGGCAGCATCTCCTGTCCCCACAGCCATCCCCTCTGTTCCATGGGCAGGGAGGGACAGCAGGATCATGTCCCTCATACAAACAGAGGGATCACTTTCCTCTGGGACCTCAGGGTAACCCGGGCAGTGAAACCCGACCCAAAGCCACTCTGACATCGTGGCTGGAGACAAAGCAAGGTCAGGAGTTCAGCATCAATAGAGCCAGTGCCAGCCAGGACACAAAAGCTCTGGGATCAGATGTACCTGAGAGGGCTGCTGGGGAGGGAAGGCATTGAGATGCATAATTACTGCTCCTTTCATCCCTGCTGCTCCTTCCCTCGTTCACACGGCTCTCCTGGCTCTGTCCTTGCACGGGCTGTGTCCCAGCAGGGTCCCCCATCGCACAGACACAGCAAAAAGGGGCTGGGAGGTGAGGGGTGTCAGGGCTGAAACCCCCCTGCACTGAAGCTTTCAGCAGGATCACTCCTAAGAGCAGCCACGTGTGTCCATGATCAGCTCCAGCTTTGAGGTGGAGAAAATCATGGAATCACAGAATGGTTTGGGTTGGGAGGGACATTAAAACTCATCCAGTTCCATTCCCAGGGCGCTCCAAGCCCCATCCAGCCTGGCCTTGGACATTGCAGGGATGCAGGGGCAGCCCCAGCTGCTCTGGAAAACCTGTACCAGGGCCTCACCTCCCTCCCAGCCAGGAATTCCTTCCCAATATCTAATCTAATCTAAATTACCCTCCTTCAGTTTAAAGCCATTCCCCGTGTGCTGTCCCTGCAGGCCTTGGCCCCAGTCCCTCTGCAGCTCTCCTGGAGCCCCTGCAGGCCCTGCAATGTGCTGGAAGCTCTCCCTGGAGCCTTCCCTTCTCCAGGGGAGCATTCCCAGCTCTCCCAGCCTGACATTGGATCCATCTCCTCTCCAAGACATTCATGGACCCAGGGGCTTCACTTGGAATCTCAGCAAACCATGAAGGGTCTCCCTTCCCTTCTCCTCTCTCTTCTCTCCCCATTTCCCATAAAAATCCCTCAGGATGGATTCTGAGTGTCCCAAATCCCAGAATCCCAGAGCAGTTTGGGTGGGAAGGGACCTCCAAGCTGATTCCAGGGACACCTCCCCTATCCCAGGCTGCTCCAGCCTGTCCTTGGCCATTGCAGGGATCAGGGGCAGCCCCAGCTGCTCTGGCAATCCCAGCCCAGCCAGGAATTCCTCATTGCCAAGATCCCATCCATGGCTGCCCTCTGGCACTGGGAGCCATTCCCTGGGTGCTGTCCCTGCAGGCCTTGGCCCCAGTCCCTCTGCAGCTCTCCTGGAGCCCCTGCAGGCCCTGCAATGTGCTGGAAGCTCTCCCTGGAGCCTTCCCTGCTCCAGGTGAGCACCCCCAGCTCTCCCAGCCTGGCTCCAAGGTTACCCCACACCAGCAGCACCAGAGACTGCAGTACATTCATGTGTGCTGGTGACTGCAGATTAAAGAAAAAGGACTTTAAACCTCCAAAGTAGGAGTGACTCCTTTTCCTTGAAGTGCTGCCAGAGTGGGATAGTGCAAGTGTTTCATATTCCCAGAGTTTGGGGTGTTTTTTACTGAAATCCTGAGTTAAGGAGACATAACCAGCAAAACCCTGTGTACTATGAGGTACACACTGACCTTATCCAAACAACAGCTTGAAATATCTGCAATATTGAGGATTCTCTGAAAAACAGACTTTTTACAGGAATTGCCATTTTTTCCCTCTTTCTCAAACCCTCATCTCCTTTTCAGGGAAAGCCTTTCACATTTCTGGCATTTTGTTGTGGTGAAATTAGATCAGTTCCACAAAACTGAAACAAAACAGAGCAACCCCAGGTTTGGAGAGCATCACAATCCCTTGAGGATGCTCCACAGAGCCCTGGGGAAAACTGATTGACAAATGCCTGGAGCTCCTTTGTTTTATCCTATCTCTCTCTCCAGATCTGCCTCATAGGACAGAAAAGGAGGGAAAAAAAGGTTTTTTGATTAGTATTAAACCAATCCTTTCCAAACTGCATCAGAAGTTTCCCTGGTCCACGGGACATGGCAAAATAAGCAGCTTTGCCTCAACATCTGCTGTAAAAGGAGAGGAAGCGTCACAGACATCTTTTATGAAAAATCCTTTCCTTAGGATTTTTCCTCCTGAGAAGCTGAGAGGCCTCAGGAACAAAATGTAAACAATGGTTATCTGCTGCTGTGGGATGCAACAGATGGATCTTTGATTGCCCCATCTTAGATGTTTCTAATTAATGGTAAATCACAGCCCAGCTGGTTCAGACTCTCTGTCCAAGACACAAGCCTCCATTACCATTCTTTCTTTTTCTATTCTTAGCTAGCCTTCTGATGAAATCCTTTCTTCTATTCTTTTAGTATAGTTTTAATGTAATATATATCATAAAATAATAAATCAGCCTTCTGAAACATGGAGTCAGGTCCTCGTCTCTTCCCTCATCCTCGGACCCCTCTGAACACGGTCACAGGGAAGGAGAAGGGGCTGGGGCTGGATTGCTGATTGTTTTTGGAAAGGACCAACCCAAAATGCTCCTTTTTGGCCGGAGCTTCTCCACGTGTGCAGCAGATGGCGCAGCTGCAGTGGCTGTCCCGCTGCCACCTCTGTCCCCACTGTCCCCACAACAGCCCCAGGACCATCCCAAGGCTGTCCCTCCCTGTCTGGGGGTCTTGTCCTGCGTTTTTTGGCTGAGTCTGGCCCCAGCGCTGGATTTCAGCACTCTCCAAGGAGTTCAGAGGGATGAAAAGCCACACCAGCTGTCCCAGAGAGGGGGGACAAGCCCACCAGGGATGCAGGAGGCACAGCTCCATCACGGATGTGCCATTAAAGCCCCAGCTCGGTGCCTCCTGGGGCCCTGGCATCATGCACAGCCCTGAGCCCTGCAGCTCTTCCCAGGCTGTTTAAAACAGGGTGAGACAAAGGACAAGCCCCAAAAGGGACCATGGGGAGCAATCCAGGGCTGGCTCAGGTGCTTCATTTCCCCAGCAGGAGGGCAGAGCTGCATCCCTGGTGCAGGGCAGTGCCAGCCTGGGTGATGGAGGGCAGAGCCCAACCAGCTGCCCCAGGACCAGCAGCCATCCCCCTCCCACTGCCTGCAGCCTCCTGGGCACAGCATTCATGGCAGGAGACTGGAGCTTCTCATCCTGCCCTTAATGGTTCCCCCTGGGCAGCTATTTCTGTTCCAGAACATTTTTCTGTGGGGCAGTGACAGAGGCAGGCAGTGTGAAGCCTTTTCTTTTTGGGGCTATCTATCTTTGCAGGCTTTGTTGTTTAAAGGGCCAAGCCTGCTCCCTCCATGACAATCAGCTGCTTCTCCTCTCATCTTCAAAGGCTGCAGCTAAAACTCATCACACTGCCAATTTTATCCCAGGCCAACAACTCCCCCCATCCCTTTGGAGCAAAGCATGATCCTGCCTCTCCTTCTCCTTATTTTTTTATTCTTCCTCTCCTTTTCTTGCTCTCTCCTGGAGGAGGAGGAGGAGTTGGTGGCTTATAAAAGGAGAGATTGGTGTTTTCACATAGACCTCTTGGAGGCTGGGAAGGAAAACACCGAGAGGAAAATATTGTTCTGTGTGGAAGCTGTGACAAACCATGAGAGGAGAAGGAAGGAGAAAGAGTTAAAGAAGCTATTTTGGTGAAGAAGTGGCCGTGTCTCATACATCTGTTGGCCCTGGCCTTTCCCCACCCCAAACTGGGAGCTCTTCAAAGCTTCCTGCCCTCAGCCCATGGCCTTGGGAGAGGAGCAGGGACAGCCACAAGCAGCCAGCTGCCACCTTTGTCCCTGTGGCAGCACAGCTGGGAAATGGCTGCTGGATTTGTTTCCCTCTTTTTTTTTTTCTTTTTTTTTTTTCCTTAATTCCTAGAACAGTCGCTTTTTTTCTTTTTCCTGGAAGAACATTTTCAAGCCCAAATTCACTGCGTTTCTTCCCGACAGCCACAGGGTGTCAGCAGCTCTATGGAGTGGGTTCCTAAAGGGATCCCACTTCCCTGAGATGTCCCAGAGCTGGAGCAATGATTTGGGAAGGATCTCATCCTGCCCTATCCTCCCATCAGAGATCCCAGTGGGCAGAGCACAGCTTTGCCCCACAAGCTGCAGCCAGGATTTGCTCCAAGCCCCCCATACAGAATATTTGGGGGGTTTTAGGGCGATGTCAGTTCTTCCCCAGAGGTGAAATGATCCAAAGTCATCCAAAATGATCCATGAGTTTGAGTTGGTGGCATGTCCTGGCACAGAAGGACTTTGAGGAGCAGATGGGGATTTGGAAAGGGAAAAACCCAGAGGTGACAGGTGACATGTAACATTTAGTACATTTTTGTGACAACAAAATGGACTAAATTTCCAGATTCCCATGTTTCTGAAGCTTTGAAGCCAACTGCCAGGAAATATTCCCAGGGGGACATCAGTGGGATTGGGGACAGCCAATTCCCACCTCAAACACCACCAGTATGGCCTCTCTAACACAGGGCCTGGGTGTTTCTAACCCACACCAGAGTTAAAAACTGCCTTTGGTCTTCCCAGCTCCACCTGGGCAGGGAAGCAGCAGGGAAAATCCATGGTTACACGCATCCCTGGTGTTGAGGAGGATCAAATCTTGAGCCAGTCCCATTCTGCCCTTCCTTTTCACTCATTGTGTGCCTCCATTCTGGGAGCAGTTATGGGATTCAGATGTTTATTAGCTAGAAATCTCCCTCCCTTCCAAAGCCTGGGCAGCAGGAGAAGGAGCTGCCTCAAGGATGGAGAAACGTGGCAGAAACCCTTCAAATTCCACATTTGTCACAAACACTGCCCCATCCACTCCCCTGACTGTGACAAAATGAGGTGTCACTCGTAGTAACCCAGCTCAAAGCAGGATATTTTGGGTGCAAAGAGGGGCAAATGAAACCAGCCTGAAAACAGCTGAGGAGAGAGCAGCCAGGCTCTGCTGGCTCCAGAGACGTTTTGCTGTCACCAGAGTCACCTTCCTGCCCTCCAGGCAAGCACTAAATGTGGGATTCATCTTGTTTAACACGGTCCTCCCCAAAATTAGACATCTCACCTGATGAGTCAGGCAGGTTTTCCCTGGAGTGGATGGGAAGAGACAGGTTTCACCAAGGGGCAATCTGTGCCATCCTAAATAGGTGTCTCAGGCAGATGGAAGGAATTGCTCTCTGGAGGTGCCAGTCTCTCTCCATTATCTATAAACAGCAGCTCATTTCGATTCAGTGCTGATGACCAGCATTAGGTGAGACAAATTTCAGCCAGAGTGAGTGTCTGGGCCAGACTCACTTTCACTCATCTCTCCCTTTCTGGGCTTCCCGGTGCTAAAGGTGTGGAAATCTTAATTTTGAGGGCAAAATTAATTAATTAATTAATTTTGTTTGTTTGCTCAGTGTGGCCTATTGCAACAAGAGGGTCCAAGAACTGTGCTTTAATTTCTGTTTTTCTTGTTATACTCAGCTGGCACACAGTGGGATTGTTGGGGTGTCTTGTGCAAGGCATTGGGAGTGTCTTGTGCAAGCCCAGGAGTTGGGCTTGATGATCTTGGGGGTCCTTTCCAACTCAGGATAGTCTATAAGTTCACAATGGGATCAGTTTTAACATAATTCAACCAATTTTCAGCCCCCCACGACCCTGGTTCCTGCATTTTATGGTTGGGAATAAACAGACAACTCTGAGCATCAATTCAGGTGCCAAAGCACATTGATCAGCTGTGAGGGGAATCTGGAAGAAATTACAATCATAAAATCATTAAGCCTGGAAAAGACCTCCAAGATCATCAAGTGCAGCCTTCAGCCAAACCCCACCACATCCACTAAGCCAGATCACAAATTCTATTTGCTTTTTGAACACTTCCAGGGGTGATTACTCCACCACTTCCATGGGGAAACTTGGTTCCTGCCCCATTCAACACCCAGTATTGGGTTTGAAGAGAGCTTTGGCAGCACCTCACAAAAGGCTTTGGCTCTGCCCTTCATTTCCCACAATCTCAGCTCCATCTCCATCCAAGTTCCTCCTCCATGGGAGCTCTGTGCCATTCCCCTCTCCCCACCCTTATCCATGTTTTCCTCACCATCTCCCATTCAAAACCAGATCAAATTCATAATGGAACACTTTTTGTCCCTGATCAGCACTGGACTCCTGTGTATTTATGCAGCAAACCAAAAAAAAATCCCTCAAAAGCTTCCTCTTCTGTCACTGTCATATTTTCTGGAAAAATCTCTTTGCCCAGGATTTTCTCCTGGGAAGCTGAGAAGTCTCAGAGAAAAAGGAAAACAATATTATCTGATTTGCTTCTCCTGTGTTTTGCTGCTTTGGAATGTGGTTGGAGATTGTTTATCCAACAGGTGATTATTTCATTGGTTTCATGTGAATTGCTTTAACTTAATGACCAATCAGTCCCAGTGTTGGGACTCTGGAAAGAGTCACGAGTTTTCATTATTATATTTTAGCCTTCTGTCTGTATCCTTTCTGTATTCTTTAGTATAGTTTAGTATAGCATTCTTTAATATAATATAGTATCATAAAACAATAAATTAGCTTCTAAGAACATAAAGTCAGATCCATCATTTCATTCTCCATCTGGGGAACCCAGAAAATCCAACACTTTTCCTCCTGCTGTCCCATGGAATGCCTCCCAGTGGGGACCATTCCCAGCACCTCTGGCACAGGTGGAGCATGCCAGGCTCCCAACACCTGCCAGGCACATTTCCCATCCCCTGCAAGGGGCTCTCAGAGCAGCCCTCAGCTGGGATGTTTGTACAAACACGTGTATTTACTGTGTCAACACACATTAGAGAGCAAACACATTAAAAGGAAAAGGAAACAGACTGCGAGATGAGGCCTCTCCAAACCCCACTCCCTGGACTCTCAGGCTGATGGGGAAAGATCTCACTCCCAAAATCTCAGCCCCAGCTTCTGCCTGCCCACACATCCACAGGGATCAGGTCTCTCTGGCCAGGATTTTTTTCCCCCAACAGGCTGAGGATTTCCAGGGTTTTTCATTCAGGAAAAGCAGCATTGAGAGGGAGATAAAAAGATGTTTAAAGAAAAACAATCCTTCCTGACGTGTCACATAGTGGATCCAGCTGTTCCTTGCATTCACTGCTTCCTCTTGAGCACAAGTGCACGTGTGAGTGTGCATGAACACACAGGCAAGACAGACAGAGGTAATTATAAAGCTGGAGCCACCTAGAACTTCCCAGCTGTCAGTCCCAGGAAAATAAAACGTCATCATTTAAATGCAGAGACATCCACTGCTTTGAGTAAAAGTAGAATCCCTGCTACAAGATGTGAAATGTAATTTAAATATGTCCTGGAGAGGACAGGAATCTGGAGGTTTGATGTGAGTCCAGCAAAAAAGAAAAAAATATTGAAATAAAAATCATAAAATCATGGAATGGTTTGGGTTGGAAGGGGCCTTGAGGATCAGCCAGTTCCATGGGCAGAGACACCTTCCACATGCCCAGGGTGCTCAGAGCTCCATCCAATCTGACCTTGAATGGGTTGGGCCATCCACAACTTCCCTAGGTAACCTCTGCCAGGACCTCAGCACCCTCAAAGGGAAGAATTTCTTCCTAATATCAAATCTACACCTATTCTCTTGTCAGTCCAATGCCATCCAAGGACATGGGGAAAACCTCACTGTTGTACCACATGAAAGTTTTCTTGGTTTATCCCACAGCACCCAGGGCAAAATCACCTCCTAAATTCCATTTCCTGCCAAGAAGAGCCCTCAAGACAAGGCATCCAACCCCCCTACTGGTGCAAACCCAGTTCCCAGCCAGTGAAGCAGCAGGATATGGGAATTCTCATTTGGGGAGCAGGGGTGGCCCCATTTCCAGGAACCCAAATCCAAGGCAGGTTGTGGAAGTTTTGCACTGCACATCCTTGAAATTCCCACACCAGACAGGCTGTCAGCAGAAAGCCTGGCTCTTGGGAGGGCAGCAGCAGGGAGAGCTTTACAGAAAAGTCAATGCCTAATGATGTGATTGACACTTCAAAGGGTGTTTGGCACCTTGCTGAGGAAAACTCTCTATTGTTTTCAGGATCCCTGACCCAGATCCTCTTGCCTGCCTCAAAACCATCCTTCCTTGCTTGTCCACTGGCTGGGAAATCCTGGGCATGTGGATCCAGAGTCCTGGATGAGGGAAGGAGTCCTTCCCACCCTGGGATGCAGAAGGAAGGAAATGTAGGTGAGCAATCTCCAAGAGCCCTCATCCTTCTGCTGCCTCTGGGAATTCGATCCCTCCCTTGTGAGCACCAGCCTAGGGCAGCCTGAGCTTTTGGAGGGTGCATCAAGCTCCTGGGAGCTGTGGGAACACACCCAAGCCCTTTGGCTGGTTGATATTCCCTGGATGGCCAGGATGAAGGAAGAAGGTTGTTAAATCAGGAAAGGCTGTGAGAGCACTGGAGAGCCTGGGGTGCAAAACCAGCTGGATGAGGTGAAGGAACAGTTCAGGAAAAGGAAAAATAAACAGGACTGGACTCAGGGGGAGCAAATCCTCTCAGGAAACAAAAAATGAAAGCACAGAGTCAGAGCAGGACTTGGTGGCACTGTGGGACTGGGGAAAAAGGGGGATAAATGTGCTTAAATCAGCTGCTGCAGGAGATACAGACCCCAGTCCCAGGGCACGTGGGCACACGGCACAGTCCAGCTGCCCTGATGGTGCTGCCAAGGCCAGGAGTGGGGCACTCCAGGGCACCAGAGTCAAGGGGGACCTTGGAGAGCCTGAAATTCCATGGCAACACAGGAGGAACTGGAGGGTTGTCTGGAGGGGAGGCAGAATAATCAGCTTCAAATGTGGAGCAGAAAAATGAAGAAAATAAATCTTTCTCCCTGTCTGGGGTGGGTATTCTGTGGGTAACAGTAGGGAGGCTGGCTTTAGACACTGAAGAAGCTTTTTAGTGGTTTGGGGAGCTTGGAAGTGGATGAACAGGCTGGAGGAGCTTCTGTCAGGTTGGATGTGGGTATGAGTGGATCCTGCCTTCAGTGGGATGGGCTGGGCAAGCTCTCAGGTGTCTCCCAACCCAATTATCCCCTGTTTTTGGAGAGCCTCCCCATGCACAGGGGAGGTTCTGGCTGGGGCTGACTCTGCAGCTGCTGCTTTGGATGAGAGGAGCTTCCCAACCCCGCTGAGCTGGCAGGGACCCAAAGCCACCTCCTAGAAATGACAAATCCCTGTTCCTCACCCCTGCTGGCTCCATTCAAAGAGTGGATACTGTTCAAATTAGCAGCCACCTGCACTTCCAGGGAGCCACAGCTCTCCTGAGGACATTTATCCCGGGGCATGGGCTGCATCCTGCTGCACCCTGTTGTTCTCAGTGCTGCAGGAAAACAAAGCACTTTTTAATTGCTTCTTTCTTTGGACGCCATGGGAGGTGATTTTCTGTGCACATGGGGGCAGAAATATGGCAAGGATTTTGGGGGGATAATGTGGTGTTGTGTTGTCACAGGTTTGTGCTCCAGCCTGTTCAATCTGGAATGACTAAACAGCACTAGCACACCAAAGGATATTTGCCCATGACAGGGAATGAGAAGCAATGGAGAGCAGTCCCTAGAATTCATCCCAAATACCACCACCAGGCCCTTTTCCCAGCACAATCCATGGAAAAGGTAACACCACCTGCCAAAACACCCTTTAGGGTGCAAAAACGCCTTGGAGGTTGTGCAACCTCTGCTGGTCCCCAAAAAACACACAGCAGCCACACAGGACCCCTCCTAGGTCAGGCTGGGGACAGGGGGAATCTATTTAGGTGGAATTTCACTTCAGATGCTGGATTTAGGGATGGCTGCCCAGGCTGGACATACAAGAACCTCCTGGCACACAGAATTCTGATATCCATCCCCACCTGCAGCTCCCAAAGCCCCCTGGTAATGGGTCATGCTGAGTCAGGTTTGTTGTCAATAACTGTACAATTTACCTGACAAATCCAGAGCTTGTTGTGCAAGTTCGTGAATGCATTGAATTCATTTTTACATTTCCTTCAGGTTCATGGAGGGTCCAGCAGAGTTTAATGTCTGCAGCTGTTATAAAGTGCTTGTTCCTTGTTAAAGTGCAAAATGGAGCCAGACAAGGAGGTTTGGGGATGGAAAACATGCCAGAGTTTAAATCTCTCACCCAGGTTGGCTGAGTGGGTGTGGAAGGTGGGATGGTCACACTCTAAATGCTACAAAGATGATGAAATCAGAAATGAGCAGAATTTCTCAGTGTATCTTTGAATAGTCAGAAAAACAGAAAAAAAAAGACAAGTGTGCCCCAAACTCCCATCCTGGAGAGAGCAGGTCCGAGCTCCAAGACTTCAAAGAAGTAAAAACACACTGCAAACCAAACTATTGAAAAGGTCTTGTCAGAGAGATCACAGAATCATTGAATGGTTTGGGTTGGAAGGACCTTCAGAACCATCCAGTTCCAACTCCCTGCCGTGGGCAGAGAAAACTCCCATTATCCCAGGGTGCTCAAAACCCCTGGAAGTGTCCAAGACCAGGTTGGACAGGGCCTGGAGCAACCTGTGGCATCTCTGCCCATGGCAGGGTGCTGGAACAAGATGATCTTTAAGGTTTGCTTCAAGAAAAACCGTTCAATGATTTTAAAGCAGTTCATGTTACAAAATTCCCAATTCTTTCTGTTGCTGTGGGGTATCTTCTTTCCACAAAATGTCTGATTTTACAGAAAACTTGAGGGAGAATTTCACCTGATTCAGGCAAGACAGTCCCTAAATTAGAGGAGGGGAGGTAGGACAGACAGCCTGAGAGTTATGCTGCACTAAATATCTGTTTCAAGTGTTCAAGGCCAGGCTGGATGAGGCTTGGAGCAGCCTGATGATCATTAAAGTCCCTTCCAACCCAAGCCTCTCCATGACTCTGTGACACATCCAAATCCCAGTTTGGATGTAATACATCCAAATCCCACTTTGGGACACAGGGCAGAGAGGAGCAGTGATCTTCTTTAACCCCTGGTAAATTTAATCCAAAGCAGAAAGTTGGCTGCAGCCTCACATGAGCCTAAAGCTGTGGGGTAATGGCAGATGTGGAATCCACAAATGAGGGCCCCAAGTGGGGGAGAGAGCAGAGCAGAATGTTTGAGGCTGCACACGTGGACACGGACACTGCCACGAGTCACGTCCAGCCTCCTTGCCAAGGAGAGCCTCCAGCAGCCAGGATGGGACAGGTCAGGTTTGGCTCTGCTGGGGACACAGGGGACATGGACCAGATGGCAAAAACTGAGGGTATTTGGGGTTTGGGACAATCATAAAGGTAAAAGTGCATTTTTGGAGTCTTGTACCTTATCTCAGAGCACTTCAAAATTTCTCTGTACCAGACACAACACAACCCCAACACAAACCCCCTCAGCCCTGCTGTACCAAAGGTTTCTCTGGCTGAAGTTTTTCCATTTTAAGGACAAAAAGGTGCAGAATGGGAGCATTATCCCCTGGGAGGAGGGTCAGGGGAGCTCCTGTAGTGCTGTGTGCCCAGCGAAGCCAGGCTCCTTGCTGTGTGACACGCTCCAGCCCAAAGACTCCTGCAGCACACGCTGAATATTTATGAGTGCAAGACAAGGATCAGCACAACTACACAACACAGGTTGCAACTTGGCAAAAGGAAAGATAAAAAAAACCAACTGGTTGGAGGAGGGGTGGGATATCAGCTCTGGAGTTGCCAGCCTGTGGAGAGAAGACAGAGCCAGGGTGCTGTAAGGGCGTCATTCTGCTGGGTGTTGCCAAAAAGGAATGCAGGGAATACATCTGTGGGCCATAAATAATACATAATGCATCTACATCTGTGTGGCCAGGAGGGTGCCCAGGCTGGCCACCCTCTCTGGGGGACATCTCCTCAGCTCAGGCATAATGAGGTGCGTTGGCATTAACTTCACACCTCTCAAAACTGGCGCTAACCAAGTGTGATGGCAGCTCTTGAAGTGTGGTGTTTGTGAGGGTCCCCAGGACGAGGTGAGAGATGAGAATTTGACTCCATGTCAGCCACGAGTTTTTATTCATTCTTTTCTAGCCTTCTGGTGTATCCTTTCTCTTTCTTTTATATAGTTTTAGTATACCATAATATAATATAATATAATAATATAATATAATATAATATAATATAATATAATATAATATATCATAAAATAATAAATCAGCCTTCTGAGAACTTGGAGTCAAATTCTCATCTCTCACCTCATCCTGGGGACCTCACAATACCACAAGGCATTTTAAAAACTTTTATTCCATTTTCAGTCTCATGTGAAGGGTGAGACAATACAGATGTTATAATTCTCCCCATCACACTCAAAAGCCAACTATTTGCTAATTACAAGACATTATATGTGTTTCTTGGTTTATCAGCCCTCAATGTGGTGGCCACATTCTCTGCTTGAAGAACCACCTCATTTATCCCTGAAGCCTCCAGCCTTTCCATCTTCAGGGACTTGGCAGAGCAAACACCATGGAATCACTGTCCTTGGCACCTCGGGGATGCCACAGGAGGAGTGGGAATGTGGGAAGGGGAATTTGGCTCTGGAATGAACCCAAGCACCAGCCAGGAAGGGTCTGTCCCTCTCCCTCCACCCAGATGCCACTTTGACTCTGTCCCCTTCTCCCACTGGCTGGAAACCCCCCAGAATCACAGAATCACAGAATAATGAGGTTGGAAGAGACCTCTCAGATCATCGAGTCCAACCTGTGCCCTCACACCTCAACCAGACTATAGCACCAAGTGCCATGTCCAGTTAAACACATCCAGAGATGGTGATTCTACCACCTCTCTGTGAAGAGCATTCCAGTACTTTATTATTATTTCAGTGAAAAACTTTTCCCTGATACCCAACCTATCCCTTCCCTGCCATCACTGGAGGCTGTGTCCTCTGGTTCTGTCAGAGACCGACCCCAGCTGTCTGCAGCCTCCCTTCAGGAAGGTGCAGAGAGCAATGAGGGCACCTCTGAGCCTCCTCTCCAGGATAAACAGCCCCAGATCCCTCAGGGGTTCCTCACAGGGTTTGTGTTCCCAGCCCCTCAGCAGCCTCGTTGCCTCCTCTGGATGTGCTCAAGCATCTCAGCATCCTTCCTGTGGGAACCCAGGACATCCCTCTGGCTGTCCTGGATGGCTTCAGCCCCTGCCAGGGGGCTCAGAGGCCTTGGCACAGAGAGTAAGACACCTGTGACTTTGGTTATGACCCATGGAAAAACAATTACCAACCTCTATATGAAGAATTACAAGTCAAGAGTGTTTAAGTAGAATGATAGTTAGTTTGTCATGGGGTGAAAAATAGATTTTTGGGGTTTTTAGAATGGGGGCTCAGAGTCCCAAGATGGAGGAATTTGGGTGTGCCCTGTCCTTCTTCCTTCTTCTTCCTAGCCTCCATCTTCTGGGTGATGGTGGCACTTTTGGATTGGTTTAAGGTAGAAGTTCACTGTCTGACATAGGTGATAGGTATTGGGAGGTTATGGTAAATAATGTACACGTAGTTTTTAGTATAAAAAGACAACACTGCCCCAGGGACAGGCAGAGTGCTCTGTCTGTCCTGCTGGACAGACCTCAGCAGGGCAGAGAAAGAATGTTATAGATAAGAAACAATAAACAACCTTGAGACCGAGAACAGAAGAATCCTGACTCCTTCTTCAGCTGCTGGGCTGGAAAAAGAGACTTGCACCTATCTCAGAGTCACTGTAACCAGCAGAGATCCTGAGACCTTCCCAAACTGAGGGGCCAGAACTGGGTACAGCACTCAAGGTCTGAGCTCAGCAGTGCCCAGGGCAGGGCACAGTGAGCTCCCTGCTCCTGCTGCCCCTCCATTCCTGACACAGGCCAGGATACCATCGGCCTTCTTGGCCACCAGGACACATTGCTGGCTCACGTTCAACCCACTGCAGAATCCAAGAGGCACCAGGTCCCTCCTCCTCCCCTCGGGGGTTTCCATTTGGGAAGAGGCAGAGCCCTGGCAGGCAGAGTCCAGGCTCCCTGGGAACGCTGTCAATGTGGCAGGCAGAGCCCTGTCCCCCCTCCCTCCCCTCTCTCCTCCATGCAGAGCTATTTTAAGCCCCACTTGTGGCTGCCTTTGTGATTTCCCTGGCAGAGCTGCCTCCCTGACATCAGAGCAGAACAACAGGCAGCTGGAAACCCTGGGAGCAGAGGCTCCATTCCCCTCCTCCATCCCCAGGCTGATCCCACAGGATGATCCCTGCTGCAGGATCCCAAATCCCCTTCAAAGCCCCAGGAGTATGTGTCAAAGGGATTAGGGGAATAGGCTGGATAAAATAACCTCTCCTTGCTGCAGGTATCTGCCGGTACCTGGTGGTCTCACCTGGCTGATTACAGCTTAAAGCATGACCAGAATTCCAGTGACAGCCAGTTTGGGATGCTTCCAGCATCCAAAGAGCCTCTGACAGTGGTAAGACATCAATTATTGGGATAATTTGTGCTTTTTTTAGCCTAAAAAATCACCTTGCCTGGCCACATTTGAAAACCCCAAGGAAGAACATTGATTAAAGGAACATTGGCTCCATAGCTTGTAGTGGCCCCACCAGCAGCAGGAGAGGATGGATCCACCTTGATGTGTGTACCCATCGTGGAGATGATGGGGTGGGAATGGAGATGATGGAATCTGTGCCAGTGGGACACAGCCCTGGCTGCCCCCATGCTGCAAATTGAGGCTGAAGGGCTTTGAGCACAACGTGGGGCCACCAGAGACATCAGCCCCCTTAGCTGGTGGCTCCCAGACTGCTGACGCTGCCTTGGATGGTATCTGCCGGTACCTGGTGGTCTCACCTGGCTGATTACAGCTTAAAGCATGACCAGAATTCCAGTGACAGCCAGTTTGGGATGCTTCCAGCATCCAAAGAGCCTCTGACAGTGGTAAGACATCAATTATTGGGATAATTTGTGCTTTTTTTAGCCTAAAAAATCACCTTGCCTGGCGACATTTGAAAACCCCAAGGAAGAAAATTGATTAAAGGAATTTCTGGCTCCTTTATTTTAGCCTAAAAATCACCTTGTCTGACCACATCTGAAAACCCCAAGGAAGAACATTGATTAAAGGAACTTTTGTCTCCATGGCTTGTAGTGGCTCCACCAGCAGAAGGAGAGGATGGATCCACCCTGATGGAGATGATGGGGTGGGAATGGAGATGATGGAATCTGTGCCCTGGCTGCCCCCATGCTGCAAATTGAGGCTGAAGGGCTTTGAGCACAATGTGGGGCCACCAGAGACATCAGCCCCCCTTAGCTGGTGGCTCCCAGACTGCTGACACTGCCTTGGATGGTGGCAGCAGGATGGAGAGCCAGGGCCCTGCCCCACGGGGCATTCTCCAGAGAAACAGCTCTGCTCATTCCTTTGGCACTGCCTGATGCCAGAATAGTCTGGAAAATGTCTTGGTGATGTCCACGCCTCTCCCAAAGCTCCTCCTGTGAGCGGTAACAGGGAAGATGGGCTGGAAGGAGCACTAAATTCATCCCAGCTGGCAGATTTGGTGTCCCAGGCTTTGGGGGACCATGGGACAGTTGCTCTATGACAGGCTCATGCCTGTACCTCCTTCAGAAGGTTCTCTATAAAATAAATGCAATAAAAGTGTGGGAATTAAGGCAAAGGGGAAAGAGCTGATGTAAGGGCAACCCAAAGATATGGTGCTGTCACTTGCCTCCACATCCCAAATGGCCTTGGGGCCAGCATTTCCAGGATGCAGTGGCTCACTGTCACAGACATCTTTTATGAAAAATCCTTTCCTTAGGATTTTTCCTCCTGAGAAGCTGAGAGGCCTCAGGAACAAAATGTAAACAATGGTTATCTGCTGCTGTGGAATGCAACAGGTGCATCTGGGATTGGTCTCATGTGGTTGTTTCTAATTAATGGCCAATCACAGTCAGCTGGCTCAGACTGTCTCAGTCACAAGCCTTTGTTTTAATTTTTTCTGTTCTTAACTAGCCTTCTGATGAAATCCTTTCTTCTATTCTTTTAGTATAGTTTTAATATAATATATATCATAAAATAATAAATCAGCCTTGTGAAACATGGAGTCAGATCCTCGTCTCTTCCCTCATCCTGGGACCCCTGTGAACACGGTCACAGCTCACCTCCAAAAGCAGAGAACTGCAGATACAAACAGACTTTGGGGGTCTGAAACAGGAGGGACCTGAAGTGTTCCTGGTAGACTGCAAGGACCTTGGCTCCTCTCAGTCAGAGCTCTCTCACAGGAGAGCCTGTGTGACCGTGTTCACAGGGATCTTGGGATGAGGGAAGAGACGAGGATCTGACTCCATGTTTCAGAAGGCTGATTTATTATTTTATAATATATATTACATTAAAACTATACTAAAAGAATAGAAGAAAGGATCTCATCAGAAGGCTAGCTAAGAATAGAAAAAGAAAGAATGATAACGAAGGCTTGTGGCTCAGACTCTCTGTCTGAGCCAGCTGACTGTGATTGGCCATTAATTAGAAACAACCACATGAGACCAATCCCAGATGCACCTGTTGCATCCCACAGCAGCAGATAACCATTGGTTACATTTTGTTCCTGAGGCCTCCCAGCTTCTCAGGAGAAAAAATCCTAAGGGAAAGATTTTTCATAAAAGATGTGTGTTCAAGCCTGCAGCCTTCCCACAGAAAAAGTTTGGTGCTGACCCCACGAGGGTCCATCCTGAGGCTCCAGTGCCACAGCCTGTCCCAGCATCACCCCAGCATCCCCCAGCAAACAGCCTTGAATAACCCCTGTTCCCTTCCCAGCCAAGTCTAAATCTCCTGAGGAACAGCACCTGGGAGAGAAGGGGACTGCAGCCAGCATTTGGCACCTGATAGTTCTTTTTCTGGAAGGTGCTGATGTGTCTCAAGGACACGGATGGGAACAGTGCAGCACAGCCGTGAGTGTTTTAGGATCCTCTGCCTTTGTTTTGACACTGTGTCTTGTGCATAATTATTCTGAGGCACAGCCTGAACTCTCCTGCTGCTTAACAGGGGGAGTCAGAGCATCTTGGCAGGATCATTTTGAGAGAGTCTGACGGTGGGAATAACTTCTCAGAGCAGCAAAACCACTGAGCTCGAGAGTCAGCAATAAGTGAGGAGTGCTGGGAGCTGACTTGGACACTGAATCCTCCGGAAGCAAATGCAAGCATCAGCCAGAGGTTTTGGCCAGAAGAACTTACCCAAAATCCATGTTTTCTGGTAAATCCAAGGAATTACCAGAGCCTGGGCTTCATTTCTTGGGTTCTGCCTTGGTGTTACCAATGAACACAGAACAACATCATGGGAGCATTAGGGTCCCTTCCAATCCCAGCCATTCCATGGTTCTGTGATGTCTGAGACCACTCCTTAGCTCAGGGAATACAGAACAACACCATGGGATCCTTAGGGTCCCTTCCAACCCCAACCATTCCATGGTTCTGTGATGTCTGAGACCCCTCCTTTGTTTGACACCAAGTGCTCCAAGCTGAGAACCCTCAGGACTTCTGAAGGAGTCACTCCATTCCCAGTGGGATGCAGATGCCCAGTGCCAAGTGGACAGGTCAGAGCCTGCCCATGTGTGGCTGCAGTGGGTCCTGTGCTCATGAGGTGAGTTTCTAGTTTAATACATAAATATTCTAGTTCAATACATAAATATTCTAGTTTAATACATAAATATTCTGGTTTAATTAATTCTGGTTTCTGGTATACTACCCAAAGCTGGAGGCAACCAGCTCAGGACCACCTGGGCCTCCATCAAGACACCCAACACATATTTTCATACTTTTCCAGCTGTGGAGAAGCAGCTCTGTGATAAAACCCTAAACAGAGTGACAGCTTGGGAAAATAGGTCTACTGCACCCTGGCTATGACATCTACATCTCCCTGCCTCTGGTGGGTCAAACACCACTGCTGGAGGGCTGGATAGCTGCACAACTGGGGAGGGTCAGGTCTCTCACATCAGTGTGATTAACACCTCCTGCTTCCCAGGATTGAGTATTATTCCAGGTGACAGCAAGGTCTGCACAGAGGTGGCACATGTGGCCACCATCCCACATCTGGGCTCAGCAGCTGGGCTCACTCTACGTGGCTTTTGTTTATTTCTACAAAACCTCAGAGACTTTGGCCGTGCTCCTGACGGGAATCTGGGTTTGCTTAAGAGGTAGGAAAAATGTTCAGCCTTCACAGAGCAGCTTGTTGGAAAGGTGATGATGAACCTGGAGTAGCTGTGATCTACATTCCTTATCCACAGGGACATACAAAATGCAACCACTCACGCCCATGAACCCTGTGGCCCCAAGAGCTGAGGTTGTGTCCAACACTGGTGATAAAACTGTGTGAGATAAGCCCAGCACAGACTGCAGAAGGGACCCCAGACACACAAAGCTGCTTCTCCCCTCAGGGCACAGCTCCTTTCCATTCTGCTTGGCCTCCCCACACCCTCAGGAGGGCCAAGGGGCCACTCTGTCCATCAGGCTGACAGGACTGGAGGGGGAATTTCATGCCTGCCACTGCCCCTCCAGCTCGAGGGCAGGAGGACAAAAGGAGCTGCTGCTGATGAGTTTCCTGCAGCTCTGCCTGCATGGGGCCAGATCTGACCTCCCTTCCCCATCATTGTTCAGCTCTGGCAAGACAGCAGCACCTCCAGCCCTCCCTTTTTGTCCCAGCCTTACTCAACAGACACCAAGGCTCACCTGGAAAAGGGTCTGGAAAAGCCCAGCCTGGCTGAGCACCCCACCAGATTGCAGGGGGATGGATTGCAGGCAAGCTCCTGCTGGAGCTGCAGGAATTAGGGACTGAGAGTGAGGAAAACTCTGGCAGGGAAAGGAGAAAGGTGGTAAGCAGGACTCCATCACACCTTCTTTGCCCTCCTGGCTGGAAGCACCTCCACCTGGATGCAGCCTCAGCCTCTCTGGTTTTGATGATGTGGCAAAGCCAGAGGACCACAGCAACTGCAAATCTTGTGGCTCCTGGTCTCGTGCAGGAGCTGATCCCTCCCAGACCCAGGCTTCTCCTAGGGTCAGTCACTTTTTCTGGCAGCTCTCCGTCTGAGCAGCATCCAGCTAAAATCCATCCAGGGTGGATCTGCTCTGCTCTGTGCTCTCTCTGTAAAAGGGAACCAAGCCAGCAAACCTCAACAGCTCAGAGCCCCACTTCCTCTCACCTGCCCTGTTCTCTGCCCCTCAGGTGCAGGTGCCTGGCTCCCAACCAGCGGAGCTTTCTGGTTTCTGGCTCTCTCTTCCCACTTCCCACCCTCCTGTCCCTTCTCCTGTTTTATTCCTGCCCTCTCCACATAAAAACAGGTCTTCTCCTGTCGCAGACATCTTTTATGAAATATCCTTTCCTTAGGATTTTTCCTCCTGAGAAGCTGAGAGGCCTCAGGAACAAAATGTAAACAATGGTTATCTGCTGCTGTGGAATGCAACAGGTGGATCTGGGATTGGTCTCATGTGGTTGTTTCTAATTAATGGTCAATCACAGTCAGCTGGCTTGGACAGAGAGTCCGAGCTACAAACCTTTGTTATCATTCTTTCTTTTTCTATTCTTAGCCAGCCTTCTGATGAAATCCTTTCTTCTATTCTTTTAGTATAGTTTTAATAAATATCATAAAATAACAAATCAGCCTTCTGAAACATGGAGTCAGATCCTCATCTCTTCCCTCATCCTCAGACCCCTGTGACACCATCACATTCTCCAGCTTGTACCAGTCCCTTTTTGCCAGGCTGTGAGAAGGGCTGACCACAGAGAAGATGCCAAGAAGTTCATTTAGGGCAGAGACCTGTCCCACACACATTTTATTTTATTCTGGGGCCCGGGGAGCAAAGTGACCACCTCCACATCCCACCCCACCATCCCCAGCATGGGGGATGCCTGAGCCTTTGGGTTTTCCTTCTGGAGGGACTGGCCAGACTCTTGCCCAGCTGGAGCAGAGTCCCTGTCCCTCCCCAGGAGCATCCATGGCTCCTGCATGTGTTAATCAGCAGCTTTGTTCTGCATGACCTCACCGTGTAACAGCAGCAGGAATTTACACATCCACAAAGGAACAATCAGCACAGAAAGCAGGCACGTCCTGGTGCCCTCCCTGCAAGGGGACAGGGACAGGGATGCTGGGGACACCCAGCCTCTCCACCCTGCCAGCTGGGCTGTGCTGCCACCACTAACAAGTTGCTTCCTGCTGCCAAGGATAACAGAGCCACTGGCACCCGACCCTGCACTCTGCTCCTGGCTGCCTCAGGAACCCAAGTCAGGAAGGATGGAGGTTTTTTGGCACTTGTCATTTCTCAAGGAGGGAGGAACATCTCTCCCAGCTGCTTGGGCTGAAATCCAGTTTTTATGTAATCAAATGTGACCTCTAGCTGTCTGTGTTTAAGGCTGCCATGGCTGAGATATCACTCAGACTGTTAGGACCAAGTCATCCATCTCCTCAACTATAAATACCTTATAATCATCCCCAAGGACCTGCAGTGCCTGGCAGATGAAGATGCCTGGAGAAAAGGGGGGTTCAGCTCCCAGTGTCACTCCACTCCTGAAATGCAGCTGCCTCTGAGTGTGGAATGCACAGTGGATTTTTAACAGCTTCTGGTCAAAGTTACCAGCAGAAAACCCACGGAAATTGCCTAAAGGATGGAGAGCCACCCACACCCAATCTGCAGCCAGATAATAGACTGTGTTAACATAGGCACTTCTGCAGAAATTATGTCCAGGCCAGTTCTGCATGTTCATGTCGCTTTGAATCCTGCTTTGGGGGGAGCAAAAACCATCCAGGCTATTTCAGACAATACCAGCCACTCCTGCCAGGCTCTGTAACGTGAGGTGGAAGAGAGATCAGAGCAGACACAAAGCCCTTGCAATGAAGGTTTCCACAAGAAACCCAAACTGCCGACTCTTATTTACTTGTGTTACACAGTGTGATGTTAATTCGACAATTAACGCTCGGGCTGATAATTGCTGGTCCCACCTCCTCCAGAGGCTGCACCTGCTCCCCCTTCCAATCGTGCACTCCCCAGGAATCCACAATGAGGTGAGGGAGGCTGCAGCAGCAGCATTGTGCAGTGGCTCTGCTTCCACAGCCTGCAGAACTGGGGAGGAAATCCCCAAGTTTGGGTGAGATGGGTGTGAGTTCACAAATCCCCAAGTATGGGTGGGATGAATGTGAGTTCACAAATCCCCAAATTTGGGTGAGATGGATGTGTGTGTCTTCAAAAATCCGCAAATTTGGGTGAGATGATGTGCATTAACAAATCCCCGAGTTTGGGTGGGATGGATGTGCATTCACAAATCCCCAAATTTGGGTGAGAT
The DNA here is from genome assembly GCA_039654755.1 of Calcarius lapponicus. NCBI lineage: Eukaryota > Metazoa > Chordata > Aves > Passeriformes > Fringillidae > Calcarius > Calcarius lapponicus. The sequence continues at coordinate 16,770,886 of CM077463.1, forward strand.
GGGTGTGCATTCACAAATCCCCAGGTTTGCGTGAAGTGGATGTTCATTCACAAATCCCCAAGTTTGGGTCAGCTGGATGTGCGTTCACAAATCCCCAAATTTGGGTGAGATGGATGTGAGTTCACAAATCCCCAAATTTGGGTGAGGTGGATGTGAGTTCACAAACCCCCAAGTTTGGGTGAGGTGGATGTGCGTTCACAAATCCCCAAATTTGGGTGAGGTGGATGTGAGTTCACAAACCCCCAAGTTTGGGTGAGATGGATGTGAGTTCACACACCTCATCTGCAGCGCGTGGCAGCAGCTTTGCTGGGGTACCTGTTGCCGATTCCCCTGATGTGAAAAATGCCAATCGCTTGTTTTTAAAATTTTTAAAAGTTTCATGACAATAAAGTGGTTCTAGAGATAGCAATGTAATTAGAGTAATAATAATTTGAACAATTTGTATTAGGACAATATGAGACAATAGAAACAAAGAGTTACAGACAGTTTGGATACCTTTTCTGGGTGAAATAAGCCCAAAATGGACCCACATTAACAGACGATTAACCCTTAAAAGCAATAACCTGTTGCATATTCATACATCTCATACATGATGCATAAATTCCATTCAAACATAGGATTCTGTCTGGTCAGTGTCAGCTTCTTCCTCTGAATCCTAACCAGCATCCTCATAACTGAGTGAGGCAGGAAGAAATTAGTTTCTCCTGATAATGGAGCAATAAATTATCTTTCTCTGAAGGATTCAGGTGTCCTGTGGCTGCTATCTCACTGAGAGTCCTTTCTTTAAAAAAAGTATCCTACATAGCATAGTTTCTATTTGAACCTTATATTATAACCTAAAACTATATTTAACACACTAGTTAAGAGAATTAATACAGCATCACTTTCTAACACAACACATATAATATTCATTGTAATATTTGTGAAAAGCCAGTCATAAAATAGGCATTTTTCACACCTGACTTCTGGGACTCAGGCTGGGGCCTCCCAGAGGGCTCCCCTGTCTGGGGAGACTCTCCTGGAGTTGTCTTGAGTCAGGAAAGAGAGACCCACTGGATCTTTTCAGTCTTTGGGTTCTTGTTTATTGTCATCTTATCTAGAGCTTTGCACGCTGTTCACACCAGGCTCAGCACACTGGAAAAGCACCACAATAATGGCCAACAATCTCTTGTTACAAGGTCTTTTAAAGCTAAACTATCCAATTAAGAACTGACACCTAGATTATTTCCCCTTTAACCCAGTAACTGAACCCCAAAATTCTGCAATGCGGATTTTTCCACCCAATTACAAAATGCCACCCAAAGCCATGAAGAAGAAGGAAGAAGAAGAAACTCAGGATGACACTCTGTGCCCTCCATCTTGCTTCCATCCACAGCATACTAAAAATCCCAAAACCTCAATTTCTCACCAAGTGATACATCTACACTTCTCTCTATAATCTATTTCACACTTTTGTGGATTCCAGTCTATCTTGAAGTCTGGGAAACTTTCTCCATGGATGAGGGTCAGAGTCAGAGCTCCCCTGGGGGTCAGGGCACCCCAGAGCAGACACAGAAATATTCCCAGTGCCCTGGGTTTCCACGCAGCTTCAGAAATTCCCTCTGTTCATAGACATCCCCCTCAGGTGCCAGACAACTCTGCTAACTGGGATCCACTGGCACAACTTGCCTTGAAAACCTCTTCTTCCTCCTCCTCATCATCACCCTCAGCCACCATCACAGTGGGACACTGATTTATTTCTTTATTTGTTTGTTGGCTGGTGGTTTGGGGTTTACTTTTTTGTAGGAAGGCAGAAGAGATTATGTTGTGGTAAAATCACACCCCCCCCTTTCCTGTGCAGTGGTGTTGGGTTGGAAAGGATCCTGAAGACCATTGAGTTCCAGCCCCCACTGCCTGTCAGGATGGACAGATGGACACTGTGCTGTCCCAAGCCTTCCAAATGGACGCAGCCAGAGGTGGTGGGAGCTGCCAGTGCTGTCCCAGTGGCAGAATTGATAAAATTTCCCCACCATCAGGGTCAGGGTAGGAGGAAACCACTGACAGTGAAGAGAAACTCAGCTCACAGATGCAGGAAGAGCTCTGTTCACACCCACCCCTAAAAACCCTTTCTCCAGCCTGCTGCAGCTGTAGCACATCTCATAGAACCCTGGGTGAGCTCTGCTCTTCCTGCCAGCCCCTTCCCCTCACCCTATGAAAGCATAGAAGGTCCTTCTAAAGAAGAAAACCACGAAAATCATGTCCTGGTGAAATCATGCTCTGCTCTCCATGCCTTCCAACCTCTGTCTCTTTTAAACATGCAGCTTAATTACCTTCATTAATGGCAGGAAGGAGAATCCTAACAGCTTTGTTTTGTTGTGAATTTTAATTATTTGCATCCCTGAGCGTTTGCAGGTTGGGGTATCAGAGCAGGGGCTGCTTCTGGACCTGCTCAAATTTACCAAGACTGATGCAGCTCTGCCCAGGAGCCTCCAAGGGTCTGCCCTGGGCAGCCTGACCTCTGGTCGAGGAGCAAAGGCAGGAAATTCCAGAGTCCAAGGAGAAGCCAGGCAGGCAGGGAGTCAATCTGCAGCCAGGGAAGGTGGTGGATACCTGCTTGTGGACACCTGGGAGATAAGCACGGACAAATAGGGCAAGGAAAGCTTTGTCTCCTCCACTTTTATACTCTTTCCCTCCACTTTTATACTCTTTTACACTCATTCCCAGCACTGCAATGCTGGATAATTCACCGTGGAGAAGCTGCAGCAGCGTGGCTGCAGGGCACATGGCATCAGTGTTCCTGTCAGGCAGCTCCACCAGGATTTGCAGTTAAATGGCAAAATATGGAAAACAAACAAGGGACAACACAGGGACAATAAAGCTTATTCCCAACCTGGACCAAGAAATGAGATTTGCTGCCAGGCTATGGGAGAATTCCTGCCTTCACAGACACACAAACTCCTGCTCTCTGTGTTTTTCCAGACTTGAAAAACACCAAGAGCAGCAAGGGAGATGTCCCAGCCACACAGAGTGCACACACAGGAGAAATAAGTGCTTTTTCTTTCCCTGTTTCCTTTTATTCCTCAGACTGAACACCTTTTAGCACCTAGTGCAGATGCAGTTTAACACCTCCAGGGTGGAATTAGCAGGTCCCAGTGCACCCCAGGAGGAAGCAGCCTGTGTGGGCACTCTGCAGAGAAAGTGCTGTGAGAGGGCAGGGAAAGAAATCTCAATTTAAGGGGAAATTAATGGCATTTCTCTCCATTAACAAAAACACCCTTTTGTTTCCACTCCATCCTGAGGACTGGAGCTAGGGATGCTCTGAGGTGTGGCTCCACCAGCATCCCCCAATTGTCCCCACGTGCTGCTCACCAGGTCACACCACAAAAAAACCAAATCCCCCAGAGCAAAACCCAACCAGAACATGGGAACACACTGACCAGGCTGCACCCCACAGCAGAAATTGCCACTAAATTTCCATCAGAGTAAAATCCCTACAAAATATAGGGTAGCCTGTAAAAGGATGCCATCCTGAGGACTGGAGCTGGGAATGCTCTGAGGTGTGGCTCCACCAGCCCACAGGTGCTGCTCACCAGGTCACACCACAAAAAACCAAATCCCCCAGAGCAAAACCCAACCAGAACATAGGAACACGCTGAACAGGCTCCACCCCACAGCAGGAATTGCCACTAAATTTCCATCAGGGTAAAATCCCTACAAAATATAGGGTGGCCTGTAAAGGGATGGGGCGTGAAACAGCAGGTGGGGTCTGCACCTCTTCTCCTACAGCCCTGCCCCTTGCCAAGGGGCACATCTGTCCCCTGACTGCACATCTGTGGGTGCATCTGTCACTCGAGCCCTGTCCCTCCTCGCCATGTGGCACCAGACTGGAGAAGTTTGCTCCAGCAGCCTTTGAAGTTCGATGCCACGCCGCGTTTATCGCCGCTAAGGGGACCCTCCACGCTGACAAAAAGTAAGGGTTGGGGCTCTGCTTGTGCCTTGAGGGACAGAGCACAGTGGTGTCAGCTCTGCTGGCTCATAAATCTCCTCCAAGGAGGTGTTGCTGGCTTTCCTGTTGGAGGGAAGGTGCTCGGGGGAGCGGAGGAGCGCCGCGGTGCTGCCGAGCAAAAAGTCAAACTGCAAATCCTGGCTCCTCTCTTAACTCCCAGCTGGAACATAAAATGAGCCACAATCACTTCTGCTGTCCCCAAATGACATGGCACAGCTTGGGTTTGTGCTTTCAGATCCTTTTGCTACCAAAGCAGGGGGATTGCCCCAACTCTGCTTACTGAGGATGGGTTTTGGGAGGTGTTAACCCTTGGAGCAGCTCAGCCCTTGTTGAGACACAACAGATTGGCCCGTGCCAAAACCACGTTGGCAAATGTGCTGGTAATTAGACCAAGTGGGCATCCAAGGGGTGGGGAGGGTGTTTAGCATCCTCCCAGAGACAAGACCTGCAAACTGCCTGCAGCAGCAGCAGACAGAGGAGGCACGGCAGCCAGCAGCAGTGCCAAGAGACAGATTCCCGAATTCCAGCTCTCTGGCATGGCTGACAGCCCAGAAGATACTGCAGCCCCTCTCTGGAAGCTGGCTGAGGAGTCAGGAAAGCACAGCTAAAGCTCTGACAGTCTGCCACCTTCATTGTGCGCAGAGTGCTCAGAGATCTGGGGACACACAGTGTGAGCCCCCGTGTCACCAGCCTGGCCAGGATGCTCTGGGGACTCTTCTACAGCTACAGAAAGGCCCTGTGGGGAAAACTCTGCTGGAAGTGGGACAAGAGGGGGTGGCAGAGTGTACCCAGGGACTGCTGCATGCAACAATCTGTGGATAAATGCATGGGCACGTCCTAATCCTGATTGTGGAATTACAGAACCATAGAATGGTTTGGGGTGGAAGACACCTTTAAAGGTCGCATAGTCCAGCTCCCCTGCAATGATCTGGTCAATGTTAATGAACTCAGGGCTGCTCATCAGATCTGTCATAATTTTTGTGCTTTAGGGGCATTATTGTCACCCTTAGGAGCTTCAGGAAGAGCCTGGCCCCATCACCCTGAGTGCCCTTCCAACACCAAACCAGAGGGCAGAATCACTCTCAAGGAGCACCCAGCTCATCCCAGTTTCCCTAGCAGGCTGTGCACTGCTGCTCACTCCTGAATTACCTCAGAACAGGATAAAACCCAGTAAATTAATGATTTCCCTGAACCATCTTTTGAGGAGGAACCTTCACTCGCCATCCTCCACAACCAGCAGACATCCCCATGACATTTTTCACCTCTCCTCTCAGGAGGGGATCCCCCTTTCTCTCCAGCTGACTCATGAACCAGCCCCACCATCCATCAAACCCCAGCAGCCATCCCCACACACTGATTTCACTGTTTGAGTGTATTCCACACGATTTTGGGTCTCATCTGTCAGGCCCTCAAACATCTGCAGGCGTTTAGGAGAGCAGAACTCTACACTTGGCTCTGGAGGTGGCACCGATGACAGGCGCTGTGTGGACAACATCTGCTAACCCAGCCCTTCACCCAGCCCTTCTCCCACTGCATACTTAAGCATGCTGAAGGACAAATAGGATTTTTTTCCATATTTTAGGCTGTTTCAATGTACCAGGGCTTTGATCCCAGCTGCTGGGTCAAATTAAAAGGAAGTCGGAAAGCGCCCGATGTAAAGGTCCGGCTTTACCTCCATCAGACCCCAGCAGCCATCCCCACTCACTGATTTCACTGTTTGGGTGTATTCCACACAATTTTGGGTCTCATCTGTCAGGCCCCCAAACATCTGCAGGCGTTTAGGAGAGCAGAGCTCTACACTTGGCTCTGGAGGTGGCAGCGATGGCAGGCGCTGTGTGGGCAACATCTGCTAACCCAGCCCTTCACCCAGCCCTTCTCCCACTGCATACTAAAGCATGCTGAAGGACAAATAGGATTTTTTCCATATTTTTAGGCTGTTTCAACGTACTAGGGCTTTGATCCCAGCTGCTGGGTCAAATTAAAAGGAAGTGGAAAGCGCCCGATGTAAAGGTCCGGCTTTACCTCCATCAAACCCCAGCAACCATCCCCACTCGCTGATTTCATGTTTGGGTGTATTCCACACGATTTTGGGTCTCATCTGTCAGGCCCCCAAACATCTGCAGGCGTTTAGGAGAGCAGAGCTCTACACTTGGCTCTGGAGGTGGCAGCGATGGCAGGCGCTGTGTGGGCAACATCTGCTAACCCAGCCCTTCACCCAGGCCTTCTCCCACTGCATACTTAAGCATGCTGAAGGACAAATAGGATTTTTTTTTCCATATTTTTAGGCTGTTTCAATGTACCAGGGCTTTGATCCCAGCTGCTGGGTCAAATTAAAAGAAAGAAAGTGCCCGATGCAAAGGTCAGGCTTTACCTCTAACGACTCACAGAACACACTGACATATGGAGAGGAAACAGAAAACATGGGTTTGCTGGGGTCTGGGGGCTGCATTCTTGCATAATTTGAGCAACATTAAGGGCATTACATGTGGTTTGTTGCTGTTATGTCCTGCAGCCATGGAATGGTGTTGGTTGGGGTTTTTTTTTAGTTTCCTCACAGGCCTTTGCACGAGCTCCAGGAACCAACTGTTGCTGAGCGAACTTTTGAACCTCTGCAAAAGCACAATGTGTTAAATTGCTAGAAAAGGGGAAAACAAATGTATGATGTTCTGTGACATCCACAATCTGCAAAGCTTCACTCCTTTGGACTTCCCAAGGAGAAGAAAGGGATAACTGAGACATTTTTTTACTTTAAACAATGACAAGCACAGTAATAGATCAAGGCTTTAAGGCAACCCAAAAGCCTTCAATACTTCAATTATGAGTTGTTTAATAAAACAGAGTCAATTAATTTGACCAACTAAGGAAATTGGGTGAAGGCCACCCTTGCATGGAAAGGGACTGGCCACAAGCATGGGGGGAGAAAAATCCAAGCATAAAGCTAAAAATGCCCTCAAGCCCCCCCAGACTATTGGGTGGAGACCTGCACCACAAAGTGAAGCAGCTTTTGCACGCTGCTTTCAATAGACTTGAATAACTCCATCACTCCCCTATTTCACGGGGCACAGAAAAAAAAAAACCCTCTCTAAGTGGAGAAGAAAAGCAACTCTCCACCCTCGAGAGGGGGAGACGGGGAGGCTGTCTGCTCCAACCCAGCCTCTCACCCCCACGTCCTGCTTTGCAAACAAACCCAAACTCGCTGACTTTCCAACAGCTGCTCCCAGTCTGCCCGGCTCCCACATGGCACAAGCCCCCCAGCCTTCTGTGCAGCCCCGGCACGCTGCCAGCTCCCGCCAGCACCGGCATTCCCGAGCGCCGGGACAAGGATGGGGAGGGGGATGCTCCAGCGTTTGACTGCTTGTGGGTTTGTGCCAGGACGCCCTCTCCAAGACAAGATTTGGGAAGTGATGGGGTCATCTCTGGTGTCGAGATGACTCTGAGGTGTTAGGAAGTCTCTTTTTCTCAGCCTTGAGACTGAAGAAGAAGTCAGGATTCCTTGGCTTTCTCAAGGTTGTTTATTTGCTCTTATCTATGACATTCTCTCTCTGACCTGCTGAGATCTGTCCAGCAGGTTGGGTTGTGGCACAGTCCCTGCCCTTGGGGTGGTGGTATCTTTTTACACTAAAAACTACGTGTACTTTATTTACAATAATTTTCCAATACCTATCACCTATGTTAGACAGTCTGTCTCTACTCTAAACCAACCAATCCAAAAGTGTCACCATCACAGCAGAAGAAGAGCTAAGAAGAAGAAGAAGGACAGGGCACACCCAGATTCCTCCATCTTACTTCCTGAACCCCCATTCTAAATCCCCAAAATTCTGCTTTTTCACCCTGTGACAAATTCACTGTCATTCTACTCAAACTCTTGTGGCTTGTAACTCCTCACACAAAGTTGGTAATTGTTTCCATGGGCTAAAATCAAAGGCACAGGTGTTCTTGACTCCGTGCCAAGGTCTCTGAGCCTCCTGCCAGGGTCTGGAATCACCCAGGGCAGCCAGAGGAATGTCCTGGGTTCCGACAGGGAAGGAAAGGATTTTCTGCCTGCTCCCCATGGAGCTTTCAAAGCACCCACATGCCTCCAACACAGCTCGTAAATGCACATTTGATTACCCAAGGTGCTGTGGCTTTCATCTCCTTCAGAATTCAGGGCTCACCAGAAGAGGGGTCCCGGGTGGGAGAAGAATTTGACAGATGCTTGCAAAGGATTAAGTGTTTCCAGTGGCACTGATGGGGACACAGTCAGAGGGAGAAGCTGTATTCAAGCTGCAGCGAGAAAGCACCTCAGTAAGTGGATTAGAGGAGTGTTATCATCCAGCACGAGCCTCTCCTGGCAGGCACGGTGGCAATATTAGAATAATCTGGGCACCTGGTGCAGCAGCAGCAGCAGCTCTGCAATGAGATTAATGGACCTGCTGACGAGCAAGGAAAACTTTAAGGAACAATCTGCTCTGCTGCTTCTTTCAATTCCCCCTGGCTGTGGCAGAAGGGGGAAGAATAGGCCTGGATTCAAGAGGAATTTAGGGTCGTGCATTGGTATTTCCCATGCAAAGCTGGAGAGGCTGGGAGCCTGTTCAGAAGCACTTCACTCCAGGATTTAACCTCCCTGCCTTGAGGGAGTGTGGTGAGGAGTGGCTGTGCACGCATTGAATGCCACGGTCATTCCCAGGATCAAACATCCTGGTTAAAAGCTGAGGAAAACCTCTCTTGTTGGTCTTAATTTTGGTCAGGGTTAATCCACACCACTTGTCTCCTGAGCTTTTCTTACTTAGATGAAAGGCTAGTGAAGGGAAATGGGTCAGGTAAAACAAAACAACTTGCTTGACCTGAAACAAAACATATTTTTTCCCTCTTCTGTTCTTAGTCTTTTATTGTTATCATCAAAACCAATGTCACTACCATGCTGATATTAATCAATAATATTACAGTTGGCTGTTTTGTTTCAGTGAATTTTGAAGATAAGCTCGGTTCCCAGAGGAACAATTCACAAGTTTCATTTCAAAACCCTAAACCCACAACATTTTCCAAATTCCTATCCAAGCCTTGCTTACAGATTGCTTTCACTGAAAATAAAAAATAAAAAAATTGAGGGTTTTTTTTTTGCCTTGAATTCGATACAAGTTTTCAGTTAGCATCACCCTGCACTTTTTGGTGATTAAAATAACCATGAAAAAGAGTTTGCAACAGCACTTGCACACTCCATGGAATGAAGTGGGATCTCCCAGCCTGCTGCAGCAGGGGTTGTGCAGAGCAGGACGTGTTGGATTTACAGCTGATCCCTACACGTGCCTGGGAGCTGCTCAGGGTTTCTGGGTGGATGGCAGCCAGACCAGAGAGGCTTTGCAGTGGTTCTGCTCCTTCCCAAAGGAGAGAAACCCACTGCAGATTTATATACACGAAAAAAAAACTAACCAAAACCAAAACCAAACAAAAAAAACCCAAAACCACAGCACACATGAAAACCTCAAACCTCAAACACCACCTGGACAAGGACTCCAGGCAGGAGAATGAATATAAATGCCCAAAAATCCAGATGCAGCAGGGCTTTAACCTGAAGGCAACTCTCTTAATTCAGCACAGCAAACTCCTTCAATGTGCAGCAATGGTGACAGCTCGTGCTGTTACCCACCCGAGGACACACAGCCAGACAAGTGCTGGCACTTTGGAAGGTGCCACTGTTTTCACCAAGCCATGACCATCTGGGCTGTTGGATACACTTTTTTTTTCAGATATGTTGTGCTTATCCATGTGGTACCTAAGCCCTGAGCAGGTAAATCAGTCAGAGAGAGAGGTCCGTAGTGGATATTTTCTCTTCTCAGTCTGGTTTTGAGCATCCCTAACTGGGGTGGGACGAGCTCTGAAGGGCAAATCAGTTTTAGTTTGGAGGATGAATGACACCAGGACACTGCTGTGTAATTAGAAGTGTCTCAAGCAGATGCAAGTGAAGCTAATCAAGCACTGCTTCACAAGAGTGATCATCAGCCTCATAATTATTATTATTCAATTCCCAGGAGGCAGAGACAAGGGGACCTCTCCTTCACACGACGTGTCGCACAAAGGCAAATCAAAAATCACAGTCCCTGCTCAAAACTGCTCCTGACTTTGGTCGTGTGCACCTCCCACTCACCAGCCCAGCCCATCCTGAGCCACTCATCCCTGTCTGGGGAGAGAAAAAGCCAGGGAAAGCAGCTGGGAGCCCTTTCAGGTAGCAGGGTGACATGGAGGCAAGGTGTTAATCAGGTGCCTGAGGCTCCCCGGGTCTCAGCCCTGCGTGGCTGTGATGTCAAAAGCAGATGGCTGTGTCGTCAGGGGGGAGGTGGGGCTGCACAGCAGATGGGCACTCCACAGACAAAGATCCCTCTCATGCAAATTGCCCCCGATGATAATTTAAAAAAAAAAAAAAAAAAAAAAAAAAGATTACACAGAGAGAGAGAGAACTGGAGAAAACATCTGATGTGTGAGCAGTACAGTCTCTAAATAGAATATTTTCCCATTTTCCCATGAAGCATCAGGAGATTCTTAGGCTCCAAAGTGTTCATTTAACTCCTCGAGGCTCTGGTCTCTCATTTCCCTTGCACTTTGCTGCCCTAGTACACAACACACCCCAAACTGCTGCCTCTGGGTTTATTTCTAGAAAGCCAAACCTTGCGCACTTGTTTACACACAGAGCTTAATATAGCACAGATGATTTTGTTAAAGGAAATTCCATCCCAAGTAGGATGTGCTTGAGTTCTTTAAGTTTTTAAAACCAGACAATAGTTGTTGGAACTCTGGTTTTGCTGAGAATTTTAAACTTTCTGTGCTAACAAGCACTGACCCCCAAGAGAACATTGCATTTGACCTGAGGCTATGGAAAAATATTCCAAAATTAAATAAAAGTGTGTAGTATAGTTTGAATAGAAGTGTGTAATATCCCATGGTGGAAAACTTGGAGTTTGAACAGTTTAAACAATTTATTTTGTTCAAGGAACTTCCATCCCAAGTGTCTCCAGGGGGTTTACAGCCAATGCACATCCAGGGTTAGAAATCAACCAGTGTGCACCAGTATGCCAGGTTTATACTTCAGATGGGAACATTGTGATTTTAAACAGCATAATCAGAGTTATTTCCTCCTCTTGAAGCACCATAGAGGGACAGATAGATGATAGATAGATAGATAGATAGATAGATAGATAGATAGATAGATAGATAGATGATAGATAGATGATAGATAGATAGATAGATAGATAGATAGATAGATAGATAGATAGGTGATAGATAGATAGATAGATAGATAGATAGATAGATAGATAGATAGATAGATGATAGATATATATAGATAGATAAATAGATAGATAGATAGATAGATAGATAGATAGATAGATAGATAGATAGATAGATAGGTGATAGATAGATAGATAGATAGATAGATAGATAGATAGATAGATAGAAAAGTTCTTAAAATCAGACAATAGTTTGATCTTAAAGATCATCCAGTGCCACCCCCTGCCACGGACAGGGACACCTTCTGCCATGCCAGGTTGCTCCAAGCCACATCCAGCCTGGCTTGGGACACTTCCAGGAACAGCCACAACTTTTCTGAGCCCCCTGTGCCAGGGCCTCACCACCCTCACAAGTATTTCTGGTTAATAACCAGTCTGAATCTCTCCTTTCCTAGTTTAAAACACTCAAAACACACTTTAAAACTTTAAAACACCCTTGTTCTGTCAATACCTGGCCATGTAAAACGTTCAGTCAATACAGGGACAACTCCTCTTGTGTGCCAAGTTCAGTTTACAGCAGTGACAAGTGATGGGAGAACCCAGCTCATATCTGAGAATACCAAGGTTGCTATAAATTAGAAAGTACAGAAAATCCCTTGATCCACTGAAGAAATGCAGCTGATTTCAGGGTGAGACACAGGAGCAATGGAAAGTTTATTCAGCCTCTGAAATTCTCACAGATGTTCCCAGGGTGCCAAAATGTGCGGGGGCACGGGGAAAGTGAATATGCAAACAAAGCCACGGCTTCAAACCAAGAGACACCATCAAAGGATAGAATCAAGGAGTCATTAAAGCCAGAAAAGATCATTGAGTTCAACCATCAGTCTGACACTACCATCTTCAGCACTAAACGGTGTCCCTAACCACCACATCTGCACATTTTTGGGACATTTCCAGGGGCAGTGATTCCACCACTTCCCTGGGCAGCCTGTTCCCATGTCTGACAATCTTTTCCATGAAGCATTTTTTTTCCTAATATCCAATCTAAACCTCAGCTGGCTCAGTGAAGCCATTTCCTCCTGTCCTATCACTTGTTACCTGGGAAACAAGAGAAACCCCCAGCTCTCCACAACATCAGGGAGCTGTGGAGATCAAAATGTCAGGAGGAACAGATGGATTTCAACCTGCACCAAACAAACAAAATATGTTAAACACACTTCTCCATGCACAGGCATGGGGAGATCTAAATAATGGATGTGAGATCCCTTTCTCCCAAATTAGAGAATGATCCATCTCCAGTCTGGTGATGCACACAGGCAAGGCTCAGGATGTTGGATTAAGCCCAATCAACAAAATCATAGAAAACATAAACCATCTACAACCTAGACTTCCTTCTCTTTGAATAGTTCCAAAAAAAAAAAATAACCTTTTGTTGTCATCTACTTAAAAGAATATTCTTTCAACATTCCACTGCATCCAGAGAATGCTCCTCAATTTACCTTTTCAGTTCCAACCACCAGTAGGAAAGAACCACAACTCCTCAAAAAAACCTAAACCACATCATTATACTCCAAAAAAACCCATACATATTTACATAGAAACATCCATACATATTTACATAGAAACATCCATACATATTTACAGGCACATACATACATATTTACATACAAACATACATATATATACATACACACACATATATTTACATACAAACATACACACATATTTACATACACATACATACTATATAAACCTTCTATCAAGACTTCAGAATTTTCTACAAACCTATTTCCCACACTGGGAGAGGGCATTTTTAGGGGTGTCAGAAGAATGCAGCTGATGGAAGTGGGGAGCTGCTGTTGCACAGGCAATGGAGATTGGTCTCCCTAAGGGCTTGGGCAGCTCTGCTCTCCAGAGGTGGTGGCAACTGAAAAGTAGAGATGGGACAACCAGAAGAGCCTGGGTGGCCAACAAATCACCCTGACAATGATAAATGCAGGCATTTACTCGGGGCAAGGAGCTCCAAGCACCAAGGAGGATGAAAGGACAGGAGAGTGGGAAGAGAGATGGATAAAATCCATCAGGTGATGCTGAATTTTGGATGCTTTGCTGGCCAAATTGCTCAAGCTGCTGAATGCAGAGGGAAGAGCAGCCTTGCTGGCCAAAAACCTGGATGATACCAAATATGACTGGCCGGAATCACCACTCATTTCTTTCCCTTCCACCTCTGTGGCAATGAAGCCAGACCAGTGACACAAGTTATGGCCAGCAGAGGTGCAGGTACCTCCTTCCCATGCTATCCATATTCTCAGGGGTTAATGCAGGTTCAGTTCAGATTTCTGCCCCAGATGAATGAACTCATAAAAACACACACAGAGTGATTTAGGATATCACAGCAGCCCCTTCCCAGCCCATGCTGCCACCACTGGCATCGACAACCACGGGGTGAAAATGAGATCAGTTTGCAGCAGGCTGGTGTCCAGTTGGCCTGGAGGAACAAGAGGGTGAGACCAGAGGTGCCTGCAGAAGATGGCAAAGGTGGAACCTTGGTCTGGCTGGAAGAGGTCAAAGCAATTGGTCACCAAGCCTGGGTGGAGCAACCTTCAGGGCACAGATCTTCTGAGTCCCTGCAGAGATATTCAAGCCACCTCCCCCTTCACTGTAGCCAAATCCAGCTTTTCACCACAACAATCACACAGAATCACAGAATATTCTTAGCTGGAAAGGACCCACAAGGACCATGAGCTCTTACATGAGCCCATATGGGGACCAAACCTTCAATCTTGGCGTTATTAGCACCATCCTCCAACCAACTGAGCTGATCTCAGGGTCTTCTTCAGCTGTGACTCAGCCTGAAGTCATCTAAAGATTTGTCTTCTCAGAAGAAAATAGTAAGGAGTAACTCTGAGAAGTTCAGATCACAGACAGCAGCAGATTGGTGGCAGTTTGGATGGTAGGTTTTCGTGCAGAACATCAACTCTGAAGGGCCAGAAAAATAGTCTGATTCATCATTGAAAGCTCCTCAAAATGGAAAGATTGGAGGTTTTGGGGCTCTGCTTTGAATCCGTCATAATCAATATCAAGTCTAACAGAGATAATTTTTGTTTCAAACACAAGTTGGTTCAAATAGAAGGCCCTAAAAGCTGTATAAATTACTAGTTTTTACTTTTCCAACACTCCACTTTTTCTTTTCCTTTCTGAGATCTGACAACCCCTTTCACAAAAAATGATCCCAGCACAGAAAAATGAAGTCAAAACCAGGCTTGTGACTTCTTTTACCCCACTGAGCTTTATAGTTAGCCACAATGTTGAGCTGGAAATTGTCATCTCAGGCTTCCCATCCAGTCAACAGGAAAAAGATCCCTTGCCAGGGCAAATGAGGTCTGAATTACCTTCTAGAGATTGTAACCACAGAGTAATTGGTGCATTGACTTAACCGGTTATTTTTAAGTCATTTCTAGCAGCTGGACAATGGGAAATAATTTCACCTTCATGGGATCCAGCTGTACAGCCTCTTGTTCCTTCTAAAGCAAGAATCTGGCTGTTGGCAGCTCTTTGGAAGGGGTCATTTTGGGACAAGCCATCTCTGCTGCTTCCCCAGTATCCCAGGATCTCTAATTAGAGAAGCATCAGCCCTGTGCTGGCCACATTTGAAAACCCTGCCACGACATTTTACCCAGTGTGTTAACAACCACCTCACATTTAAAACAAAATAATCCACTGAGATGCCCAGTCAGTTGTCAGAACCCAGGAAATTCCTCTGGCTGCCCTGGAGGGCTCCAGCCCCTGCCCAGGGAGCTCAGAGACCCTGGCACAGAGCCCAAGACCCCTCTGCCTTTGATTTAGCCCTTGCAGAAAACAATTCCCAACCTTGTATGAAGAATTGCAAGACACGAAAGTTTAAGTAGAATGATAGTGAATGTATCACAGGGTGAAAAACAGATTTTTGGAGTTTTTAGCGTGAGGGTTCAGAGAACAAGATAGAAAAATCTGGGTGTGTCCAGCCTTTCTCCTTCTTCTTCTTGGCCTCCATCTTCTGGGTGATGGTGGCACTTTTAAATTAGTTTAAAGTAGAAGCTCACTGTCTAATATAAGGGATAAGTATTAGAAAGTAATTGTAAATATTGTACACATAGTTTTTAGTATAAAAAGATAACACCACCTCTCAGGCGGGCAAAGTGCCTCTGACTGTCTTGCTGAGCAGACCTTAGCAAGGCAGGAGAAAGAATTTTATAAATAAGATACGATAAATAACCTTGAGACCAAGAAATGAGAAGTTCTGACTCCTTCTTTGACCGCCAAGCTGAGAAAAAAAAACTTTCTAACGTATCTCGAGGTCACTCTGACCAACCAGAGATCCTGAGACTCAGCAGCCTCGTGGCAAGGAGTGCACTGAGAGCATGCCCAGGCAGCAAGGATAGGGATGTTCTCACCATTCAAAGATCTCATCTCTCCAAAATTAACCCATGAAGGATGGGGCTAAAAATCACCTACAAACAAACTAAATTTCCCCTTCCTCTTCAGGATCATTACATGTTTTGTCTTTGCCTGCAGTCCTGCTCATCTCATGCCTGGCGTCAACCGCCAGATTTTATTAAGAATTTATTTTCACTTGTATGAGAACAAATCCGAGATGCCTCACACAAAGCCAACTTCACCTGCACGCCTGCAAAAAGCTGCCCCTATAGAAATGTGATCCCAAGAGTTGCCTTTATCCAGTTGCTAATGGATGTTTAGCGTGTGAGAATCCGTATCTGGCGAATTTTGAACATAATAAGCTTTCTGGGAGCTTTTCATATGAGAGATATCGACTGGAAGTAATTCAGAGAAGTTATTCAGCAATTGCTTGGCACAACAAAAGAGCTTGAAGCAGATTTACTGCCAGTTGACAGCCTGCATGCCACACTGGTGCAGCTGCCCACTCCTCCAGGAAAATTCCTGACGTGCTGTTGGATCTGGGCTGGCCTACCCCACCAAGATACCTTCAGAGAGGAAAGAACTGGATTTTAAACAGCAAAACCTGGCCCAGTTGAACTAGCAAACCCAGCTATCACCTCTGGAGCCAATAACCTGACTGATTTATTAATGCATGTGTAGGATCTGCAGGCTGTGGGTGTTGGAAGGAGAAATTCACAGTGAAGATGGTCTCGAAATCCATGCAGGGAAGCCAGCAACACTCATACAGGGACAGACACACTGCAAGATAATTTATTTCTTTCCCCATCATCTGTCATTTGGATACACACATACTATCCTCCAGGCTTGCTCCCTACGTCAAGCAGCACTCCGGCTGCCTCAGTGCAAGATTTGGCTACTTTTACACCCTGCCAGGGGTATCTGATTCCAGTATCTCATTCCCTGGCAGCTTTGAAGTGTCACAGTGTACTGGCTGCAGCCGTTTGGAGCAGGTGCAGCCTCACTGTGGCTTTACAAGGATGCATTTTTTGCCTCTTTGCTCTGTGACTCGGTGCTTCACATCTGAAGTGTTTGTGGGCTCCTTGCCAGGGCATTGCTTTCAGGCTGGATCCTGCTTGAGTGTCCCTTGTTTTCCTGCCTCCTGCCAGCAAGTGCCATTTTTTTTCTCCTTTTGAAAAGTCTTCACTGCAGCAGGTGGGAGAGGGCGTAGACTCAGCAAAGTGTGCACAGGAAAAGGCAGAGGGGGGGAAAAAAAGGGGAACAGAAGTTCCAGTCTCAGCACCTACTTCTTCTGTGAGTTGGAGATGAAAGGAGATAAACCCAACAGAATGGTTTGATTATCACAGGGGCAGAAGGGAAGGATGGGGAAGATGAGAGATGGGAAATCTCCCCTCCTGTACCTTCTGCAGGACATCTCTTCCCCAGCCCCTCATCTCAGCTGGGAAACCCACCTGGTTTGGAGCAGGAGAAAAAATTCCATAAGGATGGTGTGTCACAGACATCTTTTATGAAAAATCCTTTCCTGAGGGTTTTTCCTCCTGAGAAGCTGAGAGGCCTCAGGAACAAAATGTAAACAATGGTTATCTGCTGCTGTGGAATGCAACAGGGGCATCTGTGATTGGTCTCATGTGGTTGTTTCTAATTAATGGCCAATCACAGTCAGCTGGCTCAGACATAGAGTCCGAGCCACAAGCCTTTGTTATTCATTCTTTCTTTTTCTATTCTTAGCTAGCCTTCTGATGAAATCCTTTCTTCTATTCTTTTAGTATAGTTTTAATATAATATATATCAAAAAATAATGAATCAGCCTTCTGAAACATGGAGTCAGATCCTCGTCTCTTCCCTCATCCTCGGACCCCTGTGAACAGCGTCACAATGGTGTGGCAGAGCAAAGGACCTACAGAAGGCCAAAGAAGGGAGGAAAGGTAAAAACAGCATCAAAGAGAGGAGGAAAGAATAAAAGCATTTCTTTGCTGATCCACAGCTGAGCTGGGCAAAGTTAGACACGATAAATAACGCTGACATTACAAAGCTCTGGTTAATTCATTTTTCTACTTGTCACCCCTTCGGATAATTGGCCTCTACAACAAATGGTGGGGAAGGAGGTTGGCTTTTTTTTGTCTCTTTCTTTTTAATTTTTTTCCCTTCCTGAGAGGTACAGCTGGGATTAGGCGGTGTGCTACAGCACTGATAAAATAAAGAGAATGATCCAAAACACTTCAACTTTAATCCAGAGGGGTCACCAGTGAATAGCAACAGTGCTGGGGGATGAAGTGAGGCCTGGTTGTCTCTATGGCAACTAAACCATCACAGAGCAAGGATTGACCTGGAGCCTTCCAGAGAGTTTGGCTTCATCCAAGGCACTGTCTGGTGTGAGCTATTCCCTGTCTGCTCTCCTGATTCCAGGGAGGTTTTCATGGCAGCTCAGAGTTTATTCGGAATTCATGGAATCGCTGAACCATTTGGGTTGGAAGGGACATTTAAAAGTCATCTTGTGCCCCTTCAATCAGCAGGGATGTCTTCAACTAGAGCAGGTTGCTCAGAGTCCCATCCAACCTGACTCAAATATTTCCAGGCTTCTGGATTCTCCGGCTTCTGGATTCAAGTGTTTCATTTGGAACCACAATGTTGGCTTCTTTGTGTAAAAGGAAATTCTGAGTTCTTGGGTGGGCAAGGCCTGAAAATACGACCTCACCTACTTCAAACTGAGCAGGGCCAGTCTTGAAGCAGCCACCCATTTTATGGACACCACCAAACAGAAAGCACTGCCTCGAGGGGTTCCAGAATACAAGGAGAAGGCAAGGTAAAGAAAGGAGGCTGGAAATCAGCCAGAAACACAGAGAAACTAAAAGACAATAAAAAAATTTTCAAATTTATGACAATTTTTAAATCTGATGGTTCCCGATGCTTGACTCAGGATTTCAGAACCTGAGGGGCTGCAGAGCAGATGGCCCCAGATGGCCACTGGCTTTCAGTGCTGCTTTATCACTCCATGAAAGCTTCAAACCATGGCTTTGAACGTCTTCCTTCCTATCAACCAGAACATTGTCTCTTAACATCCAATCTAGCCCTGCCCTCTGTCAGTCTGAAGCTATTCCCTCTTGTCCTGCCTCTCCAGACCCTTGTCCAAAGTCCCTCTGCAGCTCTCTTAGAGCAGGTCAGGCTTTTCTGCTGGGCTGCATTCACAAGTCTTGGGGGAACACAGATAAATAAAGGAGAGAGGAAACACCCAGCACCAGGGCTGGGAATGGAAATTTCCCAGATCATGTCACCTTTTCCCATGGAAGAGCATCCCAAAGCCCACTCCTGGACAGAGCAGTGCAGGGAAGGGGCACAGGACACACCAACATGAGTTGTGCTGCTGCACAAAGCTTTAAAAACGAGGAGGGAATGCAGTTTCCTGACATGTGAGGCTCTCAGTGCACAGCCTTTGGAAATAAATCCATTTCCCCCTTGCTTCTCACATTCTTCTATCTTGCCTCAATAAGCCAGAGACATTTAAGAAACTTTAGGAACCTTTCAAGAAGTTTGTAAAGTAATTTATTGGGACAAGGATTCTTGTCCTCTATGAAACTGGATGACTGAGTCACTCTGGGCTTAAATATGCAGAGCACAGAAGGAGCCATAAAAACCTTGAAAAGAATCCTGAACAGCTCCACTATGCATTAAAAAAAAAAAATCACATTTTTATATCTAGCATTTAAATGCTTCTAGGATTAGAAATAAATATGACACTTCCTAATGCAGAGCCAGTCCCTTGGATCAGAGAACTTCCACTTCTCCACCTCGCTTATAAAGACATTTTTAGGCCCAAGAAATTTTGGAAATTTGCCTGTCCTGAGCTATGGGAAGGATTAGTCAAGGAATTGAAACTGCAGAATTTGGGGCAGAGATGGGAAGTACAAACCTTGGCAGAATAATTTCATTTTACTGTGTCCTTGGTTGCTGAGGATGCACAAGAGTTTGGGGGGTCAGAGTGAATTGAGGGACATGGATGAGGAGGAGGGGCCAGCTGAGCATTCCATGGCCACGAGGAGTGGTGCAATTAAATCCCACATGCTCCATGAGATCTGGCTTGGGGTCACCATCAACAGGGAAGGCTTTGGGATGAAGAAGACGACAGCTCCATGCCCGTCACCATCTCCCGCACTACTCCAACCCTTCCTTGCCTCACTGCCTGCCAGCTCTCCCTCCCCCCTCAATCCCAAACACCCAATCCCAGGCATCCATCCCCCACCCTTCTGCCCCCAACCATCCCTGCAGGATGGATGAGCTTGCCAGAGCAATCTGGCCCTGGCTGGAGGAGCTGCCGAGCAGCCGGAGCGAGCGCGGCAATCGATTGGACATGGGACATTTACGGAGCTTTGTCAGGCTGAGCACACGTGAGGATTAGGGCATTAACAAAGCTCCCTTAACCCACCAGCCTGCCCCTAGGTGGATGGGGGGACAGGGCTGGGCTGGGCAGGGACAGGGATAAAGGGGTGGCAGCGTGAAGTCGCCTTCCGTACAAAGGAGCGGAGGAATAAGAGGTGCCGGAGACACAAAACTGCCACCTGGGACTGCAGAGCCACAGCGCTGCTCATCAGGGCTCTGGGCCAAATGTCCTACCAGCATAAATCTGTTTGATGCCAAGAGAGTAGCCCAGAGATGGATTGGACCCGATGGGGAGGGTTTGTGGCCTTTGGTTCAGGCAGGAGAGTGGAGCTGTGCCAGCTGGGGTGTCAGACTGCTTGGCTCAAAGGGGGCTTAGGCACCTAAATCTACTAGGTAGTCCAAAAAAAAAAAAAAAGTATTTTCTCTTATTTTAAGATCAAATCGTTCCTTATTTCCCCTTTATTTCTTTTCCTGGAGGCAGCTCTGTTTACTATTGTTCTTAATCGAAAAATAACACTAACAACTTGCGAGTACAAAGAGCCTTTTATGTTCCTGCAGAGGCTTTTATCTCCACGCATTTTAGTAAGTGCTACATCAAAATCACCCCGCCCACCCCCAAAATTCGGTCATCTGTGGACTGCAGAGCAGCAGCTGGGTAAGTGTGTGCAGGAAAGCTGAGCAGGACAGCCAGGGCAGGGGAACAGGGTGTGAGGTTGGACTGACAGCTCCCTCCATATCAAATGGTACCTCAGAGCAGATGGGCTCAGCAAAGGGCTCAGCAGCCAGAAGCAGGTCCAAGCAGTTGTAGATTAAATATTACAAAAGAATTTCTCTGCTGGGAGAGTGGTGAAGCCCAGAGAAGCTGTGGCTGCCCCTGGATCCCTGGAAGTGTCCAAGACCAGGTTGGACAGGACTTGGAGCAACCTGGCATAGTGGAAGGTGTCCCTGCCCATGGCACTGGATGATCTTGAAGATCCTTCACAGCCCAAACTACCCTGGGATTCTCTGATTCTAATCAGCATCTTGAAAAGACCAGATTCCCACCCAAACAAGCTCCTTCAAAGCATCTCCAGAACGACCATTGCCGAAATATTGCAGGTTTTATCTCCTGAGAATGCCCTGCAGGGAAAGGAAGTCTCACCAAGCCTGTCAGATTTCAAGGAGCATTTGGACAATGCTGGTTTAGTTTCAGGTAGATCTATGAAGAGGAGGAAATTGGACTTGATCTTTATGGTCCTTTCCTACTTGAGATATTCTGTGATTCTATGAAGTGTTAATGCTGGAGGCTGGGGTCTAATAATCCTAAAGGAATCAGAGATTTATGTAGTTTATCCCAGAGAACAAGTTGTGGGACAATAATGAGGCTGTTGAAGAGAAGTTTTCTGAAATATCCTAAATTTATGGAAGAGAATGAACATCTTCCAAGCAAGCCAGAGAAGAGGGCACCATGGGCTGCTAATGGACACTGCAATGTTGGCACAAAGGGAGGGCACAGGGAGGTTTAGGAACAGAAACCCTGAAAGAGGATGGGACCAGGGAAAATTTTAGGAGTATGGATGGATAGAAAAAGCTGTGTCTCTGAAGCTGTCAGTGAAAGGCACCTGCAAAAAGCTTGTTCTGAAGGTCAGATCCTGAGCTGGGGCTGAGTGATGGTCAAGGTAATGATTTTGACCGTGGTGCCTAAGAAAAGTAAGGCACAGAAAACCTGAAAGAGAGACCTGAGCCTTTGCAGTCTGATATTCACTGCTTTTCATTATGGATTCCAACCTGGGATGCCTTTAGAGAGACTTCCCACAGCCAACAAATGAAACAAGTGGAAAAGAGGCAACCTGCTGAGGTGAGCTGTCTCCTGCTCCTGCTTTGGAGAGAACCTTTTCCTTCCTAAAAAGGGAGCAGGCATGTGGAGCCCCGTTAGAAGAGAAAAAGGGGCCAATTCCCTCATA